>JADLSH010000373.1:0-1235547 GCA_016169945.1 Trachythela sp. YZ-2020
ATCTTTCATATGTTTGTTGGTGTGGAATTAATGAATTATTAAATTTAATTCAATATAGTCATATATTTATCAAGCGTCCGCACTTGTTAGTTTTGATTAATTACTTATTACCTATTCTTATAATACAATAGAATGTAGGAATAATCTCAGCATGAGTAGCCGCACAATTCAGCACTATGCGTGTTACGTTTCATATTTTTACTGAACCTGTGTAACACAGGCAAAGATCCAGCAGAATAGGACGACTGATGCAGTAGGACAGCCATTCTGCAGGGGGTCCAGAGGGAATCTTCTGTCTTGAGAAATAGTTGAAATTCTAGGACATCGTAGACACGATTTCTCTGCAGTTCTGGAAGAAATATTTTATTTCCCAATTTGTAGGTGAAAAATCTCAGGTAAAAAATTTTCGAATTATATCGCAAAAACAATGGTAGTTTTTTCCGGATAAGAATACGGTTTAGCCTCCCCTGTACAAATGAGCGTTTGCTTGGCATAAAGTATTTAAATAGGTGGTGATCGGCGAGCAGTTGTGGCATATAGGCAACTGGCAATATTATGGTTCTCATTTCAAAGTAGTGTGTTTTTAGCATTTACAGTGCTTCTGTAAATATTCAACATACGCACGCCATATACATACAGTATGAGTGATATGACATTCTGGAAGCAAACGCTTTTACAACAAAGATTGAAACAGGGATAATTGGGCAAACTTTATATTTTAAAATAATGCAATGATTGAAGGTTTATCTTTTGAAACTATTTAGCCAGGTCTCTGCATAGCACACATGCGTTGCATAATGCGTCCAATTTAACAAATGAATATCTTGAGACCGACTGCACATTTTGCAGACCGACTGACTCTTCATCATGATCTCTGGGGTGTGTGCCACTTCCCCACACCCCCACACATTTTACGCTCCTGCTGGAACCGGGCATAGACCCAAATTGATTCGGATCCATGCATGCCATATTAGTGATGGTTTAAGATCGTGTGTGGCTAACAGCCTCCTGCGCAATTTTACAAAAGTGTTGATGTAAGTGATATAGGTCGAAGATCTTTATTGATATCAAGCACTTGCTTACATTTTGGAATCGGGCATACATTTGCCAACTTCCAAAACGCTGGGTAGCTGGCCTTCTTTAAAATGACCCGTTTAGAAAAACTGTTATCGGTGCTGCCAAGATGTCAGCGAACTTTCGAAAGAGCTCCAGTTGGGTAAGTTGTCCGGACCACTAGATTTATCTGGTTTAATGCGATTTAGATATGCCATTACTTCCATCCACTGCCAAAATGATCGGATTGTCATTGGTAAGCCCAAGAGAGGCATTATCGTCCAAAGGAGGTAGTTCTGCATTGGTTCCAAAAAGCTGGTTGTTTATCTTGTTACCAAGTGAGACAGGGTCCTGTGCATCCTGTTCTAAACTCGAGAATATATCATTTGCTCTTCCTGATGGATACCACACAGATTTTTCACTTCTCTCCACCAATCTTTAGGTTTGGTTTGTTTTAACTCCTGTTACTTTGGCTTCATAGTATAATTTACGACAGTTTTTCCTTTTGTCCTATTTATTTTGTTCCTGTAACTGATTTGTATAATGTCTCGTTATTTTGAGCAAAGCTTTTTGTCGTCTCTGAATAAGATGTTTCAAATTATTATTCATCCATGGTCGGTCATTGGCATGGATCTTTACCGCTTTCAATGGCGCTAAAGTATTTAAACCGTAATTTACTATTTGAGTAAAGTTCGTTACAGAAATTTTGTTCACATGAAATATCGGGGTAATGACGTGGTTCCATGGTACTTCGGAAAAAACTACCCAGTCTTCGTACGCTACTGGCCTTTGTCACGGACATAAATCGTTTGGTTACAGCAATTCTGTTTTTCCTTTGTCCGAACTTTAGGTAACGCAAAATACAGTTACATGGTCTGATGACAAACCAAGTTGTGGACCACTGAAAGGTTTCTCGTAAAACCAGCAAGATTTGTTAGGAATTAAGTCCAATTTACTTGACCCTCTTGTCTTGAAGTCTACAATTTGTTTAAGCTGGAATTGCGAGTTAGAGATTGTACAGGTAATTTATTAAAGTCTCCTGCACAGGATCAAACCACAATTTGGATATCTAGTTTCCAGTAGTTCTAGAGGATGAATGCAGGTATTCCAACATACGACAGATCTATTTGCGCTAGGAGGATGGGTGTATAATACTGCTACTATAAGATTGGAAAACTCTCTCGGCGTGCGACGTAAATTTTCTACTATGGCCCAAATAACTTGCCACATCTGTTATCATCTGGTATATTAAGGGTATAATTGCATGAGTGTTTTTGATATAAAGGCAGACACCACCAGCTCCTATTTCTTTTTCTTTCCTATCTCGTCGAAATAACGCATAGCCATTAATTTGAATAACTTCATCTGGAATGTTGTTTTTTTAACCATGTTTCTGTTATTATGCAAACTATATCGGGATTATCATGATTCTTCACAACTTGCGCTAACTCGTCCATCTTAGGGACCAGGACATAACGTTAGATAACAATGTGGATAGGGGGTACAAAATGGGGCCAGTGATTGGGTCGCTCTACTGTTGTTGTCCGAGCCTGTTCCGTTTCATTTGATAAAACGATTTCCGGCACAAAGTTGCAATTGCTTCGGTTAGTTGATTCTACAGGTTTAGTTATTTTAATTTGTATTAGGTTGTTCAAATTACGTTCACGATTTACGTATAGTTTTCTAACTTTCTGGTTGAGGAAACGATAGTAGGAATAGGCATTTGTTCTAATTGAAAAGGGCTGTTTCTGGTCATGGGATTAATGTAATCAGGAATTACCAATAAGGTTGGAATGGTGGTTGAACTGGGACTTCCATCAGTTTCGGCCTGGTATAGTGGGACCATGCTTGGCGGGGAAAACATGGTGGTTGAAGTGGGATTTCCATCCGTTTCGACCTGGAATGGGGAAGCCATTCTTGGTGAAAATAATTTGGGAGGGCATATATATTTGAGTAGATAATACCCCCCATATAGCGTAATTTTCCCACCATATGACGTCAGCATTTTGAGGATCTCGCCATATGACGTCATTTGCGTAGATACGCGTAGATACATGTAGATACATGTGGATATGCGTAGATACATGTAGATGCATGCGGATATGCGTAGATACGCGTAGATACATGTAGATATGCGTGTTCAAAAGGGCGAAAAGGGGGGTAACGCCAACGCGAAATCGTACTGATTTTAAAAGTAAATTATTGTTGCTCGCTTTGCTTGGCTGGATGCATATATTAACGCACAGATTAACGTTTGTAACAAATTTATTTCTTAAGTATAACAATTAATCACACAAATGCATATAATTCTTAAACATATTGTCTTGCTTTATTGTTCGATAGCCATGGTTCCTTTACCAAAGTCTCGGACCGTAGGCTCATCTTCGTGCAGATTCACCCATTTTATATGGCCGGTAGATTGGTGCCTTATTTTGACAGGCCAATAATGTTCGCCGTTGCTGTAGACACCCGGACGACTAGGATAAACACTATTGCGCGACGATTTATACATCTCTATGATAGCATATCCTTTGGGAATGACACGAACGTGATCGGCTTTGTCGGTGTATTTTAGCCACTCGGGGATAGTTGCATCCGACCAGGTAATATACCGATGATGTTTAGGTTGTTTTCTTCCAGGCTTGGTTTCGACGCCAGAGACCGGTGTGGGTGTAGTCACTTTAGTTTGGGTGGTGAAGGGATAAACATGGCAGTCGCCAAATAGATCTCCAAGAACTTGCTTATCGGTTGGTGTGTCAGGCTTGTTATCCACCAATAAGTATCCAAACGGGTTTTCGGTCTCTTTGTAATAAGCGTTCGTAAAATGGATTCTGTTCTTATCAAACATGCGTTCTCCAACAATACCAATTTGTTTCCTATCGCTTGGACTTCGGAAGAGAGCCAGATATTGGGCATTTCGGCTGATATCCGTATTATATTTCCCCTTTGGAAACATGTTTTGCAGCAAAAAGATAACGCTCGCGTTTCGATGGCGGCCTTGGGTAAACAATCGAGATACCACAGGACTGTCTGTCGCTTCAGCCATCAAATCGTCCAGGATGATGATGTTGTTGTACCGCGTATCAATCTCGCTCATGTTCTCAGACAGTTCGGGCACACTTCTCTCAAACCTTATGCTTTTTCCGAGAGACTTTTTCAAGACGTCATAACATTCTTGCCACTGGTTGTAGTACCAAAAAATGCGAATACCTTTTTGCTCTTCGTACACGATACGATTTGCTCCAAATTTGTTGGACAAAATATGTTTTTCCACTTTGACTCGGACCCACAACCAAAAGTTAGAATTTATGGCGGAGGTTGAAATCCGGATAGGGTTTGGTGGTTAAAGATGAGGTTGTAGCTTTTGGTTTCTTTGCTGGCTGTATAATTCGAGGAGATCGCCTTTCGTCTGCTGTAGGCTTATCGATGTTCATATACGGACGAGAAGACTTGTCGATGTTCATATAATGATGCGGAGATTTGTCGATGTAGGGCTGCCATGACGACACCCGGGCTTGCTTAAGATAAGGTTTTCTCTTCTCGGAAGATAAGCCGTGAACTTGCAAAAGATGTGTACTGATATTCTTCAAATTAGGCCGACCGCAAAGCGGACAGGTCCGGCGAAATCGTCTCTGCATGACTGCTGTGGCAAATGATTCAAGTTTACATAGAAACACGGTTCTATATATATCGTTGCTTTGAGGAAGGGTTTGGTGGGATTTTGTAGCAGTTGTCTGGAAATTCTCTAAAGCTTCTGTGGAGCTTCTGTGGAGTTTCTGTAAAGCTTCTGTGAAGCTTCTGTGAAGCTTCTGTGGAGCTTCTGTAAAGCTTCTGTGAAGCTTCTGTAAAACTTCTGCGGAGCTTCTGTGAAGCTCTCACAATAGGTTTGTGGGCATGCTTTAAAGATCATTAAATCTTCCCCACCATCGTTAGGATTTGTTTTATGTATAAATAGTCGTGTATAGCAAATAATTTGCTTATTTTACATTAACATTCGTAAGACGAGCACTAAAATGAACAGTCAGTACTACGGAAGCTATAGCCTTGTAGGGCATGACGACGACACTAGTGAACATGAGGAAAGTCCTATGGAAAGCCATACCGAAGATGAAAGCCATACCGAAGATGAGAGTAGCATCACGACTGGAGAGTGTGATGAAGACAGTTCCGAAGAGGAAATCGATCCCTGGGCTACATTGATCGACGACGCAGCATCCAAGGTTCGGGCACAGTACGAAGACATCTTACAAACACTTCTCATGGGGGGTCATGAGGAAAGTGAAGCGAAACAGAGAGCCTTTGCCAAAATTCTACCCATTTTGCAAAAGGAATTGGCCGATGTCTACATGGATAACCTGACGTGGATGAAACAACTAAAGAAAGACCCAGTACATAAGAAAATAATGCAGACAAAGGAAACACTTGTCGAAAACGATGACTTTGATCCAGAAGAAGCTTTGGAAGCAGCTGTTGATAAGAGAAAGTTTCTTATAAGAAGGCTTTTAAAGGATTACGATTTTGATGAGGAAGATGACGCAGAAAGCGATGATTAAACTCAGTCAAACGGTTTAATGCGGTTGGAGCTTTTGTTAAAGAAACCATGGCTAACGAGCAATAAAGCAAGACAATATTTTACTTTTAAAATCAGTACGATTTCGCGTTGGCGTTACCCCCTTTTTCGCCCTTTTGAACACGCATATCTACATGTATTTACGCGTATCTACGCATATCCGCATGCATCTACATGTATCTACGCGTATCTACGCATATCCACATGTATCTACATGTATCTACGCGTATCTACGCGTATCTACGCAAATGACGTCATATGGCGAGATCCTCAAAATGCTGACGTCATATGGCGGGAAAATTACGCTATATGGGGGGTATTATCTACTTATTTGTTTGCGTTGGAATCATTTGCCCTCTGTAGTGGGGTAAAAAAGGTACCGAATGTGAATTTCTTTCGGGCCCAAATGCCCATTTGTTACGAGAAAATTTATTGCCATTGTGCCTATGGGAAAAGTCGCACTGGTCTTGTTTTAAACAAAAACCTTTCCTTTGTAAAAAAGGGCAAGGTGTCATATGTTTGCGTTCATCACGAGAGGTCGTGGGATGGCTGAAGTCGCATCGATTGCCTTTGACACACCAACCTCTGCGTAATAGGAACGGACAAGGTGTAGAGTTTTTAGAAGAATAGACTGGTTTAGCGGTTTTGTGTGAAACAGCTTTTTCTTTTCGTTCTTTGTTGAGATTGTTAATCGAATCCGATATTGCGTGTTTGTTTAGACCGGGCTCAGGACTGGTTTCAGTTAGATTAATATTTTGTTTATTGACATGTGATGGTAATTCCTTTATGGTACTAATTTCACTTAGCTGCTGGATGTTAGTATCATTTCGAGATGGAGTTTTATTGTAGATAGGTAGTGGGATTTCAATAAGACTACTTCTATTCGGATTAGTGCGTTTATTACAAAATTAAGATATATGAATCCGGAATATATTTACAACAATAGTGGTAAATTTAAAGATCAAATGTTGCAATGTCTTGCTGTTGATTAAAAATATTTACAAACAATGCTTTCTTAAACGTATTTACTGAAGTGCCAGATCTAATTTCATGCGAAAGACTATTCCAATATTTCATAGTGCTCACAGAGAAAGTACGTCCACCTTCAGTAACCCTATTATATCGAGGTGCTGTAAAAAGACATTGTGCATTGCGAGTTCTTCTATCATGGTGATCACTGTTGAGAGGTAATATATCATTTAGATAATCAGGGCATTCGTTATGACAACGTTTATAAGCGAGTATACATTTGCGTATTTCAGCTTCGTGATAGAAGGGAATCCATTTTAGACGGTTAAAGAGGTCGACAGATTGATGTTGTGGATGAGCATCTAGGATGATACGTGCAGCTCTTTTCTGGAGTTTAAGTAGCTTAAATAGATTATTTTTGCTACAGTTTGACCAAGTAATTGCAGCATATAAAAATAGAGGTTTGATCATAGTTGAGTAAAATAGCAAACGTTCGTCCATTATAGGCAGATACGATTTAATAGTTTTCAGTATTCCTAGACGTTTAGAGATCTTGCTACAAAGGGAATCAACGTACAGATCAAAAGACAGATTCTCATCAAGAACTATTCCTAAAAGTTTCGCGTTGTTACATTGCTCTAGTGCAGTCCCGTTAGCTTTCACGTTAAGGCGCATATCAGGTGGAGATAACATGTTGTGCAAGCGTTTTCCCGAAATCAGCAAAGTTTTAGTTTTTGCAGCATTAAGTGGTAGCTTGTTTTCTTTGGCCCAGTCATCAACCTGTGAAGCAGATGCTGACAATTTTTCATTAAGTTCACCAACTCTGGTAAACATCGATGACTCCACTATAGTAGTGTCGTCTGCAAAAATATCAAGGTGAGAGTCGACGTGTAGAGGGAGGTCATTAATGAAGATCACAAACAGGAGAGGACCCAGAATTGAACCTTGTGGAATACCATCTGTGATGATTGTTGTTGTTGATACTTCATTATTTATAACAACATACTGCCGACGTTGAAACAAGTAAGATTGGAACCATTTGATATTGGCAATGATATTGGCAATGTGCTTTGCGTCACTACTTTCGTTATTGTTTTCGTCAGAAACAGAGAGCGGAGACTTGTTTGAGGATCAATTGAAGTTAACGACCCCCCTGCCCCAAGGGAGTAGCTTTTTATCATGATTCATGATTTTTATTCATGATTTTTATATCGAGAATTTAGTTTAGCTTCTTTTTATATATTTGGTTGTTTCTAAAGTTCTCTGGCTTGCGACGAGACCGTGTTGCTTCAGGAAATCTATCGTCACTTCACTTGTCGCCAAATATTACTTCTCGCAGTTCGTCGTAGATAGACATTTCGTCGGTGGAATACTGTTGCAGTACAGTATGCTCGCCAAACATTTTAAGGCCTTTTATAACGCCTTTCCAGCAATGAGTCATCGAACAGATATTTACAAGATGCAGTTTGCGATCAAAACACGGAGACAAAATTGCAAAACAAAACACCTCAAGCGCATATTATTGATCGTGTTGAAAGTCTTTTGAATTTGTTTCCTGGTCAAAAAATCAATGAACTGAGACATAGAGAAATAGAGAATAAAGGGAAGTCATAAAAATTCCTTTGAAACAGACACAAAAACCCGTAAATTTAACGATATAGTACAAGGGGGGTCGTATACTTCAATCCGAATATTTGTTATTGAAGTATACGACCCCATTGGCGTAGGGGGGTCGTTAACTTCAATTGATCCTTGTTTGAATCAGTGCTGTGGGAGCCAAACGGTTTTTGGATTTCCTTTATTTTCGCGAAATGATGCTTTAAAAAATGTTCTCTTTGATTGCTCGATTTTGCTCACCACAGAGTTTCTTGCGGCGCGATAAAGCTTAAGAGTATTAATTAATTAAGAATATTGATTAATTAATAAATTAATGTTGATTAATATTAATTAATTAATATTAATTAATATTAATTAATATTATAATTAATATTATAATTAATATTAATTAATATTAATTAATATTAATTAATATTAATTAATATTAATTAATATTAATTATATAATTAATATTATATAATTAATTAATATTAATTATAATTAATATTATAATTAATATTATAATTAATATTATAATTAATATTATAATTAATTAATATTATAATTAATATTATTATTATTATTATTAAACTTTATTTAAACACGGTACTATTTATATACATACAAATACATACAAAAAAAAAATAAAAAATGTGATCTTCCAATAGGCCGTGTGTTTAACTATGTTACAAAATTATTTACAGTATACATTTAAACTATTCAACTATTACATAACTTACTAACATGACAACATGGAAATACTATTTCATGATCTACTGTATCGAAAGCCTTCTTAAGGTCAAGAAATACCATCCCATTAAGTTGACCGATATCAATATTATGGAACCATTTGTTTGTAATTTATAACATTGCAGTAACTGTGGAATGATTAGGTCTAAAACCGTGTTGAGAGCTTGTAAGCATGTCATTTGTTAGAAAATATGAATAGAGTTATTATTACGAGAGAGATTATACGCTAACTTTTCCATTGTTTTTGCAATAATAGAAATAACAGATATTGGTCTATAGTTGTTTATTTCTTCCCTTGGACCAGTCTTATAAACAGGGGTGACTTTTGAGATTTTCCACTCGCATGGAAAGGTTCCAGACATGATTGATTTGTTAAATATTGTCGTCAGTGCATGTGCTATTAAAGGGGCAGATAACTTTACAAGTTTAATAGATAGTCTGTCCATACCAGTTGCTTTATTGATTGACATGTTTAGTAAAAGAGTGAGTACCTCTTGTTCAAATATTTCTCGAAAGGTGAATATTTTGTCCACATTTAATATTAATTAACTAGAAATACATGCATGCAGCAACCCCTCGCCAGGAAAAGGCCGTTGCACCAGCAGTCTTTCTTCTGGAAATGGGATTCGGTAAATCAGTGGCCGTGTTTGGTATCTTCGATTAAGGCATAATTTTCGCTAAAAACCAGAATTGAATTCCCTACACCCCCCCCCCCCCCTCTCCATTTATGACACACTCAAAGGCAGCATCATATAAGTGAACTTCTTGACATAAGTGTTTTCGTTCATTTCAAATGAGTTTGAAGGAAAACAATACTCTAATAGCTTGAAAGGAAAACTGTAAGGAAACCGGGAAATATATATAGAGATAGAAGTTAAGGTTTTTCACTTTCACATGGTTTCTTGAAAGATACGCAACGGAAATATTTCTTAAGTAGTGGAAGCACTGTAGTCATAGCAACACTGACACAAAATAATACAATTTTTTAGCGTACAAAACAGGATACAAATCGGCCAAAAATAATTAAAAAATAGTTGTTTTAGCTATAGAATTCCCGAATTTATGATGTAGGTATGTTATTATTCGTCATATGAGCTTTAAACTAATGTAAAATTCAACATTCCGTTCAAATATAACGTTTCGAAATGTTCACAAAACTAAACTGCATTTTACCGATAAAAATTCCTTTTTGAAAGGAAATCAGTTTAAGACATAAGCGTAAAAATGATTTAGTTCTCCTTTTAATTTAGACCTTTTTCATCATATAAAATATACGATACTTTAACCGTAAATAAATGAAAAACTATAAATATAAAGCAGGAGTTTTTAGAACAAAAATACAACAACACTTTTATTGTTTTAATATAACAAACCTGCCTCTATGGTGTCGAAGTTAAAGCGATAAGATCCGTCCCACAGGCACAGCTCTTCCAATAAAGTTCCAAAAGCGACATTTAATTCAGACTTTCTCAAGTTTTTCTATAATCTCACTCACTCCACTCCTGACAATCTGCCATACTTTTGAGATCAGTGAGATGACCACCCACCAACCTTGAACCACGCGCCCGCGATTATTAATGAACTTTAAGATCTCCCATGGATTTCCTTTTTTCCGGGTGTGATAAATAACCGAGCGGAATTAGTACCCTCGCCCGGGCTATCGCCCGGCTCGGGGATTAAGAATATTAATTAAGAATATTGATTGACGTCAATATTCTTGACAACTTGACTCCCAGGCAAAATTTGTCCACATTTAATATTAATTAATTAAGAATATTAATTAAGAATATTGATTGACGTCAATATTCTTGACAACTTGACTCCCAGGCAAATTCTGAAACAAATTCCCATAATATTTACAATTTTGAATGCGCACAAATTATGTAAGTTTCTTACAAATTACATTCTTACAAATTACATACTCTTGTAATATTATTGTAATCTGCACCTAAGTTTGACCATCACTGATTCTGAGTATTTTTAATGGCTTTTTCTAACATAGTCTAGGACCTGTATAGGAGTAGATGCGTTTCATTACCACAGTCTCAACTGTTTTAGGGTAAAATGAACATGGCGGTCAACATCAAATGTGCCAAAACTTTAATCGGACGAAAGTCCGAAAATGATCCGCGCAGTGCCGACATAGTTTAACTTCTGAAAAGCAAGTGACAGCCTTTCTGAAGTGCTTATAGTGTTTAGAAGGTTGCTTTTAGAGTAGTTATTGCAAGGAAAAATCTGTCTAAGTATAATATTTTACAAGAAAATGACCATGTACCACCCCAGGTCAACTGTTAATTATCCATGAAATAACTAATATATTTGGCAGAGATTAAATTTTCTTATTTCCTAACAATTTTATCATGGGATGAAAAACTATGCTAATTTAATATAATTATTGTAGATTTCATAAGTGATTGACATTGTTTTGTTTAAATATAATACATTTTATTTCACTTACCCCACCAAACACGATTTCAGCCATATTTTGCCGTCTTGTTTGCGTTTATCGCCGAGTCTCGCAGTATCATCCAATTGTTGTACTTTTACATAATGATAGATGGCTAAAGAGGATTTCAACAGTTTCGTCAAGTTTTGAAGCAGTGCAGTGTATTTTATCTTCGATATTGTGTCCTTCGATATTTCGTCAATAGCGCCATTGCAATGCCTCGCCGTTCTTCCCGATAAATGCCACTTCGTCGTCTTCATATGTATTTAGATTACAGCATCCAAGAGTACTTCATTGCAGAATAGTCTCAATCGAAAAAACTAGAGTAGATAGTCACTTGAAAGGCCATAATTAGATCAGAATAAAGACACAAGTTTAAAACTAATTTGAAAGTCACGCGCAATCTTCGCGAAATCGTGGGCTGACAGGGGGCCAATATTTTCACGAAACGCAGTTAGCCACCACAGAACCCAGTAAATATATTATATTTATTGTATTTTTATGATTTATGAAAAAAACAATAAATATTTGCGTATTTTCTATTGTTTTTTTCATAAATCATAAAAATACAATAAATATAATATATTTACTGGGTTCTGTGGTGGCGAACCAGCGTTTCGTGAAAATATTTGCCCCCCCTGTCAAGTAGCCCACGAGGAGTTTTCGCGAAGATTGCGCGTGACTTTCAAATTAGTTTTAAACTTGTGTCTTTGATTCTGATCCTAAATTTGTTATGGGAGGTTTTTTCCTTTCAAGTGGGACTATACTACTCTAGTTTTTGGATACTGTAATCTAAATACATATGAAGACGACGAAGTGGCATTTATCGGGAAGAGAAGCGGCGAGGCATTGCAATGGCTGCTATTTGACGAAATATCGAAGGACACAATATCGAAGATAAAATACACTGCACTGCTTCAAAACTTGACGAAACTTGGTTGAAATCTTCTTTAGCCATCTATCATTATGTAAAAGTACAACAATTGGATGATACTTGCGAGACTCGGCGATAAAAAGCAAACAAGACGGCAAAATATGGCTGAAATCGTGTTTTGGTGGGGGGTAAGTGAAATAAAATGTATTATATTTAAACAAAACAATGTCAATCCTTATGAAATCTACAATAATTATATTAAATTAAGCATAGTTTTTCATCCCATGATAAAAATTGTTATGAAATAAGAAAATTTAATCTCTGCCAGGTATATTAGTTATTTCATGGATAATTAGCAGTTGACCTGGGGTGGTGCATGGTCATTTTCTTGTAAAATATTATACTTAGACAAATTTTTCCTTCCAATAACTACCCCTAAAAGCAACCTTCTAAACACCATAAGCACTTCAGAAAGGCTGTAGCTTCTGCTTTTCGGAAGTTAGAGCTATGTCGGCACTGCCGTTTCAGGGCGGGGTCATTTTCAGGACTTTCGTCCCGGATTCAGGTTTTGGCACATATGCCATGTTGACCGCCATGGTCATTTTACCCTAAAACAGTTGAGATTGCCTGTGGTAAATGAAACGCATACAAACTCCTATACAGGTCCTAGACTAACATTAAAAACTATGATTTTGCAGTTTTGCGCAAATTTTGTGCATACAAGAATTCCAACAATATTAACCTATGATAGCCCTTAAAGATGCTTTCGACATCAACCTTATAGAAACTTACTGGAACCATTTCTTTGGTGTCTACGTCATTATTTCTGCTCTAGTGCTCCCAAAACAAAGTCGGAAGTTTTGCTATGTTTCGTTACGACAAGTTTGGAATGGAGAATAGGCTTTACCTTCCACAGATGAAGAGCGTTCTGTGCATCAGCTGGATGGGTTGACCGACCGGGTGGACATGTATGTTCAATAAACATGCGTACAACATCCAGGCGTATCCACGTCATTCTACAAAATACAACGTACACGTAAAGCATGGCTTTGGTCCATGAATATCTCTTTTTTTTCAAAAATGACCTTAAAATCAGATATTTACTGTGATTATCGGTTGAGTGAGTAATGTCAGTTTTTTCATCAATGTAGATTTAACATTCCGGCGTTAAATAAATATATAGCGATCACGGAAGCGAAATTAGGTATGTGTTTGGCATGGAATGGCTCACTATTATAATACTATCTTATATAATGCAATCTATAGTTGAATATACTAGTAATATTGCAGTCGAATGTATAATCATCTGACCCCATAGCATGACCTGGACGTTTTCACATATCTTAAATAGATAATATTTTTAGTGTACATCCGATCTAAATTTCTCTATGTCCTGCTATTAAACTATAGAAGCAGTAGTGTTGACAAAATTGCTCTTACTGTTTTAGATTTCTGAAGGTAGATCAATGGCCCAGGATCACCACTATATGCCCACACACCCTCCTTATTTTTGCCCATTTTGCTTGGGCTCAATAACGAACACTTTGTTCATTTTACAAGATCTAAATTCATAGGCAGGTTTATTAGTGGTGCATGTTGAATATTTGTTTACTTTTATGCATGTATTTAAAAGCACCCCACTCCAGAAGACCGGTTAAGTACCCACCTGCAGTTTTGTACAATATGAGCAGATTTTTCTCCAAAAATTTGAGCATTAAATCTAGCCTCATTTTGCGATGGTCTTGAAATCAAACTTTTCAAAACTTGTATGATAGGGCGAATGCATTGAACACGGTTGCACCAAATCAATCTATTTTTGTCGTTTTCAAGATCTTCAGCTCTTGGTTCCAATTGCTGCAAGCAACACTCAAGTGCGACCGCATCCAAAATCTAAAATTATTGTAAAGAACCATTACGTGAACAAAAGATGTATTAAAGACAAACATCAGATTCGTGAAGTGCATTCCTAACTTTAAGCCTAGGCTTAATTTTGTAGTCCGTTGTGAAAGCACTGCGAGATTCTGGGTAAAAACATTTTTAACGGAAATCAGTACATTTGCATGGGCCTAATATTCCGTTCAAAATTAAAAGGTAGACATTGGCCTCCGTACAAAAAGCAATATCAATTGAATTCACGATGTCGTTCAAGCGAATTACGACCTTACTGTAGTTCTTCTTAAAAATTTTTCTTGTGTTTTAAAAGTTTGAATGACACTGAGAGTCATCGAACTAATACGTTAAATAACGGCTTGAATAATGGACCACGTGTTCTTAGCCATGAGGACTATGTTCTCCTAAACTGAGGGCAGTACGAAGCACTAATAAAGTCAGTGGAAATCTACTCAAATCTAATAATTCACTTAATTAAAGGGATTTGCCAATATAAATTTTGTTTGTCTCATTTGAAAGAACTTATAAAATTATATATAAATCTCCGTTACCGATTTTCCGTACCTTGCTTAGTTCTTGAAATATTTTGACTGAAAACAATGAGCTATCCGCCATCTTGGACTAACTTTTTATCTCAACAACGGTGGTTTTAGTGACGTCACAAGCAGGTTTAGCCATATAAAACTACTCCTAGGTAACCATATAACAATTAGTAGTTTAAAAAGTTGTCAGTCAATTTGGTATTTGAAATAGTGACCGAAGTATAATTTTGGACTGATAATGGCCATTGGTTTACTATGTAAAATTCTTGCGTGACAATTCTTGTGACGTAACATGCATATCCACAACAATCCAAGATGGCGGACAGCTCGCTGATTTATGATGATTTCTGTCAAAATATCTCAAGAACTACGTAAGACTGCCATATCCCTTTAAATCAATGGCTAAATAAAATCTTATCAATTTAATTTAGCCCTTACTAAAACAATTAATAGCATAGCATTAAATGTTTTAGTTTGTACGTATAGTTCTCTGTTTTGTTAAACCAAACAACGAAACGTTTTTTAGAAATTTCGGTGTCGCGGTAGTCTATCTGCAAGATCAGGATATAAATCACGTTACCATCACCTTAAATAGTTATAGGAACAAGTGCAATTGGAAAATAATTTCATTAATGTTTAAGTATGACGAGGTCACTATGACTAACCATTTCTCCAACATTCAACCGATCACGTAGGCTCAAAATTTTTCCAACCAGATTAGGAAAAGCATGAACAAGTTCAGAAAAGTTGACCAAACGAGCTTCGATAAAGGAGTAGGTAAAATGAATAAAAGGAATATCCAATTCGAATTCCTCGTTTTCATACAGCGACTGATGAAGTTGTCCCGCAGCTGCAGGCACGGCATCGCATATCAACTGAAAAGGAAAATATATTCGAGATCAAACAATTACAAGTAATTTATACTTGAGTAAATTGGTTGCTTTTAAACAGGTGCGGTCGTAGTCCAAATAGCTACAACTAATTTCTTCCATTTGGTGTGAGCCCGTTACATTAATCTATTCTAAGTAAACGAGCATATATGCAGCAATTACAGTGTAGTATTGCGGAGAGACTATGCATGTAGAAGCCCTATAAGAAGCCATAAAGAAAATATTTGCTGCAACCGCCATAAATACCGTATTATTTACGTTACTATCCTCATCCATTCAGTAACTATGAACTGCCATACCTCGGATTTGCTGCAAGCATTTATTAATCGCTCGGTCAATACACAAAACCCTGCGTTTGATATTTCATTCAGTTGTATATATGTTTTTTGTGTATTCATGCGTCAAATTGGTCGTGTTGATGCATGCCCCTCAATTTACTATATACGTTCGACCTTCAACTGGGATTTTGAATAGCAATTAATTAAAATTTGATAACAAAATTTTTATAAATGCACATGCATTTTATATTTCTCAGGAAATTAGATCCTTCAACTAAGCTCGTCATCAAGCTCATATCGTTCATCGCTACCTACACTGGAACCCAACACTCATAATAGAATTAATTAGCATTAGCTATAGGTTTGTTGGAGAAATATATAAATCTTTATCCAGGAAGTATATAACAGCGGCATTAACCTCAGTTACCTGCATTTCACCCTCCACTATAGGTTTGTACATCATATGCAGGAAATCATTCATGTAGTTCATTGCTGCTTCGTCTTTAATATTTTTGTCCTCAAATGTAGGTTTTAATAAATTCCCAAGTGGTGACGAGTAAAAAATACCTCTTAATTGGACTAATGTCTCGGAAGGATCGGCTATAAAAATAGAAAATAGAAAAAAATATTCTTACGCTACAGAAATATGGCATTTCATGCAAGCCATATATATTCTTGCATATATTTTATACAATCTTAGAGGCACAAACAATCTTGGAAAACTATTTATCAGGAATTATAAATTTAAGTTAATGAGACAACACATTAACTTGAGGTTTGTTTTGCTATACAACAAGTGGGAAAAGCCTGTCAACACCCACTAAATTCACTGTAACAAAATATCTCTGATCAAAGTTCAAAGTTGTCCGGACACGTGCAATACGAATGCAATTTGCTCAGCCAATCGAATGACTCTATTGCCAATCATATTTCAATGACCATATGTAAAGCGCGCTATATAACGTCAAGCGTGTCACTTTGCCGAATGTTTCAACTGAATAAACACGAAATTCTGCAAGAATAAAAATTTACATAATATGCGAAGTGCTTTGGACGGTGTTATGGACGGTGCGAGAACTTAGGCGATTCGAATGCTAAATATGTCGATGCGAGACCTCCTTCGGCACGAGAACAAGATTAATGCGAACGACGGGCAGCATGGCGAATAACGACGTGGTTTTATATCTACAATCAGAACTCACTGATGCAGAGCTAGCATGACAGTTGTGGTATTATTCCTCCCATGGTCCAAGAAATATGCCAGCTCAATTCCGCTATAAAGTTAGTACGGACAGACGCCAACCAGTCAACAGATCCCAACCAGTCAACAGATCCGACGAACACGACGTGCTGAATATAACACAATTGGTTGCCTCGCATGTGGCCCATGCGGGGCGTCGTAAGTATTGCCAGCAACTGACTCAAACGAATGGTATATTTCTTTTCAACCAATTTTAGTATATCTCTCAATTGCCATTCGATATCATAGTATTCTGGTACCATATATGTATAAATTATAACATGATATATCTCTGTAATATATCCTATTGTTATATTGATGTCCAAAGTTTAATCCTTGTCTCGAGGCCTGAAAATATTTGTATTTACCGTAAAATTTTACGGCTATAGAAAAGAATACCATTATCGTTAAATCGGCAACACGTATTTTGTTAATGAATATTAAATACTACGATAAAATATAGTTCAGTGTTCAGTTGTCAAAATTTGGTTCGGAATTAGGACACGTGCACTCGAGCGTGCGTTGGCGTATGTTCACGTGAACGTCTATTAGTTGTTCAGGATTATTGCCATCTTGGCATCTTGCCATTATAATTATATAATTTGGGTTAACAGGACGGTATGTCCAATTTGAGCAGTATATGTCGCACTGGCATTGTCTCATTGTCAATATATCTAGTTCCTGGTAGGCACCACTTCTACTGACAGCAAGGTCAAAGTCTTTGAATTATAGCTGATTAACTGTATGTTAGAAAGTTACATCAATGATTTTCAACCAGGAAAGCCTTGATAGGCTATAATTTAATTAAAATTTTCATGTAATTTAGGCCAAAAGGTTTTAAGAACTCAGATTTGCAGCAACAAAAGGGTGGCTGTATGATGGCAACCTAAGTCAGTACCCCAATATTTCACCAAATGTCCACCACTGTATATTAACCTACTTGATTCTATTGGTATATGCAGTTAAGTCAAAGGCTAAGCTTGTTGTCAAAGTTACTAAAAGATATCATGGAAATAATGTGGCAGTTAATTATATTTTATTTTCAGATTGCAATTTCTTTATATACTACATAGTACTACCAACATTGTAGACTATATTCAGATAATATTTCAAATTCGTTGCTCGTGCAAATCTCAACATGCATGTGACTGCTTTCACTGTTGTGTTCAAGCTTGAGTCGATATACTACATACACCACTGTTATCACAGTTTAGGGAAATACAGTTGGTGCCAATTTAATGTTAACCTTTAGAAAACAAATCTCGGATAATCGGGGGTCAAATGAACCTTATATATGATACACAAATCTGTTTGCTTGTTAATGTATGTAATTCAATTATTCAATCACATTCTCTGTATACTGAACCTGTTGCTGTTCAAATGTAGAGACCTTTTATCGTATAGCTCCGAGTTACATATACCAGACTGTTACGTCAGATGAATTAAAAAATAAATAATTAAATAAAATAGAAAATAACAAAACAAACATGCCTTGTTAGTCAGCTCTGTTGGTCGTGTTACCAACACTCCAATTATGAATTTGTGAGATAAAAAGCTTCGTGGGGGAGCTGCTGTATGTCTTGGGCCCCATCCAGGTTTCCTGTACTGCAGGTTTTTCCTGGCCTCCCTGACATCTCAGCTGTAGTATGAGTGATGGTAATGCTCAAATGGAAGTCAACTATCATCAGGCAAAAGCTGTCTTCTCTATGACTACAGCTTTGTGGGAGATGGGTTTCTTCGTCTATGGGGAATACACTTGCAGTGTATTTGTGGGGTTGAAGTGTTCCAAATGGTCAACTTCATTGCCCATAGACTCAGATTATTTCATGGAAATATAATCAGTCGAATCGTAAGGACTGTCCAAGGGGATTATCACCCATTGGTTCAGGTAATGTCGGAGAGGGTCGCAACCTTGATGACAGGGCTCTATCGGGGTTTTTACCCCTAGGGCATTTAGTCTCTCCTAGCGGGTCTCATGTATACACCCGCGGGATGAAAACATAAGGCTAGAATGAGTCTTTGGGTTGACCAGAGTATAAATATTGGTTCACTTCAGTCTTCACCCCGAACCCGTTCTCCCACAAATTTGGCGTGTGTTTAATTTAATTACCGGTGAATTTTAGTATGTAATGTGCTTGGATCATTAAATAATTATTAGACATGATTCTGTATTGAACTTTCTCGCAAAAACATTTCAAACTGTAAATACGTATAAACTATATGCTGACCTACCTGGATTTAGAAGCCCTTCAATAATAACTGGTTACATATATCGGCCAGATTTACTACTAATTACTCCTAATGAATCTCTCTATATATCGTAGAACTTACTGTTGGATTTGAAACTAACCTACACAACAACGTTGAACGCAAGAAAGCCAAATACAAATATTTAATTGAAGAACAAAGCGAGCACTTTGCATCCGTTGAATTTGTAAACTTGTCAATGAGCTCTCTCGGTGTTTTCGATAAATAATGCTTTACCTTTATAAAAATGTTAGACAATAGACAAATTTGGCTAACGCTTGTTTATACCCAATTCACAACTTTGGATAACTCACATGCTTAGTTACTATTGTTCTAGTTTTCGAGAACATTGAATAGAACAAAGGTAACTAAGCATTACAATGATCTACATGAGTGAATAGCTCTTATACATCATTCTAATGCTTAGTTACCTTTGTTCTATTCAATGTTTTCGCAAGCTAGAACAATAGTAACTAGGCATGTGAGTTATCCAAAGTTGTGAATTGGGTAGCAACGACGTAAACAGCGTTAGCCAAATTTGTCTATCTGGGCTTGGATAAAAAGATAATGTCTATCGCAATTAGAACGACATACTATGTTTTCTGCTGTAGAAACAAGGAGTGGACCAATCCTGAACTGCTTAACTTTTAATATGTATAATTCTTGTTGTGACTGTAAATAGTTCATATAGTAACACATAGTATAATCTGTGATTCGTGTAGCCAATTGTAAATTACCTAATATAGTGAGATTTACAATTGTATGTAACGGTAAAAATTTGTTTCAATAAAGTTTTCATTATTATAATTGTTATTATTATTATTATTATTATTATTATTATTATTATTATTATTATTATTATTATTATTATTATTATTATTATTAAAAAAGCATGCACAATACTTATACATAAGAAAGGAGAAACGGACGAGCCGGCAAACTTTCGACCAATTACTCTTGAATCAATCCCACTTTTAAAAGGTCTTCACATCATGTCTTCGCAATAAAACATTTCAATTTCGTGCAGATAATAAATACATAGAACAAAATATCCAGAAAGGTTTCACTCCCAAACTCTCAGGAACATTAGAACATACAGCTCAGATGGCACATATAATTAATAAAGCACGTATTAAACAACGATCTCTCATCATAACACTACTCAATCTGAAAAATGCATTCGGTGAAGTACATCATAACCTCATTTATGAAGTCCTTGAATATCATCATATCCCCGATCACATAAAGAACCTAATACGCAGCCTTTACACTGATTTCCAAACTTCCATCATTACAGAAGAATTTAACACCCTTTTTATCACAGTTGGTCGTGGCGTCCTCCAAGGCGATTGTCTCAGCCCTCTTTTATTCAATATGTATTTCAATACCTTCATCCAACACATTAAATCAGAAAAATACCGTCAACTTGGATTTTGGAAATTAAGCGAGAATGGCATTCCATTAAATCCATTCCATTGGTTTCAGTTTGCAGATGATGTGGCCGTTATTAGTGGCCAAGAAAGAGAAAACCAGATGCTTCTTAACCGCTTTACGATCTGGTGTCAGTGGGCCAATATGATCATACGTGTAGATAAATGTTCAACTTTTGGTATTAAGAAAGAAGTAACAAAATCCATTCAATATCTTCCCAAACTATTTGTAAATAACTTCCTCGTGCCACGTGTTGAAATCGGTAAATCTTTCCGCTACCTAGGTCGTTATTTTGACTTCAACATGTCTGACGAAGATCACAAATCTGAAATATATGACTTATTTACTAATATCCTAAATGAAATTGACGAATTACCATTACATCCGAGAAACAAAATTATTTTGTACAGTCGCCATGTACTTTCTAAAATTTCTTGGCACTTCACTGTTTCTGATATAGGTAAAACCTGGGTAAATGAAAAACTAGATAATATATTCCACATAACAAATTTGGTTTAAATATCATTCTTCCCTCAACTAAATTCATTCAATGTCAAACTGTCTCTCGAAATGCTTTAAAATCATCGCCAAATGAAGACATAAAAACCTATGGATGGATACTAGCAATTACAAAAATGTTCAATATGACACTATCAGAAACGAACACGAAGATAAGTTTCAGCACCACCTCTTTCACAAGGCCCATTAAATATTCGACGCTCACGTTCAACTCCATATGGTCCTCCGTACAAAGAAAACTTCCAAAGAATATATTTAACTTCACCATCCGGTACATAAATAACACGCTTCCGACTCGCAAAAACCTGTTAAAATGGGGAATATCTTCTACATCTGAATGCTCGTTCTGTACCCGAAACTTTACTTCACATCGTCGCTGGATGCAAGACCTACCTAACTGAGGGATGTTTTACCTGGCGACATGATTCTGTTCTAAACTTTATTGCATCCACACTTAAATCCGTAGAACATGCTAACCTTTATGTTGACCTTCAAGGCTATATTAGTCCATCTGTTCTCACTGGAGATAGATTACGCCCTGATCTTTTGATAACTATTGAAAACAAATGTATTTACTTACTCGAACTTACTGTCGGATTTGAATCTAATCTAACCAATGCAACCCGTAAAAGACAAAATATCAGGAACTGATTAAGGAACATCACAACAAATATGATAAAGTCAAATTTGTAAATTTATCTATCAGTTCACTAGGAGTTTTCAATCAATCCGCCTCACTAGACTTTGTTGAAATGCTGAAAGATCTGAAATTTGACGAGCAATGTAGAAAATATCTTGTTAGGAAAATTATCAACACTTGTATCAGGTCCTCATATTATATATTTTGTAAACGTAACAAAGAATGGGATACCCCAGAACTAATGTCATACTAATATTTTTATCATATATATAGAGTTAATTCAAGTAGACACTGGTAAACTACCTGTAAAAGTGAGGTTTATCATTGTAATATTGTATACGTATTAATTACGAATGAATAAAGTTTCCATTATTATTATTATTATTATTATTTCGATTTCCAAACAATCTTGGAAAACTATTTATCAGCACACTTATGTTTGAAACTTAGTGAATGAAAAGATCAATATTCTTAACAAATTGGCAAAAGTGACAGTTAAGAATAGTGGGCGAGTTGCCAAATTGTTCATGATATGATGCGTTCCATTCAGTTATGGATGCACAGGAAGTTGCGCATTGACGAAAAAACCGAAGGGCGACCGCCAAAGGTCGTCAAATAACCAGTAAAAGCAAAGCTTGTCACCGTTAGGGTTACAGTAATTTCACAAGGATCCTTAATCCTGCACCTCTCTCCTCCGCATCAAAACTGACACTAAGATTTTTAAGAACAAAACAATACCTGCTGATATTTCTCGATCTGCAATAAAGACTGACACTGTCATTTTGCCCCTATCATTAGAGGACAACAGTACTCTAAGCGAGACAGGGGCTATACTGGATGAATTTGGCAGAATATTTGGCATTCCTGTTGACTCCAAAAAGGAAAACCTTCCTTCTGACAAGCAAACAAAGTCATTCTGCATCAGACAAGCCAGGGAACATTGTGAGTTTATTTCTATGTTAAAGTTTCATAAAGACAACATTGAACGAGATAAAGAAAATGAACAAGAACAAGAGCAAGAAAATGAACAAGAACAAGGAGTATCTGGAGAAAATTGTGATGAAGAGGATGATAATGAAACATTGGATAGTCATGATATCTGCACTGCTAAAGAGCCCAGTACACATTCCATTTTAGAAAGCATGAAACAAGTTTTTTATACATATGATGAATTATTTAGAAGCACGTATGAATCATTGCAAAATAGAGTACGAAATGCCTCCCAGTCAGATAGCATGGAAAGATTAGTTGAAGACTTAACTAAACAGTCTGAAGTAATTATCAATATGAAAGATCATTTAGGACGTACACTACTATACGAAGCGGTTGAAAAAAGTAACATACTTTTGGTTGAGTGCCTGTTGGCTGTAGGATGTAATCCAAATATTAAAGAGGATTGTGGTGTCACTCCTCTTATAATAGCTGTACTTTTACGTAACAAAGAACTTTGTCAGCTACTGATGAGCTTAATGTCCCCAGTCCCTTATATGTGCCTGAAAACATGCAATTGACAGAAATTTGTGACATGATGCAACTAATTTTGTCCGAAGATGAGGATGATGCAATTTCTCTTGCTATGATATCAGTTTTAAAAAACATACCAGCAGCATTACTAAGAATAAAAATGAAAAAGCTAAAGAAATGAGCAGATCGTGTTCTGGCTACATTACTGGTATTGTAGGTGATGTCGGAACGTGTAAAAACAACAGATCTGTCATGGCCAAATCTGAAGCCTACAGTTGGGTGGGCATAATACCAGGTGATTTGCATACCAAGGGACACCTGGTTGAAGCGTGTTTCAAGGAACAAGGACCAGGTGGTTTTCACTACTTGGTTAATAAGGTAATGAAGAGACCCAAACTAATTACAAGTGCATTTAAAAAGAAAATAATAACTTGTTAAGAATAAGAGAGGCGGGAAGAGATGGTGCGAGGGCATATGGAATGGCCGCTGTTGTAGAATTTACATCTTCAGAGTTTTATCCCTCCAATGAGGAACAAAAACAGTGCTTGAGATCAACAGGAAGTCATACACATATATTTCTTGCTAAGTTCAAGCAGTTCCTAGAACATAACATTGAGATTGACAAATCATTCAAATACCGATGCAGAATGTTCTTGTTCTATGGCCCATTGCTGGAATTATTTGATTTTTCAACTCGCCACTGTTGTGGGCAAGCCAGAGAAATATGTTATCTTCTACAATTACCTGTGTATGCACAGCTGAATTTCCCGAATTATTACACTGAAGTGTTCGTTCACCTGATCAATATTCTTGGCAAGTGGCCTTTGGCATTCCGCAAATTATTAGCAAACAACTGTTCTGTAAATATGTCTGGAAAACATGGTAGTGCCATTGAACTTGATGCATTTGTCGAAGCGGAAATTGTGCAACCATTGAAGACATATGCTTCAGGTAAACTGGTGTTCAAAACTATTTTGAAAATAATAACAAGTGTAACCTATTAGCTGGGAATACTGTATGCTATGAAGCACAATACTTTTAGCAGTTTACTTTGCCCAAAGCCAGGTGATTCTACTGTACTTGTCAGTGGTATGGTAGTATAGAACTTGTTGTATTACAACATAGATAAATGCCATGTTATTAGATAAATCTAAATTCACAACTAATTCCTGTGGCTCATAAAATGATGAGTTTGTAATGGAGAGAGGCCCAGTGTATAGTACTATAGTTTAACTCAAACAATAATAAAAGGCAAACCCTGCATAAGTTTCATAGTGCAAGGGGACTTAAGCAAGTTTATACATGCCCATAGGCATTATAAAGTTAAGTTAATGAAACAAGCGTTCGGATAAAAAGTAAAGTTGTGCAAAGTCTGGTTATCTTCAATTGCATCAGGTCAGGTACAAAGGTCAGCCTCTGAAACGCGTGATCAGACACGCGTAAAGCGCCAGGAAAGTAACAATGAACCATTGTCAAACACTTCCTCTCTTGTGCATGGGAAAATAGACCAATCAGGTCTCACCGTTTTGTCTGTATATGCTTCCTGCTTGGGTCACAAGACTCATTGTGTCACTTGCAAGCCAAAGCGAAGGACCCTTTGCGGCGAAAAGTTGATTTTTCCACCCATCCCACCCTTCAATGATTTTGCACCACTTTATCAGTTTATATAGATATATATACAAAAAAAAATGTATATAGCGTTTCATTTATACTGTATCGTGGGCTATTATCAAGAATCTCATGGACTGCAATGGGTGCAGTGTTAACTGAATTATGGAGAGTTCCTAATTAATTATGTTACTTATGTCCACGTTTTGTAATGCATACTATAAGGAATTGACTTTGCAAGTCTGTGTTTTGTAAAAATAAAAATTTTGGTTTTTGGGGATGGAGTGCTCCCAAAGGTCACCCTCAACCCCATAGACTCACAAATCGATGTACTATACAGTTAAAATATTAGATTAAAGTAGATCATGTCCAACATGGGGACCACTACCCCCTGAGGACATTAATTGCACCAGTCCAACATGGGGACCAATACCCCCTGAGGACGTCACCAGTCCAACATGGGGACCAATACCCCCTGAGGACATTAATTGCACCAGTCCAACATGGGGACCAATACCCCCTGAGGACGTCACCAGTCCAACATGGGGACCAATACCCCCTGAGGACGTCACCAGTCCAACATGGGGACCAATACCCCCTGAGGACATCAATTACACTAGAGTCCAACATGGGGACCAATACCCCCTGAGGACATTAATTGCACCAGTCCAACATGGGGACCAATACCCCCTGAGGACGTCACAAGTCCAACATGGGGACCAATACCCCCTGAGGACGTCAATTACACTAGAGTCCAACATGGGGACCAATACCCCCTGAGGACATTAATTAGTTTAAACAATGAGTCTGTGGGGTGACACTTTGGCCTCAGTTTAAAGTATAATCGGAGCATTTCTCCCCAACAACCCTTCTCCCACAACATTGTGTGTACTTTATTGTCTCTGAATTGTTTTAAATATTAACTAAACGTATTGGAGCATTAAACCCAGTTAAATCGTTCAGTTATGGTCACAAGATGATTAGGATTAGGAAAGGTGTTATGATTCGGGTCACTATCAAAGAGATGTTTTTTGTCCATCTCCATGTATGCTTGAATAACAGGTGTGACTGTTTTTATAGGCCACACAAGCATTCAAATGTGCAAGCGAATCACGGGTTCTCTTGATATGTTCAAGTCCGTTCGATGTGCTTACCAATCAAAAGAAGGTTTTGATGAACACACCACTAGAAAACATTCAGTCCCTGATCCACTAGATTATCAATTTAAAGGAATTTGGTTTTGTGTAAGAGAAGGTTTATTGAAAGCAAAAGATAATTCAACTAGTGATGAAGCTCCTGATTGCTATCCATTGGACAATTTTGGAAAACCTAGTGGAAAAGTTTCTAATTGTTTAATTGATGTTGATGAGAAAGGGCATGGAAAAGTCAAGGACAACATTAAGAAAAAGCTGTATGAATCCTTTCCAGACTTAAGGTTTGAGATTTTGATTTGAATGTAATAGGGATGTGCCGGATTGAGATACTAGCTGGTATCCGTTATCCAGTAAAATATAGTTGGTACACTGCTATCATGGTACTATATGGTATCCAGCAAAGCATAATCCAGAACATTCCTAGAATGCGAGAACCATTAAGGCTTGATATTATTCAGAATATTTGCTTTGTAAACTTATGTTCTTAACCAGGTTATGATTACAGTGATCACAATAATAATGACAATTATTGGAATCATCTTACACATGATTTCAAGGATTATTTAGACCAATCGTCAAGCGATAATTATTTTGTGCTATGTCCACAAATTTGTGCTTGCTTTTGCTGCCCCAATTTTTTGAAAAGCTACACTTTTGAGAATATTTTAGGAAAATGAACATAGAACAAAATAATTATCACCTGACGAAATGCTAATGTCATCCACATCATTTGCCTCTGCAAATAACTTTGACCTTTGTCTGCATCTTATTTATATCAGGGTTAGCCTCATCAAGTAAGTAAGAGTAAATCTAAAATAACTGAACATACATTATCATGTCATGATCATGGATTAACTGATTAATTTGCAATATGCACAACGCATCTCATTAATGCCATAGCATTTGGCTCTGTCTTAATACACAATGGTCATGCTGTTGTCAAACAATTTGCTATGGTTTTCCCCAATACATAT
Source organism: Trachythela sp. YZ-2020 (assembly GCA_016169945.1). Lineage (NCBI taxonomy): Eukaryota > Metazoa > Cnidaria > Anthozoa > Malacalcyonacea > Clavulariidae > Trachythela > Trachythela sp. YZ-2020. Next base: position 27,136 of record JADLSH010000373.1, read on the forward strand.
TATTATTCCCCAATACATATTGTCATTCCTTTCTTCTGTTCCGGTTGCTTTTTCCATGACAATGCCAAGAGTTATAAGTTTGTATATAAGCCGTTGACATATCTTTCTTCCACCCTTTTGGCAAAATACATTTTTGACAGACCCATACTCATCAATTTGATCAAGTGCCAGTGATTTAATTGCATTTGCTGTTGAGCCAAACAAAAATTGTATTAAGAGTTTCACTTGTAATGTTTTCCTGAATTCTGGATAGAGATATTAGTGCTTGAGTTATGGTCAATGCAACAACTGTGTAATTTGTAGGCATTTTTATATCATTTGATACACATATATTACAGCTTTGCTCACAATCACAAGCATTTTCCTGAAAGTGCGACAAGGGTAATTTATGCCGACAAGTTTTCATATTTTCACAGTATTCGACCATTTTGTTCATGGACTCATACTTGTATTTTTGGTGATCTTTATCTTCAATGCGCATGATGTTATTGAGATGAAATGAACGATCTTCATGCTGAAAAAGCATTATGCATGTCGAATCCAATCCATCCCTGCCAGCTCTACCTATTTCCTGATAATATTCCTCAATGGATATTCCAGAGAAATGATAGATGTATTACGAATCTTACATCTTTTTGGTCCACACCCATCTCGAAAGACTTTGTTGCGCACATGACTTGAGCACGACCATTTTCCCATGCTTCCTTGTGTTTCTGTCTGTCAGAATCAGGGAGATCACCATGAACAAATATTGAATTAATTTCAGCACTCTTTAATACATGAGGAAGGGTTATGCAATCACTACGCTTTGAACAATATACAATGCCTTTGTGGCCATTAAAAGTATTCTTCATTAATGATGCAACTTGTTCTTTTTGATTTAGCAGTCTTTGTAATGACTTGAATAAACAAATTGGATCTCTTGCAGTTCACTTTCACAACTGTTGGATTATCCATCTTTAGGGTTTCAACCACAACTTGCTGTGTTCTTTCCGTTGCTGTTCCTGTAAGAGCTATCACAGGTACATGGAACTGCTTTAGCAAACCAAGTTTTAGGAAATCAGGTCTAAATCCAACACTCCACATGTCAATACAGTGTGCTTCGTCCACTGCAACAAAACTGAGTTTACCATTGTCATTCCATATCTTCAACATGTTCCATAGTCTTTCAGACATTACACATTCTGGACTTGAAAACAGTACAGCATAAGGGAGATCTTTACAACAAACAGAATTTATTGTGAACTCCATTTCCAATTCAGTCAAAGAAGAGTTAAAGTAAAAAGCAGGAACATATGCATTTTTCTAAGTTTATCAGTTTGTTCTTCCATTATAAACTTAAGGGGCTCAATTATCACTGTCAATCCCTGTTTAACAATGGCAGAAACAGTGTATATCACACTCTTGCCTCCACCGGTTAGTATCAATGCGAGAGTATCATGTCCATTTAAGAGCGAGCGGATTGCTTCTATTTGACCTGGTCTAAATGAATCATAGCCAAAAATGTTTTTAAGAACGAACTTTTCCTGTTCTTTGTCAACATTTTCCAGGCTTAGGCATTGCTTGGACGTGGGCAGTTGGACTTCTGGCGAAAATATTCCACGCACAGGTAATATCTATGAATTAAAAAAGATCATTTTTTCGACAAACAAACGCAATGTATTAAAATGTTCTGCTAAGTCTAAAATACTTGTATAATTCCTAAAAGAAACTAATTAATTTACAGTTGGATGGAGCCACGAAAAGTTGGTTAAACATATACATACTTGTTAAATTTTTTCAAAATAAACATTATATAAAATAAACATGCATATATAACAAGATTATATATTTCTTTTTGTAATTACAGCTCTGTTATGAGCAAACTTAGTAAGATGTACATTTCATTAATCACTGCATTGTCATTATCATCGGTCGTGACAACAACCGTCATCAAACTAGTCAGTCAACTTTGCACTTTGCGTATCCACGGCATTGATTCGAAAGACTTACAGTAATATGAAAATTGGCTTATATTATTCATATCACGGTACATGAAAATATCAAAGCAAGTATTCTTCTGAAATATGGCATACAAAATTGGGAATAAAACAAAAGTATTGAGCTGTTACATAAATATAAATAAGTATTCAGACTTCCGTGCAATGTACATTTCACTTAACAAATACCAGTTCCCACAAAAAACATTGCGGTGTTTGATTTAATGTGGCATAAATCTTTGCATGAAATACATGTAGTAGTTTTTACTTTGTGGCATTCGTTCGGAAGAACAAATACCAAAATATAAAAATTCATCTTGCTTGTTTTAGATATCAAAATTGTCACTTTAGTAATTGAAAGGACAAACCTTTTTAAGGAAGATTACATCAGCAAATATTTTTTCGTTTGATCGCCGTATTTTGAAGATAGAATGCATAAAAGAATTCCACACAGACACTTCCAAACCTTCTTCGCCCGTTGTCATTTTTGGTAAAAATCGTTTGTGTTCGACGAACATACCAAATAGTTTCGTGGCTTCCTTCGATGATTCACAAAACAAAGTCATTCGTTTTTCTACGGATTCCACAGTAAATTTTTGATACAGTTTACTATGTGGGTCCTATACATGAGAAATACACAAACTAGTTATAAATAAATAATTTATTTCTTAAGTACTAGATTCAAAGTACAAAATATAAACACTTACGTTGTGTCGTCTCATATTAGACAGCGTTTGCAAATTTTTAAACGTCTCTTTGGCTACAAGTTCTTGCAATGATTTGACACCTTGTTTGACCGTTTCTTCGGCTTTAAATTCTGTTTGGGGATGCGAAGATCGGTAATGAATATATAGCCCGTTTTGCGTATAAAAGGTAGCAATATTACCATCATCAAATGTTAGGGCAAGGCAATCCGAACAACAGGTTTTCCCGCTGCGCCAAGCAGTCAAGTAATATTTACTAAAGCATTCGTCGCTGATGCTAACCCTTTTTATTTCTAGTTTTCCACAATTGTCTTTGAATGCCACCGCCATGAAGAGTTTCACTTTTCATCTATCTTATAGGTTTTCGACTCCCCCCGGTTTTCCGAGCCATTGGGTGTGGCTTGTGGCAGAGGCTTCTCCTCCCGCCCTCAAACGTTTTCGTTTCGCGCCTGCGTTCCTCTCTCAACGGGTCAGCGGTATTTTTCTTCATATTAACATTTTAAAAAGCCTCTGCGGAGGAGAGAGATCCTGCACCACTAAAACACTTCCGGACATTCGCCCCAATGACACTTCATTCGCAATGTGGGATAGGGGGAAATATACAGTATAAAAAGGAATAAATAATTACGTACTGCTCTTGCAAAATATACTCACCTCCAACTTTCACCAAAAGAACGTTGACCATATCTTTAATAATCCATGAAAACGGAAATTTCCCGTTGAAACGATGTCCAGCTCCTGTACTCAGAACACAAGCTCTTTCTCTTACTCTAGGCGATACAGGAGAAATAAAATAATCATAACTCAGGGGCGTAACTTGTGCTTCATTAAGCAATGCGAACCACAATCTTGTTTTCCACTCCTTCCCTTCACGTAGCAAATTGAGATTGTGATTTCGATCACAATACGCTATCACTTCAGATAACATTGGAGAAACAATTGAGAAAAGTTTCTGCCATAACGCTTTTCTGAATGTTCCAGTCTCCTGAAGATGGCCTTGACACAGAGCTTCGTGCTGTAGCCAGAGTCTCTGATCTTGAGAACATTTCTCGTCTCGTTCCTGGAGTAATTCGTAAACACGAGCCGCAAGAATTTCGGAAAGCTCTAAAAATTGATATTAAAACAGCAATTTCAGTTTTAATGTTATGAACTTTAATAAATTGTAAGAGTAATTCAATTAAATAGAATGAGTAAATATACAAATTAAAGCACTTTCACATCAATCAGTTCCGAACACCTACTGTTAAATCAACTTGATTACCAATACAACGAGATATTGACAACCAAGCAGGTAAATACCAATAAACACCTACAAAACAATTCCTAACCTGTTTCGTAACTAATCGACCAACATGCAACAAACAAACCAAAAATAGCCAAGGTTAGACAAAAAAAGATGCCTGCTGAGGCGTTCATTACATACTAGGCAACCAGAGGCACGGTGCAAATAAGAGGAGTGCCCAGCTTGCCTAAGCATGCCTCCTTTATTTCAGAAGATGGAAAAGTTGTATCATGGTTAGAACTATAGTAAATGCTTGAATTGTGTTCAAACTAGAGCAAAAGGAGTAATTTTGAAATTTTATGGTAGATCATCACCTTTCTAATTTACGTTGCATTTAATTTTCTTACGCATGATCGGTAACATTGGATTGGTTAATACATATTTATAAACTTTACAAACCTGTTTCTTGTGAATCATCTTCGGGCAACCATTCAAGCAATATTTCGATACGTTTCGTGGCTCTGTCGACCTCCGCTGTCTCATCATAAATTCTTGCTGCAGCAGCTTGTAAACAATTTTTCAACAACAATGTTGGTTTTATTTTTTCCTGATCAATTTCTTTTTCATCGGAATCCTACACAATTAAACAAAGTATATTGGCAATGTATTAGCGCGACAGTTTTGATTCATCTTCATAAGAGATAAGATGAACAACTTTCATATATATAATACTTACATACAGGGTGTCTAAAAAAAAGGTAATCCAACTCAGCACGCTATTGTGCGTAAATGACTTGGTAAACGAGCGTATATTAAGAAAGATCATGCTTTTAGCTGTTGAATGACACGTTTTTCATCCAATATGAAGAAAAAATGAGCAAATACGAATCCGATAAAAATTGTTTGTCAACATCGCATATTTTCAGCTGTGTGCCTAATTAAAGCAGTGCATAACAAAAGGAAAAGCAATGTGTCATTTTAACAATGAATTTAGAACTGGTTTACAAGATGTTTATAATAATTATGCATACACAGGTATTTTATTGAAGTGAAATTCATCAACTTAAGTCCTAAATGTGAGTTAATTTTCAGTAGTTTTAGACCCAATTCTCAACGGTGAAAATATGCAATTTCGACAAACAATTTTTATCGGGCTCGTATTTGCTCATTTTCCCTCCATATTGGATGAAAAACGTGTCATCCAACAGCTAAAAGCCTGATCTTTATGATTATGAAACAATTACGTTCATGCACCGAGTAATTAACGCACAATGGCATGCTAAAGTTGGATTACCTTTTTTTTGAGACACCCTGTATAGTTATTTTATATGAGTCTATATAGTTAAAATAGATAGTTTTAGATAGATAAACTTAAACTTGTGTATATTTTTGCAGCAACTATGTATAACATTTGCTCGCAGATGTCGTATATAGTCAACATGCACCGAAACATTTCATGACAATATCATGTAAATAACTATTTTAGAAAATAACTTTGGCTTTGTTTAGAATATTATGCTTAAAGCTTTGGTATTTATAACAACTGAAAAATTCATTTAGTAGACGTGTATTTTGCTTGTTTGGCAATTACTTGTGTGCGTGTGGGGGGGGGGGTGGATTAATCCTGGGGGATGGAGTGGATGAATCCCCCTCATTATTTGGGCAGAGGGGGATTAATATGTAAGTATACCCCCCACTTTTCTTCACTTTTGCTTATACGGCATTTTCTGACCATCAGAATTCTGTAAAATCGCATGTGCATGAAATGGCGTTTCAGAGACTCTATATTCCAAAACCCCTAGTGCCCTCGGCCCTCGATACCTACGCATTCCCGCTAGCGGCATGGGGTCCCAACAGACCGTTTTGATATTGGCCGGCCTTTTAACGTTATGTCATCACCACGCCCTTTATTCGGGCAAAACGAACACCCCCAACCTACGTTTAGACCCAAATTACGCTCCTGTGGGAAAGTGTCTATAAATGATGCGAAAATGCCGTGAAAACCTTAAACGTGTCACATCACATGCCTCCATAACTATTAGCAGGCTCCATTTTCCCACCTTTTGAGATGGATTTTTACCCTTGTTCTATATCATATACTGCATGTTTTTTTTACCTCTAACTCTGTGTTCTCCACACGTAGTTCTGCGCTACCACTCGGTAAGCTAACATCAGGATTTTCATCAACATCCATGTCTTGAATGTCATCATTTCTTGCAGGGATTGCTGACTGAAATAGATCACTTACTGAGCGATTTATAAGCTGTTCAATCTGCGGAAGCTGTTCATTCGATTCAAGAAGCTCGTCAATATGAACTGACTGCCACTTTCCACCTTGAAATCCTACCAAATGTTGACATCCCCCCGCAATCTTTGGTAACTGAATAATAAAGATGATGTGGATAGGTTTCACAGGAACTCCAAAGCCTTCTAGTGCACGACGCCTGGTGTCATCAACAAGATATCGACAACAGGCGATTAAGTTGAAGTTCGCCTCACCATTATCACATTGAACAAGCAGAAGACCTTCAGCACCACCAAGTGCAACAAAGAAGTCGCTAGAGAAAAGTTAAGAAAAACATAGGATGCTATTTAGAGTAATTATCCAGCGGACTCCCTAATCGAAGTATAAAACGGTCTTAAGAGACAAAGGCCCTTCGTTAGGAAAGGCAGTGCGAAGATACAAACAAACACGCCGCATTTACAGTATTGCCACATCACTGGTAGAAAACATATCAGCAAAAAGCAGCTGGGACAACGTCCCTTACTGAAACTTGGCACGTCATTCACTCCAATTAGTCTCGTTGAGCGACTCCCATGCATTCATCTCGCTGATTTGAAACTACCTGCACATAGCAGGCATAAACAGTATATATACATCCACCAACGCCATCACCTTATCAAATCTCATACTTTCATAACCTTTTTTGACGTGGCGTTTTTAGATGGTGTTTTGTAAACATTTCGCCTATGTGCAGGCATCCAGCCTTAAACTGGGTTGGCACCTGTGCGCAGGCTACATATTGTTTTGACATATTTCGTTAATTTTTTTGATCGGTTCTTTTCATTTTACATGACTGCCTTTGTAGCTTAACAATAAGAGCAGCATGTTTGTCTCTGTTTACCTATTAATCTCCAAACGAAAGCCATCGCTCAAAACGTCGAGAAGTATTTCTCTATACTTTATGCTGTTTTTATATCTACACGATGGCGGACGCTGAACCCTTACGTTTAACGATTTCATGACAAAGATACGTTGATTATCATAAGGCATGCACTAACTTTTGTTCAAAATGTTAGCCTAGCTTTGATGATCCAAATGGGCATGCATGAATTTTACACTTGATCAAAGGCAAATTTGACTGGGCATATTTATTACTATTTAGTTACCTACCAGAAGAAGTATTGTACCCCTATATACGTTCCGTCAACACTTACTCTAATGTCTTGGTGAATTGTTGCTCTGTATGAAATTCTTGAAGGCTAATACAACGAGTCCGTGGACCTGTAAACCAAGCAGCTAACGCTATGGCCCGTGAATTTGCTTGTGATAACAATCGAGAGTGTGTGGTTATCTGACGAAAAAAGTTTTAAATAATTTTTATTAGTTGGCAAAGCGGTGCCAAATGTATACAAAACATATCTCTTTTTAAGATTTTCGTTTCTTCACCTTGGTTTTGAGATTTTTCACGAGTTGTACAGGGGTCGGTTGTATAAAAAAGTAGTTAAAGTTAACTATAGTTAGTTAGTGCGAAAGTAAACCAATCAGAATCGCGAATTTTAGAGTTAACTACCATTTAACTACAAAACTAGTAGTTAAAATGTAGTTAAGACTTTTATGCAATATGCCCCAGCAATGTACAGAATTTACTTCGCATAATGACTTATTGAAGCATGTTAGTTATTTTTAAACATTTTTGTATCCATAAAATAAAACGGCTAAATTGTGTATAACATATAGGTATGTCAACCTCCGACAACATCAAACTTTTCAATTGAACCGGTACCGGTTAATGTATCTATACTGTAGTACTTAGGCTGCTTCACATTTGTATGGGCAGTAGATATAGAAGTCATATATTGAAAACTGCATGAATGCAGTTTTATCCAGTATTAGAAGACTAACCTGGACAAGAGAACCATCCTTTTCTGCAGTATCTTTACTCTTTCCCAAACAATGAACCAGGTAATCTTTCAAACTTCCATGTTTCTGATTTCTAAAATATTCTGTCCAAAGCTCTTCTGCATGATCGCGATTTAGTTTTGTTGCAGGTAGTCTAGCAATAGCATCAGGCGATGCACACTGCAACAACGTGTGTTTTGATTGCAAAATAATCTAGGGAGAAGCACTACCATATCATTTGTTCGAAAGAACTGATTTGAACAGGACAGAAGAAGACCATAGAAGGCCATAGAAGGCGTTAGCCAAGTTAAGTTAGCCGTGCAATATATATTATATGCAAATAATATAAATAATATTATGCCATGCAAATAATATTATAATAAATAGATGTTAGAATATACTCTGATATTCTGTTGATATCTTCATAAGTACTATGATGACATTTATAATTAAGAGTTATATGTTGTAATAGACTTAACTAAAAATATTACTATTAGTATAGGTTATCATGCGATGGCGAGTACAATTAGGGATTAATAGTACGAGTGATGTTTGGAAATTTTGGCAAAATTTCCGCCATTTTGTTTCTTTTGGGAAAATCATTACTGTACTGCAGTACAATTAATGAAATAATTGTACTCCTCTCAACCAATCAGCATCCAGTAATTTTGTCATGCTAATAATAAATCTATAAAGAAAGATATTAAAGAACATTCGAACTGAATACTGCAAACTACCTGCAGTAACAAATAGTTTTGCATGTACCAAATTGTAAACCACTAATATGGTGAAAGAATGTGATATGTAAAAATACTTTAACCTAGATATAATCTTGTATATATACACGAATCGCGAAATTCGGGCAAAAATCACAGTTAAAGAAAAACATGTGGCTGGGACTGGATGATTTAAAATATGCGTATTAAAGTATTCAAATGTTCAGTCCTGCATTCGTGATTACATATCACAACAATAAAAACACGAATGCATGACTGAACATTTGAATACTTTAATACGCATATTTTAAATCATCCAGTCACAGCTACATGTTTTTCTTTAACTGCGATTTTTGCCCGACTCACAACGCGTCATTTGGATGCGCAGCCGAATTTCGCGATTCGTGTATATGAGTGAATTCTTGATAAAATATATTATTTTGTAAAACTCTGAACTCTGAAGTTGTACGTTGTGCTTCGTAATCGAGATAGAGCGATGGCAACAGTACAAAACCCAACAATTTAGATATCTAAATTAAAACTTATGCAGAAAAGGAATACAATACATATATTACTAAATCTTAAATGTAGAAAAATTCTTACCTGTTCATCAGACCAATCATTTTCAAGGCTGGAAATCTTAATAACTACCGCAGCAGAAGTGTCGCTATGGTAACCAACAAAGCAATCACCAGGCTTGTATAAGCTATAATGTCAGAGAAAAGGCGATTGCATTTTTAGCATGCAAGCTGTCATAAAATTATTGTACCTAATCTATATTCTGGCACAAAATTGAATTCTATAATGCACAGGCACTTTTGTCTCGAGTTAACAAGATAAGCGGATGCTAAAGTAGTAAATGTTTTTTTGAATTTAAGCCATAATAACCGATGTTATATACCAAGCCCATTTAATTATTTGATAGTATATTTTCTCCTGTTCTCTATCAATAGCTATAAAGCTAATGGAGAACTAGTGCTAGAACTTCGACCTCTATTAAACGTGGAGATAAACTCGTATAGGTACAGTATGAGTCATTCGTAATGCCTTTATTTGATCACACCATTTTGCACAAAATAACCTCCACCTTAATAGTTTTGTATTGATCTTAGCCTTACTCTTAAACCGTGGATAAGTTCTGCTATCGCAACGTTTCAGAAGTTACGTCTTCCATCATTAGGGCCATCAGACGTGGTGAAATGAAGTGATGTGACCGTTTTATATAGTCTCCTTGGAGGCAGACATCTGCGAAAATGGTTGATCTGTGTGAGATTTTGTCCGTGATCCATGGTCCATGGGGTTAACAATCTCTACCTTCACTCAACAACCTTGAGTCAACAAACGGATCACGGACAAAACACAACCACGCAGAATTTCACACCGATCAACCATCTTCGCAGACGCCCCCCTCCAAGGTGACTATATAAAACAGCCACACCACGCCTGTTGATGGAAGAAGTAACTTCCGAAACGTTGCGACAACAAAACTTATCCGGTTTAAAGATAAATCCAAAATTATTAATTACACTAAACCGATAAAGAAAGACTCATAAAACCTCCATCTTCTCAAGAGGTAGACGTTTTGTGGTGTCGAGTTTTGATCTTCTGAGTACAACCTTCATTGATAGTATTGCCAGTCTATAGCTCAGCGCAGCGACACCAAAAGTAATCTTAGCTTAATTAACTTAATAAACGATAATCATAATCACTAATCATAAGTCTAATAATTTACTTCTTGGTACATTATAGAAAAAAATAACAGTAGCTGTATTCTTATTACAGTAACGAAATTCCTTTTTGTGCTGGTTTAACTATTATAATTTTTTGGCTATTAAGCCACAAGGATTTAAAGTTTCATACATAGAAATCCTTCGGATGAAAAAGGCTTAGGTTCTTTCCCTTGTTTGTCCATAAAATAATATACAAAAGAGTGAACAACGTTGTCTTTTGGTGTTATACTTCGGCTAACGTTAAACAATTTTACTCGTTTTTGAACAAGTCCTGGAATTTTAAACAAGCTATAACTATGGCATGGTTATAATAGTGAAATTATTTATTTAATCACAACAACATCTCAAAGGAAATTGTTCGTACCTCTCGTTAGATGAATATTCAGGCTTTGCTTCCGAAAAGAGTTTGACCCAGTCCTCCAGTTCTTTCACCAAGCGAGCTTGACGTTCTGTTAAACCAGTCGACATTACAAGTAAATGCTTTTCCAGTCGATTGATAAGAGGAATTGGAAAACGTTGATAAACGACATCTTTTTCAGCAACTACAATCAATCTATACAAAATAAATATCATTTTTTAACAAGCATTTCATCAGTGCATGTTATTGAAAATAGTATAATTGGCATGCAATCGTACCTACATCCTAACTTTTCTCATTACCTTTTGTAAAAAGTGCAAAATAATTATTTGTCGTTGAGTCTAAATTTAAATCAAAACCCTTCCGTTTTCTGCATGTGAGTTCAAGGGTTTCGAATTTTCAGAACGTACATATAGGAGCCAGGAATGTATAAATACTTGCTAGGGGAGCGAGGTAGAAATGGCAGTCACCCCTCCATTATAATTCTTCCACTGAAATGAAATTGAAGGTCGAAAAGCCCAGCGTTTTATGGATTAACAGCTATTAGCGTCAATACCATTTGACACCAATCATCGAATAGTAAATCATAAAATAAGGATAGAGCTCTGCACTGCGAAAGGCAACAACTTATTTCGTTCTAAGAAACTTACTTAAATTTATCTGCCACTCGGCACTTCACTCTGTGGTTTCCAAGACCAAGGTCAACATACTTTTGCTCAGCAAGATATACATAATACTAAAAGAAAAATAGAGGGTGTTCAACTCTATCCATGCAGGGCATGAATGACTACACTCAGTATATAGTTAAATTATAGACACCCGCTCGACATTAACTACTCTCATGCGATCAGATTTTCTTCCTACTAACAGCTAGGAACAGCTAGGATAACACTTGTGAGTAACGAAAACAAGATGGCGCTACAAAACCTACCGGATATATGCAAACTAAAACAGTTAATTCTGTATCACGCGAGATGTAGCACTCGCAGGTAAATAGTTTAAATATATTAGGCTCTTTTATCTTAAAAATAAAACATTTCGGGCCGTATACTAAACCAACGAAATTTGTTAAAAAAAAGTCACGCATTCATAATTCCTGAAATTTTTGGTGTATAAAATCAAAATCAAATTGACCATTAAATGTTACGTGCAGTGGCTTAATAACCGAAAAAATACTCTCTCACACATCATTATTCTTTTTAATACCTCTCTCTCCATTTAGTGTTCTTTGATGAAACGATTGTGATAGAACAGTATATACATGAGATTTAATAACCGAATAATGTTACTGAATGCTGATAATGGAAAGTATTTATCAATCCGGAGAAGTATTAGAAAACTACAAAACATTTGTATATACCGAAAACGCACCTGATTCAATGCATCGTATAAACTTTCATAAAGACTTTCTAAGTTGAGCAAGATCACCATTCTTCCTGTTTCCATGCACACTTTAATTCGATTGATGTTTCGACAAATCTAAAATTTGGTAAATACTATTTATTTTCCACACCAATATGACTTCTAAATATATCATTGATATAAATAATCTAAATATAAATCTTTTTGGAAATCAATTTTTAAACAAATGCTAGCGGTCCACATTATATTTGATAAAGCCTCGTTTCGATGGTAAATCATGCACATTTTCAAGTTAAAATTAAGTAATTTACATAATTATGCAATAATTTGCTAACATGACACGACCGTTTAATTAATCAAAGCAATTATGTAAATTACTTGATTTCAACTTGGAAATGATGCATGATTTAGCATTGAAACGTCTTTATCAAATAAGATTAATATCGCTAGCATTTCCCTCAAAATCAATAGAAATAATTGTATAAATTAACATTGACGTTTTTTAAATTGAAACGAACTTTTAAATGTCGTTTGCACAGGGTGTGGCTGCCCAATTCACCCCAGCTAGAAGCTCATATATGACACAAGTGCTTAATAACAAAACCTATAAGAGGTGAGGGGGGAGAACCAACCGCAACTCTATTTCTTGAGTTGTCATGCACATCAACTCTGCCTAAACTCAACTACTGAACCTAAGTATATAATACCCTACCCTCGACCTACAGTAGCATGCAGGCGCATAACACAGCGGTAATAGGTAGCACGCTCACTGTATCTGCCACCCGTGCTGCCCAAACAATAGAGCTTAAGCAAGCGACGTTTTTGACAACACGGACGTCAGGTGTACATAACTTAGCCGTTAATTATGGCGTCAGCAGTTCTTGCTTGAATTCAAGAACGGCAGTCAATCTAATTTCACGTTCGTGATTTCAAACAAGAACGGCTGTCGCCATCTATAACAGCTCGATTTACTTCAGGTTGGTGTTGGTGAATCAAAAACGTCGCTTGCTCAAGCTCGCTATTAATAAAAGAACCTTAACGATAACAAACTGTAATGTAAGTAAAGCAGAAATGTTGAAGCGTTAATTAAACGAAACAAGATAATTTCCGTTGGGTTTCTGAACCAATAAATGAGAGTGCTCAATGTCTGTGCAGAGCGGTAATACAGATAAATATATGAAACGATCTTCAAGCAGTACTAAAAAAGATTAGATCTAACTTATATATCATAATATCATATAGTACATAATTGATTAGCTAAGCGTATAAAACCTAATGCTCACAGCTATGTACAAGAATCTTGTTTACAATAAAACCATATCAATTAGGTATATTTACAATAAAAGCTCTATATTACAATAAAAAGGCTAATAAAGGTCATGTTATCCCGTTTCAGTAGTTCTTTATATAAAATTTGTTTTCGTGGCGGCACTTGGAAACAAGCTCGTTTATTTTATTGATCGAGTAGCTTTGTACAGGGTGAGTCAGAAAAAAGTGATGCCTTTGAAATTAAATACAATAGGGTACAATAGATTCTTTGAAAGAAAATGCAAATATGAAGTTCAATTTCAAAAGGTTCACTATTGTATTAAATTTCAAAGGCATCACTTTTTTCTGACTCACCCTGTAGTATCAGCTCGGACTATGTATAGTTTTTCCATCAGGCACAGGTTGCATCTTTCTGATTGGATAGGCTCTAGCCGGGGACATAATTGACCATTTTATTTGGAAATCTTTATTTTCTCTCTTCAACTTCCAAATATATTTGGATAGCTCTGTTGCGTTACTGTGTTTCTCGTTCTGGAAGGAGCTCTTGTGTTGTGTAAATCATTGTTTGAATGTGCCCTCGGCAAGTCCTACGTAATTGATTCCTGATGGGTTGCTGCTTTTTTGTCTAGTGGGCATTGTTCTTTGTTCCGACAATTGCATAAATTTGTTGCGCCGTTTGGTTCATTGTTTATGATCGTGTTGTTGTGTTTCCTAATTATACTTGCCATGTTGTCTACGCAGCTATAGCTCACTTTGACAGTGTTTTTGTTGAATATTTTGTGTAGTTTATGGTTTGTTGGGATATGCAAGGAATTATATATTTAACAATTATACCATAAGCTCGAGTCGTATATGAGCTGATAGCCGACGAGGTGCGTAAGACCGAGTCGGCTATCAGCCATATACGACGAGAGCGAATGGTATAATTGTTTTATAACAGTCTGATATAGACATTAACTGCAGCAATAATATACTCTTCTCTGTTGTAATATTTTTACAGTTCGTTTACCCAAACCTTGTCGCGACTCGGATTGAAAATTTTAAATGTTTTTGTTATGTTCTTTTTTCATAACTTAAAGTGAAATAATCGGTTTTAGTACAGTATTGCTTGATATAAAAAGTTTGAGATATTTTATATAATTTTTGTGTAGCAAAGTAAGTGCTTACTGACTGCAAATTTATTTGTTTTTTCGTGCGGCTTTTCGAAAAATTTATATTCTCATTCATAAACATGTTTTTTCGCTGCTCTTTCGCTATTAATTCTGTAGAAAACTTTTATTTAAACTAATTTCTATATATTAAATGTATTTCTTACTTGCAAATGATTTTTGGAGTCTTTTCTGTCTGTTTTTGTCGCTTCCAAAGCGAATATTTCGCTGTTTTCTGGTTCGCAAAACTCTTGTAGTTTTTGTGCCGCCATATTGTTTTCGCTACTCACTGTATATGAGCTGATATACAGCGAGTAGCTCAGCCAATCAGATTGCAGAATAGGTCATATACGGTGGATGACTATATTATAAATATACTGTGACTCATGGAAACTCATGACCCGTAGCGGATCTATATATATTTGATATAGACTTGCTCAAATTTTTTCCTTCAATTTTTACAGTGTAGATAACATCAATCTTCAAAATTCCAACGCCAGTGAGCGTACAAAACGAGTAATTTTCGAAGTCATATACAAACCTTGCAGTTCGGCCTTTATCAGATCTAAAACACTTGGCTGCGCCTCGACGTTTTAAATCAGATAAAGACCTCTCGCGCGGTTTGTATATATTACATATACAGCTAATTAAAAAAAGGTTGTCCTTTGCAATACTTAAACTCTAAAACTTTAAACCTTGAACTCTAAGCGTGAAAAGTTACAATGGGAACGCAAGTTTCAAGTTTAGAAATATAGGGAGATATTAACCATGTCACTCACAAATGGGAGCCATATTGAATTTCTAAACCTGAAAATTGAGTTCCAATTGTGCTTTTCGCGCTTAGAGTTTAAGGTTTTAGAGTTTAAGGTTTGCAAAGGACAACTGAATTAGCTGTATATATCCTAAAGGTATATGTTAAATACCTTTCAAGATCTGATGCAAAGGAGTCTTAAAATTTAAAATATTTTGGAAATATATCTAAAAAATTCTTTCAAATCGGCAAACAACAAGCAAATGAATAGAAATTGACAATATACCTGTGTGTATTGCTGATCCTTCGGGAAACTGCTTCCAAAAATGACAACAGGATGGTGATCGTAAAACTGCCCCTGTAACAATCTCAGCGCTGCATAGTTCTCAGTCAGAACAAGTAAATAGCGACTTTCCCTAAAGTGTAGATATTCTTGTCATAATATGTAGAAGTCAATAGCATCAAAATTAAAAAGATTTTTCCATAAAATATTAAGTTGCGTGTCCAACGGTTTCTATAACATGCTCAGAGACTAAACTATATAACTGGGCTGGATCGGAATGAAAATTCTCGTAGGTATATGTTTCACTGAAAATGTAATCGAAATATTCATATAAGTCTATATAGACACACACAATTCAGTCAGCAGCTTAACTCACCCTTCATTTTTTGTTCCACCAAGACTTTCTTGGATAAGATTCACTGGAAAGCATCCAGGGGAGGGATTCTTTAAAAAGAAGATAACATATTACCGGTGTATAATATTGTATATATTATAATTATATACCTATTATATATACGATATTCCCTTGTTATATTTAATTACCTTCAGACATTCTTTAAGTCTTGGAAAATGCCAACTAAATATCCTCACTGGATCAAGATCATCCAGGCCGCTAAAATTCCTTCTGATGGATTGTTCTAGTTTTATATCACTGATTTGATCACCTTGTTCCGCCTGTACAGCAAAACCATACACCATCTTTACCAAACTGTAAAAACACGAACAGAGATTTTACATGCATGTTACATTTGTTGCGGTAAGACAAGAAGTGGCCTCCTGTTTTGATTGTGTTTCGTGTTGAAAAAACTGAAGAACAATAATAGTCAATAGATAAACAGCCTACTGTATAATGATATTCTGAATATACTACCAACCTGTAAAAGTCTCGAAGTCCAAAGAATTCATCTTTTTGGGCATTTTCTAGTGTTTTTGAATTGCTTTGTTGTTTATATAGTTCAAAATACCCTCCACATAACTTCTTGATAGTTATCTGAAGACGACACTCAATATCTTCATTACCGGAACAAATTCCACTAAAAATGAAAAATGAAAAACGAATTACCTTATTAAGAAAATTAATAAACTGATTTAACTTATCCTACAATCGTCTACGTAAATATGAATACAATAGGTATATTGAATTTGCGGAGTAGATTGTATTTCATAAATCGGACGTATCCGTCTTTACTTTTATACTGAAAGCAACGTCCCGATTAGTCCTCATGTATTCGCAACGTCCAGTTAGTTCTCATGCATTTTAGACTTGATATTAAATATTAGATTCAATAGCCACAAACCTGGCACTATCACGCAGTTCGTCTTCACTTGGTACTCCTCTACTCAACATTATGCCTCGGTTCATTTTAGCGGGATCCAATGCCCAATTTGATAAACCAATAAAACCAACACGGTGATGATCGGATGTTGTTCCTGATTCTTCAGTTGTAGCTGTGCCATCTTCCAGTAAGGGGTGAAGCGTTTTTAAAGGCATCAGGGGAGAATCTTCAGCCAAACCAATTTCGTCCAATACTACCACAGACACAAATTTTTTCAGGTCCTTGTCTTTTTGTAGTTTAGCACACTGTCTGAAGGTAGATACGATGCCTTCAGGCGTAGATAACGGGCTGCACTGGTACGATTGCATGTGGATCTATTAAAATCACACCAATCAATTTTAATTTAAACATTTCAGAAACTGCTTTAAAAATTGTCATGACCCGCTTATAAATTTCCAATCTATTTCTTATTGTTTTGCAAAGACGGGAAGCTAATCATCGTGTTTCAGTGCTTATATTTTTGTATCTGCGTAGCAGATATAATGCTATCGACTTGTTAATGTTAAGTTAGCTGTTAGCTGTTAGCTGTTAGCTGTTAGCTTATAGCCATTCAGCGACCAGCTTATTTAAATTGATAGCCAATCAGCAAGTGGCTTACAATGCAATGACGTAATGTTCTCCAAGGCCATTACATCATTCAATTTTGCCTGTTCGCACGCTAGATCTTAAAATTCAACATGGCGATTGACAAAATGTCGTTATATTCATATAAAAACGTGGAAATACGAAGATAGACCTATGGATAAACCGGAAAGAATGCTTCAAAATTTAGTGGTTGGCTATTTCTGAAGGAAAACTAAACAGTGAAACAGTGAAACAGTGAACAGTCGAACTATCGAAGGACGAAGGTCAAGGTAAGAAATACTACAACATATTAATATAACATTGACGCGTAAATTGCCAGAGTGCATTCGGTGTAGTCTAATCGGAAGATCTTCGGCGTAGAGTTACAGTAAGCCTTGGCGTACTGGCGCACAATCATCTTTCCTGGCGTAGTGGCCGTACGCTGTTTTTAACTTGGCGGCGCATAAATACCAATAAAATAATAAATACGTCAAACGATTCAAACGGCGTAACACGGTAACAGGTTTACGGCCCAAAATAATGTCACTAAACGGCGAATGACTTGCGAAACATGTCTTAAACATATCTTATTGATATTTAAAAACTAATTACGATTTAAACTTCTCAAAAATGGGCCTAAAACGTGTGGAATTTTTGCAGAACTGAGTCATACGCTCATACGCCCTGGCGTGGGTGAGAGTCGGAAGAATGGGCCAGGGTGGGATGTTGGCGTAGCGTTGCGACTGCTTTGGCGTATCTTCGGCGTAGCATTTACACCGAATGCACCCTGGGTAAATTGTAAAATATAGCATCTTGTTTATGCACATATTAAGTTTTCAATACTAAAGTATATTTGATTACCATGAATACTAGCTAATCCCACATTTTAATTTCGGATTTAGCAATTCCACATTTTATAGTGGTCACATTTCTTTAAATAAAATATTGTTTACAAATATTGTCTTGTTTATAGGATTTAATAGTTAAGACGGTAAAAGATAAGACTGTACAATACTCCTTTTGGCATGACATTTATTGCAGACGGTGTCACAATCACATACTTATAATTTCATAATAGAAATTCATATCCATAGGCAAATTCTCCTCTAAATTACTAAATCGCTTATATTCAATGTCTTTTCAAGCAATCATTTACCTGTACTTTACACATCACTCTCTTTTCAAGCAATCATTTACCTGTACTTTACACATCACTCTCATATTTGTATTGTAGCATGAACAAACAAACACGGAACACTGCAGCTTTGACTAGTCAATTCTAGCCAATGTATGGATCTGATATGCTGTGTTTATATATACTTTATACATTCTATTCACAGACTATAGACATGTGTCAAATTGTACTCCTGATTTTCAACATAGTTAACATTTGCTACTGATGAATAGGCTTCAATAATATGACCTATTTGCTAACACATCCATGTGGAATAAATAGTTCATTTGTGTTCCTCCATCCCTCAATACCACATGTTGATGTCGTGTATCAATGTGTTTAAAAAGGCTTTTGAAACTGTGCGAGGATGTCTTAGCGACACCTGGTATTCTGACAACATCCATGCATCTACAATTTTTTCACATACCTGATTGTAGTATATTATGGATTATCGAGAAGATTGTGAACCTAACATGTTTCAGCAAATGAGATCATAAAATTAAATAAAATCTTTGTTGTGTTATGGAAATAGTCTCTGCTAGTGAAATTTATATCAGCCATTTTATTTGTCATATGTACTAAACTGTCTGGCGGAGTGATACGTCTGTAAATTGTGAACCCCATTTATCAATTAATATGAAAACCTTGTTCTACTGTGTATGATATATATTTTTGTGATATTTATAAAAATATATTTTACTCTGTCTAATGCCAGACGATTTTACTTGTCAGTGGTAGGCTACTGCCAATTAATGGGTTAAATATCAATCTCTTATTCTTTACAAGTTACTGGTTGAATGAAGTGTATGTTTTTGTACAAAATATGTTTAACTTATACAATTTAGGGCCAAATAGAATTGTAGAATATTATTGCTTCATGACAACAGTGGGATAACCATGAGCAGATACATGTACGCTTAGCGTACCTATTTTTGTATCTGCGCATGCAGATATATTGCTATCGTCTTGTTAGTTGTTAACTGTTAGTGTTAGCTTGTAGCCAATCAGCGACTAGCTTATATGAAATAGGCAATCAGCGATTAGCTTACCACCTACAATGACGTAATGTTTCTTGCGAATTTCATTTTTTTATTTTAAGGTGTTTGTAACTAGTCATTTACTTAGTCATGCTCCAACTTACTACTCTGCCACCATTGACAGTGTCGCACTCAGACCAAGCTTTTAGGGTGGGGATCACTTCTTTTAGAGGTGGACCTGGGGCTACCTCTATATTTTTGTTGGTTCATAGATCAAGTTCCTAAAGAGCACTTAACTATCTGAGCAATTTTTATTCAAATTACCACAAATATACCTTTAGTTATTAGCAAGCCGTTAACAACTTGTCAACAAGCTGGGAACAGGCAGTGCAAACACATCCTGATACCAAGTCTGCACCAGATTTGTTACAAGTTGTACGTTTTTAGCTGTAGTTCGACCATGCAGAATTATAGAGGATAATTGGTGTTCCATGCAAGCACTCCCTGCTCGATTAAAAATTAAACCTTTTTGTGCAAATCCAGGGACCAAGAAAATAGATGCGTATACATAGATTAGTGAGTTCATTAGGTATGCAAATATTTCAATGCACATGAAGAGATAAATATGGAATACACAGATAAAATATATTTGGACTGAAATTTTTGTTATTTACTTATTCATTTGAAGCAAGTTGCGTCAATTATGGTATGAGTGCAAAGCCGTGGGAGTATATGTATTCATATGTGTAGGTTAATGTTTGTGAAATCCTCTGTTTCTAAAGAAATGGTATTGTTGGATGTGGGAGTGGAGTTATCTTACTGAAAACACATTGAACAAGAATCTTGCTACCTAAAAACGTCTTCTTAAACTTTAACTGAATTGATGTAAATAACTCACGCACCTGTTTTAAGTTCTTGAACAATTCACTTTGTGAGTTACCAGCTTTCATGTTTGTCGATATAACATCTTTTGCTAAAGACTTGGAACTGCCTGGCTTGCCAACAACAAACAACGGGATGCGTAACTCCGTACAGATTGCCATCATAAAGACATTTTCACTTAGAGCAGTATTTTTGGCGATATTTTGACCCAGTTGTATGTCCTTCAAAAATCCACGTTGACATCTGGAAACAAAAGTTTATGTTAATTACAATAATGACACAATAATAAGTGTGCATACTTTAATAGAGCATAAATGCGGGCAATATACATGGTTAGTTTATAGTTTTAAGAAAACAATTATCGACAGAGAAGCACGTTATAACAACGCATGCTTAGCGTTTTGGGCTAAGGCCTTTCATCAGGAAGAGAGTTAACAGGAAGAGAGTTAGCTACCCATAGCCAATGGAATACCACAAGTGGCTACCGTAGTTTGCTTCAAAACAACAGACATGCATGATGTATGGCATGGTGCCGGCGATATATCAACTTCTTTATGAAAATGTCGTAGTATAATTGCATTGATATAGAGGGAAATGTGTTCTTTACGAAACTCGAATTTCTTCAATGGCAAATTTTTCAAACCAGTCGTTGAAGTATAAAACGTCTAGCAAAACAGAAAGAATTTCAGAAATGTAGAAGTCATAGAAGGTCTTAAGGAAAAACTATATTCATGCAGACGTGTACCATTTTAATCATCTGACTTCAATCTGCCTGCCCGTTGGTCGAGAGGCATGATCTATTAGAGGACAGACGCACGGATGACGCCATTTCAGTGGCGCAATATCTTTTAGCTAATCACAGCTCTCTCAGAGGCATTGCGAATCAATGATGTTCGTTGTTTTGTTTAGATCATGGATCCAGTGGTGTAAAAGAAAGGGGGCTCAGCATATGTGAGATTGTATATTTGGAACTGTATATTTGGATTGTATATTTGGATTGTATATTTCGATTGTATATTTGGAATTGTATATTTGCATGAATTGTACATTTCGGATTGTATATTTGGATTGTATATTTGATTGTAGGTAATAGTGTGATTTCGAGTGCACTTATATATACACACGCATATATATGCTGTTAAATCTTAAACCTTCCATACACGTATAGATCTCGCCCAAAAGTTGAAAGTTGACTGGGTGGGCAAGGATATACAGATTAGGAAAGTAATATCACAATTTGTAAAATTGCTGAATAATGTAATGTAATGTAATGTAATGTAATGTAATGTAATGTAATGTAATGTAATGTAATGTAATGTAATGTAATGTAATGTAATGTATGTAAAAGTGATTGTTTTGAATTTAGAACGTCCAGTTGCCATCACGTATCTATACAAAATGGACTGTGTGCTCAATCTATTTTGACTGCAGCTCGGTGTCCGCGAAAATGCTGACGTCATATATAGGTCCTTGCTCTCATACGGAGATTTGCTGACATGTAAATGCGTTGAGAAAACGCTCGTGTCCTATATTTTGATATTATTCAGACTCAAAAAGATTGTGTTTTTGAGGTGCGAAATTCCTGCCAAAATATGGAAAATAAGTCAGTTTATAATAAATGTGATTTTTAAGAAATTAGCGGTTTGTCAAGTATGTTTTCAATTGTCAATTATCATGGCCGTAGCTAACCCCTGATCGTTGAGAGGGAGGGGGGGAGAGGGGGTGCAGATGAAAAATTTCCGAATGGATCTCTAAATTTCCGAATGACATTGTTCCGAATGTATATTATATGGATGTTCAAAATCATTAGTTTACAAGTGATTACTGAACCCTCAGTTAACGTATAAAAAATGTCAATGGTATTTCCTGCATTCTGGGTAAATGTTTTATAGCATTTAGAGAGTCATAACCATCGTAAAATACACAATTTAGACTGCACATTTCAGCACTTAAAGTCTATATAAAATATTGGAGCTTATGTGTTTTCGACCTATGTTTCTTTTGGCGACAGTCGTTGGAACGTTCAAGGCCTATTTAACCAATAGACAACAATATGTTAAAATAGGAAACACTGAATCCGAATACTTAACGATGTCTTGTGGAGTTCCTCAAGGATCAACACTTGGGCCACTTCTTTTTATATTATACATCAATGATATGCCAAATTGTCCAAACAAAGTTTCATTTCGAATTTTTGCTGACGATTCCAATGTATTTTACTCAAGCACAAGTATTGATGATGTTGAAAAAGTGATGAATGAAGAATTAAACCACATATTTCGATATTGCGATGCCAATAAATTGTCAATTAATATAAATAAAACTAAGTTTATGGTAATTACCTCTAGTAAGAAACGAGTTCGTAAAATTAAACTTATAAGAAACATTGAACAGAAAAACCACATTAAATATTTAGGTATATACATTGATACCAATATAAGCTGGGACCAACAGATAAGCCATGTGAATAATAAACTTGCCAAAAACACTGGAATTATTACTAAACTTAGATATTATGTTGATTTAAAGATGCTGAAGCAACTGTACTTTACTCTCATCTATCCGTACATTAACTACGGGTTGATGAGTTGAAACAACTTATGCCTCGAAATTGAAGAAATTGAAATCATGTCAAAATAAATGCATTAGAAGCATATTCTTCGCTGGCAAAAGAGAGAATGCTACACCGTATTACAGCCTATTAGGTATTCTTAAGCTAGACAGTGTTTTTAAACTCAAATTAGCAGTATTCACCTATAAAGTTATAAATGAAAAAAGTCAACTACCTATGATATTTTCTGACACTATTACCCTTGCATCATCACTACATTCATACAATACTAGATTTGCTGCACAATCTAACTTTTCTAGACCAAGTGCACGAACTAATTTTGGAACTCAAACATTTTTATTTACTTCATCTAAAATATGGGAGACTATTGATAATGAAATCAAGCAATCAAACTCAATTTCTTTATTTAAAAAAACGTATAGTCAATCTTTGCTCATTTCACAAGTACAAATATAAATAGATCAGTAATCCCGCCTACAGTATATGTGGAGATTTAATTATCTATCTAAGTAGATACCGTCCTCAATTTTGAATAATAATTAAGCGTAGGCAGTGACCAACTCGAAAGCTTATAGCTACTTTGGCCACTGCACACGGTAATGATTTTGTATCAATTTCTCTTGTAATTTAAACTTGTAATTCTCTAATTAACTTTTGTAAATTATTGTGGAAACGTGTGAATTTATAATAAATCTGAAAAATCTAAAAAATCTGAAATCTATGCACGATTTAATTTTGTCGGGAAAATGTGATTTCATAGTCTCATGTTGACTCTGCTGCAGCTCTATTAAGTTTTTTTATGTTACATTCTTTTGTCATCTTTGACAAAAATATCAAACTTTGCAACAAACTTAGAATGATCGAATAACCGCGTTGGAAAGAATTTTATAAGCTCATCAACGTCACTTTTCTTTGGGCAGTTCTTCAACTAGATATATGGCGGCAGAACGGTTGAAAAGGAGTTTTAGTTCAGTTCAAACAGTTTTCAATTTTCAGTTTATATCGCTATAATTCCTTTGGAAAGCACTTTCAGTACTTCCGAATAAATAGATCAATGACAGAGAAGCGGCACCGCCCCCCACCCAATACCCCCTTAACTACGGCTCTGTCAATTATAGCCGCACATGTTTTGAAAAAAATCGTAAATAGCCGTAGAAAACTTTACAGAAACACAGTATTTCACTCAGTAAAATATCAGGAAAGATTGCCAGCAAAAATTTTTCATGTCCACAGCAGAATAATACTTTCATAACACCACAAATTTTATGAAAAGTATAGCATATATACCAGCAATCATCGATGGCCCGAAGCTCTTGTTGTAGTCGCGACATAAATATTTATCAAAAACAACAAAGTTTGCAAAAAAACAGCACAGAATTGACAAAAATTTTAAAAACTTCATGTCGGTGAACAACGGTTCTAAGTTCATGTTACGCACACAATAGGGCTAGCGTTAGGTCGGGATTGAGGTCAAGATCAAAGAGAAATATTCGTGACTCATAACATGGCCTTATAACCCAAACAACACCAGGAAAATTTTGGTATGCGGTAATTTTCATCGACGCGAGGACCTATACGATGTCAGCATCGGTGCAGACACTTTTTGACCTCGAGCACTCAGTCCAGGTATAAGTATAGGTCAGTGGTTGTCATCCAATTAACGGTTACTACTTCATGTAAGGAACACAAAACAGTTTGAACCAATATACCGGCGGATATACGATATGTCACGTAGTTATTCTAGGTGGTGCTTACCCTAACACAACCCCTGACCCTAACCCCAACCCTTACCCCAAGCCTAACCCTAACATCATCTAATTATTTAACTCAAACTATTATGTGTTCCTAACATGAAGTAGTAAGGCAATTAACCTACCTTATAATTTCATCTTGCATCCTACGTGCACGTGCACGTCCAGGTAAAGGACAGGAATTGTCAAAATATCTGCAAATGTATTTGCAATATTCTCCTCTTGTATTTAATCTTGCATAGTAACACACACCAATGCCCAGGATTACAGAGCGTACAATTTGACTTAAAGGCTAAAAAGTAAAAATACCAAGTAACTAAAGTGCATATGAGACAAAACTATTTATTTTCTCTTAAACAAAGAAACTCTTAAAACGGTATAAAGTAACTTTTTCTATAGATTTCTATTTTCACTGTTCGTTTTTGAGATAATAGAGCAATGCAACCAACTTGACGTCGCGCATGAATAGTAAGGCATTAGTGACTGTGTTATAAAACCTTCAATGATATCTCATAAATGACGCATTTGGTTGGATTGCTTTTTTAAGGAATATGACCTCAACAACGAAGCATGAAAATAAATCTAAACAAGAAGTTAGTTTGAAGTATTCTTTCGTTTGAGATAATAAAAAGTTTCCTGCCATATGCTTTTTAATTCTTATCCATGAGGCAATCTATAAATCTATAAACTCATCTCCACATATTACTTTTGTCGCTGAATGTGAACGAAAATGTTTCTAAATCTTTTATTTTAGACACCTTGTATACTTAATTAACACAAATGCTTGAACAAACAAATAACATAAATCTCGTTCTTGTGTAGAAAAAAGAAAGACCTTGAGAACCTTACTTGTTCAACTTGCTCATCGTCATCGTCAGTTTCATCACCGTCGTCTTCACTAGATTCTTCAGAACTGGTATTATCTTCATCTCCGACATTATTTCCATCTCCAATAGTCCTGATGATCAATTCCGAGTTGGAATAAAACCATGTGATAACCTTCATCGCTCTTTCGACATCACGCAAGCTGACAAAGCTGCATTCGTTCTGAAAAAAGAAAATTAATTTCCAAAGTTCTCGTTTAACAATTACGTATGAAACTTGATTTTCATAACTGGAAATGATGTTTTGATTCGTTGGTAATTTTCGTTGGTTTTCAGAACAGGGATGTAAAAAGAAAATATTAGGAAAAACTTGAATTGTGATTTGAACATCTAATAATATTATCACTTGGTTTTGCTTCCACTATACCCTTCATATATTTCATTATGATCCTCTTACTGTTATAAAGTTAGACATTTTTGCATATTTACAATTTCCACATAAATGTGCATGGTTGTGTGGTCCATACATGGAAAATCTGGTAAAAATAGGTTAATTAATTTTCGTCCCTCTCCAGGCCTCGATAAAGATATTAGATATAAAAATAAGATATAAGCAGTTGTTATAATGATCTGGAAATGAAACTGGTGGAAACCGACCATAAGATCTTTGCAAAGTTGTAAACAACGTGTAGTTCAGACGATACGTCATTATCGCCATGTGGATGTATACACGTAGTATATACGTCCCTTTGAAAATCAGAATATTACTGAATAGGCTACCGTGTAAAAAGAATAAAGAATAAAGGATAAATTTGACAAACGCGATTTTCCGTGTTTGCAATTCAAATTTCATCCAACATGGCGAAGATCTCTTTGTACTTTGAATTCCTGGAGATTGCATGGTTGCAACCCGCCTATATTAATTATAGAGCATAAAATGTTCTAAACGCTAAGTGAGCATATGGCAAAACCTAAATTTGGTAAAACCAGGCCGGTTGTATTCAATTAAGTATAAAATGAGTGTTGCGCCATGTGCGGATGCAATAAACCTGAACTTGGCCATCTGAAGTTGTCAGCCTGATTGTGTATATAAATGATCAGGTAAACACTTGCGATGACCTTAACTATTTCACATATCATAAATTTACGTCATTTAATAATTGCCAAATATCCATTGTCACATGAATAAGTTCTGATGCAGAAGAAATATTATTTACCTTTTGGTTACGCATATATTTCTGTGAAGCTGACAACACTTTGGCGATACAAGATGCTTGTGCATCAGTTCCATGAAAACTTTCTATGGTTGATCTGGCAGAAACAAGCTTTTCAAGGAAAGGGAACAAAATGAGACAGTTTACGATTTTAAATAAATCTATTCCTTATAGTAACAATTAACCATTTCTTAGATAAATTACTTGATACGGTAAACCTGCTATACACCGTGGACTTAATTTTTATATTATGTCTGCATCACATATGACTGTACATGCATGATGACTATATATACACACGTGGAAAGGTCCACACTAATAACCGTGCACTAATTCGGTGCATGATGGAGATTTTAAACTATACCCTTTCATGAACACAATCTGTTGACCGACCACGACTTCATAATATAGCGGGGGAAAACGCCTGCCTGATGTTATTACTCATTGGATTTTTCTGAGCCCAATATTGTAAGTGAAGACCTGAGCGAATTAAGATGACTTCATGCAATAGGTGTTTTATTATATCGAGAAAAACATTTATAACAAAAAATACACACTTCATTGCAATTGAGGTACACATTTTATGCACAATAATGCACTTGGCCAGTCGTCCGAATACTTACACCTGGAGTTGGCGCAACCATAAACCTTCGAACAATTTGCGCAGTATAAAGTTCTTCTGTGTGATCTGTAAGCTGGCCAAAGTCCCACACTAGCGGTCTCATACTCTCTGGCAAAGGGTGGACACGATACACAAGTTGGCGGAGTGGGATTGAGCCTGTATAGAGAAGTATAAGAATAATATGATCTACATAACATAATATATTAATCATACAACGACTCTATATTAACGTCAAATTGGTTAAAGGTACAGTAATTAGTTGCTGTGGCACCTGTGCCAGCAACTATAGGTTTCGGTTGACATTTTTCTCCTTCTCCGCACATTCCTGTTAGACACAAAATGTAAAAATCCCATTGATCTCTATAAATCTCTATGATCTCTATGGATCTTTACACGCTCAAACTTTTGCTATTTTAATGGTCTTAAAGTCTTCGTAAGTGCATAAAATATATATCAAATTGTTCGTCTAATGACGTTCTTTCGTTTGGTGGTTTTGGAAAAGAAACCCATCAAGAGTTATCGCTACGTTTCACTATCGAGAAGCGAAATAAATTTTGTATTTAATTCGTCGAACAATACAAGGGTAAACTGTCAAGAGTGTATAATTAAAATCCCGATTCGAATACCAACATTAACAAGAATAATAGAGTGAAACGTTCATTAAAGCTTAGCCATTTAGCTTTCTAACGGTGGGTTTCTTTTAAAATGGAACGAGTGTGATTTGAGAATCTAAAATTTAAGATGCTAATATATAAATATAGATTGCCATACTATAAACTATTCTTATCAAAAAACCCCGATAAAATTCAACATTTGCAATGAATCATCAAAACCAAACAACTACGGCTTTCCATACACAACTAAAATACACAACTTTCAGTAACTAACTTTACATGTGCTACGTCTTATGGTTTAACCATTGTTTAAGCTTGAATAGATTTTTGTCTATATTCCGACCCGTGCGAATATGCTATCGAACGGCGTTCGTGTCGATGATCTACGTAAATTGCATTTAAGGCTATTTTTGGATTGGATTAAGGAGTACGAAATAGATAAAACAACCGAGTATCTTGTTGAATGTTTTTAAGTTATTACTTTTCCTTTCTCTCGTGTCGAAACGACGATATTATAGTTATTAAAACAACAAAATTCAAGAATTTCATACGCGACAATGAAATAGCATAGCAAAATTGCATAATTAATAAGAAACATAATTTTCATAGCCCCAGCAACTTAACGCTCAATGGAGCTTTTTAAAGTGCCAGTTAAAGCCGAGAATGGAGATTTATCTTCAATGTTGTTCTTTGTCCGGCATTCTTGGCCTACAACAGTAAGGATCAACCTATAGAAAGTGTGCCATATATTTTTACCAATAATTGTGGCATTATTTTTACTTTTCTGATTGTTGTTCGCCATCATACCTAATTTATCTTCAGTTTCATCAGCTGATACATGATACCCCAACCCAGCGGATTCTAGTTTCTGAATCATCTCGTTTGTGTGCCTAAAATAATCATCGATTACTTGCATTGCATTCTCATCCTTAACAATGCAGGGCATCCTTTTCCATTGAAATTCAACAGTGCGTTTCTTAGATGTTTTTGAAAATTTGTGTTGTGTAAAGAAATAATGCTCATAAACATGCACGATCACAATCCTTTACCAGCGGACATTTTCAGGGAAAATAAGAAAAAACATAGTTCGAATATTACCATCTTGTAAACTCAAGATATGGCATGAATTATTGATAAGCGTCGGGTCTTTAGGATCAAACTACCTGAAAAACTCAACAAGAACTTTGACGTTTCAAGCGAAGGCCCTTCGTCTGGAAGAAGACTCAAAACGTCGAAGGGCCTTCGAAACGTGGAAGTTCTTGATGATTGTTTCAGGCAGTTTGATCCTAAAGACCCGAAGCTTATCGTATAGACGGTATCTACACTGGCACCACGAACTCATGAATTATTAAAAACAAGATACAAAATTCAAGGTGATATATTTTTATATAAACCTGGACAAGGGCTTTGAAATAGAGTGAAAATATCGTCGTCTTGTTTTCAATAACTCATATCTTGGGTTTACAAGATGATAATGTTTCGAATATGCCTTCCCTATATATGCATAGTCATTCTCTCAGATACAGATATTCGATCTGCAAGTAACATTTCAGAGTTGCGCGTTGTTAAAATTTGAAAAACCATATATAAAAAGGTTTTAGAGTAAAACTAGATTAAATCTGATATAACGGGTCAAACTAGAAAAGTAAGAATTAAACTTACTTCTCACTTCTAACTTACTTTCGGTATGGATTACAAGCAGCAATAAAAT
Organism: Trachythela sp. YZ-2020; assembly: GCA_016169945.1. Classification (NCBI taxonomy): domain Eukaryota; kingdom Metazoa; phylum Cnidaria; class Anthozoa; order Malacalcyonacea; family Clavulariidae; genus Trachythela; species Trachythela sp. YZ-2020. The sequence continues at coordinate 57,023 of JADLSH010000373.1, forward strand.
GCAGTCTCGTCAGTTCAGGATTAATAGCTCGTCCATTCACTCTTCGGTCGACCATAATTTCTTTAATAAGATCAATTGCATCGGTTGTATTGGCCTCATCAAAGAATAAAATAGTATCAACATTTATCTTCTCAGCCCTTCTCTCTGCTTCTTCCACTTTCTTTTCAATTTCTGCATAACTTGTTCCACCATGTACCTATATATAGGCAAAAAATATCCGCTAATATAATCCGCCAAAATTATCCACCTTCTGCCAAAAATATTCACCCAAGCCTCGGTGGGTGTACATAGTACTCGTTATACATAAAATATAAAATTACTTTCCAATGGAAACGTAATATTTATGAATAATGTATTTTTACTGTACAAAAGATTACATTTCAGCCACAGGCAAATTTCTAATTGGAAGTTCAGGTAAAAATTTGTAGTACCCCCTAGCATTTTAATTTAAACAACCGAAAGAGTGTAAAGTGTTTTAGATTCCTTTACATTATGAAAGGCTATACCAGCTGATAAGAAATCCAAAATATTACTCCAGAAAAATATATGGACTTTTCTATGGTTTATGATTCATTGTCATTCAATTAACGATCTGTCCTAAAAATCAATTGAATTCAAAACGACCAGATTCTAATTTCTATCTTGTGAATTACGTAAGGACTAAGATACTTAAAAAAGTATAGAGAAACCTTCATGAGTAGCAAATTTTTCGGTATGTCCGTATGTTCAGCATGTCCAGCTTGAAGTTCACACATGAATCTAATAAGACGAGTCTTGCCACATCCTGTCTCCCCCATGATAATTACTGGTATGCCACACCTTTTTTGAATAAAAAATATACTTTTTGCTTGAATGGACCATTAATATGGACTAGACTCGTATATCAGTTCAATACCGAAAATGCAGTGTATATTTGTGCAACTTATATCGACAATTAGCAAAGATATTATCCCTCCTGTATAAAATAAAGCTACATTTAGACACTGGATAGAAGTGTCGAAATGCTATTATATTCATAATGAAATATCTAATCTAAATTAATGACGCAGGATGCAAGTAACTTATACAATTGACCATACCCATTATGACGTCATTAGGCAACAAGCGCGCAAAGAAGTCTGGTCTTAGTAGTTAAATATCAAAATGGCGTTTGCTGTAAAAAATCGTGAAAGCTCTACTACTTCTTGCGATGTTTTACCCTCCGAAATCATTCTTGACGACCCTAGTTTTTTTCAAAGCTCTTGCACGGGTCGTGAAGATGATATCGGTAATATTGTTAGTGCTCCAGATGATGTTTTTCGTTATCCTGACGCTGTTGAAGACGAAGAAAGACACTTGTGTCAAACCCCTGAAACAGACATTGAGAGTACAACGCGGCAAGGCTGCAACGAGGCAGACGATAGCAGTGCTTTGTATCGTAACTGTATAGGATGGACAAAATCTCTGAAAGATCTTCCTCCTTTTACTTACGAGAAACTGGAACACAAATTGGTAAAAAACAGCCGAACAATGCCCGACAACGTTGCTCCAAAGGCCTATCGTAACATGAAGAAAGGTTATGGACTCTGGAGAGAAGGGTATGTGAACCGCATATTTATTAAGCCGAACGTACAAACAACAACTACACTATGTTTGGCTAAAGCACGAGTTAGTGCTTCGATGAAGAGCATACAGTATGTTTATGTTCATCTGTGTCAACAAACTGGGGAAGTTCAGTACGCCAAATGTTCTTGTGTAGCAGGACAGGCTGGATGTTGTAAACATGTAGCAGCTTTGCTATATAGTTTGCTGGATTTCGTAAATTTAAGCTAGAAAATATTCCAGAAGAGTTAACCTGTACCCAGGTAGCACAAAAGTGGAGTGTACCTTCGAACAGTAATAAGACATTAAAGGCAGCTGTCAAATTTGATGATTTATTGTTTGAAAAATCTGAAGTAAATAAGCAATGCAAGAGACAAAAGCCAAGAGACATAAGAAAGAACTATTGTGCAACACCACCGTTTGCTCAAACAACCACCAAAGAAGAAATACAATCCATGACTGATTTATTTAGGAAAGCTGAGAGAGCTTCATTATTATGCGATGCAATGGAATCAAATAAATTTGAGCCCTGCAATTTATTTGAAACATCATGTTCTAGAGCAAACAAAACAAAGTTGGGCGTATCAACTCAATCACCAGCTGAAAACAATATAGTAACTGAAAATAGAAATTTGATTAATGCAGTGTTTTCAAAAGTACCTTCTGACACTGATCAGAATCTGACATTTACTCCTGAACAGGACAAACAAATACAAAATTCAGTTTGTTTCACTACTGAACAAGCAAAGGAGATTTGTTCAACTACCATGAATCAAAGCTCTGATTTACGCTGGTATTCTGAAAGATCTAAAAGAATAACTGCATCAATGTTTGGAAAGGTTATCAACAGAAGAATGACCATTCATCCAGCGTCTCTAATAAAATCAATTACTTTTAAAAAAAAACATGTTACATCGCAAATGCCAATACAATTACAGTGGGGTCTTAATAATGAAGGAAAAGCTACACTGAAGTATAAAGATGGATTAGAAAATAAAGAAAATGTTGTAATTAAAAGTTGTGGTTTGGTTGTAAGTCCTAAGTGGCCATGGCTTGGTTGTAGTCCAGATGGAATTTTGCTGGAGTGTGGAGAATGCATTGGATGCCTGGAAATAAAATGTCCTTATTCAAAGAAAGATATGACAATACTAGAAGCAGTAAAAAGTGACAAAAAATTTTTCTTGAAGTCAACTGCTTTTGGCCTAGAATTAAAAAGAAGTCATGCCTATTTCTACCAATGTCAGGGCATTGTTAACATTTTAGGTTTGCCATGGATTGATTTTGTAGTTTACACTGATTTGGATATATATGTTGAAAGAATTCACAAGGATACTAATCTTTGGGAAAAGACAATGCTCCCAAAGTTGACATCATTTTACCTTTCTTTCATACTTCCAGGGGCCAATTGTTCAAAAGCCAGTTAGCTTAACCCTAGGTTAACTTAAAATTCAAATCAAACTTCCTAACAGCTTGTTTATAAATTTGTAAATATTTCTTCACAAATCTTGTCTTGATAGTAGGAGTTTTCTATTCCGAAGTTTTGAAATAAATGGACATGCTGAAATACACTAAGACAGCGGTTTGAATTTTAACCCTGGGTTAGCACTAACCCACCTTTGAACAACCGGCCCAGCTGGGGTGTCACTTAACTTTTTGACCACTTGCTACTTGCACATCACTTGACATGACAATTACTTGCCCTGCAAAGTTGGCTTTGCAGTGACCTCAACTATTTATATTTTGAAATTGTTTACATTTTACTCCATCAACAATTTAAGAAGAATAATTTTGAGAAAAGCGACATTTCTTCTGGCAAATACAAGTGTTAAGTATAGGATAGACAATGATCATGTGTGTTTAGTGGGATGTCGACTCCCGAGAATTAAGTTAGACAGCCACAAAGGCCCGAGTGGCCGTCTAACTTGATTTGAGGTAGTCTATATCCCACTGAAGTGATTACAGTATTGTCTATCCAAGTTAGAACATGATCCCATCCATGAAGAATTCTTTCTTTGTAGATTTGGAAAGTATTCCTTATTACATATACCAATAGGGCTTTGTTTTGGTTTGTTTATCTTTTTTGAATGCTTCATTAGTATGCTCCATATAGAGCACTGTAATTGTTATGAAGCTCGCTATGAGACAGTTTATGGATATAGAACACTGAAATACTGAGTTCTGATTGGCCAAATGGGTCTGATCATGTTCTAAGTTACATCATGCATGTGGAATAATTATTATATGTCATTAATCAAAGGAGGCAAAAAATTTGACAAATAAGAGCAAATTACCCAGACCTTATTTAAATCTGGTGCTACTCTTATCGGATAGACAGTACTTAATATTTTAAATGTCTTAATCCTTGAAATTGCACGTTCGACGTGGATTCTCACTGAGGCAATTCGACGTGTTTCAGTCTCTTCTTTGATTGAAAGATGGTCTTTTCCTCTAAGGAAAGGGGGTATGTTGAGGGTTACTCCTTCTGGTAAGTCATCAGCAATCTCAAAGCCCTTGTCAGCCATCACAGAATCCCCTTCTTCTAGCAAGTCCAAAATTCCACAGTCCTTATATAGATTGAACGTCCAGCATATAGATCTGACACAAATGTAACAGCTCCAGCCGGGCTTATTCCAATTAGCCCTTTTGCTGTGTTATGACTTTTGTAATTAGAATAGGTGGCACTTTGACTTCTGAATGAGCTTGCCATTTCGATAAACAATTCTGTGCAATCTATAATCACACGAGTCGTAGGGTAGATTTGTTTAAATGCTGATGGCATAGTTTTGTTCACAGATGATCTTGATGGCCAAATTGGCAAAGAACGAAACTTCGCATGTAAAAAGTCAAGCCATGTAACAATTATCCTTGACAGATTCGATTGAGAAATACAAGCTCTAACGGCAAGGTCTTCTTCTAAAAGACCCAATCTTAGGCGGACCAAAACAATAAAAAACTCCTGCTCAGGTGTAAGTGATCTCTTTGGCCCATGTTTTATACAGTCACTTGATTGCATGTTATTAGTGTTAGTGTTTGTTCCATAATAGATAAGGTTGTTTACTGCTGGACCAAAACTGGCGAGCAAGGTTTTGAATGTTTTGTAATCCTGCAGCCCGGTATAAAATCTGAACAACTTGTTATTATCTTTAAAACAGTCAACCGAGAAAGACTTTTTATTCGGCTCATTTTGGAATTGCTCTTTTAGTTGGATGATTTCTGTTTTTTGACGTTTGTTCTCGGTTTTCAAGTTTTCATTTTCTTTGTTTAGTTCCCTTATCTTGATCTGTTCATTTAATAACATGTTTTCTAGCATATTGGCATCGGTTTCGCGTTCGGCTGGTTCTGGCAATACCCAGTGTTGTAAATACTCGTTACTAAAGTAACGCGTTACTAATTACTAATTACTTTTTGAGTAATTTTTCGGTAATTTGTTACTTTCTGTACGAAAGTAATTTGTAACGTAATTAATTACTTTTTGAAGGTAACGAGTAACATTTTTCAAAAGTAATTTTGCGTTACTTCTGTGTACTTCTTATTTTCCAACCTTACAAATTCCGCATTTAGACGATTTCGTCCATGTGTAATACAGTTTGTTTCAGTGTTGAAAATCGTTTTATTCCCTTGAATTTCGCTTCAATTGTTTTTACTCGAAGAGGCCTGCGGTGTTACTGATCAGCGATCATAGAACATGGGAAATACTTAATGACATTGTATTATTGTGTAGCAGTGCGAAAGCAACATAAAACAATTAAAATAAAAATATCATATCTTATAAATAAAAAGTAATCTGAAAGTAATTAGTAATTAATTACTTTTTAAGAAGTAATTAGTAATTTGTAATTGGTTACTTTTGAAAGAAAGTAATTAGTAATTTGTAATAATTACTTTTTCGGTGAAGTAATTGTAATTTTTACTCACTACTTTTTTTTGGTAATTTTTACAACACTGGCAATACCTCAGTTTGATTTGAATCTATATTCTCTACATTCATCCGATTCGTATTAACCGTAGACAAGTCTTCAGTTTCACTGACCTCTGAAAAGAGACGACGTTTAGTTCGATTTTTTTCCCTCACAGGGGAAATATTCATAGGAGTTCTGTTTCTAGCTTTCGTTGTTGATCTAGGCTTCGTCGGCGTAGGTCTAATAGTTTTGGGAACTACGGTAGGAAGGCGATTCATGTAGTCTTTTTGGCCACCAGGAAAATGCTTTGAACAAACTCTGTGTCCAGATGTTGGCGAAAAATTCTTTCGAGAAACAAGATGTATCCACGCTTTTCGAAGATTTTTTGACTCCTGACTTTTTCCGTTAGGAAAGTTGTAGAAAGAGAGTTCCGGATTTCTCTTGTTGTTACTAGAACAGCCTGGCACACAACATGTAAAACCACCAATAATTTTTGAATCACTTTTTGAACACATTGTTTTCTCAGCGATCTCCGGACTGTCAAACATCTGTCCACCCGTGCTATAGCTTTGAAAAAAGCTACGGTTTTCTTCTGTTTCGACAAATTTGGAAAGATTACAAAGTGCTGTAGCACACTCTTCTTCATTTACCGTGTCCAGGTTCATTTCAAACACTTCTGAAAGGCTTACAAGTACTTCAGCACACTCTATTTCAACAACGTCCATATTGAAAGTTGAAACTATAAAATTCCGCGGGAAAATTTAACTACTAAGACCAGACCCTTAACTATTGCGCGCTTGTTGCCTAATGACGTCATAATGGGTATGGTCTATTGGTAAAGCAAGATACCGTATTTACTCGTTTAAGGTGGCTCCCTACAATTTTTAGAAATGTGGAAAATTTACGATTTTAGATCAAACTTTTTAAATAATTTTTACTGACTTGTACAAAACAAAAATTGTATGACTTATGTTGAGCAACATTATAAGAGATGAAAATTGTTTACAAAAATGACGTCTCACCGTTGCTATAGTAACAATGACGTTTCAATATGGCCGATGTTTTGTCTTTTGTCGCACTTTACTCTAAAAAACGCCTGGTTACCCCCATTTTTGATTTCATGAAACGTTTTCCTGTAGAAAAATAGATTATCTGAACAAGTTTAAAAAAATTCTGTAGAGCCAAAAAATATTTATAGCGAAAAATCATGTTTATTAATTTTTTAAAAATTTGGCTCTACAGAATTTTTTTAAACTTGTTTAGATGATCTATTGTACTAGACGAAAATGTTTTAAAATAAAATGCGTTAAAAGCTAAAATATCGGCCATATTGAAACGTCATTGTTACCATAGCAACGGTAATGACGTCATTTTTGTGAACAATTTCCGACTCTTAGAATGTTGTTCAATATATGTGGTACAATTTTGTTTGCTAACAAGTAACAGCTCTTCTAAAAAATCAATCTAAATCATAAATTTCCCATATTTCAAAAATTGTAGGGAGAACCTTAAGCGCCGCCCCCGAATAAGCGCCGCATATGAAAGCACAAATATTAAAGAGTGCCGCCCTCGAATAAGCGCCGCACTTGTTCACAACAACGCGGTGCTTAATCGAAGCACGCGGTTAGACGGAATTCTTCAAACTGAATGCCTGAAATAATATTAAGCTGCAAACTAACCTGAATCGCATGTGAATTGCCAGAATTTTTTCAACATTGTCTGTGGTTAATTCGTATGTGGGATCTGGATCATATAAATACTCAATTCCCATGACGCTGCATAAGTTCTCAATACGTGCCATCCTTTGATAAAAATTAAAAAGATTAATCGTTACATTTTTTCCTACAATGGAGTGAAATAAAAATCAATATATTACTGTATTCAGGCCAACCTGTTACGTTTCTCGTAGTTTACATCAAAATCAACTCCTTGATGTTTAAGTTGTCCTCTTAACGTCGGGTCCATCAACCTCTGTTCTAAAACGTTATTGGTTCTGGGATCAAGCAAATCACCATTATTGCTGAGCAGAAATCCGAGGAAAGTCATGCTGTTACGGTCATGGTTGAAAAAGATGTAAGGGTGGGGACTGCAAGAAAAGATGTTATAAGATTTAGAGAGATATTTACGAAAGCTTCAAGGCAGTGCTTGCTATTGAGAGGATTTTACAGTAACGTTTGCATGCTAAACTAACGTTTGCATGAGTGTATAATTGGTATAGGTCACCCAGGAGCCTTTCTCCCACCTCAGTTTAGTGTATGAGTTGTGGTAATGAGCTTTGATCATTAATGTTCATCTTTTTACCCTTCTAACACCACGTTATGTAGAGAGAGAACTAACTTTTTCCAAGCAGTTCCAGTTTCATACAAAGCCAAAAACTGCATGCTATAAATTGCAAGGAATACAAATCATACCCGGCCTCAAGGTTTTGGAATGACATGAAATTCTCCCATGCGATTATTGAAATTTTATTCACACATATATTTGTTAATAGTTCAATTGCTCTTCAAACTTATGAACAATAATAACACAGATAACAATTGTACAGTATGTGGGAGAATGGGTTTTGGGGGGTTAAGTACTCCGGTTATACATGTACATACATCAACTGTTATAAAAGTGTGTTCACCCCAAGAGACTCGTTAAAGCCTTAATTTTCATCCCACGGGGGTATACATGAGACACGCTAGGAGAGACTAAATGCCCTAGGGGTAAAAACCCCGATAGAGCCCTGTCCTCAAGGTTGCGACCCTCTCCGACATTACCTGAACCAATGGGTGATAATCCCCTTGGACAGTCCTTACGATTCGACTGATTATAGTTACACCCAAATACCTGAGTCTATGGGCATGAATGTGACCATTGGGAGCACTTCAACCCCAAAACCATGTTTTATTTTCAATAAGAACCATCAACATATAATATTCTTACTATTAGTAATGTTTGCACATTAAAGTGCTCTTCAATGTTTGAAAAATCTTCAACATCTACTAAGTATAACAACATTAATTCATATTAATAAAGTGTTCTCCCATGTTTGCGCCGTTTCCAAGATATAAATGTTCCATAATCTGTTATCTTTGTAACCAATGAATACCATCTGAGCATACGAGGTGGGTGGGTTTTAAATTTTCTTTTAGGCTTTGCAAATATACTTCACTATCTCGTTAGCAGGAACAAAGTAATCCCTTTGGAGCATGCTTCAAACTATTGTAATACCTTCGCGAATTTTGATTTGCTAGATTTGCTGCCACTCAGAAAACTAGCATTCTCATTGGCTGCTAGATTATATATCATTACCTGTTCACGTGCACACCTGATAGTAATAAAAGGTGATCTTTGATCTTTCAGCCATAGGTGGGCAACCTTTGAACCTTGCGCAGATCATATTTTTTATATAAAACAATAACCGGAATTGATGTGTGCGTTAAAATCGCAGGTTGCCCAAATATGTAAGCATTGCCCTATTAACTTAAATTTATATTGGGCATATAAATTGGCTTTAATAGTTCAATTGCTCTTCAAACTTATGAACAATAATAACACAGATAACAATTGTACAGTATGTGGGAGAATGGGTTTTGGGGGGTTAAGTACTCCGGTTATACATGTACATACATCAACTGTTATAAAAGTGTGTTCACCCCAAGAGACTCGTTAAAGCCTTAATTTTCATCCCACGGGGGTATACATGAGACACGCTAGGAGAGACTAAATGCCCTAGGGGTAAAAACCCCGATAGAGCCCTGTCCTCAAGGTTGCGACCCTCTCCGACATTACCTGAACCAATGGGTGATAATCCCCTTGGACAGTCCTTACGATTCGACTGATTATAGTTACACCCAAATACCTGAGTCTATGGGCATGAATGTGACCATTGGGAGCACTTCAACCCCAAAACCATGTTTTATTTTCAATAAGAACCATCAACATATAATATTCTTACTATTAGTAATGTTTGCACATTAAAGTGCTCTTCAATGTTTGAAAAATCTTCAACATCTACTAAGTATAACAACATTAATTCATATTAATAAAGTGTTCTCCCATGTTTGCGCCGTTTCCAAGATATAAATGTTCCATAATCTGTTATCTTTGTAACCAATGAATACCATCTGAGCATACGAGGTGGGTGGGTTTTAAATTTTCTTTTAGGCTTTGCAAATATACTTCACTATCTCGTTAGCAGGAACAAAGTAATCCCTTTGGAGCATGCTTCAAACTATTGTAATACCTTCGCGAATTTTGATTTGCTAGATTTGCTGCCACTCAGAAAACTAGCATTCTCATTGGCTGCTAGATTATATATCATTACCTGTTCACGTGCACACCTGATAGTAATAAAAGGTGATCTTTGATCTTTCAGCCATAGGTGGGCAACCTTTGAACCTTGCGCAGATCATATTTTTTATATAAAACAATAACCGGAATTGATGTGTGCGTTAAAATCGCAGGTTGCCCAAATATGTAAGCATTGCCCTATTAACTTAAATTTATATTGGGCATATAAATTGGCTTTAATAGTTCAATTGCTCTTCAAACTTATGAACAATAATAACACAGAAAACAATTGTATGTGGGAGAATGGGTTTTGGGGGGTGAAGTACTCCGGTTATACATGTACATACATCAACTGTTATAAAAGTGTGTTCATCCCAAGAGACTCGTTAAAGCCTTAATTTTCATCCCACGGGGGTATACATGAGACCCGCTAGGAGAGACTAAATGCCCTAGGGGTAAAAACCCCGATAGAGCCCTATCCTCAAGGTTGCGACCCTCTCCGACATTACCTGAACCAATGGGTGATAATCCCCTTGGACAGTCCTTACGATTCGACTGATTATAGTTACACCCAAATACCTGAGTCTATGGGCATGAATGTGACCATTGGGAGCACTTCAACCCCACAAATGCGCTATTACTAGCGCATTCCCCATAGACGAACGATACATTATTTATTTATTTATTTGCCACGAAAATAGCCACCATTTGTCGGTGTTTCTACTTTCAAAATGATATTTCCTCGAGATGTCAAAATTATATGTATTGAATTAGAGGCAGGGAATGTTGACCAGCATGGCTGATACTCTTGATAAAGTTGACGAGGGGGTCTTTATGTAACGTTCGTAACAATCTGACGACCACCGTCCAAGAGTTTTAATAAGCCACGAAGGCAACTTAGCTTCAGCTGCAGTTGTGGCAGCTCCTATTCTGTAGCTATGACCAGCATAATCAGCCGCATTAAAACCAGCTTGAGTTAGCAGTTTCCGAGTTTCAGTAGTTAGAGTTTGTTTTGTAAGAGGTTTTCCTGAGGCATGGATAAACAAGGGGCCATAGGAAGGGACTTTTCTAAAGGGGCCATAGGAAGGGACTTTTCTAACAGCTTTTCTAAAGCTGTTACCGGACAAATATCAGAGTTGGTAGCTCCTACTGTTATTGTATGACCCAGGCGAAATGGATCCGTCTTAGACTCTTTAATACAAACTGAAATAAACTGTGGACTTTTTGTGCCAATTCTTGGTGAAAAGGTGATGCTATCTCGGGTAAGATGCGCATTGGGATTAAATTTAGAGTTGCATGTTAACTCACCAAGACGAAGGAAGCCAAAGAAAGCTAATGTCATGGCTGCCCAGATCATTTGAGAATCAAAGTTGTTGGTGTTAGGAATGGAAAGCAACATCCTGAATAGCATCAAATGGTGAATTGTGATAGGTAGCCGGATTCTAATTTGGTCTCCCTGGGAACGTTTAATTCCTCGTAAAACAAGTTGCAGACTAGCCTCCTCCGCAGGCATCTCTTGGATCCCCGGGGTAGGTTGCGTCATGGTAGAAAGTCGGGGAGATGCCTGCCAAAACCCGACATGGTTGAGCCGTTTTGCGCATCTTGCTTGCGCAGCGATTTTTGTCTTCAGGGTACGTACGTGGGGAGGATTTTGAAATTCAAAATGGCGGATTGCATGGAGTGGAGAATTTATTTTATCTTTAAGTTCAGCTTTTTTGGACAATTTAAACATGTATAAAAGACTTGGTTGAAGTTTTAAAAGTTTTAGAATGTTTATCGGGAATTTTTCGTGTACTGTATATGCATGCTATATATATATTCATGCTGTAAATCTTTTAACAAGCATAAAGGTAGATTTGGCATTTCTATACAAATATGAAAACCATTAAATTTTATGAATCACATAATTATATAGTTTGTGCCATATATATTAAAAACTCTACTCTGTCAGTTTGTCTACTCTGATTGCTTCATATACATAGAAACGAATTCTAACCACAAGGGGATTTTCTATTTTTCTTTCTTTCTATTTGCATGACAGGCACAATTTCTTAATATAGTATAATTTGCTATGTACAGTTTTTGTTTTCTAAGAAGATGGAAAGTGGGTTAATTCATTATTAAAATGAAAGTATCATAGTACAACTGTACAACTCAATATAATGTATGCCTGATTTAGCATTAGAGGACAGTTTCCAAATGTTAGAAATGAGGACAAAATTGTGCTATCTACTGTAGCATATCAATTTTAATAACAAGAAAGCGATTCAAATAAAAAATATATTTTTGACAACAAATAAGGCAAGAGCCATAATACCAGCAGAGAAACACCTTGTCTGGTATTTGTTGCCAAAATAGCTAAATCTGGCAAGTAGTGAAGCAAGATCCTAGCCAACATGGCCATAATGAAATAATCATGTATCCTTTATAGTTTATGGAATATTTTAGCAGTCATTATGTGTATGGCAAACTTCTTGCTGCCTGAACAGTTTCAATTTTCTGTTCAGCATATAGCTGGCACTATATTTTAACACATGGGCATGCAACCATTGAAATTGTTATAAACAGCCAGCTTGGTATAAAAGTTGTATGACCACCTTACAACAGGCAGTACTAAATTAATAGTAAGCTTTAATTGGGTCTTTAGGATTAAACTACCAATTTTGAGCCATTTATCTGGAAGTTAGTGAGATTCATCTAGAAGTTAATAGTCACTAACTTCCATGCAAACAGCCTTCCCTTGCAATGTTGAATTTCTTGTTGATATTTGATTTCTTTAATAATCGACTTTGTAAATTATCATTTGTATATCAGATAAAGATCGACTGCTCATGTTTTATCTATAACATAGAAGACTATTTGCTATTTTCTGAAAGTAGGCACATCCAGTCCAAACATGCATTTGATTATACATGCCATAGAATAATTTTGATTGTAACATGCTAATATATTACAGTGGCTCTATTTATAATCATTGAACACTTCCCGATATTAGGCAAATTTTGCATCACAACACCACATGGTGGCAGAAGTTAGGGAGCTATGGAGTCGTCAACCTCCATACTCCATAGTCTATAAGGCTAACTCCAAATTGAAAATGTGCACTTCAAAACTTAGGTGAATTATTAAGAATTCTGGAGTTACAAGCCAATTTGCAAAAAAATTAGATTCACTTGCTAACAACTAGAATTTGAGCCAGGTTGAAGAGGAATCTGCCCTTTGAGCCGCACCCATTCTCGTCCTCAGCCCCACAGCTGTGCCGGCATAAGCCTAGCTCCATTTGGAGATTGGCTACATATCTGCCGGCATGGAGCACTGAGCGCTCAAGCAGTACACAGTACTCAAGTACAGCATAAAAACATAGCATAGTAAATTTTAAGTGTGTTCTTGGCTGAAATATCTCAAACAAAATTGTAAACAAACCAAACCAGTTACAAATTATCTTTTGTCTCATCAAGTAAAATGAGTATTATATTCCACCAGCATCAAATATATCTTGCACTTGAAACGACATTTTACTATGCTTGTACCTTCTAACCTTCTAGAGTACATTGTTTCCCAAAACAATTTATACTGTTCCAGTTCAACGCTATTTGTGTGTTAGCTATACTCATATAGTCATATATTAAGTTATATTTTCCATTCGAGCTCGGCGCTCACAACTCTTCATACTTTATACAGTTTCTGAGTGGTTTGAACATGTTTACTCCGTCGAACTAAGACCATTAGGGAATCCATTTAATACGCTTAGCTTTAGCAGCATCAAACGACGTAGTGTAGAAGCCAAGTCAGAAGTTTGTTTTGTCTGTCGAAACTTGATTTATCTTTAAATATGTCCGCAACATTCTGTAGCTTTTAAAGCGCAAGATACTAAATACTTTTTTAATATTTGTAACATAAAATGTCACAGTATTCTGGCGAACGTTTATCCGTATAATTTTGCAGTTGTTTTTATGAACAAATAATTATCCCGTGAGAGTGAGGGTAACACAGCTTTTGACATTTCTCTTTAGTTTTAATATATGAACAAAATATCCCGTGGGGGTGGGGGTAACATGACCGGTCCATAAGGGTAACATGACCGGTCCAAAGTCTTCGGGTTTTGCAGGCATCGACACTAATTTTTTTTTTCCAGCAAATAATTTCTGCCCGCCAATTTTAAGGCGATGCCTGCGGAGGAGGCTAGTTGCAGACGTAACATTTTTTGCATATTTAGCTGGAAACCTTTGCGGATGTGGAGGTGGCGAACTGCTGCTAAATATGTTTTTATGGAAGGGTATTTGATAGACTTAGCAAGCCGGAATGCGACAAATTCTGTTAGAAGCGGTTCATCGGCAGGCATACATTGCTCGACCTGTTTCCGCTTGTATAGATGTATAAAAGTTACAAAGCGTTTTTCACCCGAGCTATAAGTTTGTTGTGATGTAGCTGCAAGTGACAAGTTTATATAATGCTGGATATCCTCTTTCAGAGAGTCATCACTATGTTTGGAATTTGGCATGGGCTGGAGTCTGCATCTGGTGCCAATAGTCGAAACCTCTGAAATTGAAAGCGAGAAATTGCATCGGCTATGTCATTATGTTTTCCTGATATATGCACAGCGCAGATATATATATTATGCTGTAAAGTTAGAAGTGTTAAATGGCGTATTAAATCCATAACCCTGGGTATTCGGGAGCGTTTCGTATTTATCATGCTTACGACAGCCTCATTATCGCAATGAAAATTTATGCGACGGTCTCGAAGGAGATTACCCCAGATCTGACATGCAACAACTATTGCAAAAAGCTCCTGCCAAGATATACTTATGCCAGGTTTACCTAGTGCTTGATGTGGTTCCCATTTTCCCTGAAACCACTTATTACCAAAAATCCCCCCAAAGCCTAGTGTACCTGATGCATCAGTGTGTAGGTCTAAAGTATTAGAATCGTGCCAGCTTGATGACAGGAAAAAATTTGCCCCGTTCCAGTTGGAAATGAACTTTTTCCACATGTGAAGGTCTTGAAAGAAACCTGAGTTAACTTGATATGATGATGCTGCTTTTTGACGTTTCGTGTTAGATGAATCATGCGTTGTAGAAAAGGCCTACCTGGAGGTACCACTTTACATGCAAAATTTAGAGTACCTATCAGGGACTGCAATTCTCTTAGTGTACAAGACCTTCGTTGTTGAAATTGCTCAAAAATCGCGTGCAGTCGCTCGATTTTGTCTGGAGGGAGCCGAGCTTGCATTTTTGTAGTGTCTAACAGAATACCCATAAACTCGATTACCTGTGAGGGGCCTTGTGTTTTCCCTGGGGCTATTGGGATCTTAATAGTTTGAAATATTGACAGCATGTGTGTTAAGCTGGTCTGGCAAATACTATGATATGGAGACATTGGTGCTGGTGGCTCAATTATGAGGAAATCATCAAGGATATGACATACAAAGGAGATGTGATATTTATTGAGCAAAATCCATTCTAAGGCATCTGAGAGTTGGTTAAAGACGGATGGAGCACTGCGTAGACCAAACGGGAGAACTTTATCATAGTAATATTTCCCGTCCCAACACATACCTAACAGCTCATAGTCATCTGGGTGGATTGGTACTAATCTAAAAGCCGATTCAATGTCAGTTTTGGCTAGAAAGCAACCGGGGCCAAAGCGCATAATACCCTCAATAGCATCATCTATAGTAACATACTGGAGACTGAAATCCTCCTTTGAAATGCCATAGTTTATGCTGGTCGAGCCTGATTTTGGGTAAGATAAATGGAAAATTGTTCGAAATTTATTTGAATTCTTTTTAGGTACTAAGCCAATTGGTGAAATGTGAAAATTTTGAAAAGGTGGAGTATCAAAGGGACCAGCCATGCGGCCAAGAGAAACTTCGGTTGCCAAATTTGAGGAAACAATATCCGGCTTCGCAAAAGCGGTCGGCAGATTTTTTGCAAACCTAGGAGCACGTTGCCCCTGAAAACCTATACGTGCACCATATTTAAAATTATTACAGAGCTGTAAAACAAAATTTTGGTCTGGGTGACCAGAAAGTCCTGCTTCAAGGTTTTGGACAGAAACTTGTGACTTCGTGTTGAAGATTGCTCTGTATAGTCGGCATAGTTGGGCTTGAGTGTGGGACATTTACATCCGGGATGTGGGAGATTACATTGGTTGCACATGTGGCGGTATCGGCATTGCTGTCTGGAACAATTGCCTCGTCTGTTGTAGTCATGTCAGAAGCCTCCTCGTTCGGCCCCTGAGGAAGCCTGGTATTGGGGTCCATTATTGAAAATTGGGTATTGTTGCCCAAGTACATCCGGGGATATTGTAAATATCATCAGCCACAATTATTGATCAATGGTAGACCAGTCGAGACTAGGGTTGAGTGCAGCCTTACTTCGAAATTTGTGGTCATATACACACCATCCCAATCCACGGTGAGTTTGAGCTGCGTGGCGTATGAGACTCATGTACTGGAGCAGATCTTGGGCCCTGCTGGGGAACTGGTGGGTGATTACGCTCATGTATACTGTGAACGCAGTTGTCCATTGTTCAATATCAGTGATTCTTGCGGTAGGTTGGGAGGCCTTTTTGGCCTTTATCACTGAATTCTCAAGTGTTAAAATTATAGGTTCGTCGGATTGATTAGCAATAGACATATTTTTTGGTAATAGTTTAGCTAGATCAAAAAACTCACCCGACTGGATTTGCTTGATATAGGTCGAAGGAACATCGTGGAAGCCATTTCCGTAGAACGCGTTGTTTGTCGGTCGTGACATATCATTCGAAGGACTATAAACGAGGTTGGCCCTCACGGCGTTTTCTTCGATTTCGTCTAAGACGACAGGGATATTGTTGGCGTTGGTACGAGGCGCTGAATCCGACATTGCTTGAACTGCAGCACGGGCTGCGTTAGACGCGATCTCAGCCACGGATTGTTCTACGCTGCGCGAAACGATCGACTGTATCTGTGCCAGCTGGGATTCGGAAAGTAGGCCTACTGGTTGATCTTCGTCGGTTGGCGGTGCTACTGTAGATGGTAGATTTGCATTTGCTGCGGCCGGTTGTTGCGAGTGTTGTTGCAGACGAGCGGCGAGCGTAGCACGACGACCGTGGGATGGCAAACCTTTCTCTTCGCATTGTCGCCGAAGATTCTCGACTGTAATGCCCGTATCCGCGTTATTCTGTGAAGAACTTCCTTCGTTTGCTCGTTGTGTTGTTCTACCGCGTCGTACTGGAGGCATCGTGATGAATTATGTATGAAGTGTTTTTTAAATTTTCTTTTAGGCTTTGCAAATATACTTCACTATCTCGTTAGCAGGAACAAAGTGATCCCTTTGGAGCATGCTTCAAACTATTGTAATACCTTCGCGAATTTTGATTTGCTAGATTTGCTGCCACTCAGAAAACTAGCATTCTCATTGGCTGCTAGATTATATATCATTACCTGTTCACGTGCACACCTGATAGTAATAAAAGGTGATCTTTGATCTTTCAGCCATAGGTGGGCAACCTTTGAACCTTGCGCAGATCATATTTTTTATATAAAACAATAACCGGAATTGATGTGTGCGTTAAAATCGCAGGTTGCCCAAATATGTAAGCATTGCCCTATTAACTTAAATTTATATTGGGCATATAAATTGGCTCCTAATATGCAATAACACTTGATAAAATCTTATTTAGTACAGGTGTATGTACCACAGAATACCACAAAAATTTACATGTTCCATATCTTTTGTCAAGTATATATAATGTGGCTTCTCAATATTTTTTAGTGTAGTTTATCGCTATATTTTTTCTTCCTGGGGGTTTTGGGGCTAGATTTCATAGACTTAAATATTTTTTTTTAATTGAACATTCTGTGGAACAAACTCTAATGTACCACAGAATACCAGCGCAGAGATAAATACTGTAAGCAACGGTTTATCAAATTGTACCAGGATTTTGTGTGTCATGTTGTGTGATAATACTGTAGGATATTGCTTAGTGAAAGGTAAATACTAAAATCAGTACAGCATACCAGTGGTGTAACCAAAGAATACCAGGTTTATCAATAATTTTGAAAAATTCAGTTTTTCAATGGTAAAATTGATTCCTCGGTGTGATTCCTGTATGGTAATAATGTTGTGTTGCATAGAAAAAGTAGTGATCAACATAAATTATACTGGTATGCAAACTTATTTTTAATCTTTCGAATTTTACAGGCATTATGCGGGAAAAAAGTATCAAAACATAGAATGTTATTTTTTGTTAATCTTGATTATGTTAAAGAATTTTTATGAAAATATTCATTTTTTGTTTTTTATATGTCAATTAAAACTAAAACTAATATATACTCACAAAAATAAAGTATATAGCATGTTTCCTCCAAATTTTATAAGATCAATAAATAAGACTGGTATTCTGTGGTACCGTGGTATTCTGTGGTACATACACCTGTAATAGGACTGCATGGTCGAAATGGCCTAGACGTGTTCAGTATCACCATGCATGCATGCGACCAAAATAGACAATGATAGTTTTCTAATTTCCTCATATAAATTATTAATAAGTATGGACTGCGCACATATATTTTGCAAAATATATTTTACGCACCTTAATTCCCAACGTCTCCGTATTTGAAATGGAGCTAAATCATCATTTTCTTCTGATGTAGATGCATCATCAGCACCCAAATTACTGTCACTTAGTGATCTGGTGGCAAAATCCTACAGAGCGAGAACACATTATCCATAATGTAGGATCGAGAGCGTGATATTTGTACAATAGTTTATGCATTATGCATGCATGTGAGGCCCGGATGTAACGAGTTCATTTTCTTCCATGTGCAATGGCGTATATTTTTTGTATGTGGAAAGTGGCCAAAAATACGAGGTAGAACATTATATGTATTTAGACCTTTTGCTTGTAAAGATTGTAACGATTTTCTTATAATTTAGAACTATATACATACATACAGTTCATATATATATAGAATCAGCGTGTATTTATATTTCGTAGACGTTCGCGTGTAATTTGGTTGTTCGAGATATAAAGTTCATACAACATTATACTCGCTATGTTTGCCTGATTATTTGTTTGTTTGTTTGTTTGTTTGTTTGTTTGTTTGTTTGTTTGTTTGTTTGTTTGTTTGTTTGTTTGTTTGTTTGTTTGTTTGTTTGTTTGTTTGTTTGTTTGTTTGTTTGTTTGTTTGTTTGTTTGTTTGTTTGTTTGTTTGTTTGTTTGTTTGTTTGTTTGTTTGTTTGTCTGTGTGTATGCATATCCCTCGTTTGGTCACGTAAGCTGGGAATCGTTTGAAAGCTTACACATAATATATCCTAATATATAGTATATTGGACTACATTACCTAGTTACTAACCGAGAGTGAGTTCACGATTCCAAACGCGAAGTTTGATATTCCCGTTTCAATATATTTCCTTTTGTATGGCAAAACTTAAGTTTATTCTAATGTAATTAGTTTCAATGTTAATTCTTGTCGTAGGTCAATATGGAATCCCGTATTGTATGCATGACCGTTAGCTGGCCAGAGCCGGGATATTGCTTGCCCAGCGGCCAAATATATCGCTCTGATATCGATGTCATATAATTAAGAATAATGAAGATGAAAAGACTTACTCGAGACATTTGAATCATGAAACGAACTGCAAACGTCCTAAAACCTTGTAAGAGGTCACCAACCAACTGTGCATCACAGAAAACGCTTTCTTCACAGTCACGCAGCTGGATGTTCAAAAAGTTTACAAAATGATGAAGTTCTGCCCATGACGGATCACGGATTCCACAATATCTAAAACAAATTTTGCCAGCTTGTAAATGACTTTTGATGTACTTTATACATACACATGCATATATTATTCTCATATTAATCCATTAAGGCTATTTACGCAATGAGCATACCTATGGTAGAAATTAACCTACTGTAGAAAATTTGTCCTAACAATAATCTTGAAACAACTTCCTTAAACTATTTGTCTTGTTCTATTTATCCTATCTCAACCTGTCAACCTTTCCTGTTGGAGGAAACCAGAGTACCCAAGCAAATTCGAGACTTTCACTGAAGCGTGGCTGTATCACTGTGAGCGGAATAGAAGCCACAATCTATCTGAAAGGTGATAGCTGTCTAGTCAAATTACCTAAGATGTAACTACCTTAAGTTAAGTCAAAATGTATATAATACTAATCTCGCTGACATGACACATGTGGGAGAGGAGATTTCTGACATTCTGTGCAAAGTTCCTGTGACAGCTTATATATAGCAACTTCGAATTTTACGATTACATTTTGACGATCATGTCCAAAATCATTCAAAACAATAAAAGAAAACATTTTATCTCACATGGGGTTAATTCAAATATATTTAACTATAGACGGCCGGCCAAGCTTGAAAATAAGTGTTTAGAAAACACTGTCGATGGCATTTTTTTGTTACAAGCATGAAACTACGCAAAAGTTTTACAAAACTACGGTAAGAGTGGTTGCCAACCGAAAATTTTCTTATTTATGCATGTGCTCAAATTTGTAGCTTTTTCGATGGATGGGATTTGTGTCGAATTCTGTATTTTATATCGTGTTTTAATTGACTGACTATCTAATTAACATGTGTAAAGCTCGGCTAATCGCCTATTCTTCGTTCGTATAATTCAAAATGATATGCTAACAAGAAACATGTCGCAAATACAACAAAATAGGATCTTTCGAAACGAAGCCAAAACAATCTGTTTTTGTTGTGTTACAGGCAGGTAACAACCACATATGTTTAGATTACATACGAATGAGTACTACATACAGGTATTTTAACAAGTGTAATAGTAATACGATGTTGCTCATTAGCTTGTCACTTTGAGTTATAGGAATTCAGAAAAGGAAAAATTTGCACATGTTAATTAGATAGTGAACCAACTAAAATAAAACCATAACATCAAATGCTACATTTAAATGGAATCCCATCTATCGAAATGTCGTAAAAACCTTCCTGCAATTTCGGTACATAAATAGAAAAATTACGGCAGGCAACCACTCTCATGTAGTTTCCTGCTTGTAACAAAAAATGCCATCGACAGTCACGTTTTTCGAGGCTGGCCAGCCATCTAAACTGCGTTGATGCTTATACGGAAGGTTGTCAATTCTTAAATCACCCTTACTTGATTATAATCGTCAAAGCATCGACGGGGTCACCAATGATGACTCGAGGGTCGTATATAAACGAAAATCCGTCTAAATTTGATCCTGCTGCAAATTGCGTAAGATACTGAAATGTTCGTTGGTATTCTTCACTGTGGAACTTTTCCATGTCGAATCCTGTATCTCCTGCAAACAAAACATGAATTAAATGTAAACAGCAGTAAGGTCTACCCAACACTGGAACTCCATATTCATGAACTTTATCAATTATATAGCTACCTTCTTACTTAGTATTGCAATTACCTCCGCCAGGAGGTTATGTTTTCACCTCGGTATTTCGGTATGGGTGTTTATTCATGCGTGTGTTTGTCTGTCAGAGGAATAACTCAAACACTATCACACAGTTGAATACGAAAGTTGCTTTTGGTGTTTGCCTTTAATACACTCACATCTTGCAAAGAAATGCCAAAAATATTTTTACAAATCTTACAAAGTTGCATCGTGTAACAGAGCTTTCATGCATGGTATATAATATTATGAAAGATCAACATCCGCTATATCCTTAAGGGTTAGTGTTAGGGTCAGGCATTGCGGGCTAGTGGATGTTACTATTTACATCCTAACCTGACAAAAAAAATGTATAGGCCTATATATGCTTTCCTATAGCGTTTTATATTTGTTACAGAGTTTGTTAATTGTCTTTCTGTAATGTCCTTTTGTAAAATTCTAGAATATTTAACGAGATTCGCTCGCGTACGGCAACAAAATATGATTTCGAACGAAGAAGACCTAGTATTTCAAGTATTTTTATCTCAATTAGAGCTAACAATTTTTTTTGATGCATTAAAAACGTCCCTCGGTCTCAAAAACGTCCCTCGTCCCCGACCGGTAAATAACATATATCTATTAATAATCAAAACCCATTATCTGCCGATAACTTCATCCATTATAGTAAAAAACAAACTCCAAATAGTAGTTCCATCTCCGAAAACTAATTACCTTTTGCACAGGAAACAGTTAAACTTACCTATTCTTTTCTGCTGTATGTTGTCCAAAGTTTCCCTGGGTGTTAAGCAGTGTGTTCGAGGTAGAAATTTTACAAACGAGTACTTGTTTGTTGCAAGTCGTTTTCTCGTATTCTGTTAAAATTTTAGAAAAAGGCACTCAAGAAGTGCAGAAAGATTGTAAGTTTAAATTATTTTATTACGTTTCAACTATTGTTTTACGTTTCAACACTATTTTGAAAGAAGCATGCAAATTTGAGGGATATTTTCGTATTTGCTAGAGAGTATTTCTAGAAATTTTCCAGAAGTATACAATATACATATTTGCTATACAGAAAACGTCGGCCAATTATATGGGGGTTATGTTTCTTCTCCAAACTCGTCTGCAAACCTTACAACGTGATTGGTCAATTCCCCTGTCGCTTTTAACAACACGTTGACGTGTTCTTTCAACACGCTAGTTTCTTACGAAACAACAACACGCCGCTATTGTGTTGTTTAAATCGCTGCGTGTTTTACGCAGACTTTTGGCGTGTCGTTGCTTTATGATGGTGTGTTGTTCATTAACTATGATCTGGCGTCACCTAGCGAACGTTTACCTGACTGTAGCTTCCATCTGATAAAACATCCTCGGCTGTTAATGCTTCAAACAACTTGTCTGTTGTAATTTCAACAACATACATATCAGTTGGTTTTCTTCTCCAGACATTTCCATTATGATCTTTCACAGCTCGCAAGATGATAAGTTTAAACAAGAAATCGTCCAGTCCTTTTACAACCTTAATGAAGTTTTCAAAGAAAGATTTGTAGTCTTCTGTAGGGACAGAGAATTATAACTATGGGCTGAAACAGCTCAAAAAGTGTAGTTTTCCGGTAAACGGCTCTTTTTTAGCTGCTTCAACTCTTTTCAATTTACAGCGAATATATGCAAGGCTGCCTAGAAAATGGTGTATATCATGTATTTCAATGTATATCATGTACTGAAATTAAATTTAACTGGCGAAAGGTATTTCATGTGAATGTAATAGGTAATGCAGTTATATTGTATTTTGTTACAAAGAATTGTCCAATTTCCAAAACAATGAAATATTTTAAAATAGAATAAAAATAAGCAAAACAAAAGCAGACACCTATATAAACTACGTTCCATCAATTATTATAGCGTAATTTGGAGTCTATATATTGAACGATTTAAATATTTAATATAAAAGCCCATGCAGCAAAGGATTTTCAAACAAGACATTACATAAAAGAATATAATTTATTTGCTTATGTTTCGTTGTTTACATAACAACATATTCATTACGGATTAATTTGGGATATCAAAAGGCTTTCACGAATAAAAATATCTGTTTCCTTATTATTCATTTGATTTAAAAACCTTTCTTCAGGTACTTCGGAAACAGATCTCCTTATTCGTAAAAGCCTTTTGATATCCTAAATTAATCCAGTTTTAGCACTAATAAAGTCAACTCCTCTTAATATCTTTTAATAAGTCATGCATAGGTCTAATTACTAATTGTCCAAAAAACTGATAAATAGTTAATTAACTTGTTACGAACAATTTACTGACATGTTGTTTTCTACTCTTTCTGCCTATTTGTTTGTTTCAATCTTGTAACCGTTTTAGTAATTTATAAATATATATATAAATAAAATAGATTAATTATGTATTTATATACTTATATAATTATTCATAATTACATAATTAATTTGTAAACATACTCTTGTAATTTAAACGCTCTGAAGATGTTGTGATGTAAACAACGAAACGTAAGCAAATAGATTTTATTCTTTTATGTATAATGTCTTGTCTACCCCCAATATCTATTGAACAAGTTTAACTGAAACTTTTGTTGAGCCAAATTTATGAAAACATTTTATGAAATAGAAATTGGGGGTAACAATGCTATTTTCAAGTAAAGTACGTTATAAAAACCAAAATATTCGTCATATTAAAACGCCATTGTTATCATGGCAACGAAAAATTTTACAGTGTAAAAATATTGCTTCGTACTATAAGTCACAAAATTTCTGTTTCCTAACAATAAACATTCTTCAAAATGTTTGATCTAAATCATAAATTTTCCATTTTCAAAAGACTGTAAGGAGCTACCGTAATTACGTTTCCGTCAATTCGATTGCAGTAATCTATCCGTTGACGTTGTAAGGTGAAAAGTACAGTGCTGATTTAAAAATTCTGTGCAGTTTTTTTGAATATGAATGGCGGTTATTCAAAACAGTCCATTCTTTGTTTTAACTGAAGCTTGAGTGTATGCCACCAAAATTTCAGTAACTACTGGAACATAGCCACTTTAGCGTTACCATGCATACACGGCTTTTTTCAACACTCAATCATGTGAAATATAGATACCCATTCGATGACACAATGTGTGCTACTAACCGACTGAGACATGTCCAGATGAAAAATCCTTGAAACAGGAATATCTCTTTTGACAGCATGGGAAAGAAGAGCACGGGTAACACAATCACTATCCACAGAGATTCCATGTACAGGAATAGTAGGACATAATGAAGACACTAAACCTTTGCGAAGAATTTTGTTATTTGGTAGGTTATTCAATTGTTCTGCCAGATGTTTAATCATCAAGCTTTTTCCCATGCCAGCTCTGGACGACTGGACCACACGAACACATAGCCTTTAAAAATAATAAAAGTAAACAATAGAAATTGCTATTATTAATGTGGACTAGTAGTGTACAATTTGCAGGACAATATAAGTGGAGGAAACACTCCATGTAAGTGAAGGAAACACAACGTTTATAAATTTTGGAAAGCTTTCGATCCATACGTCCGGGTTGTCCATAATTCCTCTATGCAATTGGGTAAAAATTATATTTTGTATCGTCAAGGACTTGCTTGTGCATGCATGTTATACAAAAATACAAAATGTTTGTAAACAAAGTTTACCTGCACTAACAACATCAACAATTTAAAATACGGACAACTGAACACTGAACACACGCTACACACCTACACGGCGACAACTAGCAGTTTTGTGTTTGTATTTTAGATCGTACATTTAGATCGAGGAAATATACAAATTTTAACAATCGTCTGAATATAGACCATTTGAAGAATTACTGGAGCTAGTTATTACCAGTAATTACTGTTCCTATTCAAAAAATCTGCACAGAAGTTTTAATTCACCACGGTATACATGCATAGCCTCGACTTTATTCTTTTGAATTGTATTCAGTATTACGTAATGTTTGAAGTTTCTGTCTGTTTTCAAAAGATAGAAGTCAAGGCTATGCGTGTATAATGGTACGCTCCAGTAATTCCGTAGATGGTCCATAAAATAGAACAGAATTTAATATCGCTCCATCATCGAAAATGGTAAACAGTCCCGTTGGCGTATCTTCAGGTATTTTCGGTGATCTTTCGCATACTAAATTTAGAATACAACGTGACTGAATGTACATCGTGGACAGGCCAACCGATTTTTAACTGTGACATGATGTGTAAGCCATTACCAGAAAACATGGAGTGTGCGTATTTAAACTCTCAGTACTTCCTATACAAAATAGATAAAATTACAGTCTGCAGTTTAAAACAATAATATCTACATGTATGCGTTTACATCACTCACTTTTCCATGTCAACAGTAGGTGCTGGTGCCCATTGAACATCACCAACCATTTTTGCACCTGAAACCACCAGCTGCTCTTTTAAATAATTCTGAATACCTCTCATTGATGTGAGTGGGGGAAATTGGCGACGAAACTGATCTAAGGATGCAACCATGTTTGATTTGTCCTCGTTCTCAATGCTGCAAATCACGGCTAAGTGATATTCTAAAAACGAAAGAGGTATATGAGCAATATTCAGAACTAAATTAAGCACTTTATATGTGGCCACCATCTTCATTTGTTTAGCTTCATGGTAGTAAGTCTTTCATGTTCTACAGATTCAAAGAATTCAACTAGCAACCACTGGAATTGTAGTTGAGCGCTCTATAGTAGTGATATAGATCCTTTTTGGAGATGGAATGTGGTGGAGTGAGCTGATTAGATATTCATGCAGTCATATGGTAGGATAATTGATGGCGTGCTTTCGGGCGTGCTTGCTGACATTACATTTTCATAACAAAAGATGTATATCCCCTTGCTATTATAGAGTATCTAAAATTGGTTGTAGATGCAGCCTATGCAAAAAAATTGCCTTGAGAGTCCTACATTTTTAATTTTTCAACCAGCTCTTTTTAATTTTTCAAGCTGCAGTGCTTCGTTATAACAAGTATAGAAAACTATATAGCTTTCCAAAACGAAAACGGAACTTTCGATATGGAGTTTATAGGCATAAATCAACAAAGTTCTTACAGGAATAATATTAGCCTTATACCATATTCAAGCAATGAAAAGCAGCAGAAGATAAGGCTTCGAAATGGACAATATTATTAGCAAACTTTTCTACCTACAATATATTTTTATACAAGTGTTGCTATGTTTTGACTCTAATGAGTGAAACACAAAAGGTTTAAATCATGCGCAGTTGAACATATAATACACACATTTGAGCATATTTTGTATGGAATTTGCGCACTATAAATTAAGATATTATTATTAAATAATTTAGGGTTATTTTAAGGCGATGCCTGCGGAGGAGGCTATATATAGACTATAGTCATGGTTGTTAACGATACAAGATAATACGCAAAATACATTATTATAGTTATATGATTATAGTGATGGTAGCCCAAGACTACAGGGTGTATAAAAATACAGAAGCTTCGATATATATGTAAATTTCGAAATGAATAACAGAGTGAAATGTTTCTGTTTACACTCATTTTAAAACTTATCAACTCGGCTTTTCAAAGGTGGTTTAAAGTGAGTGTAAACAGAAACAAAAAAAGTAGAAGCATGTTAAAAAATGAATAATTAAAACCAAGGCTTTCCATGCTCTACTTTCAATTCATCCTCATAGAACAAAGCGATGTCACATAGTCGACGACTATAGTCATAGCTGTTCAAAAAAAGTTTATATTGAATTATTGAATCCTACAGTAAGATTAAATCCTTGTATCCTAAGAGTGAAACATTGAATCCTAAGGTGAATTGAATTGTTATCCGTTGATAAGGATTCAACCGACAACAGAAAAAAGACGATGTGCCACAGCCTGCTACAGGCCTAAAAGTGTAAACAGCATACTTACTGGCACGGCCTTGTGTTAAAATTTCCAAAGAACGAACAGCCTGTTGACTGATATCATAGTCCAATAGATCTGCATTAGCAAGACAAAACAATAGACCACTGTCGTCAACAACTGCACGTCGCCAGAGTAACTCGATCTTTATTTTAAGACAGAAATCATTTCGATATTAGCCCCTTTGTGGGAATGCTTAAATGATGAGGAGCATCCCATTCAGAAATTTCGCACAAGATTTTACATATGAAAATTTCAAGTGAAATTAACATGTGAAACCAGAACATTTCGAAAAAGAAATTTGCAAATGTGAAATGTTCACATAATGGAAATTTCATAGATTAAAATTTCATACATGAAGACACGTTTGGAACTATTATAATTTTGAAATCGGTAATGATGTACAAAGATAAAAATTCTACACACTGAATGACCTTTAAGATCCAGAAGCATGCATCTTAATTTTGATTTAAATTTTGAATTACTTTCTACAAGAAGAATCAGAAGGAAACTGTTCAAACTGGTATCTGGTGCATCAAAACCTTAATTTGCTAATGGTATAAGCTTGTATCTAACTGGAAAATGAGCGCACATGGTGAGGTGCCAGTCAAAAGAAGATTTTGCTACATAGAAGAGAAGTAACATGTTTCACAGGACTCAGGAGTGTGTTGCTAAATAAATTAGTGTTGGTGAGGATTTTGACCAAAGGCTCAGAAACTCATTTGTTTGATCTAGATCTTTACTAAGGTCTAGATACACTGTCAATATTTCAAAAATTGATGAAGGTCTTTCATAACTATTATTGCAGTTAATTTACCTCTTCAGCTGTGGTATTTTCGTCACAGACAATTACTTCTTCATCAGTTGGTAAAGGTTGATTTTTATCTCCCATGAAGAGTGACAAGACAAAACCAAACACTTCGCCTAAAACAAATCAATTTGAATAGTGTGATACAGTAAACGAGCTTCACCCATTTATTATATTGATTTCTACATCACATATCTCTTCTTGTCCTGGGAGCCTCATCTCATGAACCGTGAGCGAATTGCCTTTCGTCTTGATTCACGAGAGCGCTTGCGGCTCCCAGGCCAAGGAAGTATTCGTGACATAATTATCGATAGGGTATATTGATACACTCCCATCACTCCCCCTTTACTCTCCGTAGTATAGTAACAAATTGAACTTTGAGTAAACAAGTTGCACGAAAATATTATACTTTGTAAGTATTTCAAAAGGATTTTTCACGACCCAAAAGTTAAAAAAAAATGAGTTCAAATATCTTACAGATCTCACAAGTAATTAGATATACTTTTGGTGCGATTGAAATATAAATTATATGTGTTACGGTCTCAAAAGCATAAGAAATGTTCAATTCCGCTTGAAGAATTGAAAACGTATAATTTGCTACATACCTTTTGGAACAAGTAGTAAGTTAGGTTCACCTTCTTTTAAGACTGATGGTAACTTCCGTTGAATATGGTGAGATTCTATGCCCATGGAAATAATCAAAATGGTTATTAAAAGCAATGGTGACAAAATAAATAAAAGTTCACTAGGGGGAATTTTAGCTCCTTTACTATAAAGACCTAAGATGTCTTGCTTGCCACACAGAATAACCAATGTACGTGTTTTGCAAATAGATCACCATTCAACTTGAAGTTTATTGCTTGTCAGTTTCACAGAATGTATACATACATAATGTATATATTTAACAATTATACCAGGAGCTCGAGTCGTATATGAGCTGATAGCCGATGAGGTGCGTAGCACCGAGTCGGCTATCAGCCATATACGACGAGAGCGATTTATCTATATTTAGTTTTATAATATAGATATTAATTGCATTAATAGACTATTTTGTATTGTAATGTTTGACAGTTTGTTTAACCACAATCTGTGTCGCAACATGGCCTAAAATATTCAAATGTTTTTGTTAATAATATGCTTTTGCTTTATCACTTAAAGTGAAACAGTTTTAGAACAACATTCCTGAAGACTTGAGATATTTTTATATAGGTTTTCATGTAAAACAAGTGCTTGTTGACTGCAAAGTTATTTGTTTTTGCTTGCTATTCAGTTTTCCGAAGAATTTCTATTCTGAACATGTTTTTTCGCTGCTCTTTCGGTACTAATTCCTGAAAAAAACTTTATTTAAACTAGTTTCTAAATTATAAATCCTTTTGCTACCCTGTAAACAATTGCTGCAAGTTTTCTCGTGCTGGTTTTTTCTCTATCAAGGCTCCAAAAAGTTGTTTTCGGGTTGACAAAACTCTTATAGTTTTTGTGCCGCCATTTTGTTTTTGCTACTCACTGTATATGAGCTGTTATTATACTCTCACATTCTTTCACATACGATTGACCAATAATATGTCCTCAATAGTATCACGTGCCTGTCCGACATTTTACGATGTAGGACAGGAGCATGTAGGACAGTAGCTTATCGCTGCTTTTTCCCTGTTTACCTCACCTTTTAACATGTTTTGCTTATTTTAAATACAAAACAAACGGTATGGCAAAGTAATGTAAAGCAAAGAAAATAATTTGGAAAATTGAAGTCGTTTCTTTTGTCAGTTTTGTTTAAAAATAAAGCGCGGGAAAACATGTCTTTGTAATTAATTTGTTTACAACAGGTCGAAAGGTCAGTATATGAGTTCTTTTTCTGATTTAAATTATGTCAAATCGTCTTAAATAGACTGAAAGATAGTTAGTATTATTAAGGTACACTTTTGCTTTCTATAAAACTAGTTTATTTACTTTTTGTTTTCGTAATAAGCAAATTCGCGGCCGAAGTGCCACACAAGTTTTCGCTGTAGTTTATCGCATTGTTGTTGCATTACTCTCGTTTACAACGTGTTCTTGTGTTATAAATGTTCTGTTCGATATAATAAAACTCCTATTGGATTGATCTTCGCCCAATATGGCAAAATATTAAGTCTCGACTTGCAATAATGGACTCGACCTTCGGTCTCGCCCAATATTGAAGTTTCGACTTAATATTTTGCCATATTGGGCTCAGAAGAATCCAATAAGATATAATATACGGCGAGTAGCTCAACCAATCAGATTGCAGAATAGCTCATATACGGTGGATGACTATATTATAACAATATATATAAACAGCAGCGTCAGGCAGTGAATGGCAGACACGTAAATAGATTGATAAAATGCACAAATTATTACTTAAAATTTTATGCAACAGCTAAACAACAGTGTGGTTTTAGAGTTCAACAATCATGTGACTGCCAAACTCCAGATTTAGAAAACTGAAATACCATCGATATACAAAAAAATATGCAACCTTACATACATATTTTTACCTGATTCTGAAAGTGTTTCTAAAATGGCAGTTAGAATTTGCAACGTGAGATAAGTATCTTCCTGGTTATTCACGTATGGTTTATCAGACATTGGGACAATTTTTGGCCTTTCAATTTTCCTACAGGGAAAACAAATTGCGAGAATATTATATACGAACATTGATGTCAGCATATGTATGTTATTTTAATACCGGTTGGGAAGTCTGTACATGAAAAAATATCTTCCAAAAACTCTAAAAACGGCCCGGCACAGAAAATAACGGGTCTTTTCTTGATGGCATTTGGCAATATTCTTCAAGACTTTTGGCACTTTTACGGTAAACAATCTCGTTTTGTTCTTTTGGTTAGCCTATTGTTTTCTCTCTCAATAGAGAAAGTAGATCTTTTTTCGGCAACGTCAACGTGCTCGTGGACTCGCTTTTCGTAGTCACATTCGTTTCACACATTCAGTTGTTGTTTGATTAAAATGATGAAGGTGAGACTTTAAGTTTAATATGACATTTCAATGAGTTTGACATGTTCTCGATGGATATATTCTAATGTATTTTTATATAATCCATGTTTGACTGTTTTGCCTTTCGAGCGCATATTAATTAAACCACCTAGGAATAAAGTTTGGCAAAGAAAACATCGGCCTATACAGAGACGACGGATTGGCAATCCTGAAAAAGAAGTCTGCATGCACAATTGACAGATAAAACGAGAAAAGAACTTCACAAATGTTTCAACCAAATTATATAAATATACAACCTAACAAAAAAGAATGCACGGCCATCCACCCACCCACCAACCACCCACCACCCACCCACCACCCACCCACGTTTTGACAACATACATTTAAGCAACCCCATTTTCAGTCACCTGAAGATCCTATCTAGGTGCAAACCGGTGGTTTTGGCAGAGCATGTAAGGTAAGCGAAACAAAATTTACCTTTCAAGTGCAGTAATATCATACGCGAATCCTTCTTCATCATTTACAGCCTGGCATTCCGGGTCAGAAACATCTGTAAATAGATCTAACAGGTGTGGATTTTGCTTCGCTTCTTCAAACAGCTTCATAACAGTTTCTTCATCATTTTTACCAGATATCACCCACGCAACAAGTTCATCTTCCGTTGCACGACGACCGCAAACTTGTAAAGCAGCTACTACATCTTGTTCAGTATAACCATTACCCTCAAATCTCTCTTTTGCACTAGTAAAAATTTCAAGTGAGTTCTTTCGTCTTCGCGAGTTTGGCTGAATAACATGTGTTTCCTCTTCGACATTTTCTATCAGAACGCTCTCACTTTCTATGTCACTTTCAAAATATTTTGCTTCTTTAAAACCTTCTTCTGTAAAATATATCGAGTTCTCAGGTATCATTGTTTTCAAAACATTTGCAAGAAGCAAAGGCTCAATACTCTTGTTAACAGTTTCAAGGAGCATAAAAGTCTGTAATGGTAGTTCGTCGATCGCCATCTGACCAACGCAAGCTTTTGCTAACTCTTTTCTCAAGTTCAAAATCTGTTTCATGGTAAAATGATTTAAACAATAGCAGCGTTTTCTTTCACCATTTATACATTCTTTCCATTGCTTTAATTCGCTTTCCATTGTTTCGCAGGTTTCTTCAATGTTCCTTAACAACGTTTCTCTACAGCCTTCATTTTTACTGCACTGAAATTTGCTTTTCCATGTTAAGTAGTTGATTTGACCAACTTCACAAAGTTGCAAGTACAAATTGCTTACTCGGAGTATTCCTTCAAAAACCTGAAATATTAAACACGCCAAATATTATAGATACTACAGAATTACCGATTTGACAAATCACTATTTAATATAACTTTTTGTTAAAGATTAAAAGTTAGCTATTTTAAGGACTGTATGATTGCTAGTCTCCGAGCAAATAGCCTGCGTAGCTGGCGGTTTTAAGGGGTTGGGGGCAGTGAGGTTGGGGGTTGAGGCGAGAGCAGTTGAGGCGCGGGCAGCGAAAAATTAGGGAGGCGAGGCGCGGGGAAAAAGAAAATGCGGGCGAGAAAAACCACCTGCCGCAAAACTAGCTGTAAATGAATTACGCCTACTACAAAATTGATGCTTAATCTCATCAGTAATGCTATGAACCATGGGATAAATTGACAGACGTGTTACATTCACGGATCTGGTTACATTTCAAAACAATAACAACTATAACACAGGGGAAGGTAGTAATTCCGCTAGGCACATACACGCGTGAGAAATGGACAGCTAGCGAAGTGAAAGTCCATTAATTATCACGGGCGTGTCGCTATGGTCATCGTTGAATGGGTGGACCTCGGGTTGGACGTCACTGATCTCAAATATATGACGTATTGTCAGGAGTGCAGGTCGCGTGGAATGACGAAGAGCCGTGGGAAGAGTCGTTTTATGTGAAGAGCCGTGAAACGAAGATATATTGCCATCGTGCTGTTAGCTGTTAGCTTATAGCCATTCAGCGACGAGCTTATTTAAATTGATAACCAATCAGCAAGTGGGTTACAATGCAATGACATAATGTTCTCCAAGGCCATTACATCATTCAATTTTGCCTGTTCGCAGGCTAGATCTTAAATTCTACATGGCGATTGATAAAAACGTGGAAATACGAAGATAGACCTATATGGATAGACTGGAAGAATGCTTCAAAATTTAGTGGTTCTATTTCTGAAGGAAAACTAAACAGTGAAACAGTGAACAGTCGAACTATCGAAGGACGAAGATCAAGGTAAGAAATACTACAACATATTAAAAAAAACATTGACGCGTAAATTGTAAAATATAGCATCTTGTTATTCTTGTATATGCACATAAGTTTTCAATACTAAAGTAAATTTGACTACCATGAATACTAGCTAATCCCACATTTTAATTTCACATTTAGCAATTCCACATTTTATCCCCGAGCCGGCGCGAAGCGCCGTGCGAGGGTACTAATTCCGCTCGGATATTTACGCCCGGGTATGTGAAAACATTGTGGAATGCAAAGTCGTCCGCCATTTTTTTTTGTCATGGACGGGACGGTTTTGTAAGTTATGCGCATGCGCGATTTCAAGCCGAGAGAAGACTTCCTTTTTGCAAACTTTTTTCAAAAATAGTTTTGCACTCATTTTATAAGCAAGTCTCTATGTAAGTAAGTTTATATGTTAAATATCCAAAACAAGATAAATGAAAATTACTTAGAGGACAAATTAACAAGAGGAAAAACAGTCGAAAGACCGAAGAAGGAGCGTTTTAAACGGCAAGTGTCTATTTTGAATGCTTGCTTTGCCGATTTATAGCATGCAGTATAGTTTGTGAATTTGAAAATGTGTAGAGCGTTCTGTGTGGTCAATACAACATTGATTGACCTTAAGAGTATTTTAGTATTGATTCAAATACGTAAAAATAAAAACATTAAATCTCAAAAACTTCATTATTTTCAAAAGCAAGTGCGAAGTATAAAAATACTGCTCGAAAAGCAGTTAAAGTTTTGTGAAGGTCTAAGGTTGAATGTTACAGTAAATCAAAGCTAAAAGAGTACATAATATCATACCACTTTATATAGTTGGGCTTTTAGTTGGGCAATTGATAATTTTATAGTTAAAAATGAAATAACAATATTTTGTACAAATTAAAATATAAAAAATATACAGTGTTGCGTGTTACCATGGTTACAATAACATTTGGGGAGTAAATTGTTTGGTTCAAATGGGCGAGGGGATTCTGCATGCATGTATTTCTAGTAGTGGTATATATAGTCTTGTTTATAGTATATAATAGTTAAGACGGTAAAAGATAAGACTGTACGATACTCCTTTTGGCATGACATTTATTGCAGACGGTGTCACAATCACATACTTATAATTTCATAATAGAAATTCATATCCATAGGCAAATTCTCCTCTAAATGACTAAATCGCTTATATTTAATGTATTTTTTCAAGCAATCATTTGCCTGTACTTTACACATCACTCTCATATTTGTATTGTAGCGTGAACAAACAAACACGGAACACTGCAGCTTTGACTAGTCAATTCTAGCCAATGTATGGATCTGATATGCTGTGTTTATATATACTTTGTTAACATTTGCTACTGATGAATAGACTTCAATAATATGACCTACTTGCTAACACATCCATGTGGAATAAATAGTTCATTTGTGTTCCTCCATCCCTGAATACCACATGTTGAAGTCGTGTATCAATGTGTTTAAAAAGGCTTTTGAAACTGTGGAGGGTGTGTTAGCAACACCTGGTATTCTGACAACATCCATGCATCTACAATATTTTCACATACCTGATTGTAGTATATTGTGGACTATCGAGAAGATTGTGAACCTAACATGTTTCAGCAATGACATCATAAAATTAAATAAAATCTTTGTTGTGTTATGGAAATATAGTCTCTGCTAGTGAAATTTATATCAGCCATTTTATTTGTCATATGTACTAAACTGTCTAGCATAGTGATACTGTAAATTGTGAACCCCATTTAACAATTAATATGAAAACCTTGTTCTACTGTGTATGATATATATTTTTGTGATATTTATAAAAATATATTCTTTTAACCCATTAGCTGGCAAGCCCAGATGCACCCTGGGCTCTAGCTCTAGCATTTATAAAGATTTCTATATTTCTGTACTGTATATTCGGTCTGAAAAAGGAATCATTTGTAAGCGATTCAGTCTGTTATTCCTTCTGTCGTGAAGCTAAGACTGAATATGCAGTTGAATCGCATATATACGGCTCTTTATGGAACTACAAGCAATGTAATGGGCTGCATATCAAGCTAAAGGGTACTGTTAAGCTACTCATGATTTTAGCAGGAGATATTGAATTGAATCCCGGTCCAGCTTTCACATGCAATAACTGCTCAAAGCGTATCAAACGAAGTCAACTGAGGGGAACTTGTCAAAACTGTAAGCTATGTTTCCATATAAAATGTTTAAAGGAGAATATCGATGACACTATGTACTGTAAAACATGTTACATCCAACCTAGTGAAGAGATTAGTCATGGTCAATTGCATAAGGACTGCTATGAAAATTTACGATCGTATGTTACTAAGAGGGGTCTTAAAATACTACACCATAATGTGAATGGCCTTCAGTCGAAGATTGATATGATTCGAGATATGTTTAGCAGTCTCAATAAAAATATTCA
The DNA here is from genome assembly GCA_016169945.1 of Trachythela sp. YZ-2020. Lineage (NCBI taxonomy): Eukaryota > Metazoa > Cnidaria > Anthozoa > Malacalcyonacea > Clavulariidae > Trachythela > Trachythela sp. YZ-2020. The sequence continues at coordinate 92,519 of JADLSH010000373.1, forward strand.
TGTTTTTGGTGTAACAGAGAGTAAATTGAATGCGACGGTTTTAAACACTGAAATTCAAATTGATGGCTATACTAGCATACGTCGTGATCGCACTTCAGGAGCGGGTGGTGGGGTGACTGTGTTTATCCGCGATGATCTTAATTTTCAACGAAGGACAGATCTAGAAAGTCCGACGGTAGAAGCGATATGGCTTGAATTATTTATAAAATATTCAAGATCAATCCTCATCTGTTTTACATATCGACCTCCAAACTCATCAGTGCATCTTAATGAGAGTTTTAATGAAGTATTTAACGAAATGTTAATGACTGCTTTACAAGAGAACAAAGAGGTTATTCTCCTAGGTGATCTGAATTGTGATTACTCTAAGAAAACGGACAATAGGAATCTTAAAGATATTATGAAGATAAACGGTCTTAAACAAGTGATTACCCAACCGACTAGGATCTCATCACAAACAAGCTCATTAATTGATGTTGTATTAACAACACATGTCGAGAATATTCTCCAATCCTTTGTCTGTAACAATGGTCTTAGTGACCATGACCTTATCGGGCTAACGAGGAAAATGAACTGTACTAAATATACACCAAGAAAGATATTTGCTCGGAATTACAAGCAATATTCTGCTACCTCATTTATAAATGAGTTAAGAAACCAGAATTGGAATGATGTGATAGGGAATAATGATTTTAATACTGCCTGGGATGGATTTAAAGCCGTCTTCACAAATATAATCAATAAGCACGCTCCAATAATCGAAAGAATTGTTCGAGGAAAAGATTGTCCATGGCTTACCAAAGATGTCAAGAAAAATATGTATGAACGTGACTATCAGCTTCGAAAAGCAAAACGGTCAAATAACCCTGAAGATTGGAGTCATTATCGAAAGCTGAGGAATCTTACAACCTATGTTATACGCAAGGAAAAGGCTAATTATGAGAGATCTATCCTTAATGAAAATGAATTAAATCCCAAAAAATTCTGGAAACAAATCAAGAAATGCTACCCAGTTAAGAATAAATCAACATCAAGTACCCGGTTTAAAGTCGGAAACGAAGTTGTAACAGATAAAGAAAAATATCAAATATTTTCTGCGACTTTTTTACCAACATAACCTCCTTATTGAAAACCTCGTATAGTCTCGTCAATTCTACCTGGCAGTATAATGATATGAAAGGCATATCAAAAAAAGTCAACTCGAATGGCTATGAATTTTACTTTGAAGAAATTCATTATAAGGAAGTACTCGAAATCCTAGAAACATTAAACCCATTTAAACCCGCTGGTATTGATAACATCCCACCCAAACTTGTCAAGGAAGCAGCCAAGGAGATTGCGATACCACTGGTGCCCTTGGCAAGACGTAGTCTCGAATGTGGTCAATTTCCTAATGCCGAAAAAATTGCAAGAGTGACCCCGGTTTATAAATCTGGCGAAAAAACTAGGCTTGATAATTACCGACCTATTTCCACGCTGCCGGTGTTTTCAAAGGTTCTTGAGAGACTCGTGTATAAACGACTCTCACGGTATTTGGAGGAACATGATCTCTTTAATGACTGTCAGTACGGTTTCCGTCAGAATCGGTCAACGAAACATGCAATAACGATCCTGATAGATGATATACGTACGGGTATGGATCAAAGTCAATTGACTGGGGCAGTATTTATGGATCTACGTAAAGCATTTGATGTCGTAAACCATAATCGTCTTCTAGACAAACTGCCAGCTTATGGTATTAAAGATTCAGAATATAACTGGATTGCAAGCTTCTTGTTCGCACGAGCCCAAATCATAGATTTTCAAGGAACGCTCTCAGATGCACAATTTATTACCCACGGGGTGCCGCAGGGCTCAATCCTCGGACCATTGTTTTTTGTCCTACTTATAAATGATCTCCATATAGAATTAAATGAATGTAAGATTCTACTCTATGCTGATGATGCAGTGGTATATTTTAGTCATAAGGACGTTTCCAATTTGGAGTCTATACTAAATGATGAAGTGAATAAGATAGCAAACTGGTTCTCGGAAAATCATCTAACATTAAATTTAAAGAAAGGAAAAACTGAATGTGTCTTGTTTGGGACTGCAAAAAAATTGAGCAAAGAATCCTCCACTTCTATCAACATCCAGATCAACGGTGAACAAGTATATCAAACCATGCAATACAAGTACTTGGGTGTAGAATTTGACCATCACCTTACTTTTCATGAACAGATTCGTTCTGTTTACAACAAAATGTCTGCCAGATTAAAGCTACTCAAACGAGTAAGGCATAACTTAACTACATACGCAGCTGAACGAGTTTATCTAAATATGATACAACCACTTATTACATATTGTCCGACAGTGTATCTTGGTCTGCCAGTGTATTTGAACGAAAAACTTCAATCAATCCAGGATAGAGGAAAAAAGATTGTGCTATCAAAACAGAGCGAAGTTGAATGGAAATCGATCTCCGAAATAATCAATCAACAGACTCTCCTGGATGTTCATAAGGCGATTCAATGTGTCTCTCCCCCTGTGTTCCATGACTTCTTCAAATTCATCAATCATGGAAAGAACACTCGGGGAGATGGATGCTCCCTTATAATCCCGCGGATAAAAACCGAAGCAGGAAGAAAGACTTTTCGGTTCCAAGGATGTAAACTTTTCAATGAACTACCGCGAGAAATGAAAACCGAAAAGTCCATTGTTACATTTAAAAGAAATCTAATGTCTTAATAATGTTAGATATTTAGAGTACATGCACTATTTTAACCAATATTTTACCTTTTATCTATTTTAATCTTGGACTATCTAGTAATAATTTTTAACTTTTAACTTTTCTAACTTTTATAGCAAATAGTTTATTATTCTTAGTACATGTAGGCACAGGTCCTTGTAGGATAACAGCATTTATTGTAATAGCTGAACAAGTTAACCTGTAAAAAGATGAATAATAACCCTACTTTTATTAGTATTTTACTCTGTCTAATGCCAGACGATTTTACTTGTCAGTTGTAGGGTATTGCCAGTTAATGGGTTAAATATCAATCTCTTATTCTTTACAAGTTACTGGTTGAATGAAGTGTATGTTTTTGTACAAAATATGTGTAACTTATACAATTTAGGGCCAAACAGAATTGTAGAATATTATTCCTTCATGACAACAGTGGGATCACCATGAGCAGATACATGTACGCTTAGCGTACCTATTTTTTTAATTGTTGATGTATTTGTTGCTTTAAACATTTTTGCTTATATAGTTATACACGATTTTTCAGTTAATTTCAGTGTAGGTGTAATTTTCTCAAATTGTCCTAAAGCTTTAAATTAAAAAGAGAGCAAATTAATCTCACAAAAAGAATTGCATAATTTGAACTGATTCTATTTCAAACAGGAGGTTTATGGTTAAAAAGCAGTTTAGTTTCATGAACATTTCGAAACGTTGTACAAAACGTCTAAGGTTGAATTTTACTTCAATCCGAAATTTATAGAATGCATAATAACGTACCTATACATCATATATTTCCGAAATTTATAATTCTATAGATAAAATTACTAATCCTTTTTATTATTTTTGTCGTTTTGTATTGTACAAAAACTAAAAGGTATAGGTTACCATGACTATACCGCTTGAATACGATCATGAATACGATTGATTGTTTGAAGCAAACCAGCGTTCGGTCAGTGCGGCGGTTTGCTGATTTCGGATTACTTCATCTTGAAAAAATGTCTGGAAACTATAGTTGTTTGGCTAGGGCGATGGGTGGCTGCATGCATGTATTTCTAGTTAGAAAATAAGAAGATGACTTGAATAAAACATTGTTTTTACAGTAAATCATACACGATACAATGACGTTACAATTTATTGTTCTTTAAAAATATCATATACCGCAAAAATGCTGTCAAAACGTAATAACCGTAATGTAGAAACCATGACAAAAATCAACCTACAAAGTTAATAGATAGATATAGATAGATATTTTATTAAAAGCTACTTTGCAGCCATACTGGCTGAATAGCGTAGATTTTTACAATAATATGCAACTTTAAACATTATATATGTTAACAAACGAAGTAAGTCAACTCAATTATTACAGTATAGCATGGATGGTACAAAAGTGTTCCTAAAACGGTTAGTATTAGTCATTGAAAGATCATAGATGCGTTTGTGTCTTAAATTATACTTTGCCTGGTGTCTTGGCGGCAGCAGTGCATGGAGTTTATGGTCACTGTCAGTTGATATTTTACAAAAAAAGCTTTTCACACAATGATTGTCTTCGGACCGATAGGAAGTTTAATCCAGATTGTTGCAGGCTTTCAGAATACGGCTGTCCTCTGTAAATTATAGCCAAGGATCGCTTTTGTACTCGCTCAAGATCGTCAGACAAGTACTTTGGTAAAGAGTGGTGAAATACCTGTGCTGCGTATTCAAGGGTGGGTCTAATGCAGGTAAACTGGGACATACTCAATGATATTCCATCTTGCGATAGGAAAGAACAATTATTCGAGGACTTAATTAAAACTGGGCTGGATATAATAATGCCACTAAAGAAAACAAAACTACATACCAACAACCAACCTTGGATAACACCTGACTTTATCACCTTGATTAAACGCCGACAGCAAGCTTTTTCTCAAAAAAAGATGACTGAATTTCGCCACTACAGAAACCGAGAGAGAAAACGTTTACGCAACCACTACTTTTCCACGAAAGTAAGCCATCTAAAGGGTACCAAACCGTCTGTTTGGTGGCGTGAGCTGAAGCGCATTTCAGGTATGCAGCCCAACAGTAACAACGAAAACATTTTTACGCAACAAAAATTTAATGAAGACGATTATCAAGGTAACCCAGAGGAAGTTGCAAACAGAATAAACGAGGCCTTCTTACAACCCATGCGTGAATATGAACCTCTGTCTAGCAACCCATTCAACAATGGTGAGTTTGATCCAGACCTAGAGTCGTTTGAATTGACTGAACTGGATGCATACAACCTACTTAAGAAAATTAATCCTCGAAAAGCTAGCGGGCCTGATAATGTCCCAAACTGGTTGTGTAAAACGTATGCAGAGATACTTGCAAAACCAGTCTGTAATATTATTAATTCTTCCTTTAACGAGCAGAGATTACCATCAGTGTGGAAGCATGCTGACATCATTCCAGTCCCGAAGGTAAAACCAGCCACTGATGTCAATAAGCATTTGTGACCTATCTCCTTGACGCCATCAATCTCTAAAGTTGCTGAAGAATTTGTGATCACGAAGTATATAGCGCCTGCTATATTGAGAACGCTGGATCCGGACCAGTACGGGGCCATTCCAAAGTCTTCCTCAGTGCTTGCCCTAATCTCAATGATCCATGAATGGTCCCAAGCTACAGATAAATCTGGCGCTACAGTCAGAGTAACTCTTTTTGATTATCGAAAGGCTTTTGACTTAGTTGACCACTCCATTTTAATAAAGAAACTTCAAAACCTGACGTTACCCCGAAAGGTGTGCTCCTGGATAACCGACTTTCTGTCCAACAGATACCAAAGAGTGAAGTTTGCCGACGCCTTTTCGTCATGGAGACATGTGCCCTCAGGAGTACCCCAAGGTACCAAGTTAGGCCCATAGCTATTTCTCCTAATGGTGAATGACCTACGTGTGAACAGCATGAGTACGTGGAAGTTTGTTGACGACACAACAATTTCGGAAATCATTTCAAAGAATTGCCTCACCCATAGTAATACTCAATCTGCTGCCACGTCTGTTGAGAAATGGTCAGCAGACAACAAACTGCACTTGAACGCAGGCAAATGCAAAGAGCTGAGGATCGACTTCAAACGTATTCATCAGGAGTTTGACCCTATTAAAGTATACAATGTCCCACTTGAAGTAGTTGACCACGCAAAAATCCTGGGTCTAATAATCTCGAACTCGTTACAATGGAACCTCCATGTCGACCATGTCATTAAGAAAGCCAACAAACGTCTGTATTGTCTGGTTCAACTTAAACGTGCAAATATTCCTGAAGCAGATATTGCAAGGAGCTAAGATACCGTCCCAATTCTTGTTTCCGAATTTCCCTTGTGTCACGTTTCCAAAAAAACTTTTTCTTATCCTGGGATGAAACAAACGGCCTTTCTTTTGGATTTAACAATAAAACGTTGTGGTCGGATAGGCCAGGGAAGGATGACAGAGAGTTTTTGTCATAGAATTTATCGAGATTGGTAAGAATAAGGTCTAGTGTTTGATCGCCTCTTGTGTGTAGATGAACAAGTTGTTTAATTCGGAACTGACGAGATAGTCTGCTTACATTGAGACGATTAAAGTCCCCAGCTAAAATTATTCCACACCCAGGATAATGTCCTTCAATGTCCGTAAGAGACTTCGCAAGGTATTCTAAAATCGCATTATTGTCCGAACTTGGAGGATGATATAAGGTACCAGTAATTATACATGGGAATCCTCGAGGAGGTCTGGTCGGTCTAATCTTAACCCAAAGGACTTCAGTTTCCGCGTTGTGAAAGTGATCTAAAATTTCGTAACTGATCGACTTCCTCAAATATAAACAAACTCCACCAGTGGATCGGTTTTTACAAACAACGTTATATTCGGGAATATTTATATGGCTTGTATCGATAGCATTTGTGATAAATACTACATCGGGATTTTTGTTCAGAAGGAACAGACTGACCTCGTCAATTTTAGGAGTAAGAGACATCACATTGGTTAACATTAGGCTTGGAACAAACTCTTTAGACGGCGTTTCTTTTAACAATCGCGAATCGGTTGAATTTTCTCCAGCAGGGTTGGGAAAAAGTTACATGTATTAGTTACATGATGCGAAGATATGCTAATTTCACGTCTGTTATTGTGATCATAAACGTGGCTGTAGTTCCGTGTTCTATTGCGCATTTTAACTTTTCTTCCACTGCGGCAACCGCGGAAAGGTTTTAAGATACCAAGGGTACCAAGGTCATGATAAATCTTGTGGTCAATATGCTTCGACAACAGCGAAAAGCGGAACGAATGAAGAAATAACGGCTTGTATGCGTGGGTCAAGGCGATATGAGAGTTCGACGGCGTGGGCTGTAATAAACGTTGGTTTGATGTTATATTCGAAACGCTCTGGTTTGGGCTAGGATTTGGTGATATATCAGCGCATATGGTCAAGTCCTCTTTGAAAGGTTTCCTTGGCAGAATGAGACTTGTAAGACCGTGCTTCGTACACTTGGTAACAGCTCGTGCGATTTTGAATTTTGATTCAAGACTTGACCGGAATATAAATACATGCGATCGCACAAGCAAAATGAGTTCATATCTTTCTGAAAATGATCCATCCATTGGCAATCCAAAACCATCCTTCAACATCGTGTTCTTAGAAAGTGCTGTCAGTAATTTAAGCTCATAAACTTGCGTTAAAAATATAAACAAATTTAATATAATGAGCAGCTTCGAGATTCTGTTGGCAGCCATATTGGCGCACGTGATTGGTTAGTTGAAATCTCCGAACAACAATATATTTTAAACAGTTTTTAATCACTTAACAACTGTACAATTTCGTTTTATCCCTTCATATAAGTTTTTGTATCCATTTAAAACCATATTAACAATAAATGCCGCAGGCTTGGAGTGAAACTTGTCAGCCTGAAAACGATAGAAACACGTTTTAACGTTTCGAGCGAGGCCTTTCGTCAAAAGAGACTTGGTTCCTAGATTTAGATTAACTAAGCACCCTTGACGTATATACTCCAGTTTGTATAGGAACCATCTCTCTTGACGAAAGGTCCTCGCTCGAAACTGACAAATACCTGCATCTATGAAGAGTATATAGACACACACGGGTTAGGTATCAATTGGGACGAAATTCCTGATCCTGACTCCTGCCACATAATTTGTAATTTTCGATTATTGCATTTTTCTCATTCATAATTGTTTCATGTATTCACATATATAGTGTATTTTACTATAGGAAATAGTGACAAATTCTTTTAATTAAATTGAAATTTAGAGAATATTTACAAACCTGATTAAATTGGTCAACCTCCTCCTTTCCACTTTCTGCCTTTCCAGCAATCAACATTAGTTTACTTTGAACATCCTTTATTTCTTCCAAGCTATAAATCTTTTCTTCTCGATTCTTATCATTGTCTTCAGGAACAACCTTTATTTCTTCCAAGCTATAAATCTTTTCTTCTCGATTCTTATCATTGTCTTCAGGAACAACAAGGCACACCAAATTCTCAAGACCCAATTTCACCCCGGTGTTCACATGCTTACTTTCTTTAGCTATTTCGCTGTCTGCAATGTAGTAAGTACCAGACGAATTGATTGCTTCAACTTGAACCATAGTTGTGAGAGCAACAGAACCATGTGACTCCTTTATTTGCTTCAACCATGAGAGGCCTCGCTTAGTTAATACCTTAAATGGAGATGTACTGTGATATATGACTATGTAATTATTGTATAATTATCTATTATCAATACTACCAGCAACGTGATTGGCTGCTGAGGAAACAATATTCTCCGTCGTGCTGACCTACGACTAGAACTCTGAGTAAACATCGACAACTAAACTAAACTAAACTAAACTAAACTAAACTAAACTAAACTAAACTAAATTAAATTAAACTAAACTAAACTAAACTAAACTAAACTAAACTAAACTAAACTAAACTAAAACTACATTTTTGCTATTTTGTTCCGACGGGCGAGCATGCAACAGTCATTAAATATTCAGGTTGTGTAACTCATGGCTTACGGGTAATAAAGAGTTTGTGCGTCTCCTTTACAGTTTGTATATTCCTTTTTCGCTGTTACTACAAACCTCGCCCATCCTTACATCGCCATGTTTGCCCTTATTGGAAACAAAAACGTATGCGCAGTTATATTTGTCTAATATTTCTTACGAAAATATCTATGCTTCACGGAAGAAGGCTCGTTTATACACGCACTAAAAACATTATTTCCAAACATTAATTACAGTAAAAGCTTTTCCATTTTGCATAATAATTGTCACAGGACGGAATAGTCGCTCGACCAATGTGCGAACCTTTATACTAACTAATATCATTGTAATTCTCATTTATCTGAATATTGATATGACCCCACTAAACCTGTTGTTAGCTCACCAATTTTTGTCCAATGCTTGGATTAGCGTCAACAGCTTGCCACACAGGTTTACAAAGTCGCATTAAATCATTAAAACCATGACCTGGTCTGTAACCAAATATTAACGACCCAAACCCAAGACAACTGGTATGCATACAAGAAATTCGGTCAATTTCCATGTCATCTTCCCCAGCTGAAATCATCGCCAAATCAACGAACACTTTGAGCTCTTGTTCATCTGAAAAGAAGTTCAAAAGAAAATAAATATTGGAAGGTGTCAATTCAAAACAATGCGCGCATATACCAATATTTCAAAACAGAAAACAAAACCTGGATGTAGTTTGTAGTGGATGTAGTTTGTCTGAGCAGTTAGGCAAATTCAAAGACAGGAACTGACTGCGAAGACTCTACTTCACCCATATTGACAGCCCTAAATATTAATATCGAAATTGCTGCAGACCGCAAATGCATAAGGTGCTGACCAAAAGGTCATTGGTGCCAGTGGCAGAAATTTCGGTGGGGTGGGTTGGGGTAAACTCCCCCCCCCCATCTTTAGGTAAAATTAAACATTTGTGGGAAATGTTGACCTGAAAAAGGCAAAAGACTTTGCAATACGAATCCTCATCATGAGGAGTTTTCGAAGTCTCGAAAGGACAACAGAAGGCTGTTTCAACTTTAAACGAGAAATAAGCTTTGGCAGAACATGTGTGTGAAACCAAGCATGCGATCGCGTGAAACAACTCTAAAGTCATCAGCACTAATCATTGCCACGGCCAAAGACATTGCCTAGAAGCGTGGCATATAAACATGAATCGTCATGCTTCGAATAGAGATGATGGTAGCTATTTGCCACAAGAAAAACCCCACCTTGTTGACCGATGACGTCATCCCTTGAGTATATAAGGGGCTAAGATGCGATTTTAGATGACCCCTGATGAAGACACTAGACCGGACTGTCGAAACATTTGCTTTGCATTCATTTACTTAAACTAGAGTAGCGAGCGAAAATATGAATAATTTGTATACATCAAAGACTGAATTGTTTACATCAAATTTAAAAAAAGCTTTTTTACATATACAACCAGGGGTTGGCAGCAACAACCACGGTCCTTCTGTTTTTCTATATTGTACAGTACATAGCTCCTTACCTTTTATGCTCTCTCTTAACCAAGTAACCAAATCAAAACAGTTGGTAAATGTCGTTAAACAACTTCGCCTTCTGGGGTTTATCTCCTCTAACAGTTCTCCAGCTTTAAGCAGATTGTCACTCACGGATTTGATAGCTAGATTGTTAAAGTTCCCACTGATAATCTGGAAAAAATGAACTATAGAAAGCATCATTCATTGTGTATACTTACGTAGGTTAAGGTGATGGTAGTGGTTTAGGTCATGGTTTAGATGAGAGTACGTCAGTTATGATCCACATGTTTCCATACTAACGACGTGAGACCAATGGCCATCACACACAGTCAGGCCATGAGCCCATGACAAAGATAGGATTGCCGAGATGAAGGGGCGAGTGTTTTAATGTAAGTTTTTGTTGACATCTTGTGAGTAGTGATACTCCCCATATAGAGTTCTAAGGGATGCTGACTCATTAATTATTCAACTCGCTCCTAGTCCTTTGGGAGCCTCGACTCTATGACATCATTAGTATTCATATGTCCCACTCCCCTTTATAACCCTAGGTCTCTCACCCCTGACTCTCTCACACCACACAATTGATATTCCTACTTCAGAAATCTTTCCCTTCCACTACGGTTAAATTCATAAGCAAGACCTGGGAATACACACAAGGAAACGCTTCCCTTCCATATGAACACATTTCTACACGATTTAAACTTCGATGAATGCTTAGACGCTTCTTGTTTTGATAGAACTATCGTATGAACTAAACCTTAGATTCATTAACCGAAGAAACTCGATTCGATTTTAAAGCTATGGGTATGCCAAAGTGTAGTTAAAACAGCGTCTAAGAATTGGTCGACGTCTGTATTGGTGAGTAAATGTGTAAATTGTATAGAAATGTGTTTATAATAGAGGGGAAGCCTTTCCTTGTTTATAGATTTTTTCTTGAGTGCATGTGCTGTTTCCATGTAGGGCTTCTGTGTTCCACATGTCTTGTTCGTATGGTATGACGTGTATAAAAACGGACATGAACACGAAATAAATGTACCGAGGTTTTGCCTCGTCGCCTCATGACGCCGTCGGTATTTAATTGGAAAGTATAATCCGAAAGGGCCATGAACGTTTGAATATTAATTGTGTGCCACCACGGAGTCAAGGGGTGAGAATCCAAGCGTTATGAAGGAGAGTAGGACAAATGAGGGTTGAGCCTCCCAAAGGTCTAGTTTGTAGTCTTTGCTTAAAACTGCTAATTTGTGGTAACTCTGCTGGAATTTCATACCTCATTACTTATATCACGTGGGGTGCTAATGTACAATCAGATATTACCACCCTCGCCCAGCAACGAGCTAGTTGGGAGTACTATTCCAAATTAATGGAGAGGTTAATATTTCAGTACGCTTCATGTGTTGAGCTTAAGTTAAGGTTGCAACTCGTACTCCTAGTTGAAAAGTAAGATTTTAATCAGCAAAACTCCGACCTCGTACTTGCATCGTATTGCATCTTTATCTCGCTACTAACTTCAACTCTTAAGAGTTCAAAGTTCAGATAACATAAACATTTTGCAAGGAACTTGTGGTGCATATGTAGTTGTAGAACAAAAAGTATATAATCTAACCTTTTTAATCCTTTCAACTTCTGAAAAATCGCCTTTGAGACCCATCTTTTGTTGTAACTCTAGAATTGCCTGGGCGGCTTGCCGAGCATCAAAAAGTTTCTTGTAACTCTTCACCTTTTTTATTCTGACCGCAAGTTTCTTCGTTGCATGATCCAAAGGTGTTGTCGTGTCCCTGAAATAACTCGAAAGCAGTATGAACTCCTCTTCCAAAGCGCCATAGTCCGTTTCAAACATATTTAAATATTTATCAATGTTCATGAGTTGCATTTCACCATTTATAAATTGTTGATTTATTGACTTGAGTTTGTCACAAATTGTTGACCAAATCTTGTTGAATATAATTTCCACTGTCACTACTCCATCTTCTAAGTTCTTGCCGTATTTTAGCCATAACTTGTTAAAAATTCGACTGCGTTTTAAGTCGGTTATGCTCGATACCATCTTAGTGAGGTTGTCATTGAGTTTAAAAAAGATGATGTCATATCCACTAGATGTTTTAACGCATAAATCGCGTATGGACAATTCATTATAGCCTTGCTCAATTTTTTCACGCAAAACACGAAATTTATCATCAACTAAAAAGATAAAACATAAACTAAATGGTAAAGATTGTGAAAAAAATATCACTATTCTAAGCGTTAGACAAAGTTAGGAAAAATGAATTCCCGTGGTAGGAGATTGTATTTCGAAGAGCATTCGGTCCTAAACATACATTAAGTTGTAAAAACATGACAAAATATAGTCAATAATAATAATCCCATGCATGTAACAGAAATGCGGGTTTTAAATTGAAACTCAACGGCTGCATGGAAACGGTTGACGTGTTTTAGCAGGTTATCTCAGAGGACATTTGCATCATTGCAATTACAAATTTGAAATGCAAACCAATACGTGCGTGGGTATTTTTCCATGTATTTTAGTCATGTCACCTTAAATTTGTAATACTTGAAATTATGAGACATTTCGTGATATTAAAGGAGAAGTTTGAAATACCTATCGCTCTATTTACTATATCGTTTTATCATTTTGCTCTTTGTTGAATATTTGTTGGGTCTTGCACGTACGCTACAAATTAGGTATACAAGTCGTGAAGTTTGGTTTATAATTCATATCAATCATCTCGTATTTATCATTAGGCCTATCTATAACATTGCTACCTGATCCACAAACTTTGTTCATGTTATACTGTGACGATTTAGTTTCAATTAAAGCAGACTAAACTCTACAGTGATGTTTAACTGATATTGTGATATACATTTTTAGTGTTTGTCGTTATTTTGAGCGTTAGAATGTGAAATTCTTCAACAATGCCATTGCATGCATTCGCATTACCTGTAACATTGCAACATAATGCTCGTTTATCGTTATATTTGAACAGGATGGTATTATCCTCCTTTTCACATATCATTTATAAGTTGTCGTCCATAATTTCGTAAATTATTGTATTTTCCAGTTTGTAGTGTTGAGTAGCATACTAGCTGTTTATGCATGAGGTCAAAATCTTTTTTGATTCGCCGTTTCTGATTGTGAGTTCCTCACATTACACAACCCTAAATCTAACCCCAACCGCTTGAATATTGTAGTAAAATGTATTAGAATTCCTGGACTAAAGTAATAACATTGACCCTAAACACAAACACAAACACAACCCTATCCCTAACCCTACTGTGCGCGAAACATGCATTATGCATGAGGACATAACCCTCACCAGCCTTGCAGGTAAATATAAGCCCTTATTCGGACGTAAGCCCACCAACTTGCCAACACTTTGGTCGTTCAAAATATAAACTTCCTTTCACTATACATATATATATAAGCCAGCGGGCTCTATATTCTGAGAAAAAATGTTAATTGGCACCATGCCTCGTTTATATCTGCTGTTTTAAAAAAAATATGCAATAACATTAGAACGATTGATGCCAGTGTATATATATACAAAAGTTGTTGGTTCAATATTCCGATCCAACTGATATATTCCGATCGTATATATTGCCCCTACCCATATAAGCCCTTCCCTCGTTCACAAGCGCAGTAAAAAGCCTTAATAACAAGTATAAGCCCAGGTCATATACAGGGTGAGTCAGAAAAAAGTGATGCCTTTGAAATTTAATACAATAGTGAACCTTTTGAAATTGAACTTCATATTTGCATTTTCTTTCAAAGAATCTATTGTACCCTATTGTATTTAATTTCAAAGGCATCACTTTTTTCTGACTCACCCTGTATATAGGATAAAAACTGAATGGGAGGTCTTAAATTTCAATGAAAGACCGACCATGAGGTTTTTATGTTGTTTATACAGTATACCTACTACACACTCATTTTCCATTGTTCTCTAGAGGTTTTGGAAGATTTATGTCTGTTATTTGTCATAATTGAAGCGATACCATAAGGTTTGATTTCGATTGTTTGTGCAATAAATGGTTTATTCAAGCGTTCACAATGCCTAATTTCAATATCTATAGGCTTTTGTTTTAAGCCGTTTAAAAGTGATTGAAGTGCTCTATTCGTTTGATAAGTGTAAGTTGAGTAACGTTGTAGCAATGGAGTCGGACGATTCTGCCCCAGAATTGTACATTACTCAGGCAAGTCCACAACGAGAAAGAACTTTACCGGCTTTCAATGACTGTTATCAAGATTCAAGAGGCATTTTCAAGTATTTCACCAAACGAAGATGTTTGGCCGTGGGCTGACAACACAGAGGAAGTCGAAGAGCAACCAGTTGGAACGAGTCTGAATCGCTTTGCAGCGCCTGTATGTGAGAGCGAAATTCAGGCTAAGATTCGCGATTGTGTACCCAAGTCAACAAAATATAAGGATAAGTGGGCTGTCACGTTGTTTGAGAATTGGCGAGAGCAAAGAAACACAAAAGTTTGCAGTGTTAACGAAGGAAGCGTGTGTCGTCAAGGGTATGGTTTAAAAGTTATAACGAGATTGCTTTGAAGTTTTATTTGTGTGTTTCAGTTTTTCATTTATATATATGTAGCCCTAGTGTTGGCGCTGGGAGGTCGACTGCGTTTTATCTAAGTGCTTTGAAATGTCCCAAGCCAAATTGTTGGTACAGCAATGTTCCTGTTGGACATAATAAACTGGCTTCTACTGTTAAACGATTATGCGACGAGGCCGGTATTTCTGGCTACAGAACAAATCATTTGCTACGAGCAACAGCACCAACAAGGATGTACGATATGGGAATTGATGAGCAGCTAATATGCGAGAAAACAGGTTGAGTCACACACGTATACAAAACGCTTAGTTTATTCTTTAAATTGTTTACTGAATCACTATTTTTACTGCCAATTTTAGGTCACCGAAGAATGCTGTGAGGGCGTATAAAAGAATTTCAAGTGAACAAGAAGTTAAAGTGTCTGAAATTTTGTATAGTGTTAATGCGACTAAGGATAAGAAAATAAAAGAAGAGAAATGTAATACGAAGAGTGAAAGTTGTGTAGAATAAAGAAAATACGAAAATGAGCGTTCCAGTGAAAGGCCTAGTGCTAATAAAGCCTCCAATAAATATAAGTTTTAATTTTGTTGTGAATTAACTATTGCTCATGTCGCTGTGATTCGTGTTACTCTGTATATTGTTTATGTTGAGTAAATTGTTGTTGTGTTTTCTGCGCTAATCGATATTTTATTTTACGCTTATATCAGGTTTTGAATTGAAAATGTAAAACCCGGGACGGGTCTTGATTTCAAATTCAAGACCCGTCCCGGGTTTTACATTTTCAGCCCCGCACTGCCCTCTAGAAATCAAAAACCGCGCCCAGCTTTCAAAACGTGGTCTTGAGTAAGAAACCAAAACCGATTGAGAACAATAGAAAATGGGTGTGGTGGGTATATAACTATGTTAATTCGGATTATATTTTCCCAGGCTATTCTTAGTTGAACTAATTACATATTAAAGCCCTCGTAAATAGATTATTTGAATTACTTTGCCTTTGAATGTAATGTCATACCTGGAGTGAAATTGTTGGTGAAGAGAGCAAAACATTCCAGTTGGTCACTTAATGTGAAAACGGCCTTCAGTTCAGAAAGTCGTTGTGAAAAAGAAGTTTTCACTGGAGCTTTTTGGCGACGATTCTGCTTCGTTTGGTGTGTCTCACCCAGCTTCAAAAATTGACTGGAATGTTTTTCTAAGATTTTCAATGTCGCAACTGTAACAGACCCATCGTCGACAGAATTTATTAGATTATCAAGGCACGATTCTGCCGTGGCCATCATCATTCCACAGTCATCCTCTTTTGTTAATTCCTGCTTACTGCTGGAGGTGCTCCCTTTAAAAATATAGAATCAGTAAAATATATGCTGTGTATATAGTTGGGAAATCCCGCGAAAAGTTAAATCCGTTTCTTTTTATGTTAACCCATTAGCTTGCAATGCGCCTATAGATGCGTCCTATACTTTAGTATTTTACTCTGTCTAACGCCAGACGATTTTACTCGTCAGTGGTAGGGTACTACCAGTTAATGGGTTAATCGATATCATTGTTGATTCAGAATATATTTTCGATTTATTTTGCGTAAAAACACTAATACAGTTTAGTGCACGTGCCTTTTAGCGAGGTACCTTAGTTGCACAGTGGCGTGGTGGCTTGTGTTCGCCAGGGGAGGCCAGCTGGAAATTTGGCGCCCCCTTTAGGGGGATTTGAAATATAGAGCCCCTGAAATGCCATTTCTTGCGTTTTGGGAGGCGATTTGACGGAATTCTGAGAATTATAAAACATCGTATAAAATAAAAATGCGCAAGAAACAACACATTCAGGAGTTTGAATAAATATATAATTCATAGAAGGACTTAGTTTTTTTCTTAAATTAAACAACGAAAAGTAGACGGCGAACACTCATGAAGTAGACGGCGAACACTCATGAAGTAGACGGCAAACTTACCAGTGATCGTAAGCCAAATCATTTCACACTGATTAACAATTTACAAGCTTTGAGATATTACAGACTGGACAGTAATGCTTGTAGTTGTAGGTAGGTATAAGTCGTATTCCGAATAACAGAATTCAAATTAAGCGGACGTACTAGCCCTTTGAACAGTGCTTGCGGCAGTGCGGTAGTAAGCAATGCTCCTTGCGATAGCCAACATTGGCAAGAAAACCTGGCATATCGGAAATCACTAATATTTATCGGATAAAGTTTTATCAGATAAACGACAATGTATCAATCATTAACAATCCCAAACTCTTTTTCTCTCGTTGGCTCATCGGATCTGACAAAATGCCGATTTGGACTAGCGCTT
The DNA here is from genome assembly GCA_016169945.1 of Trachythela sp. YZ-2020. NCBI lineage: Eukaryota > Metazoa > Cnidaria > Anthozoa > Malacalcyonacea > Clavulariidae > Trachythela > Trachythela sp. YZ-2020. The sequence continues at coordinate 109,593 of JADLSH010000373.1, forward strand.
TTGTGTGCGCTTTTGTGTGATTTTGTGCAACTGATTTCGGCGCCCCATTTATGTTTTGGCGCCCCCTAAAAATCTTCGCTAGGGGGGCCATGGCCTCCCGCCCCCCCCCCCCTGCCAGCACGCATGTTGTTGTCACTCACATCTAGACTGCGTTACAAGCTGCACTGACGAGCCGTTGAACGGCGAAACATGCATGTCTGCAGATTTAACTACCGGGTGTCCCAAAAAAAAGTACCTATTTTTAATTCAACATAACTTACAAACGAACTAAAGAATTACAATCAAATAATCCATATTTAGTTGAGTAATGTCTAACTTAAAGTTTGATATATTACATATGAAATTTGAACGAGTAGTTTCCGAGATATTCGCGTTTAAAGACACAGTAACGTTTTGAAATTTGTCAAAAATCAGCAAAAAATGGCCTGTTAAATTTGTTTCAACAATACCGGTTCGTAACATGGTTTCTTGTAACTTATTTTTTAGTTTTTTGAGAAAATTCGTTTTTTACTTGTTCTTATTCATCTGCAAATTCATGTCCACCAGCAACAACACACTTTCTTGCCCGTGTCAGCATGCCATCAAAAGACCTTTGAATCATGTGGCCGTCCAAATTGTGACATGACCTAACAATCGCCTCGCGAAGTTCTCTCAAGTTTTGAGGTTGTTGGTCATGAGGAACTTCCCAAATCTGCTGCTTTAAATAGCCCCAGAGGAAGAAGTCACACACCGTCAGGTCAGGAGAGCGTGGAGGCCATGGCCAATCACCGCGTTTACTCATGAGTCGACCAGGGAATTGTCCCTGTAGATATCGGATTGTTGCGTTGCTTGTGTGACACGAGGCGCCGTCTTGTTGCCACCACATTGAGTTTCTGTCAATGTTGTGCACTGGAAATTCTCTCTGAATAACGTTGTAGCGAATTATACGCATGTATTCTCTCGTATCGAGGTTTGCACGTGTAAAATGCGGACCAAGAACAACGTCCTGTCTTGTCAGCCCAACCCAGACCATCACTTGTTGTGCACCTTGCATATGACCAACGTAATGGTCGTATGGGTGCCCATCACCACGTGCTGCGTACTTCCTCACGTTTCGCGAGTTTATCTCGGAATTCAAGCTAAAGACAGCCTCGTCTGACACTATAAGCTTGTCAAGAAAATCGGGATTTTCGGCAACGGTGTTCAGGAGTCGGTTGCAGAAAGCCAGGCGTTGTTCGTTATAGCATACTCTAAGCAAACCCAAACTCTTTGATCTTTCGTCAAGCGAGGCATGTTTTATTGCGATATTAACTCAAGACGTTTGTCGCGATAACTTAAGAAGAACTACCGTTTCTTGCTTGCGTTCGTAAGTTGGAATTCCATCAGGTCCCAAGGGACATAAAATGATCGATGATGTAAAACTCAACAATAACTGAAAACTTACATGTTAAACCTTACAAATTCAGAAATTCGTATTATGGACTTAACAAATTTTCTCAAAAAACTAAAAAATAAGTTACAAGAAACCATGTTACGAACCGGTATTGTTGAAACAAATTTAACAGGCCATTTTTTGCTGATTTTTGACAAATTTCAAAACGTTACTGTGTCTTTAAACGCGAATATCTCGGAAACTACTCGTTCAAATTTCATATGTAATATATCAAACTTTAAGTTAGACATTACTCAACTAAATATGGATTATTTGATTGTAATTCTTTAGTTCGTTTGTAAGTTATGTTGAATTAAAGATAGGTACTTTTTTTTGGGACACCCGGTATATAGTATATATATAGTAAAACAAAATAAAGTACAAACCCGAACTACTTCATTAAAACTTTAATTCACTACAAATCTGTTTCGTATGGCAAGCCGAGCCTACCACACTCATCAGGTGAAAATTGCAACTGATTTTTTAACGCTAAGAAATTTGAATTAGGATTAATCTATAAAACGGATGACTCATATTACAAATACGTACACATAGCTAACTGTGATAAGTGTCTGTTAATTGTTTGTTAGTGATTGCTTAGTAAATGTTTCTTCCTGTGTCTACAAGTGGAGACAAGTTCATTTAGTGAATTAAAGTTTTAATGAAGTAGTTCGGGTTTGTACTTTATTTTGTTTTACTATTTCGCTCTGCCTTGGTATTGAGCACTCTATAGTCTATATGATTTTGAACTTGACACTTATATTCATATATAGTATATAGTATATAGTATATAGTATATATATATATATATATATATATACAGACAAGTATCGAAATTATCGATATTGTATGGAATTATATATGAATAGAGTGCTCAATACCGAGGTAGAGCGAATTAGATTAGAAGATCGACAAACTTGAGTCACTTCATATATTATAATTGTGTAATACTAGACGTAGCGGTAATGTAAACGTTAGTTAATAGTCTAGTAAAAAGTTGTTCTCAAGCTTTATTACTCAGAAAATACTTCATTTGATTATATAAAATCATACGCACTTCAAGTACGAACCAGGCATAACATCATTACTCAAACCAGATCGCGAAAAACCTCTCGCCGAGTACCTGAGTTCTCCGTGGCACAGTAGGTTAGCGCGCTTATCTAGAAACTAAGAGGTCGAGGTTCGATCCCCGCTCGCGGACTCTGATTTTCTGAGTAATAAAGCTTGAGAACAATTTTTACTCATAATTTTGTTGTGGTTGTAGTGTATTTAAGAGTGCTCAATACAAAACATCTTTACAGAGCGAAATAACAAATTAAATCTTAAAATATTCTTGTTGCAACTTCATGCAATTATGCATGCCATCTTCAGGCAACTTTAGTCCGTTACAGGGTGAAGCAAACTCGTTTGCTGACACGCGTTCTTTGCGTGCGTTCAAATTTTCCCGCGTTAAATTTTCCCGCGTGAACATTTTTGCGAAAACTTCTGATCTTTTGTTAAGGGTGGTTTTCTTTTCCGTTTTAAACAAACAAAAATGTTCCTCTAGGCAGAGATGACAACGCTTACCACCAGCTGAAATTGAAGGAGTTCGCTTCAAAATTGACCACTTTATACAGAATTATTTTCCGCTATGCTTTAGGCAGACGAAAACTTAGAAAGCTCCGTCTATCGGGATGACATCGGAACATTTAAAAAGCGGTATCCATGCAACAACAAATCATTCAATGCTGAGCATTCAAATGAGACGAAGCTTTCTAGACGAAGTCTGGAAATAAAGGTTTAATTTTCCGCACGAACTTTGACTATTATAGATTTTAACATGATTTTCTTTTTTGTATTGATTTTTTAACAATAGAATTCGCCTGATCTGTTCGAACATTCTTTTGACGTGCTTTCCCCTCGTATGTCTCTACTGATTAACTGCATGACAAGCCTTGCTCGAAATGTCGGACTATTTCTATTTTTAAAATTTCGACCAAACCTACGGGAGCTTATATAAGCCCTATATTTCTAACTATGTCCGGTAGACTGTCAAGTGGTAACCTATTTATACTGTGAAGCAACTGTGCGGCTATGCTTACTCGTAATGTGATTATTTCTATTCCTTACCGAAGAATTTTAAGAATCCGGGCCATGTTGACCAAGTAAGAAGATGGTTGAGCAAAATTTCATCTTTCTCTTTGTCATTAAATTGACTGTCTTTCTTTAGTGCTGGCGGCCATGCTTTATGCAACATTGCGCTGAGCAATTTTATACCATTGGCTGAACTTCTCGAAAGTTCGAAAGCAGGTTGCGCTTCACGACCATCCTAAAACGTTAAGATTGTAAAGCTAAACATATAAATATACTCCTACCTGCAAGCACATGAAATGGCAATTCAAAACTTTCTTTTATCACTAATTCAATGTTTCGGGGTAAATCCTTTTCTCAAGAGGTAGAGAAACTTGTTCATAACTACAATTTGCTTTTTATATAGTATATATTCACAAATTAACTGCATATAATTTTAAGTAATATACAATTTATACAACACTGTTATTTTCAGGGAGTTATTTTAACTCCCCTATTACTCCTTTTTGGGGGAGTTAAAATTTTAACCCCATATTTCGAGTTAAAATAACTCCTTTATTGGGGTTACGGATTTTGGCGAGATAATTAGTATGCCAGATTAACTCTCTTCGGGGGGTTAATCAAATCTAACTCCTCTTTTGGAGTTACGACTAGTAATTCTAGTTAACCCCAGAAATGGAGTTATTTGTATTAACTCCGAAATGAGAGTTATTGTAACTCCAAAAGTGGAGTTAAATTTTAACCCCAGAAATGGAGTTATTTGTAACTCCAAAAAACGGATTATTTTGAACCTTTTTTGCTAACCCCCGTTTTTGGAGTTAAAATAACTCCCTGAAAATAACAGTGAATCTAAACCTTTTCCTCTTCGTCGTGTCATTAACATCAAATTGTAGTATAAGATAGACTGACAGTATAGTCTTTGTGTCTTACCTTTATTATGCTCTGGTTATATCCTGTATTGAGCACACTGTCATCATATATATATTTAATTGTTTGCTTTGTTGCGTATAATACGAAAAGTGCTCAATACATTGGAGCAGAGCAAATTTAAAATATTTAGTAAATCAAAATTATACAAACATTTGTTAACTACTTAAAGTTTCATGCCGGTTGTTCAAAAGCTGGTTAACGCTAACCCAGGGTTAAATATGCTTAACCTAGGGTTAACTTTTAACCTTAGTTTAGTTTGTGTTGTTCAAAGAGAGGTTATCTTTAAACCTAGATTAAAGTAAGGGTTGTTTAACCCATCGATTTTGCAAATACAAAAGCAATGGCGGGTCTTGCTGTGAATTTATTTCCAGTAATTAATCCTCGCCGTGAACGAAGATACCGCCCACGCGGTTTAAATATCGATGGCCTTTACGATAGTGAGTTAAGGGCAAGATACAGGTTTGGTATCACAAACCTGCTTCGTGAAGAATTAGATCGCGATACGCGGCGAGGCCATGTACTTGAGCCTAAGCAGCAAGTTCTCATCGCTTTGAGATTTTTCGAATCAGGAAGTTTCCTTCAAGTTATCGGCGATACTTTAGGCGTTGACAAGTCAACGGTATCTCGAGTCGTGAGAGACGTATCTCTAGCACTAAACAAATGGCCATCCAACAACGAAATTGACAACATAAAAAACCACTTCTTCTCGCAAGCTGGCTTCCCGTGTGTCATTGGATGTGTTGACTGTACACATGTTAGGATCCAGGCGCCGCACGATAACGAGAATAATTATGTAAACAGGAAGCGGTACCACTCGATTAATGTTCAAGGAATTTGTGTAATATAATCAACTGATAGGTGGTTTTAGGAAGAAGGCTGTGTTTATTAAAATATAAAATACAAAAACACACGAAGTGATGAAAGATGTAAACATCACATGATCTGAAATGGTAATTTGCAAACAAAACTGAAATCTAGTTCACCTGTTCAGAAAATGGACATATACTATTAAAATATGTGCCAACAACCATAACATGCAGCTATCACCATCCAATTAAACAGCATTATTTTAACAAATTTAACAGTTTTCAACAAAATTGTACAGTACCTGACAAATTCAAAATAAACAAATATAAATCAATCTTCATAGACTTTATATAAATGTTTAGTAATGCTATGTAAAAATACCCAAGGTTTCATTCTTTCATTGTCCGAATTTGCATTTCAAGTTTTTGCTTTTTCAATAACAAGACCTCTTTGTGGCATTGAAGGACTTCGGTTTGTAATTGCAGAACGTCTTGGTTCGTTATTCGCCGTTGTTTTTCTTTCCTAGTGGGATCACAAGGACAGGGTTAACTGTAGGAGGAACAGGCAATGAATTGGGGATATATATTTCAATAATTTCATCATGCAGCACTGATGAAGGTATTGGTCGAAGATCATCCTCGTCAATGTCGTTCCCAACTTCAAGCGCAGCTGAAACTGTGGCTGAATGTGTATTCAGCTCCTCTGAAACTATAAAGAGAACGAAAATACGCTTAGTTTTAAAAGAAATTTCATGGCTATTCAATGATGATAATAAAACAACAAGTCGTCGGCCTTTTGTATTTGAACAGAAATATACTTATCTTAATTTTGTGTACATATATTGAATCATGAACAGTTACGGTCTGCACACGAAAGTACTTTCAGTGTCGTACAACAATTTAATTTTTTTTTTAAATGAATACAGTCCAATTCAGCCTTTCTTTGCCAAATTTGAATTATATAAATACCAAAAATTCAAACAAGAAATGCAAAATGACTGGGAACTAGTTATGTCATAATTTGTAAAAACTTGCCCAAACTTGCCTGCGTAACGCATTTTATTTCATACCTGTTTCAAAACCATTAAGCCCCGTAAAAAGAGGAGTTTCTTCAAAACGTTTTATTATTTTCTCCTCTGCCGGCGACGCTTCTTTTGGCGGAGGACCACCTCCAGTTAGCCGCTCCTGTTCCGTATATCACAGAACTTTTTCTTCACCGAAGTCGTTAGGTATTTCCACTTCTCTTTCACTTCGTGCTGTGTCCTGTTCGCCACTCCTACTGCATTTACTTCGTTCGTTATTTCGTCCCAAATTTTGTTTTTCCGAATGTTTGTGACCGAGTTTGTCAATTTGGATTGCAAAATATCTAAATTTTCCTCAACTTTATTTGTTAGGATATTTATCTCCGAAACAGTGAAGTTTAATTTTTTCTTCTTCCTTTGCTTTTCTAAGGAAAATGCCGCCATTTTGAAAAAAAACTTTTAAAACTCGCGCGCTTTTTAACCTAAGGTTATTTTAAAGGAGCTAATCCAGGGTTAGTCAACCGCATCGCTAACTCTGCTTTGAACAACTCAACTTTAACCCAAGGTTAGCTAACCCAGGGTTAAGGATTTTTACCCCAGTGTTAGCGCTAATCCTGGGTTAAGTTAACCGGCTTTTGAACAACCGACCCCAGGTTAAAGGCTGATTTCCATTCACGCCACCAAGCTGACGAGAGCTCGCTCGCGCCAAAAACAGTTTGAACTTTAACGGGAAAAATCTTGTGTTAACCTGATGATTGCCTTTACCAGGCATGAAACTTTAAGTAGTAAACAAATGTTTGTATAACTTTGATTTACTAGATATTTATATATATATATATATATATATATATATATATATACACCCGTTTACAAAAAGGTTGTCGCAAGGCAGATAGATAGATAGATAAATAGAAGGAAGTACGGGTGGCGCACACGGCTAGCGCGTCGCCTTTCACCACTAAGTTCCAAGTTAAGCCCGATCGGGCGAGGTCAGTGGCTGGATGGGTTACCACCTGGGCACAGTCTTCGTGTCGACTCGCAACAACTAGGGACTCGTGTGAATAGAGTTGTCGTAGTTGATCTCTCCCGTGCTTCGAGGGTTTTTCTCCGAGTACTCCGGTTTCCCCCCCTCTTCAAAATCAAGACCTAGTTGCATGTGCAGATCATAAAAGGGGTATGAACTAATAGCGGCTGCTAGAGGCGCCATTTGTAAGCTTACGGTTTACCTCGGTCTGTTCATGTCTGTGTAATGTCTCTGTAGTCGTAATGTAAATGGTTGTTGAAAAGCCCTGTAGGGAACAACTATTAAATATCTATCTATCTATCTGCTGTAAATATATATTTATGATTGTTTTCATATACTAAGTATGTATGTGATATAGTACATGTTGTAAGCTTGGATATATATTAAGGAAAGATTGTTCTCAAGCTTTTAGTATTCAGAAAAATCATCTGAACTCCAAACGGGAATCGAATCCGTGTCTCCCGATTGCCGGTTCGGTTGTTTTACCACTAGACTATAGGATTTCAGAAGGCAACGTGATGTTATTTAGAGACCTGGTTCCTACTAATGATATGCGTGCTTTATGCTTAAAGTCTCAACATATCTGTAATGTTGAGACTTTAAGCACAAAGCACGCATATCATTAGTAGGAACCAAATCTGATTAATCCGGAAAGTAATCTGATTGCATGGTTACTTGAGCAGTTAATATGACGCAGTATTTACTGCTTAGAGAATATTGCGTTAATAAAAATGGCTAGGCAAAGTCGATTTCAAACATTTTTTACACTCGAACAATTTTGGAGTTTACCTTTCATATTTTGATGTATAAAACATGTTGGACAATTAAAAACTTGAAACTCCAAAACATCCGCTTCATGGGACAAGCTACTGAGTTCTGAAACAAACCTGGCAGTGAATAATTCGATCAATTATTCCAATATGCTTTCCAATATGTTTACCAATATTTTTTCTACATGTCAGTATTCCGATCAACACAGAAACAAAAATTCTGGTTTAATGATGAGTCTGACCATGTATATGGATAGCGCCCTATAAAAGTCGGATTCTGTCATTTTCGAAGGTCAAATTTCAAACAAATATAAAATTTCATGAAAATACGTTATTATCATTATTATCGTTATTGTCGCTGTTGTCGCTGCTGTCGTTATTGTTGCCGTTGTCGTTATTGTCGTTATTATTGTTATTATTGTTATTATTATCATATGGCAAGCGCTAGTTCCTGTAGTTTACGCGAAATGATTGGCTAATCTGCGGTCCGGAAAACACGTAAAAAATTAAGATTTACGATATTTTTAATGCCCTACAACAAAAACAAACCATATAATAAACTACTTATTTTACTACTTATGGTTGTGCCATATAATAAACTACTTATTAACCTCAAACGTTCGGTCTTTACAGTAAAAGATTAAACCTCGGCCTTGCCGTATTGACTTCGCTATCGCTCGGTCGATACGGCAAGACCTCGGTTTAATATTTTACCGTAAAGGTTAATTTTTATTTTACCACTTTCGGTTAATAAGTAGTTATTATTACTCAGATTTTTTAGTATCTAAGCCTAATTTCGTCCAATAATCGGAAACGGAATTCTCGATTTTTTGCAAATTGAAACAATTTACCCAAATTGCGAATTTTGGCGATTTTCCGAATAGATGTCATATTTCGACCGGAACAAAACATATCACTTGATATAGTGAAAGACTTTTTTCAAATAATGCACTTTGCTTTACAAGGGACAATATTCTATAGTGGAAGACTTTTTTTCAAATAATGCACTTTGATTTACAAGGGACAATATTCTCGCAGAGAACGGCATCGAAGGAGGTGCGTCGATTAATGACACGAAAGGTTTCGGGAAAGAACACAAGTGGCGCGGGTTCGACAAAACAGGCGCGGATAAAACGTCCGAGGGCGCGGGTAACTAATTCCAAGCCGTGGGTAATTACTGCCGGGGCGCGGGTACGTTTATCGTAGACCGTGATATTTTCTCGTCAAAATGGAATAAAATGTATTTAAAAATCTTTTAAATTAAAACCATATGATTATGAAGCGAAACTCTGACCAAATTCTGTCAATTATTTTTTACTCTTATATCTAAAATATTCCAAGGAAGACGTCAAGAAGATTCTTCTATGCTGTTTAGTATTAAACGCTAGATCCATTGTCAAACCAGATGCCTTACCTGCCTTGTATGCAGATCTTAAGTGTAACAACATTGACCTTTGCTTCATCTCTGAAACATGGTTAAAACCGGATGTACCTAACTCCCTTGTTTGTCCTGCTGGATTTTCTATTGTTAGGAAAGACAGAATAAACTGTCGTGGTGGCGGCGTTGCAATTATCTGTAGAAATGTTTGGAAAATGCAAACATTACCTAATTTGGATAATACATTTGAATGTTTATGGACAAAATTTTTTACTGGAAACTCCGATTATTATGTTGCAACTATATACCACCCACCTGATAATGACTACAATGACCAAGATTTAACGGAATTCCTGATTGACTCGTGTAAACAATTATTGTCTTCGAAACCAGACTCGAAGATAATAATTGCTGGAGATATCAATAAGTTGAACATTCGAAATTTTCTTAATCAGCTATCATTTGCCCAACTTGTGAAGGTTCCTACAAGAGGTCTAAATATATTGGACGTTTTTATCACAAACGTCCCACATTATTGGAAAAATATCAAAGTGGCCAAAAGTTTGGTGAGATCCGATCATGACATGATAATAACCTATCCCCGTGACGTAATCAAAGCGAAAAGAACAGACTCGTACTTTAGAGATGTAAGAGAACACAAAAAATTGAATATGTTGAAGGAATTTGAAACTCTTGATTTCGACATAATAACTGCAGATGGACAAACTCCAGATGAAATGATTGAGAAATTTTATGCAATGATATGGCCAATATTTGAAAAATGTTTTCCATTAATGAAAGTAAGAACTTCTTCACGTGACCCACTGTTTATGTCTCCTCTCGTAAAATATTTGTTGAAACAAAGAAAAAGGGCTATCCGGACTCAAAATACAGAATCTAATGTAAGGTTGCAGGAGAAGATCAATAAATTAATTCGAGACAATCAATTGCGTGCTGTTAAACACGAGATGAATAACCATAAAGCTGGAACAAAACGATGGTGGTCGAATGTAAATAATATTACGTCGAGGAAAAGTCAGAATGTATCTGTCAGTGCTCTCATTGATCCCAACGAAATAAATGTATATTTCCAAGGCATAAACACTGACCCTAATTATATAACCCCGGAGCTTTTGCAAATCTCAGAAGGCACAAAAATTCCATTTTTGTGCACTAACACCGTCCATGAACTATTACGGAGTCAAAAACGTTCCTCATCTGGCCCTGACGATCTCCCACACTGGTTCTGGAAAGAATATGCTATAGAGTTGGCACCTGTCATTACAGAAATCTTTAATACGTCACTGAGAGTTGGCAAGGTGCCTAAAATGTGGAAGCTTGCTAATGTTTTACCACTGCCTAAAGAAGCTCCCCTGAATTCATGTAATCAACTAAGGCCAATCTCATTAACGGATATTATCATGAGGTTATTTGAGAGAGGTGTGTATAAAACTGAATTAGCGCCTGTCATAGAGCATGTTATCGGTTCTGATCAGTTTGATTTCAGCAAAGCATTTGATAATGTGCCCCATGACATTTTAATTGAGAAGATTAAAAAGCTACCAATCAATCCGTATGTTGTGAATTGGATAATCAGTTTCCTCAAAGGCAGAAAACAGAGAGTAGTGGTCGATGGAATTACAACAGAATGCCTGAATATAAATCGAGGTGTGCCTCAGGGAACTGTGTTGGGTCCTGTTCTCTTTTCGATAATGGTCAATGACATTAAGGCTGTTGATTCTTCCAACCAGTTAGTGAAATTTGCGGATGATCTGACGTTAGAAATACCTGGCACAGAGGCTGGAGACACAGCAGGTGCTGAAGTCAACAGTATTCAATTGTGGTCGGAACAAAATAGGATGCCCTTGAACATGAAAAAGACATACGAAATGGTTGTGCGGGAAAGACATCTGCGCCTCTCCCGAATCCCTTCCCTTCAATTCAGCGTAAAGAATGGTTAAAGATCCTAGCAGTCACTCTACAAGATAACCCGTGCAAGTGGGACTTGCACTTTGACGAAATGCTTAAGAAAGCTGGCGGAAGAATGTATATTATGCGAGTGTGCAAATATTATGGCCTGCCTAGGAAACAATTAGACATGTTGTTCAATAGCTTAATTATGTCAATATTTACTTATGCAATTGAACTATGGAGATGTGCATCTTATAGTAAATATATTAACCAAATTGATAAATTAATTAATCGTGCACATAGAAATGGTTACATAACTAAAAAGTTGAACATTTTGGAGATAAGTAACAAGAGAGACAAAAAATTGTGGGACAAAATAACTCTTAATGAAGGTAATGCATTACAGGAACTACTGCCAGAAAAACGAAGTAGAATTCTTAGGCCTAGGAGACACAACTTCGAACTACCATTAGTGAAAACGGAACGATACAAGAACGCGTTCATAAACCGGTGCTTGTTTAACTTTATATAATAACTATACCAATACTCATATATAAAATAATTATATATTTTGATATATTTTAATATATTTTTAACAATTAGTGCATGCAAAATTTATATAAGATTGCAAATAGTTATATATTTTAACATAGTAATAGTTTATCCTTTTTATCCATTGATGTAAACTCAGACGTGTGTTTTCGAGTCCTTAATAAAGACCTTTATTATTATTATTATTATGTGAGCAAGTTAATAAATTATGATGGCACTGATGCAGCAACCAGTATGATTTATAGAAAACATTTTCACTACTGTACTTATAAATTATATTTCAATTATAAAAAACCAACGCTGATGCAGTGCCCCAATCACTAAGTAGTTCTAAATATAGCTGAAACACAATTGTAATGTCTTTATGGAAAGTTTTAAACTCGGTCTGCTGGTAGGGTTACACTGGGCCTGGGGGTAGGGGCACCCTGTCTGTTTACGAAAGTGGGTTGACCCTATAGTGGAAGGACAACTTGTGTGCATGTAAACGGTTTGTCTCGCCCTCCGGAGGCAACTTTCCAGACCTAAGCATGTACATTATGTTAGTATAGCAGTATACACTGGTCTATGACTAAATATTATTAACCGCACAAGTTGTGTAGTTTTTCATATGTGGGCTCATCAGACTCTCCTGACTCCAACTCCATAAGTCATGTTGTGATGTAATTTAAAAAAAATACTCACCCGAGTTGCCCTGTGTCAGTCACGTAGCCAGGTCTTGGCATTATAGGGAGGCGAAGATGTCCACACAGTAATGTTTGGCACATCCCCTCTTTGGGGCTCTGATAGCGCAGAGAAAATTTGGATTTCTTGGGTCTCTCAGTAACACCGTTTTCTGCATGCATTCCGAGGCAAGTTGTTCCTTAATTGGTCATAGGCCATTTGCAAAGTTACTGACACATACATTTATACATGCATGCATAGCTGCAACATTTGCAGGACCTCCCTGAAAAACACCTTGGTGAGTGGAGCTTCCTGAATAAATATTATTATTATTATTAACATAATGGTATGTTCAGTAATTCTGCAAATGTATAACCCTAAACCATTGTTGCAACTGGGGGTTGCTTCCCAAAACAAATTTATCAGGATTTTCAAGTAATCTCTTTATAGTATTGACAGAATTTTGGGCAAAATTGATTTTTTTTGCAGTGATGAAAGCATTTCCGTATATTTAGAACTACTTAGTGATTGGGGGACTGCATCAGCGTTGGTTTTATATAATTGAAATAAAATTTTATTAATTTATAAGTGCAGTAGTGAAAATGTATTCTATAAATCTTCATACTGGTTGCTGCATCAGTCCCACCATAATTTATTAACTTGCTGACAGCATAGAAGAATCTTCTTGCCGCCTACCTTGGAATATTTTAGTTCTATATTTACATATTAAAAAAATTACTAATTAATTTACGATAATAATATTGATAAAAATAGTTAAGAACAATTTTGAAAGTCTAACCATGCAGCTCTCGGAATGAAGGAATATTTGTGCCTGTCCGTGCGGGAGATTGGCGCCATCAGTGGGTTTGAGCCTGTTCTTAAATTATATTTATGCTCAGTAGCCTCACCAATAAACCTTCTACACGGATGACCCTCTGAATCCCGAATATTTTTATATTCTTTACGTGTTATTGTGTCCCTCCTTGAAGTCAGTGATTCGATTGCATTTCTCGGTAAGCCAATGATATCCAAACAACGATTTTGAACCCTTTCAATATCTTCGTTAAGGTAGTCAGGCAAACTTGCCCAGATTGGCGCTGCATACTCCAGGAAAGCTCTTATCTTGGTACAGTAGACTGTGAGTCCAATATGGCTTGGGAGATTTGCTTTCCTACATGCCCGGACAAAGTAAATTCCTTTACTCGCATTCTTGACTATAGCAGATACATGTGAGTTCCATTTAAGATCATTCTGGTCCCCAAGAAGTTTGAATTTTGTGACTCTTTCAATTGTTGTACCGCATTAATTACCCGCGCCCCGGAATTAGTTACCCGCGCCCTCGGAAGTTTTACCCGCGCCCTCGGAAGTTTTACCCGCGCCTGTTTTGTCGAACCCGCACCACTTTTGTTGTACCCGCGCCTATTTAAGATGACCCGCGACCCGCGCCACATAGACATTCCCGACGTTTCGTGACCAATTAACTGTGGAAACATAATAGCTAATTGGTAACGGGCCCCTTTGACCATATGTGCTTAAGAGGGCTAGATCTACTGTATGTTCAGGCCTTGTCCATGGTCGGAAGGGTCCAAAAAAACATTTTTACACCCCACGCGCAAGTTTCCCCCCAATTCCGCCCAAAATTAGGTCAGACGGGTGCAAGAAACGTTGAGTCGTTGAATGTTATTGTTTTGAGATTTCCCCTGCACATACTTACTTTTACAACCTTTTCTACAGCTTCGAAAGCAGCCTCACTTAAACATGTTGCAATGCCTGGATGACACTTTTGTTCGTCGGATTGACAAAATAACTTAATCTGATGGAGTGATGACAACTAAAATTAGATAAAAAGAACATTTGGTCATTTACTACATTTTGCGCAGTAATTCGAGTTTGAAACTGATATTAAGCGTTTGAGAAACGGATTTACTGAATATCTGGCGTTTACGCGAGTAATGACGTTTTAATGCGATTATCATACAGTATAATAAAGTATATTTTTAATTGTTGGATTTTCGGAAAAAACAAATGATGGATTTTAATCCTATCTATTTTCATTACGAGAAAGTTTCCTTATTTATTAATTAGCGTAGGCACTCTGTAATGTATAGCTCTTTAGCCATCGTCTTTACAAAAACGTTAATTTATAACCAGATTTACATGGAAAGTACTTTAACGGCTGATAGTTATAGCAAAACTGAGCTGATGCGTTGTGAATAAAACTATTTATTATATGGCAAGCGCTTGTTTTGGTGAATCTCGCAATTTGATTGGCTGCTGACGTGGCAGGATTTTCCCGTATTGCCCACGGGCAATACCTAATTTTTATTGCCCTGCTAGGAAAAGCCAATTTTCAGACAAAAGAAATCTCTAAAAGTATTTTAAAACACTCGAAAACGAAGAAAATAACATTCTATGATCAAGGTTAGCATTCTATGATCAAGTTTGGTTTGTTTTAGTCGAAAAATAAGGTAAATTTTTTAGACACTGCAACTGTAGTCACTGAAAATTGTTTGTGTTTTGAACATACAAATTTAAGGGCTGCAATTGCCTGCAAAATTCACTTGTAATTGGCCACGAGGAATTTTAAAATTTTTAAAAATATAACTTTAAAGGCCGAGACACCCGGACGCGATTCGACAATGCGGCGCGATTTTTCGATTTTCACTGACCGATAACTTTGATCCTGGTTTAAGTTTTCCAAATATTTAGAAGCGCTATAACATTTTGAGTTATTTGGTCTACATATCTATCAAAATTTCCTTTCATTGGCTGTTTTATTAACTTTCAAAAACTGAAAAATCGCGCCGCGTTGTCGAATCGTGTCCGGTGTGTCTCGGCCTTAAAACAGCGACATATTCGTAGTTTGGCAAGTTTGCCTTCGATTAATAAAAATAGTAAACAAAAAATGACTAGGCCTATAGGAAATGAATTGAAGTATACAGCTTGTTTTCCGAGTTGTTTTGAATGATATTGATATTTTGAAAATGAACCGGCTTTTGAGCTTTTAACTTTGTCTTTGACCTTCGCTTTCGTGTGACCAAATCTGCGAATGTTTACCACTTTTACGAGGTCGGTAATCTTCGAGTTAAGCCCTTCGAGTTAAGCCCTCCGGGTTAAGCCCTTTTTGAGTTAAGCCCCGACTACGCCCTAACCACAACCAGGACGCACCCATTTTTGTCAAGGGCTTAACTCGAAGTATGAAACACAGTTTGGGCAATTCGAGTTAAACCCTGGGGCTTAGCTCGAAGTCTGTCAAGAAATTTGATGCTCGAGTTAAGCCCCGACATTTGAAGCATGTAAACGAGCTACGCAGATTTGAGTCGTCTGTCGCCCTCCCTGGGCAGTCCTTGAAACTCAGGTCGGCATTCGGCAATGCCGACCTAAATGCCGACCTGCAAAGCGATATGTGTAGATTTAGGTCGGCAAAATTTTGCCGACCTATTTTCAAATACGTCTCGGCATTTTTTTCCGCGAACGCATCTTTCACATACGCATTTTCAACTATGATGTTCAGAAATGTTCAACTATGATGTTTTAAGATAATTATCAGAAATGTTTTTTAATTATCAGGTTTTGATCATTTAAGCTTGCGTAGTCAAAATACGCTTTGCGAGTATCAAATTGACATGTTTATGCACAAGCAAATACATATTTTCGTGCTCACGATCTTGTCATTGGCTGTCAATGGAATTTGCTTGCTCATGGTCATGCTATATGTATATATGCACTGTTCGATTGGAGTTCATACATTTTGTTAGTTGTTTTGTTTGCTATTGCAATTAATTGCTGTTTATAAATACGCGTATTTGCAGCAAGCAAATTAAATTTTCATTTGGATATTGTCTATTTGTTTTGAAAATATTTGCCGACCTAGATTGAGAATTATCGCTTTTAGGTCGGCAATTTCTTGCCGACCTGAAATTTCGGGAGTTTCAAGGACTGCTGGGTATATCTTCATGCATAGTTATCAGTGGTCCAGTCTTTAATAAACAACTATTCTAACATTTATATTTGGAGATTATTGCAATTCGTTTTCGAAAGTTGTGTGTTTCATATATAATGTATGTTTTCGTTTAACGGTGCCTAATATAGTAATATGCGTCCTTCGCTGTGCGTGTATCAATAGAAGAGTGCAGCCAGAACAATAGGGAAATGTATTGTGCAATTGACATCGCTGCTACTAAATCGCGTTTTTAAGCGATTTTGGTGAATAAATCCAACTGTGTCCATCGGAAATATAAATTAGAAAGGTAAGAGAGTAATTTTGATGTTTTAATTCTCAATGAAAGTGTTTCTTTTAGCCAAAATTTTGTAATTCTCAGATAGCTTATGGGGGTCGCCAGGGCACCTGAGTGCCAATGCAGTTTACTTTTATATAGAATTTTGGAACAAGATATTTTGTTGAAAACACAGTATTGAAACGGTATTCTTCATAGTGTAGATTAAAGATTTACGGTATTTTCATTTCATTTTGCCTACATATTTATGGGACAAATTTGACCTACAATTTGACAATGATCTTTATGTTTACTTCTCCAACTAAATCATAATTAATGTCTGAGACTCTGAGTAGAGTCAAAGTTGAGTATTTATAGGCTTACTTTCTAATTCCTGGTTATTATGATAAAGGCTGAACAGTTATTCATGAAAAGTAAAAGGATGTTGCCTGATTGTGTGTCAAGAAAACTGTCAATGGGGATCATTGTACTAAAGAACTGAAAACCGAAAAATACTAAAATATTTTATAGTTAATTAACCCATTAACTGGCAGTACCCTACCACTGATGAGTAAAATTGTCTGGCATTAGACAGAGTAAAATACTAAAGTAGGGTGCATCTGGGCGCATTGCCAGCTAATGGGTTAACAAGAGACACTGGCAGATAGTGTTGTTAACCCATTAACTGGCAGTACCCTACCACTGACGAGTAAAATCATCTGGCATTAGACAGAGTAAAATACTAAAGTAGGGTGCATCTGGGTGCATTGCCAGCTAATGGGTTAACAATAAATATTTTATATACAAGCAGATGTTTTAATATACTGTACTGAATTTTATTATATATAGCCAGATGAAAACCCCTTCTGGATATGTTACTGATAATACTTGCAATTTCAGTTACAGTATTGATTTCCTATAAAATCTTTAGTGATTGTGGAACCAGGCCATGTCTTATTGCAATATGATTGAGACAAAAAACATCAATAATAATAACTTCAAATTTTTATACAGGATAACCTATCAGTACAATAATACTATTATCAATAGGGTCCTGTAAACAAACATAATTCAATTGGGCAGAGGGGCCAACTAGACCTGCACAAAATTATAGGCACCCCAAGTCAATGCAGCACCAAATTTTTTTAGACACTGCAACTGTAGTCACTGAAAATTGTTTGTGTTTTGAATATACAAATTTAAGGGCTGCAATTGCCTGCAAAATTCACTTGTAATTGGCCACGAGGAATTTTAAAATTTTTAAAAATATAACTTTAAAGGCCGAGACACCCGGACGCGATTCGACAATGCGGCGCGATTTTTCGATTTTCACTGACCGATAACTTTGATCCTGGTTTAAGTTTTCCAAATATTTAGAAGCGCTATAACATTTTGAGTTATTTGGTCTACATATCTATCAAAATTTCCTTTCATTGGCTGTTTTATTAACTTTCAAAAACTGAAAAATCGCGCCGCGTTGTCGAATCGTGTCCGGTGTGTCTCGGCCTTAAAACAGCGACATATTCGTAGTTTGGCAAGTTTGCCTTCGATTAATAAAAATAGTAAACAAAAAATGACTAGGCCTATAGGAAATGAATTGAAGTATACAGCTTGTTTTCCGAGTTGTTTTGAATGATATTGATATTTTGAAAATGAACCGGCTTTTGAGCTTTTAACTTTGTCTTTGACCTTCGCTTTCGTGTGACCAAATCTGCGAATGTTTACCACTTTTACGAGGTCGGTAATCTTCGAGTTAAGCCCTTCGAGTTAAGCCCTCCGGGTTAAGCCCTTTTTGAGTTAAGCCCCGACTACGCCCTAACCACACCCAGGACGCACCCATTTTTGTCAAGGGCTTAACTCGAAGTATGAAACACAGTTTGGGCAATTCGAGTTAAACCCTGGGGCTTAGCTCGAAGTCTGTCAAGAAATTTGATGCTCGAGTTAAGCCCCGACATTTGAAGCATGTAAACGAGCTACGCAGATTTGAGTCGTCTGTCGCCCTCCCTGGGCAGTCCTTGAAACTCAGGTCGGCATTCGGCAATGCCGACCTAAATGCCGACCTGCAAAGCGATATGTGTAGATTTAGGTCGGCAAAATTTTGCCGACCTACTTTCAAATACGTCTCGGCATTTTTTTCCGCGAACGCATCTTTCACATACGCATTTTCAACTATGATGTTCAGAAATGTTCAACTATGATGTTTTAAGATAATTATCAGAAATGTTTTTTAATTATCAGGTTTTGATCATTTAAGCTTGCGTAGTCAAAATACGCTTTGCGAGTATCAAATTGACATGTTTATGCACAAGCAAATACATATTTTCGTGCTCACGATCTTGTCATTGGCTGTCAATGGAATTTGCTTGCTCATGGTCATGCTATATGTATATATGCACTGTTCGATTGGAGTTCATACATTTTGTTAGTTGTTTTGTTTGCTATTGCAATTAATTGCTGTTTATAAATACGCGTATTTGCAGCAAGCAAATTAAATTTTCATTTGGATATTGTCTATTTGTTTTGAAAATATTTGCCGACCTAGATTGAGAATTATCGCTTTTAGGTCGGCAATTTCTTTCGACCTGAAATTTCGGAGTTTCAAGGACTGCTGGGTATATCTTCATGCATAGTTATCAGTGGTCCAGTCTTTAATAAACAACTATTCTAACATTTATATTTGGAGATTATTGCAATTCGTTTTCGAAAGTTGTGTGTTTCATATATAATGTATGTTTTCGTTTAACGGTGCCTAATATAGTAATATGCGTCCTTCGCTGTGCGTGTATCAATAGAAGAGTGCAGCCAGAACAATAGGGAAATGTATTGTGCAATTGACATCGCTGCTACTAAATCGCGTTTTTAAGCGATTTTGGTGAATAAATCCAACTGTGTCCATCGGAAATATAAATTAGAAAGGTAAGAGAGTAATTTTGATGTTTTAATTCTCAATGAAAGTGTTTCTTTTAGCCAAAATTTTGTAATTCTCAGATAGCTTATGGGGGTCGCCAGGGCACCTGAGTGCCAATGCAGTTTACTTTTATATAGAATTTTGGAACAAGATATTTTGTTGAAAACACAGTATTGAAACGGTATTCTTCATAGTGTAGATTAAAGATTTACGGTATTTTCATTTCATTTTGCCTACATATTTATGGGACAAATTTGACCTACAATTTGACAATGATCTTTATGTTTACTTCTCCAACTAAATTATAATTAATGTCTGAGACTCTGAGTAGAGTCAAAGTTGAGTATTTATAGGCTTACTTTCTAATTCCTGGTTATTATGATAAAGGCTGAACAGTTATTCATGAAAAGTAAAAGGATGTTGCCTGATTGTTTGTCAAGAAAACTGTCAATGGGGATCACTGTACTAAAGAACTGAAAACCGAAAAATACTAAAATATTTTATAGTTAACCCATTAACTGGCAGTACCCTACCACTGATGAGTAAAATTGTCTGGCATTAGACAGAGTAAAATACTAAAGTAGGGTGCATCTGGGCGCATTGCCAGCTAATGGGTTAACAAGAGACACTGGCAGATAGTGTTGTTAACCCATTAACTGGCAGTACCCTACCACTGACGAGTAAAATCATCTGGCATTAGACAGAGTAAAATACTAAAGTAGGGTGCATCTGGGTGCATTGCCAGCTAATGGGTTAACAATAAATATTTTATATACAAGCAGATGTTTTAATATACTGTACTGAATTTTATTATATATAGCCAGATGAAAACCCCTTCTGGATATGTTACTGATAATACTTGCAATTTCAGTTACAGTATTGATTTCCTATAAAATCTTTAGTGATTGTGGAACCAGGCCATGTCTTATTGCAATATGATTGAGACAAAAAACATCAATAATAATAACTTCAAATTTTTATACAGGATAACCTATCAGTACAATAATACTATTATCAATAGGGTCCTGTAAACAAACATAATTCAATTGGGCAGAGGGGCCAACTAGACCTGCACAAAATTATAGGCACCCCAAGTCAATGCAGCACCAAATTTTTTTAGACACTGCAACTGTAGTCACTGAAAATTGTTTGTGTTTTGAACATACAAATTTAAGGGCTGCAATTGCCTGCAAAATTCACTTGTAATTGGCCACGAGGAATTTTAAAATTTTTAAAAATATAACTTTAAAGGCCGAGACACCCGGACGCGATTCGACAATGCGGCGCGATTTTTCGATTTTCACTGACCGATAACTTTGATCCTGGTTTAAGTTTTCCAAATATTTAGAAGCGCTATAACATTTTGAGTTATTTGGTCTACATATCTATCAAAATTTCCTTTCATTGGCTGTTTTATTAACTTTCAAAAACTGAAAAATCGCGCCGCGTTGTCGAATCGTGTCCGGTGTGTCTCGGCCTTAAAACAGCGACATATTCGTAGTTTGGCAAGTTTGCCTTCGATTAATAAAAATAGTAAACAAAAAATGACTAGGCCTATAGGAAATGAATTGAAGTATACAGCTTGTTTTCCGAGTTGTTTTGAATGATATTGATATTTTGAAAATGAACCGGCTTTTGAGCTTTTAACTTTGTCTTTGACCTTCGCTTTCGTGTGACCAAATCTGCGAATGTTTACCACTTTTACGAGGTCGGTAATCTTCGAGTTAAGCCCTTCGAGTTAAGCCCTCCGGGTTCAGCCCTTTTTGAGTTAAGCCCCGACTACGCCCTAACCACACCCAGGACGCACCCATTTTTGTCAAGGGCTTAACTCGAAGTATGAAACACAGTTTGGGCAATTCGAGTTAAACCCTGGGGCTTAGCTCGAAGTCTGTCAAGAAATTTGATGCTCGAGTTAAGCCCGACATTTGAAGCATGTAAACGAGCTACGCAGATTTGAGTCGTCTGTCGCCCTCCCTGGGCAGTCCTTGAAACTCAGGTCGGCATTCGGCAATGCCGACCTAAATGCCGACCTGCAAAGCGATATGTGTAGATTTAGGTCGGCAAAATTTTGCCGACCTACTTTCAAATACGTCTCGGCATTTTTTTCCGCGAACGCATCTTTCACATACGCATTTTTAACTATGATGTTCAGAAATGTTCAACTATGATGTTTTAAGATAATTATCAGAAATGTTTTTTAATTATCAGGTTTTGATCATTTAAGCTTGCGTAGTCAAAATACGCTTTGCGAGTATCAAATTGACATGTTTATGCACAAGCAAGTACATATTTTCGTGCTCACGATCTTGTCATTGGCTGTCAATGGAATTTGCTTGCTCATGGTCATGCTATATGTATATATGCACTGTTCGATTGGAGTTCATACATTTTGTTAGTTGTTTTGTTTGCTATTGCAATTAATTGCTGTTTATAAATACGCGTATTTGCAGCAAGCAAATTAAATTTTCATTTGGATATTGTCTATTTGTTTTGAAAATATTTGCCGACCTAGATTGAGAATTATCGCTTTTAGGTCGGCAATTTCTTGCCGACCTGAAATTTCGGGAGTTTCAAGGACTGCTGGGTATATCTTCATGCATAGTTATCAGTGGTCCAGTCTTTAATAAACAACTATTCTAACATTTATATTTGGAGATTATTGCAATTCGTTTTCGAAAGTTGTGTGTTTCATATATAATGTATGTTTTCGTTTAATGGTGCCTAATATAGTAATATGCGTCCTTCGCTGTGCGTGTATCAATAGAAGAGTGCAGCCAGAACAATAGGGAAATGTATTGTGCAATTGACATCGCTGCTACTAAATCGCGTTTTTAAGCGATTTTGGTGAATAAATCCAACTGTGTCCATCGGAAATATAAATTAGAAAGGTAAGAGAGTAATTTTGATGTTTTAATTCTCAATGAAAGTGTTTCTTTTAGCCAAAATGTTGTAATTCTCAGATAGCTTATGGGGGTCGCCAGGGCACCTGAGTGCCAATGCAGTTTACTTTTATATAGAATTTTGGAACAAGATATTTTGTTGAAAACACAGTATTGAAACGGTATTCTTCATAGTGTAGATTAAAGATTTACGGTATTTTCATTTCATTTTGCCTACATATTTATGGGACAAATTTGACCTACAATTTGACAATGATCTTTATGTTTACTTCTCCAACTAAATTATAATTAATGTCTGAGACTCTGAGTAGAGTCAAAGTTGAGTATTTATAGGCTTACTTTCTAATTCCTGGTTATTATGATAAAGGCTGAACAGTTATTCATGAAAAGTAAAAGGATGTTGCCTGATTGTGTGTCAAGAAAACTGTCAATGGGGATCACTGTACTAAAGAACTGAAAACCGAAAAATACTAAAATATTTTATAGTTAACCCATTAACTGGCAGTACCCTACCACTGATGGGTAAAATTGTCTGGCATTAGACAGAGTAAAATACTAAAGTAGGGTGCATCTGGGCGCATTGCCAGCTAATGGGTTAACAAGAGACACTGGCAGATAGTGTTGTTAACCCATTAACTGGCAGTACCCTACCACTGACGAGTAAAATCATCTGGCATTAGACAGAGTAAAATACTAAAGTAGGGTGCATCTGGGTGCATTGCCAGCTAATGGGTTAACAATAAATATTTTATATACAAGCAGATGTTTTAATATACTGGACTGAATTTTATTATATATAGCCAGATGAAAACCCCTTCTGGATATGTTACTGATAATACTTGCAATTTCAGTTACAGTATTGATTTCCTATAAAATCATTAGTGATTGTGGAACCAGGCCATGTCTTATTGCAATATGATTGAGACAAAAAACATCAATAATAATAACTTCAAATTTTTATACAGGATAACCTATCAGTACAATAATACTATTATCAATAGGGTCCTGTAAACAAACATAATTCAATTGGGCAGAGGGGCCAACTAGACCTGCACAAAATTATAGGCACCCCAAGTCAATGCAGCACCAAAATTTGGGTTGGTGTAGTGGTGCCTTCCTTCAAGGTGGCGACCTTCTAGGCTATTGTTATACAATTACTTTATGGTTTCCGTGTTTGGATGGCCTCATCCAAACACGCGGGAATGTTGCGAGAGTTGAGAAAAGCGCGCGAAATCTCGAGCCGAAGGCGAGTGATTTTGCGAGCTTTTCTTAACTCGAGCAACATTCCCAAGTGTTTGGATCAGGCCATCCAAACGCGGAACACATAAAGAAATTGTTTTATAAAATAACAACACGATAGTCTTCCGTGTTTGGATGGCCTGATCCAAACACGGTTTTCGACCAATCAGAGCACGCGTTATATACATGTTATTTTATAATTGAAGTTCAGTGCCCAAGTAAAGGGCCACTATAAAATATAGCACTGCTTTTGCTTTTTCAAAATTATGATGCCTTATACTAGGCCCCAGGGAATACTTTGTCCAAGGCAACACCCTAGCAAGTTTCAAATTGACATAAATTGTATTTCACTATTTGAATATATGGAGAGTATTAGTAATTACTGATGGCCTGATTTATACTAGAGACAGATCATCCGTTGGATAGATCATCTGTCTTAGTATAAACACAAGACGAACTATCCAGACAAAACTAGCGAGAATAGCTATCCTCTGGCTATAAGTAACGAAGTAACAGCTTTCTCGATAGTTTGTCTAATGAACGTCTAATGCTGTATTTATACACACACACGGATCATCCGTCAAGACGAACTATGCACACAAGTTTGTCTATGTAGACAACGCAGATAGTTCGTCTTGACGGATGATCCGTCTGTTCACGTGCGTTTATACACAAACGAATTGTCAGACAAACTATCATTTCTTTGCCCAAGTTCGTCCAGACGGATCACCACCTCTAGTGTGTCCAAGCCAATGTTCGCAATTACTATATTTGTTATATATTAGTAGCAGTTGCAATTATGGATTTCTTTAGTTACTCTTTAAAGACAATGAAATATTTGGTAGTTTTTTAAATTGAGTTTCAAGCAATCAAACCCATTCCAAATATCAATCCTTTAATTCAATACTAAGGAAATGTTAATTAGTTGGAAAAGTTATCATAGAAATCATTGTCAAATTTGTCCATAAATATGCACGCAAAATGAAAATGAAAATACCATAAATCTTTAATCTATACTATGAAGAATACCGTTTCAATACTGTGTTTTCAACAAAATATCTTGCTCCAAAATTCTATATAAAAGTAAACTGCCTAAAAGAAACACTTTCATTGAGAATTAAAACATCAAAATTACTCTCTTACCTTTCTAATTTATATTTCCGATGGACACAGTTGGATTTATTCCCCAAAATCGCTTAAAAGCGCGATTTAGTAGCAGCGATGTCAATTTCACAATACATTTCCCTATTGTTCTGGCTGCACTCTTCTGGCCAGCAACATGGCGGCCGTCAACTTCCGGCGCGTGTCGGCAGCGCCAAAAACATCAAAGGAGTGGCCCTTCTATTCATTCTCTATTCTATGCCTCGAGGCTTAACTAGAGAGGTCCAAATTGCGTTTCTTTCTTCGAGTTAAGCCCTTTACGTAAATGGGTGTGTCCTGGGTGTGGTTAGGGCGTGGTCGGAGCTTAATTCGAAAAGGGATTAATTCGGATGGCTTAACTCAGATGGCTTAACTCGAAGATTACCGACCTCCACTTTTACCACAGCAGCCCAATCTCGACTGGGTGTTGTATAATAGTTATTATGGCGGCCATATTGAATATTTGAATACATAATGTATTTTGAATAGCGTAAACAAACGAACAACTTTGTGCCAAATGTTAATAATTTATAAGCAACAAAAACTTACCATGTATCAGTGAAGTCTTTTGTTGTGTTATTTTTGCTTGTGGAGTAATTTAAAGTAGTTTTCGGCGACGTTCTTTGGCCATGTGTCATCGGCAGTTATCCCATACTGATAAAAAGGGAAGGCCGGATAGTCGCACGAGACATGCCGGCGTTCAAACGCGAATATCTCGCCTTAAATCCATAGCTTTTCGAAAAAAATTACATCACAGCAAAGTAGAAAGACAGGATTACACAACCGATGCGGTTTGTTGTCCGACCGAACTATTCCTGCGGCATACGGAGCGATTTCAAACAATGTTTTCGACATTTCAAATTTTCCTCGAAGCCATTCCTGCATGAATTCCAATACCAGGCGAGTGAGCTCTATATATATCTGGAGTAAGCACTTCAGTCATTCGGCCTATAAAATAGAGTTCTACTCTATAGGTCCGTCATTATAGGTCTGTATTTTATAAAATAATACGAAAGGCCCGTATTTTGTAAAATAAATAGAATTATTATTATTTTATAGGCCCGTTCTCCCTCCACAAAATTGCCTGGCTGCTAAGCTCGCTTGGTATTGGAATTTATGCAGGAACGGCTTCGAGGAACGCTCCGTATGCCGCAGAAATAGTTCGGTCTGATAAAAAACCGCATCGGTTGTGTAGTCCTGTCTTCGAAGGGCAATGGATTTAAGGCGAGATATTTGCATTTGAACACGGGTATGTCTCGTGCGAGTACCCTGCCTTCCCTATTTACCAGTATGGAATAACTGCTGATGACACATGGTCAAAGAAAGTCGCCGAAAACTACTTTAAATTAACTCCATAACTCCGCCATAATAACAATTATACAACACTTTATTATGAGGTACTACTATTTTCTTATGAGAAACGATATTATTTTTTATAATTTAAAGTATGAAATCTAAAAATTTCAACATGTTTAAAGTATAAAAAGTAATTCCTTTAGCTTTCACAAGTTTACGTCTAAAGATTTAAAGCTGCATGTATATGCCTACCATGAAGGCTTTACTTGCAGTGCATGGGTCATATGGAAAGAGGTAATTAAGAAAACCCTGCGAGTGCATAACAATATTTAATGTACAATCACTATACCTTGCGTATTCTACTCTGAATTTTGTCGATGAATTTATCGTGCCACTGCTTATAGAAGATCTCCGGGGCAGACAATGATAGCAGTTCATTCCAAGCCTACACACGAGAAACATACAATCAGAAGTACTCTTCAAGAGTGACAAGGCGACAAGAACTGCGTAAAAAGCTAGCTAAGCCAACATTGTTCATATTATTGTAATTATTTTAATCTTATTTACAACAACAACCGTAGCCCTTCAGCAAATAATCTATACTGACCACTGTCTTCCAAGGGGCCGTTGTACTAATAAAATAACTAGGGTACCTACAAGGTAGGAAATGCTGCGGGGGCGTCACTGTGTCTCATGGGTGGACCTCCCACTGATCTCAAAAGTATGGCGGATTGTCAGGGGTGGAATAAGTCAGTTTTTAAAAACATATGAGAAAATAGTTTGAAGAAATTGCCAATAATGTTAAAAAGAAATAGTTAAATATCACGCAATAAGTCAAGTCACGGTACGGCAAGAAGCATTAGCCATTACTAGGCCAACAACAAGGCAAATTCATAAATTGTTTATGTCTCGGTCAGTATAAATTTGCTGTTGATTAAATCTGCTTTCCAGTTAATGTCAGTGTTACAGTGTAGGTGTAAATTTTTTAGATTACCCGATTACCTCGAAGAGCCAAAACTGGCAAAGCGTATCAGTTGAAAAGGAGTTAAGTTTTATAGACATTTCAAAAGGTTTTAACGTCTAAGATCCATTTTTTTAACACAATGACGCTTATATAATGCATAACATACCTACATTATAAGTTTCGGGGATTGAAAATATAAAAAAACATAAGAAAAATGTTTCCATGTAACCATGAAGAGCACAGATGGCGACAAATAATTCGTCACAGCGATATATCGCGCCCAGTGGTCTGCTAAATAAATACCAATACTTCATGTAAACATGCGCATAATTAATCATCTTAATCATCACGAAGTACGATACGATACTTGGATTTTTCTATTTATATTTCCTTTAAGGGAATGAATAACGTTGAACTGAAATATTTTGGAACAATAGTCGTAAATGCGAGGGGTTGCTGCATGCGTGTATTTCTAGTAAAATACAGACATTAATATTTTAATGTATGTCTTAACAATTACTGACCTGCAATTCCTGGTTCCACTCGGTAAACCTACTATGTTCAATTGGATGAACAGCAAGCTTCATATCTATAAACTCTTCAACAAATCGACACTGCTCTTTCAAAAGAGATGACATTTCTTTTCGAATATCTGCCAATTGGAAAGACGCGGAAAGGTTCTTGTCGAGATCATTTGCTGCAGATTCGTCTTGAAGATCAATTCCATTCTTTTGAAGTACAATAGCAGTAATTAAACACTCAACCAAGCGACAAAGAATTCCAACTTCATTAAGTTTAAGATGTTGTTTCACATCATGAACAAGGCACACCAAGTTATTAAGTAAAACCAAGGTCTCTGGCATTCGTTCCCTCGGAAATTGTTTAGGGCTAAAATAATGCAGGAAAAAATCATCTATGAAATTGGTAAAATTACTGACAGAAAAAAATGTTTGTTAGAGTTTATTTGTTACAGGCATAAATTAAGTAATGCTGTGTGTATAACCTATAACTCGATTGTTAAGCTTCTACATCAAGAGAGAACCACACCGAATTTCACATGCTGGTAAGATTTGTAAAATTTCGCCAAAACTTTGGGTCGACTATAGATCTAACTGTACAAACAATAGTATATAGCCTTCAATCCTTGAAGGCTTTAAACAGTTTAATTAACAGGTACTTTTCTCATAATTTGAAGTGTTTCCTTCATAATCAACATCTGTTACATCTTCACATTCATGCAATGCCTTGAGTTTATAGTGAAACCCCCAAACGTTCGCGGACTTAGACCAGAGAGCTTCTAGCCACATGTAATATAATTATATATGCAATTTGACTCTATACACTTTCTATTCTCAGTGAAGTGGTTACAAACAATCCCGGAAATTCAAAATATTTAAATTAGTTTATGGCATGTCTGAGGATTAGTAAAGACCCTGGGGACTAAGATAATGCTTAAATTCAGCAAGCCGGTGAGTTATTGGGCATTTTATCGTATCGACTGGACGAGAAATCGCTCTCGCTTTTTAGGGTTTGATCACCCACCTCCCCACAGCTGCAACACACTCCAGCTCCTAGTCGTTCTCAGTGGTGGACACCTCGCGAAATATTGGGGATGCGAACTTAGGTTGCCAACATATAACCACCCTTTTGTTGCTGCAAATTTCAATTCTTAAAACCTTTTTGACTTAAATTTCATGCAAATTTACTTAAATTACAGCCTATCAAGCCTTTCTTGGTTGCGACCGCCCCCCTTCGCCCCCCCTAGTGTCCGCCACTGGTCGTTCTCCTACTCTATGCATGCCTTGGGCGAAAATCGGGGCTTCGGTGGCGCAATCGTCTGAGCACGCGCCTTTCACCTCTAATATCGTGGGTTCAAGTCCCGTTGGGGACGACTTATGATAGCAATCTTAATTCCCTTTCGCCCAGGGCATTGTTTGAACCCAGACCACTGCGTCTATATATTACTAATGAAACTAACAGGTTATATTTATAAAGATAATACCTCAAGTGGGATAAGACTTGGTTGAACTCTTTAAACAATAATGCTAGGTATTCTACCTATAAATATATAAAATAATATATATTATACATAGTGCTTTACAATATAGTTACAGCACAAAATTCACGCGACCTGTATATAAAATGTTGAATTAGCTATGCCTATATATATTGTACCCTCATCGGAGGGGTTATGCTTGTACATTAGGACTGAGAAAGTCTCTTTCTCTTTTATGTTTCATTTTTTAATGATATTTAGCTTGTTTTACTTCTGTTCAGGGGCGTAGCGTGCGGGGGGATGTGGGGGTGTAATACCCCCCAATTTTTACTGAACGGTCGGTAAAACGCGGATTCGGTCGGTAATGTACGGAGCCGTCGGTAAAACCATCGATATATAAATATATAATATTAACGTGTAAAATAAACATTAAAACATGAAGCTATATAAACGGAGGATATCGTATGTGTATAACTTTATGAGGGGGGGGGGGGGGGTAGTACGACCACGTGTTCGCCGGTAAATATTAGACGTTACACCCCCCAGTCAAAATGGTCACGCTACGCCCCTGCTTCTGTTTATTAAAACAATCTATTGAGATATATACTACAGCATTCTAAGCAGGAGGCTGAGACCAGTTCATAAATACAAATTCTACATTATTTATGAACTGGTCTCAGCCTCCTGCTTAGAATGCTGTAGTTCATATTCCTTAACCTTTACCCAAATAGTAGCCCCCTATATAACCTAATAGAGAACATCAAGTGTAAGCTCCCCCCGGATTGTTTACTCTTTACATCTATCTGAGTCAGTTATAGCCAATTTATAGATCACAATGTATAAATTTAAGTTAATGAGACAATACATTAAATTGGGTTGTTTTACTATCCAACAAGTGGGAAAAGCCTGTCAACACCCACCAAAACTACAAGAAAATATTTCTGATCAAAGTTCAAAGTATGTCCAGACACGTGCAATACGAATGCAATTTGCTCAGCCAATGGAATGACTCTACCGCCAATCAGATTTCAATGACAATAGGCAAAGCGCGCTATATAACGTCAAGCGTGTCAATTTACATATTAATATGCGAAGTGCTTTGGACGGTGCGAGAACTTAGGCGATTCGAATGCTAAATATGTCGATGCGAGACCTCCTTCGGCACAACAACAAGATTGATGCGAACGATGGGCAGCATGGCGAATAACGACGTGGTTTATCTACAATCAGAACTCACTGATGCAGAGCAAGCATGTGCTATTATTCCTCCCATGGTCCAAGAAATATGCCAGCTCAATTCCGCTATAAAGTTAGTACGGACAGACGCCAAGCAGTCAACAGATCCGAAGAACACGACATGCCACGCTTGCTGGATATATATAACACAATTGGTTGCCTCGCATGCGGCCCATGCGGGGCGTCGTAAGTATTACCAGCAACGGACTCAAACGAATGTTATATTTCTTTTCAACCAATTTTAGTATATCTCTCAATTGCCATTCGCTATCATAGTATTCTGGTATCATATATGTATAAATTATAATATGATATATCTCTTTAATATATCCATAGTCCCTATAATACAGTGTCTGGAAACGCGGCAAACTTGAAAGTTTATAGCCATGTCCGTGGCGTGGGTTAATGTTGAGGGTGTACTGAGAGTGCACGTTTTCTTTGTTTTACAAATATTAATATTCAGCTGCACGGAGTTTATTGGCTGCTTCCTTCATTATGCTAAGAGAACAATGTGTTTACTGAGCGTGAAGGTGCACAAACATGAACAAAAACATAGAACAAAAGCTTTAGATGCGTTTCCAGACACTGTGTTATAGGGACTATGATATATCCTATTGTTATATCGAGTCCAAAGTTTAATCCTTGTCTCGAGGCCTGAAAATATTTGTATTTACCGTAAAATTTTACGTTTATAGCAAAGAATACCATTATCGTTAAATCGGCAACACGTATTTGGTTAATGAATATTAAATACTACGATAAAATATAGTTCAGTGTATCAGTTGTCAAATTTGGTTCAGAATTAGGACACGTGCGCTCGAGCGTGCGTTGGCGTATGTTCACGTGAACGTCTATTAATTGTTAAGTATTATTGCCATCTTGCAGTTAAGACAAAGTATAATTTGGGTTAACAGGACGGTATGTCCAATTTGAGCAGTATATGTTGCACTGGCATTGTCTCATTGTCAATATATCTAGTTCCTGGTAGGAACCACTTGTACTGACAGCAAGGTGGAGGGCAAAGGGGCGACCCCCCCCCCAATAATTCCTCAAAGTCTTTGAATTATAGCTGATTAACTGTATGTAAGAAAGTTATATCAATGATTTTCAACCAGGAAAGCCTTGATAGGCTATAATTTAATTAAAATTTTCATGTAATTTAGGCCAAAAGGTTTTAAGAACTCAGATTTGCAGCAACAAAAGGGTGGCTGTATGTTGGCAACCTAAGTCAGTACCCCAATATTTCACCAAATGTCCACCACTGTATGTTAACCTACTTGATTCATTGGTATATGCAGTTAAGTCTAAGGCTAAGGTTGTTGTCAAAGTTAATAAAATATATCATGGAAATAATTTGGCAGTTCATTATATTTTATTTTTAGATTTTATTTTTAAATAGACTATCACAGATTGTCAAGATGGTTGACAAAAATGTACTCACGTTGAATGAAAGTTTTATTAATCAAAATCAGCCTTTGTCCACCTTTCTTATCAGTTCAAAACATACTAGTTTATCAGGAATGTCATATGATGGTTGCCGTCTGAAATGGTGTGAAGATCTGCTGAATTTAAAGCAAATTGTAAGCGATATCTGGAATCTCGAAGGAAAGTGGTCTTCGCCGGGAGGCCAATCAAAGAGATTTTGTAGCTCAAATGCTGATCTGGTTCTTACATGTTATAAAGGAAAGCAGAACACTTTAATTTTACATGGAAAGGATGGAGATCTTGTTCGAGATAAGTGCATTTTATTAGATGAAGTATCTGTGTTATTAGATGAAGTATCTGTAGGCCAGCCAGATCGGGTAAATCAACTTAAACTTGCCCTTTCTCTAGAGAGAAAAAAAAATGCTCAACTAAGTTCTGATTTAGGCTTTCTTGTTGGTCAAAGAAATATTGAAATTGACGATTTAAACACAACAATAACCTCCCTACGTGAAATAATTAAAACCGCCGAAGCGTTAAACGATCAATTGAGGCCGTCGGCAAAAAGCATGAATGATAATATGACAGAGCAAAAGGGAGAAAGTAAAACGAAATTTAAATTGATTAACGAAACTAAAGAATGGTTGGGACGTTTACCTCTGATTGAAACCCCTATGATTAGAAATCTTGTAAAACAACCTATTTCTCAAACTAGCAACGGGCAACTACAAAACCAGGCTGAAAGGCAGTATAGACCAAACAAAGCAAATCGGGGTAAACAGTATTATCATAGACGAGGGAAGTCCAATAAAACTGGGTCATCTGGTAGTGAAAGTATTAGTCACAGGGCTCAGCCAAGAATGATAAAAAGTCGTATTCATGAACATAATTTTCACACTGTTACTTTGAGGAAGCGTCCCCCAAATTGGGACAATCATTTGAAAATGGTTCGCCAAATAACAATGACATGAGGAAATTTGCCATCGCCTCCCCAAATAGTAGTAAAGTACAAACTAACATACCTGTCAGAATTACTTCGTATTGTAATAATAATAGACATACCTTCTGGCAAAAGAAACAGAATATGACTCAAGATGGACCAAACCTTTCGAACCTAGTAAATATTCAAATTGTAAATTCTGGGGAAAAGACCAAAAGTGCGAAATTAAACGAACATGTACCAAAACCGCTTTTGGATATACAAAGATCAAAATTTAGAATTGCCCATCTAAACGTTCGCTCAATTAAGAATAGGAATCATCTTATACAGGTTCGAGAGCTTATGAGGGATAGTAACTACGATATTTTGGCTTTGTCAGAGACCTGGTTAAACTCCACGGTGACAAACGCGGAAGTGGAAATTGAAGGCTTTAAACTAACAAGATTGGATCGGTTGGGAAAGACTGGAGGGGGAGTTTGTGTCTATACTACATCGTCGATTAAAGTCAAAGTTCTTAAAGACATAACAGGGATATCTGAATTCGGATTTCATCAGTTATGGATTAAAATACAACTCAGGAATCTAAGATCAATTCTTCTCTGTGTCACTTACAGGCCTGACTATTGTCCAACTTCAACTTTTCATGATAATTTCATGGAAAACTATACACATGCTCTCACATTAGGGAAAGAGATAATTGTTGTAGGTGATTTAAATTGTGACTTGCTGAAACCGGATTCTCCAGAGGCTATGTCGCTACTTGATTTCTGTACAAGTGTGAATCAAACACAATTGATAAAAGAGCCTACACGAGTAACAGAAACGTCATCTTCTCTCATTGATATTATAATGACGTCGAATGTCAGTTTAGTAGAAAATCATGGGGTGGTTTTATCTCACATTAGTGATCACTATCTAATATATGCTTCTTTGAAACTTAAGATGTTGAAGCCTCCACCTAGTTATATATGTGTGAGATCCTACAAAAACTATAAACCTGATCGTTTCCTGGCGGATTTACAACGAATACCTTGGTATGATATTTCCATCATTGATGATGTAAATGAAATGCTAGACCATTTCAATGAGAGGTTTCTCCATGTACTGGAATCACACGCACCTGTGAAAACAGTGAGGATTAAACACCGCAGCTGCCCCTTTATTAGCACAGAAATTCTTGAACTTATGCAATACAGAGATAACTTATTGAAAACAGTTCGAATTACTAAATTAGCAGCTGATTGGGAAATCTATCGTAATCTAAGAAAATAAGTAAAATCTAAACTGAGAGATGCCGAAAGGAAATATGTACGGACAGAATTAGAGCACAGTCACAACATTAATTCAAAGTGGAAGATAATTAGGAATTGTATTCCTCGCAAAGAAAGCACTCGACAAGTCTACACAAAGGATATGAAAGAAGTGGCTAATGAGTTTAATCAGTTTTTCACCTCAGTTGGAAGGAGGGTATCTGAAGATTGCACATCTTTAATAGAATTATATAACCTACCTGCACCGCCAACAAGTGCTCCGCTGGCTGTGGCTGAGTCACAAAAGTTTTGTTCCTTCACGTGTAGAGAGGTACGAAGAACAGTTATGGCATTTCAATCGAACAAAGCTCCTGGCTATGATAAAGTACGAATGTCTACAATAAAGGATGCTCTTCCATGTATTCTCCCATTTATTACTGACATGATAAATCGCTCGTTACGAAAATATCAGAAGTAATGCCGCTTCTTAAAAAGGAAAATCACGAAGTGGCAAACAACAATAGACCACTATCGTTACTACCAGCGACTTCAAAAATTTATGAGCGAGTAGCATTAAATCAACTGACCTCTTATACGAACAAAAAGAAATGTCTAAGTAAACATCAAAGTGGTAATAAGCAACTACATTCATGTGAGACTCTTGGCGTGTTTATAACAGACAAGGTGTTTAAAGCAATGGACTCAAAATAACTCACAGTCATAGTATAACTGGATTTGTCAAAGGCGTTTGACAGTATAGATCACTGCAAACTCTTAACAAAGTTAAAAGCATTAGGTCTCAGCCTTGGCGTCTTAGAATGGTTCAATAGTTACTTGACCGGAAGGACACAGCAGGTTAAGATTGGCTCAGTAGTGTCAGAACCAGGTCACATCACTCATGGAGTACCGCAAGGTTCAATATTAGGACCAGCTTTGTTCAATATTTATCTGAATGATTTGCCTACAATACTGAATTTTGGTGACTTAGAATCGTACGTAGATGATTCAAAATTGTATCCTTCGTTTCCTATCAAGTATGTTAATGAAATTATACGGAAGATCAATGAGGATTGTTAAAAATCACAGCTTGGTGCTGTCACAATAGTTTATTGATTAATCCAGACAAGACCAAAGTGTTAGTAATAGGGACACACAAAATGTTGCAACGATTACCGGATGACTTTTATGTGACATTACTTGAGAAAAGGATTACTCCCATTATTTCAGCACGCGACCTTGGGATTCAACTTGATTCAACACTAAGTTTTAACGAACATGTAGCAAACACTGTTTCTACTTGTGTTGCGAGCTTATATCAGATAAACAGGGTTAAATATCTTTTCGACCCTAAGAGTTTGGAAAACGTCATTTCGTCCCTAGTATTTTCCAAATTGTACTATTGTTCAAACATATGGTCCAGTACGACTAAGAAGAACATAGAAAAACTTCAAAAAGTGCAAAACTTCGCGGCAAGAATAATTACAGGAACACAAAAATATGAGCATATTACTCCAATACTCAAACACCTGAATTGGCTACCTGTCTCAGACATGTTAAAATACTTTGTTGGCGTTCTGACGTTTAAATGTTTGAATGGACAAGCCCCTGACTATCTCAATTCATATTTTCAGGAGAGATCATCTTTGCACGATAGAAACACCAGGAATAAACATAAACTAAACATTCCAGCTTATAGATCGGCGGCCGGACAACGAACATTTGAATACCGAGCAGTATTCCTTTGGAACTCTCTGCCTAGAACATAATAATAATAGCACTATCAACATTGTAGACTATATTCAGATATTTCAAATTAGTTGAGTGCAAATCTCAACATGCACGTGACTGCTTTCACTGTTGTTGTTGAGTCGATATACGTCGATATATCATATCATCAGTTTAAGGAAATACAGTTGATGCCAATTTAATGTTAACCTTTAGAAAACAAATCTCTGATAATCGGGGATCAATTGAAACATATATGTGATACACAATAGAGTTCCATATATATATATATATATATATAGTCAAATCTGCAGACATGTTTCATGTTCAACGCCAAAGTAGTCTAGACGCAGTTCAGATATGAGTGACTTCGTTCTGCATTATACACCATACTCTTGCCCTCACCAAGCGCATGTGGTACAATACTCAGACACATGCGCATCCAGACATGCGTGAAGTGTCTTGGGTATATATGAGTATAATTTTTTGTTTAAAAAATTTAAAAAGACTGCTACAGGCAATAAAAAGTTCTAAAATTTGTCTCAAACGTTTCGCCCGTCAAGGCTTCTTCAGTGAGAATGATTAACTAGATCACGTCCGATGGTTATATATGCTACAAAGCCGGACTAAAATTTGAATATTAACTAAAAATTAGAATATGGACAATTACGAGCTAAAGTTTTGAATGTTATTCACTCTGGAATGCAGTCATGCAAATTCAAGGTTTTAAATGTTAATTGTTCTGCCAATGCATCCGTTTATTATATTTCCCTGTCTTGTTCTCGTTTATTATATTTCCCTCTCTGTGATGTCGACTTTCCATTCAGAAAATGGATTTTGATATTATTTAGCCCCGATCGGCGGACTACAGCGAGAGAGCGTCGTTTAAACTTCAATTCAATTCAAAAGTCTTTTTATTAGATCAAAAGATAAAAATACATATCTTATGTTACAAGTAAATATTAAGAATACATTAGTAAAGTTTACATCATATGAATAGGTTATAGTTAAAAATTAATCTATTTACAAACGACAATTTAAAACGTTCCGTGTTCACTCTTGGATACTGACTAAACTCTGTCCTCAGAGAGTAGCTTGTGGATTTTTTTCTTGGTATCAAGTCGACTTCGTTAACATAAGGCAGCTTCATATAAATGTAATCCTCTTTGTCATCGGTTCTTGGTTGATTGTGTAGTACACGTTGAATGGTGGCTCTAACAAATGATTTGGGGTAGCCGTTTCTGCCGAACACTTGGGTTAATTTAGGCAAAGATTATTTTCGATTATTGCCATCTGTTGAACGAGAAACGCATTAACCTCAAATGCATTGAGGTGTTTGAAATCAAAACAAGAGAGGTAAATATAATAAACGGATGCATTGGCAGAACAATTAACATTTAAAACCTTGAATTTGCATGACTGCATTCCAGAGTGAATAACATTCAAAACTTTAGCTCGTAATTGTCCATATCAGTTCTAATTTTTAGTTAATATTCAAATTTTAGTCCAGCTTTGTAGCATATATAACCATCGGACGTGATCTAGTTAAACATTCTCACTGAAGAAGCCTTGACGGGCGAAACGTTTGAGACAAAATTTTAGAACTTTTTATTGCCTGTAGAAGTCTTTTTAAATTTTTAAACAAAAAAAACAACTCATAAATACAGGCATGATTCCTAAAACCATTCATATATATATATATATATATATATATAGAATATAATAGACATATGCATGTTCTGCCTCGTCAGTGCAGCTTGTACAACGCTCGTCAGTGAATTGTAACGCAGCCTAGATGCGATTGACTTTGTATTATATATACACCATACTCTTGCCTCACCAAGCGCATGTGGTACACTAGACACATGCGCATCCAGACATGCGTGAAGTGTCTTGGGGCCAGAGCTCAAACGACCACAAGGGAAGTGAGCTTGTGCATTATAGCTTATAGCCACCAAGTAACCTCTCAGAGTGCTCAACAACACAAGTGCAGGAGCTTATATCGTCAAATCTGCAGACATGCATGTGTCGCCGGTCAACGGCTCGTCAGTGCAGTGTAACGCAGTTCAGATCTAGATGCGAGTGACTTCGTATTTATACACCATACTCTTGCCCTCACCAAGCGCATGTGGTACAATACTCAGACACATGCGCATCCAGACATGCGTGAAGTGTCTTGGGTGAATATATATATATAGTCAAATCTGCAGACATGCATGTTTCGCCGTTCAACGGCTCGTCAGTGCAGCTTGTAACGCAGTCTAGATGCGAGTGACTTCGCATTTATATACTCACCCTCACTACCAAGCGCATGTGGTACAATATCACATGCGCATCCAGACATGCGTGAATATATATATATATATAGATTTTCGCTTACCTCAAAACTGGTCTGGAACCGGCTGTTTGATCTGTGAAAGAATCATCAGGCAGTGACACGTAGCGAAAGAAATGACCGCTTATATGCTTCCTGCCGGAAAAACAGCCTGTTTTCAAGTTGAGGTAAGGTTTAACAATTATTTACCGAAGTCGAGGTGATTATCGGTGAATGTTCACCGATAATCACCGAGACTGAGGTAAATAATTGTTTTAGTATAATTTCAGTAGTAAAATATGCATAAAGTTAAATACAACAACATGCGCTTCCGTTATGAATATAATTTACTTCCTTTTTAAATACGTAATGTCTACTAAAATACTCAGGAAGTTCGTTAAAACAACAAAGTCGCTGAAAATGGCGCTGAAAATGCTTAAACTTTACAAGAAAGATCATGCAGGATATAAATCAAACAATTTAAAACGTTTAGGAAAAGTTAATTGTTGTCATGTTCATGTTAAATGTGAATGAACGTCCTTGGCAAGTGCAATTTGCCGCTCTTTGCTTGTCGCTCGTAAGTTTTAAATTTGTCAAACAAATTGTTAATAAATTAATTGCAAAAACATTTCTTACCTTTAAAAAGCTTAACCCCATATTTTGTTGCTAGTTTTGTGTTTTGTGGAACTGCATTATCCTTTATTTCTTTAATTTCATGGAGAGAAGTCACTACAAAACGACTTTGGGAAGCCATTTTGAAAGAAAAGCATTATTTACTACTCCGGCTAGTAAATAATGCCTCAGATTTACTGCTCAGCCAAACAATCAAAACACTGAAATTATACTAAATATATATATATATATATATATATATATATATATATACGTGTAGGTTTAGGTCTACGAAACGCAAAGAGTGCTCGACAACATATAGTTAGAGCAAATTATAGGTTTTCGCTTACCTCAAAACTTGTCTGCAACAGGCTGTTTCATCTGTAAGTTTTGAGGTAAGCGAAAACCTATATATATATATATATATATAAATCAAATATGTCTATATAATATGTCTATATATATATATTTGACTATATATATATATATGAACGGCGAAACATGCATGTCTGCAGATTTGACTATATATATATATATATATATATATATATATATATATATATATATATATATATCCGAGCACTCTTTGCGTTTCGTAGACTTAAACCTACACGTATATTCGCACCCGTATATCGGTTGTGCACTCTTGTTTACGTTATTCAATTTCTATTTAACTTCAAAATGCGGCAATTTCGATTTGACTATTCACTAAAGAATATCCCTATACCATCACAGGACGCTTATTTGAAAAATTTGATTGAAAAAGTGGAAAGTGTAATAAAACGTATGAGATGGAAAGCTAATTTCTTTCTTATTAAAAACCAAAAATGTGAAAACCAAAACAACCATTTCGGCCTTGCATCCAACAAAACACCTCCTTCTATTCCGGAAATGAAACCTTTCGAAGACGACCTTATAAAATTAATCGAAAATTTACAATTTCGGCCATATAGGAACCAATTTCAGAAATCTTTGACTAACGATCTAAAGAAAATCAATTCGTCTCCCAACATTTTCATTTTTGCAGACAAAACTAGGAATATTTATGAAACCTCGCTCGATACATACAACAAGCTCTTACATGACAACATCACAAAAACATATAAGCATGGATCCGAGGACACTATAGATGAAATTGATTCAGAACTAAAAAACATTTCGAACAATTTAGGAATCGGCGACAGAATTGAAAAAATGAAAAAACGCGAAGCATTTATATCTTTAAAAGATCACAAAGAAAATTTCGAAAACAATCCAAAATGCCGATTGAATTTAAATCAATGGAGGAATACAAAACAAGTTATTCAGTGGTTTGGCAATATAAAAGATAAGGACAGACACAGTTTTATTTCGTTTGACATTGTCGATTTCTACCCATCTATTTCTGAAAAACTATTGGACCAAGCTTTATCTTGGGCTTCAAATTTGGCTACTATACCTGAAAACGATATTTCAATAATAAAACACGCTAGAAAATCTCTCCTTTTCAATACCGGAATTTCATGGATAAAAAAAGATAGCCATAGACGTTTGACGTTAGCATGGGCAGTTTCGACGGCGCGGAAATTTGTGAGTTAGTAGGCCTTTTCATTTTAAACCACCTGAGCAAGAAATTTGGCAAAGAAAGCATCGGCCTATATAGAGATGACGGTTTGGCTATTATAAAAAGTAAATCAGCACGTTTAGCAGACAAAACAAGAAAAGATCTCCACAAAATTTTCGAGCAGTTTGACCTAAAAATTACCGCCGAATCAAATTTACGCATTGGAAACTTTTTAGATGTAACTTTCGACCTTAACAATGGAAAACATAGTCCCTATAGGAAGCCCAATGACGATCCACTATACATAAATATGCACTCTAATCACCCACCGAGCATCACAAGGCAACTACCTGCATCAATTAACAAGCGCATCGCACTTCTTTCATCAGATGAGCAAACTTTTCAGGAATCTGCACCCATATATCAGAACGCACTTAGGCATATCAACTTTAATCATGAACTTAGCTACACTCAGCACACACCGCAAAAACAACGCAGGAATAGGCAACGCAACATCATTTGGTTCAACCCACCATTTAGCAAGAGTGTTAGCACAAACATGGGACGTAATTTCTTAGTCTAATTGACAAGCATTTTCCACCGCACCACAAGCTACATAAAATTTTTAACAGAAATACAGTTAAAGTAAGCTATAGCTGCATGAACAATATTAAGTCAGTAATCACTAAACACAATGCACGCATATCTAGAAATAACAAGCCACAGGAGAGGGACACTACCAATTGCAGTTGTAGAAAAAAACACCATTTGCCCGCTTCAAAACAATGCATGACTAGGGACATAGTATACAAAGCAACAGTCACAGTAAGCAACACAAACACGATCAAAAATTACATTGGCATGACTGCAACCACATTCAAAGAGCGATTGGCCAACCACACTAAATCTTTTCAGCATAAAAAGCATACAAATGACACGGAACTTTCGAAATATATTTGGACATTGAAAGAAAACAATAAGGATTTCAGTATTAATTGGCAAATTTTAAAACATTCTATTTCGTATACGGGAGGATCAAAACGATGCAATTTATGTTTAGAAGAAAAATTTTGTATTTTGAAAGAAAAAAACAAGGATTGTTTACTCAACAAAAGAGCTGAAATAATTTCACGATGTCGTCATCGTAAGAAATTTCGCGTAAACAACGCAAACAAAGCCATGCATGCACACATTGTCTCCCACACACACCCCCACGCCCCGGCAGGAAGCATATAAGCGGTCATTTCTTTCGATACTTGTAAACTGCCTGATGATTCTTTTACAGATGAAACAGCCTGTTGCAGACAAGTTTTGAGGTAAGCGAAAATCTTATAATTTGCTCTAACTATATGTTGTCGAGCACTCTTTGCGTTTCGTAGACCTAAAAGGCCTGCTCTGGGATCTTAACTCGCCTTAAATCGCCCTAACTCGCCTTAAATCGCGGATAAAAAAAGTCAACAATTCTCTTAAATCGCTTAAACTCGCACTAAATCGCCTAAACTCGCCAACCAAATTAAAATTCTGAAAATAGTAAACTGAATACAGTGTAAACACCCTTTCCCCAGGAGAGGGGGGTTCTGGTTGTTTATTTCAGATAAGATTAGGAGGGCGCTTATCCGAGGGGGCTTGCTGGAGAGAGGGGGCTTAGCCGAAACAAGGGAAGTTACATGCTTATTGATAAAAGCCGAAACACAGTAATGCACTAGTAATTGGAAAGCCACGCACCCCCCTACCCAGGGAACAGCGGATATTAGATAAAGGTTGTGTCCTAAATCATTCTAATAATCTAATCCCCAACCTATACATGGCCTTCTTACTAGTCTAAACATGACTAAAGTCCCCTGCTACCCGGGCACCAAAATGAAGGCTACCATAATAATTGCTTTTAAAATTCAACAAACTATTCTAAAATTTCCCCAATTTTGATCATTGGAGGCCAAACATGCAATCCAGAGTTTGTCAAAACTTTGCCAAAGTAGGTAAATATTTTGCATTTTGTCTGTTAGCTGTATCTTGCAATTTACACAAAGTCAAATAATACATTATCCTGTAAAAGCTATGTTTAGTAAAACAATGTCTATAGAGTATAGGGTAAATGTCGATGAACAAGGCTTAATAATACATCTCGAACAGACGAATTCCCACTGATTCCCAGCCCATAATCCCTGGCCATCATGACACATATCTAACGTACGCTGTCTAATGCCCTGAGTACCCAGGCATAACAGATAGGCTAATCTGCAAATAAATCCCAGCTATTTCCCGGCATGTCCCGGATAGGGGGGTGCGAGGCTTTCCATGACTGGTGCATAAGCTTGATAATCAAGCTTATAGGTATATAATATGACATACTAGGAACCCTTATATTCAAACAGAAAAAAGTCAGGATGGCAAGCATCAGTCTGTTTTCAACATTTTATCTATTTCGATAAGTATAATTAATATGCCAATATTGTGATATGAAGATTATGAACTTCCAGAACAATTCATAAATTGTTTCGTTTTCCTTTATTGAAAATAGTGCGGGGCCTATAAATTACAGGGTAGAGGGCTTATCAAATTTCGAAATTTTAAGTGACGGTAAACTGATACTTTTAATAATTCCGACGGCCTTATATACAAGTGCTGAATTGCAGTGCCTGTAGTGCACAACATTTAATATTTTATATCAACAGTGTTCAAACTTACATAAATTGATAAACCACAGCATGATCCTGGTCAACTTTTACAGTCAGCATTGTCCGGTTCATATCGTCTTATATAAAGATCCATGATCGTTTTAATAACCGAGGTTTAACATTTTTAGCGTACGATCTTGGGTCGATAACAAAACCTGGCATTTTCATTAATTCAGTTAAATACTTCATGTTAGCCACTGCGGGGAGGGAGCCTTCTCTCAGGCTATCCAGCGGAAATTTATTATTCAAGTGTGGGAAACTTTATATAAACTAAATTTCAACATTAGTGAATTTTTATAAATACTGCACTTTATATATTGAGGGGAATTAAAATAAATACCAATCAATGTTGAGTTTTACTTATTAAATGAACACATGGAAATGAAATACTATATTTGCAACGTAAATTCAAGCTTATTTGGTAAGTTTAACACATATGTAAATTCGTTTGAATATTAAACTACAATGTATTGCCACATTGGAACATGCATGGTCACAGTTTTAATATATTCTGCACCCTTGGAATTTCCAAGATATTGACAAGGCATTCATGCATTTGGAAATTCTCAAAATATAGGATAGCAACCCCATGGGATGCACTAAATCTTCTCGTTCCTACATTCCAGCCACAACCCTGATTTTTTAGATTTCCAATTGATTGTGGTTCCAGGACTGAACTGCAATTCAATTTAAAAATACATGTTATTATGTACTGGTTTATGTTCTTCATTGTATTAATTCCAGCAATTTGGTGGTATAACCATAAAATTAGTAATACGGCAAAATAACAAGCTAATTAATTGCTGCCGAGCGCCAGCGAGGCAGCACACTAATCTTGCTCGTGCCAGTCCCTTTTGCCGAGTTATGTATAGTTAACGATATCTCAGTTTGAAAATTTATCTGTCAGCAAACCGGGGGGGAACGGGGGGCAGTCATCAGGCAAACGCCTGAGAAGCAGCTGCTCAACTGCGCATGTTTTGCTGGCACGTTGTATTCTCTGACCTTGTCTTCTACCAGGTTGCCTTGTCGTCGAATATTTTATTTAAAGTCGAGTCTGTTCAAGCGTTTGGGTGGATCGAAGTATATCTAAAAAGTTTACTATACGTAAATTTGATTCGGCGGTAATTTTTAGGTCAAACTGCTCGAAAATTTTGTGGAGGTCTTTCCTTGTTTTGTCTGCTAAACGTGCTGATTTACTTTTTATAATAGCCAAACCGTCATCTCTATATAGGCCGATGGCGCTCCGGCAGGAAGCATATAAGCGGTCATTTCTTTCGATACTTGTAAACTGCCTGATGATTCTTTTACAGATGAAACAGCCTGTTGCAGACAGCCTGTTACATCTCGTATATAGACGTATACCAAGCTGCACTGACGAGGCGTTGGACGCCGAAACATGCATGTCTGCAGATTGTACTATATATATATATATGGTGTATAAATACGAAGTCACTCGCATCTAGACTGCGTTACAAGCTGCACTGACGAGCCGTTGAACGGCGAAACATGCATGTCTGCAGATTTGACTATATATATATATATATATATATATATATATGAGAATAGGTTTTAGGAATCATGCCTGGTATTAATATGAGTTGTTTTTTTTGTTTAAAAATTTAAAAAGACTTCTACAGGCAATAAAAAGTTCTAAAATTTTGTCTCAAACGTTTCGCCCGTCAAGGCTTCTTCAGTGAGAATGTTTAACTAGATCACGTCCGATGGTTATATATGACTATAAAAGCTCCTTCACTTGTGTTGTTGAGCACTCTGTGAGGTTAATTGGTGGCTATA
This sequence comes from Trachythela sp. YZ-2020, assembly GCA_016169945.1. NCBI lineage: Eukaryota > Metazoa > Cnidaria > Anthozoa > Malacalcyonacea > Clavulariidae > Trachythela > Trachythela sp. YZ-2020. Next base: position 154,301 of record JADLSH010000373.1, read on the forward strand.
AGCGATAATGCAAAAGCTCACTTCCCTTGTGGTCGTTTGAGCACTCTGGCCCCAAGACACTTCACGCATGTCTGGATGCGCATGTGTCTGAGTATTGTACCACATGCGCTTGGGAGAGCAAGCGTATGGTGTATAAATACGAAGTCACTCGCATCTAGATTGCGTTACAAGCTGCACTGACGAGCCGTTGAACGGCGAAACATGCATGTCTGCAGATTTGACTATAAAAGCTCCTTCACTTGTGTTGTTGAGCACTCTGTGAGGTTAATTGGTGGCTATAAGCGATAATGCAAAAGCTCACTTCCCTTGTGGTCGTTTGAGCACTCTGGCCCCAAGACACTTCACGCATGTCTGGATGCGCATGTGTCTGAGTATTGTACCACATGCGCTTGGGAGAGCAAGCGTATGGTGTATAAATACGAAGTCACTCGCATCTAGATTGCGTTACAAGCTGCACTGACGAGCCGTTGAACGGCGAAACATGCATGTCTGCAGATTTGACTATATATATATATATATATATAGACAAGTATCAAGTTTAGAATCATGTATGAGTAGAGTGCTCAATACCGAGGTAGGGCGAATATAACACAAAAGACAAACTAGGTCACTTCATTTAAACTTTTATTCACTACAAAATTGTTTCGTATGGTAAGCGAAGCTTACCACACTCATCAGGTGAATGTCGCGTTTGTTGTTATGCTTAGGAATACTATATACATGTTTGACGTCATCAAAAGGATAGGATTACAGTGTTATATATATACAAGCTTGTTAATTATTACTAAGTAGGAAGACTAAGTCTTTTGACTCAGCAACTCCACCATATCAAGAAGCATTACAAAGAAGTGGTTACAATTATACGCTCAATTTTAACCCTCGACCACCAAAACCAAAGCGCACTAGGACCAGAAACGTCACATGGTTCAACCCACCCTACAGCGCCAATGTTACATGCGACCAACATTGGGCAAAAATTTCTCCAAGCTGTCGACCAATGCTTTCCACAAAATCAACCCTTGCACAAGCTATTCAACCGCAACACCGTAAAGTTAAGCTACAGCTGTATATATATATGTATACAGGCTATAACACGTACGAAGAAGCTGCGGCGTACATTCAATTACAGTTTGAAAACCTGAATAAAAGAAAAGGTCGCTTGAGCACTCTGGCCCCAAGACACTTCACGCATGTCTGGATGCGCATGTGTTTGAGCATTGTACCACATGCGCTTGGTGAGAGCAAGAGTATGATGTATAAATACGACGTCACTCACATCTAGACTGCGTTACAAGATTAGTGAATAGTAGACTATCCACCGGTTCAAATCTACCACATTTCTTTTCCTTGATCGTTTATCTTTCTTCGATTGGGGGTCAATTTGATATGGTTCAACCCGCCCTACAGCGCAAATGTAGCCAGTAATATTGGTCACTTCTTTCTGAGAACGGTTGATGAATGCTTTCCCAGGAGCCACCCGCTGCACAAGATATTCAACAGAAACACCCTTTTGCTACAGTTGCATGCCCAACATGGAGAGAATCATCTCATCAAAAAACCAATCCGTCCTCAGGAAAGGAACCCAGACTGATCCAACAACTGCCGATTCATGCAAATGCCGCGATCCTTGTCCGGTCAAGAGGAAATGCCAGAAGAAAGGGGTTGTATACCAAGCCATTGTCACAAGAGAGGACAATAACGAGGCAAACAGTTATGCCGGGTTAACGGAAGGTATGTTTAAGACAAGGTATGCAAACCACAAAACTTCATTTCAGCATAAGAAGTACAGAAACGCGACTGAGCTCAGCAAGTTTGTCTGTACCCTTAAAGAAGCGGACGTGAACTTTTCCATCAAATGGAGAATTTTGAAGAGATGTAAGCCCTATTCCAACGTCACAAAACACTGCAATTTATGCTTATATGAGAAATTTGTAATTACTTGCCATCCGGAGCTAAGCTCTCTTAACAGTAGAAACGAACTCGCATCGACTTGCAGACACAGAAAGAAACATTTGTTGTGCAGTAAATAGCTGTAGATAAATTAAATTTTAGGATACATAACACATTCCACAGACATGACATCATACACACTGACAACCCATGCACAATCAAACAATCAAACATCTCAAGTTTCACACATATATATTAACATCAGACGCGACTTTGACCTGACAAGTGTAGTACAAATTTGTAGTCAATAAAGTTTTATGAAGTAACCCAAGTTTGTATTTATTTTTATATATATATATATATATATATATATATAGTCAAATCTGCAGACATGCATGTTTCGCCGTTCAACGGCTCGTCAGTGCAGCTTGTAACGCAGTCTAGATGCGAGTGACTTCGTATTTATACACCATACTCTTGCCCTCACCAAGCGCATGTGGTACAATACTCAGACACATGCGCATCCAGACATGCGTGAAGTGTCTTGGGGCCAGAGTGCTCAAACGACCACAAGGGAAGTGAGCTTTTGCATTATAGCTTATAGCCACCAATTAACCTCACAGAGTGCTCAACAACACAAAGTGAAGGAGCATATATAGTCAAATCTGCAGACATGCATGTTTCGCCGTTCAACGGCTCGTCAGTGCAGCTTGTAACGCAGTCTAGATGCGAGTGACTTCGTATTTATACACCATACTCTTGCCCTCACCAAGCGCATGTGGTACAATACTCAGACACATGCGCATCCAGACATGCGTGAAGTGTCTTGGGGCCAGAGTGCTCAAACGACCACAAGGGAAGTGAGCTTTTGCATTATAGCTTATAGCCACCAATTAACCTCACAGAGTGCTCAACAACACAAAGTGAAGGAGCATATAGAACGTTGTCGCAATGCAGATAGATAGATAGAAAGGAATTCTAATTATAGATGCAATTACTTCCGCTTACAGATATTAAATGACTCAAAATTACATATTTTAGCCGGGGGTTGACTTTAATCAGCTCTGATCTGTTCATATATCGATATCAGTAAATGTAAACTCGAATCTGGATATGTTTTCACTCTTTTTTATATTAGCTTTAAATACACGCCACATAGCAATCGCAAAATTATTATTTCCACAAATACAAGTTATTTGTCGGAGAGGCTTTAACTCCTTTGGCTTTGTGCATCGTATAGTGATGCTTTACTGTTACTGTGTTAGTCTGTAATAGGCTATACTATGAATATAGTTTTTTGCTGTCAAAAATAGAAGCATCACGCTGCAAATGTTTGCTCCACTAAGGTCTAATCGAAAAGGAGTTTAACATTGCCATCTAGTTATTCAACGGCATGTTATTGAATATTTATTTTCTGCTTAACGTGCACGAATGCTAGGTTAGCCGTATAGGTTGTTGTTTACTCGAATACTGCACCACTATATACAGTTGCCTAGCTATCTACAGCTCTAGCGGAAGGACTTAAATTAGTGTGAGAAATTCTTAAACTAATAATATTTAGCTGCTTTTGAATGTTTTACTATAATGTAAATTTGGTATATGATACACTTTTCTAGTATACTCGACAGTATACAGATTAGTAATGCGTGCGTCAGACGTGTCGTGTTGTTTATATATTTCGTGCAAATGAACTCGTATTTATGTATTCGTTGATTTTTAATACACATCCGCGATTTTATATTATATAGCAGGAATCTATGAACGTGTTGCCCATTGGAAATCTATTCGATATTGTTTTTATCCCCGAGCCGGCGCGAAGCGCCGTGCGAGGGTACTAATTCCGCTCGGAGATTTACACCCGGGTATGTGAAAACATTGTGGAATGCAAAGTCGTCCGCCATTTTTTTTTGTCATGGACTCGACCTTTTCGTAAGTTATGCGCATGCGCAAGTTCAAGCCGAGAGAAGACTTCCATTTTGCAAACTTTTTTCAAAAAAGTTTTGCACACATTTTATAAGTAAGTCTCTATGTAAGTAAGTTTGGATAAATGAAAATTATTTAGAGGCAAATTAACAAGAGGAAAAACAGTCGAAAGACCGAAAAAGGAGCGTTTTAAACAGGCAAGTGTCTATTTTGCATGCTTGCTTTGCCGATTTTTTAACATAGCATGCAGTATAGTTTGTGAATTTGAAAATGTGTATATCATTCTGTGTGGTCAATACAACATTGATTGATCTTTAAGAGTATTTTAGTATTGATTCAAATATGTTATAGAAAAATAAAAAACAATAAATCTCAAAAATTTCATTGCAAAAGCAAGTGCGAAGTATAAAAATACTCCTCGAAAAGCAGTTGAAGTTTTTTGAAAATTTCGAAACGTTTTCTGAACGTCTAAGGTTGAATATTACAGTAAATCAAAGCTAAAAGAGTACATAATAGCATACCCACTTTATATAGTTGGGCAATTGATAATTTTATAGTTAAAAACAAAATAATATTTGTACAAATTAAAATATAAAAAGTATACATGTTGCGTGTTACCATGGTTACATTCGTCGACTCAGTACTTCATGTTAAAATAACTGTTGGAGAGTATAAATTGTTTGGTTCAAATGGGCGAGGGGATTCTGCATGCATGTATTTCTAGTAGTTGTGATAAGTCATATTAAAATGTGGGATGTGAAACGAAACCCCCGGAATAATAGAATTGATTGTTTATTCAAAGTTTAATTTCGCTGTAAACGGGTGCATATATAATATATATATATAATATATATATATGCTCCTTCACTTTGTGTTGTTGAGCACTCTGTGAGGTTAATTGGTGGCTATAAGCTATAATGCAAAAGCTCACTTCCCTTGTGGTCGTTTGAGCACTCTCGCCCCAAGACACTTCACGCATGTCTGGATGCGCATGTGTCTGAGTATTGTACCACATGCGCTTGGTGAGGGCAAGAATATGGTGTATAAATACGAAGTCACTCGCATCTAGACTGCGTTACAAGCTGCACTGACGAGCCGTTGAACGGCGAAACATGCATGTCTGCAGATTTGACTATATATAATATATATCGGCGAAACATGCATGTCTGCAGATTTGACTATATAAGCTCCTTCACTTTGTGTTGTTGAGTACTCTGTGAGGTTAATTGGTGGCTATAAGCGATAATGCAAAAGCTCACTTCCCTTGTGGTCGTTTGAGCACTCTGGCCCCAAGACACTTCACGCATGTCTGGATGCGCATGTGTCTGAGTATTGTACCACATGCGCTTGGTAGAGCAAGCGTATGGTGTATAAATACGAAGTCACTCGCATCTAGATTGCGTTACAAGCTGCACTGACGAGCCGTTGAACGGCGAAACATGCATGTCTGCAGATTTGACTATATAATATATATATAAAATTCAAGTTTGGTTTGTTTTTAGTAGAACAAAGAGTGCTCAACACTATTTGAAAGTAGAGTAAAATTATTTATTGTTTCTATCTTAAAGTAAAGCCGTCGCTACACGGTGTTTCTCGTATAACTAAAAGTAATGCATCAGTCAATTCTAGCATTACCCATCCCCCGGGCAACCCCCGGGCATTTGCACTTATTTTTCTTAAAGTGTACAATTCCCCGGGGCCGGGCAGAAATGATGACAAATGCCCGGCCCTGGGGCACACCGACCATTATGAGATCACCGATATTGACAAAGATTCGGATAAGATTTCACGGAAACAGCAAAATGCACAAGAATCCTTGCTCAACAGAAAGTTTTACATACGTTAATGACCCCTAAAAACGAGCAAGTTTTACTGGACGAGTTTCGTTGTGCATAAATTAAAAGCTACTGTAGTTATCCCAGCTTTTGAACAAGAAAGACGTGCTTGTCTGCGAGGCTTTACATTGGTAATACCAAACTAACTATTAAATTATAAAAGTAAACTAAATATGAATTATATACTATGCAAGTGTCAGTTTTCTGCTATGAACGTTTTATACTGCAGATTGCTTTTAGTAATGGCAGCGCACATGTTTTTCCGTTCGAGACAAATGCCCGGCCGAGACATGAAACTCTGAGTAGTGACGACACTATTTTAAGTATATAATTAAATTAAATTCGCTCTACCTTTAGGTATTGAGCACTCTTTAGACTATACGTTCAAATATTTTGAATATATATATATATGACAAGCTTTTGTAACGTATAGTAAAGAGAGTGCTCAATACTTAAAATTCAGTAGAGCGAATGTAATTACTGTTTTTACTTAAAATGTTTCTGTGTCTCTACTCCGATGTTTCGATTGTCTCTACTATGCAATTAAAAATTCATACGCATACGAGATATTTTGAAAAAATGGGAGACGGCATGCATGCATGTAGCACTGAGGGAAAAGTGCCAATTGGTTTCTTATTGTAATTTTAATGTACTTACAAAACTTGGTGTGTATGAACTGCTAGTTTTCGTATCGGGCAGTAGTTTTCTCATTGTGACGCACAACTCCAAACAAGAAAACCATTCGGTCTTTAAAAGCTCTCCATACATCTCCACAGGACATAGCAACAAGAATGTCCGCTTTAGCAAACGATCCATTTCAAATATATCCTTCAAATCTGGTAACATTTCGATAGCTTCGCTACGTAAAACAAAAAGCGAACGTTAAAAATTAGCACCCATAAAATCAATATACCATATCAAGTATACCGTTGCTTACTCTTTTTGAAAAAGAGTAAGCAACCTCAATATATGCAGCACCTCTTTTGAGTGGCATGTATTTATAAGCCGCTCATGAAAGGGGAGATGCATAGATGTATACATTCTGTATTGTTCATTTCTAATTTTGCATGGTCATTGTTTAGTATAAGGGAGAAACAATGGGATTTATAGTGTTATGCATGTATTTTACTTAATATATGTTAAACAACTAGGGATCCAAGGATTGTGCAAAGTTTCAAAGAGCCATAAGTTTTGAGGAAAACGAAAGATTAATATGGAAGCAGGGCCGTCCTCAGAAAATTTTTCAGGGGGGGTGTAAGCTGTTTCAACCGACTGCCAAAATAACTTGTACCGACTAAATACAATTTTCCTTGTCAAAAAGGTTTTCTTTATCTGTCGACGGGGGGGGGGCAGGTTTAAAATTTTTTCCCGGACTATACAGATTTTAAGATCAATTATTTGGTTCAACCGTATAAATTTACTTTTGGAAAACAAACTAATTGCGTTTTTCTAATCCTGGTGGTACTGACATAATTTCCGTTTTATGTGTTAGCCATTAAAAATTTTTTTTTTTGCCGACTCAAATCTCACTTCTGCCGACTGAATCTCCAAACAGAATTTCTGGGGGGGTGTGACAACCCTCCAAACCCCCCCGTAGGGACGGCCCTGTATGGAAGCACTGAAGTACTCTGCGGCGAAGACATAATTTACACCATAATTTACAAGTAAATGCAAGTAATGTTTCAGGAAAATCTCTCCTTGATCCTACAGATAAAGAATATTTCACAATTCGCCGTGGGAAGTGTATGCGTATTTATTGCTGACGTAAATAGATGACTCATGCATGGAATTAGCTAGCAGTATTTATGCCAAGATTGTCAAGTTCTCATGACATTTGTTTTTCGAAGGTCTATTATTACCATTTGCGTTCAACCTTGAAGTTTGACGATTTTAACGCGTTTGTTTACTTTTCAAACATGAACGTTTGCTAACAAAACATGAACGTTTGCTAACAAAACATGAACGTTTGCTAACAAAACGTACACCTCATGAAATATTAGATTTTGCGATTTTTTGGCGAAGTATGAATATGTTTTTGATCCTTACTTTATGATCCTTATATCTTTCATTCTGTCTTGCAAAATAACTTAAATTTTGCGAGCGTAACATTCGAAAATATGGAAAATTGCTTAAAACGGATTTAAGACGAGTTTCCCGTTTGGACGGGAAAGTTGGACGGGAAAGTTAGACGGGAAACTCGTCTGCCCCCGGATTCATATTAGACGAGTTTCCCCGTCTAAGACGAGTTTCCCGTGGGCGTGACCAAACGTTCACATTTGAAAAGTAAACAAACGCATTAAATCGTCAAGCTTCAAGGTTAATTATATCCCATCAATTCAAGGTATACTGTAAAGTTTAAATTAACACGACTATTGGGACTGCAGGCTTTGCAGCACGTTTATATCATTATATGATCCCGTTTTATACCATAGAGGTTATAATATAAATCGGATACTATAGTCTACACTGTTTTGATAATAATACAGATTACAGATCGAATACATGCAGCCATCGACTATATATATCCAGCCATCGACTTGCACAAGTTTATTGACATTGGCATTGCCCCGGCCCTATAGTTCATAAGGCTATAGTTGTATTTGAAATAATATAGCCTTTAAACTGCTACCACATTTACCTTCCTTATCATTTATATAATCTGCAAACTCGCATTTGAGATACAGTCTTTAAATATTTTGTCATAATCATAATTCTCAAAAGCAAATGTCAAATAATAGTAATAATAATGCTCGGGAAGCGAAAATAAGTGAATTTCTACAATCCTTCCCGTTGATTATCCAGTACTGAAGGCAAGTTGGTAAGTCAGTTATAATGACTGATTTCTCTCCGGTTCATCGACATACTTATAGTTATACTATATATTGATAATTTGATATAATGATAATGTTCTTGTCGCTAGACTCGCTACACGGCACGCGTACGAATCTCGCAGTCAACTCGCGGCCACGCACTTGATAGCGCACGTGCATTTGTGATTGCACAAAAAATCGCGTGTTCCGGGGGAAAGATCGCCAATTTAATGTCAATTCAACGTCTTCAGCAAATGTTTCAAATTCAATATAAAGACTCTAATTCAGCATAGTTTGTGTAAAGTCGCCATAAGATCAAAAGAATATTTAAAGAAAAATGTGAAGCCCTGTCTTGAAGCACTAAATCACTAAATGTTAATGAAATTTAAAAAGAAACATAAATTGTTGCACCCCCCGGAAAGTTTACACTATGATTGAATGAATGAATGAATGAATGAATGAATGAATGACTGACTCCTTTGAATTTTCGCCACTCACCACAATATTGCAAAGTTTCGAAGAAACTTTGCACTAAAAATGAACTTTACTAAGGTTTAACTGGAAACAGTATTGATTGGCAATGAGACTGATCGAAATAACAATATAGTTTGTCTTGAATTTTTATCTTAGTTGTGCTGTTTCTCAGCTTTTGTGCAAAGTGGCACTTGCCGCCTTTTACCAATAGCTCACTCGGGTGGCACTTTAAGAGTCGCCTGTCAGTGAGAACTACTGAGACAGAATTCAAGACTTGTATACATTTATGTTGATGCATGTTACTGTTGTTGTGTAAGGTGGTTAAACCGCCTTTTACCAGCACCTCTTTGAGTGGCATGTATTTACAAGCCGCTCATGAAAGGGGAGATGCATAGATGTATACCTTCTGTATTGTTCATTTCTAATGTTGCATCACTAGCTGCCATGGCACTACATGTCTGAGATACAGTACAGATGTACAAGGCAAGCCAGACAAAAAATACGACTTTTTCCAATTCCTGTAGTCAGTAGGAGGGAATAATCAATCTTGATATCTCGGTATAATATCTCGGTATAAATATTGCAAGACCATTCAAAACAGCATTTCTGTGCATATCCCATTAGCTGACAGTACTCTACCATTGACGAGTAAAATACTCTGGCTTGAGATCAGAGAGAGTAAAATACAAAAGTAGGGAGCATATGAGTGCATTGCCAGCTAATGGGGTTAACACGAGAAACTGGCTGATAGTTTTGGTAAATCATTAACTGACAGTACCCTGTCACTGACGAGTAAAATCGTCTCTCGTTAGACAGAGTAAAATCGTCTGGCGTTACATCCTAATGTAGGGGGCATATATGGGTGCACTGCCATCTATAATGGGTTAATGTGTTTAACGCCAGATGACTTTACTTGTCAAGAGGAAAGTGTTGGATGTAAATGGGGGTACTGTACAGTACATTGTATATAAAATTAAAAATTCTAATTCTGGCAGGAGGATGGAAGCTTTCAGGATGCCATCAGGGATATGCAGCAAGCCCGCCCAAATATATCAAACAAAGAAGTACAGTAGTAAGCATGGGGATGAGATGGCCGTTGTATCTGAAGAGATGATATGTTTACGTGAACGAAAATGCCAGAGGACTGGAAACGAGATAAGCAAAATATCCATCTATATCTGGATTGGAGTTTCTAAATTGTTACTGTATTCTGATTGGCTGATTTTCTTATTGTACGAACTGTGTTTAACTTAAATGATTTTTATATAGAACTTGCCCCTGTGGATCGGTATAGTTTTCAGAATATCATAAATATAAATATCTAAACGATTATTAAGCAAATATTGTTGTAGTTTTTGCATATTCTATGTTGTATATATATTACTATTTTTTCCCCTGACAGTCTGAGTCGTAACCTTCTATTTCAGTATGCGTACTTCCAGTATTTGAAGTACATTTACTCAAAGTTTGAGTATGCGTATTCCAGCATTTGTTGTACGTTTACTCAATGTTTTAGTCACTTGTTCGTTGAGTAACTGGAACCGTTTTTTGAGTAAGACACTACTCACGTTTTGAGTAAGTTTACTCAACGTTAGAGTATACTGTTCATTTACTCAAAATTAGGAGTCACAATGGGTGCATTTTGTTTGAGTAGCTAGAACTCTTTTTTTAGTAACAAGTACTCATATCTTGAGTAAGTTTACTCAAAGGTTGAGTATACTTTTCATTTACTCAAAATTAGGAGTCACTATGGATGCATTTTGTTTGAGTAACTAGAACTCTTTTTTTGAGTAACAATTACTCATATTTTGAGTAAGTTTACTCAAAAATAGAGTAATTTATTAGTTTACTCAATCAGTGAGTAGCAGTAAATTGATCTAATTTGAGTATTTTCAACTCTTATTTTTGAGTAAATTCACTCAAAAATCTGAGCAATTGTTACTCACATCTTCGAGTTGGCTTTACTCATTATTATGAGTCACTATGGGTGCATTCATTTACTCATTTTACTCCCTTAGCACAGAGACGAAAGGATGTCAATCTATTGATAATATCACTTTAATGTAGTGTCAAACATTATTACTAAGGGTAAAATACGTTACATGCAGTCACACAGTACACCCATTAACTAGTGGCCTTCACTTGTCAACATGCAAAATTTTATAAAAGTTAAAAAATAGGAAAATATCCATGATTTCGGATATTTTCCTATTTTTTAACTTTTATAAAATGCATATTAATGCGCTTGGAAGTTGTTTTTTTTATGTATATATTTGGGACACATGAGGTCACGATATTGTAAAAGCTGCATGGATAGGCTCTTTTGATGCAAATAATCATACAATTCATTAAACGAGAATCTCAGCAGCGAACCATTCGAGCCCCAAATGCCTTAGTTTAAATAAACCCATACTCTTCCATTATTTAAATTTTGGGCTTTTAAATTAAGTTATTTCAGCGACAATGGAATAAAATTAACAGTAAAGAACAAGTGCGAAGTAGGTAACCCCACCTATATAGGGACGGAAGTAATTAGTATTCAGGATATGTTTAGAGTGATGTCACAGGAGGATGACGTCATAAAGAATTATCGCGTAACACATTTGTCGCGCGACAATTGTGGCGCCACATGAATATTAATGAGGTGTATTAAATATAATCTATGAAGGTTGTACATTTTAACTGGCAAGGTGAACATATTTTTTTTTCGGAGATGGATAGAAGAGAGAGACATAACGAGAGGCATCGAAGATACAGGGAAAGGCGTAGGGAAGCCGACATTAGGCTCCGAGAAGAGCTCGTCAGGCTCAGAGAATTCTATAACTTTATGCTCGAGAATGATTTTGAACTTGTTATTTTATATGAGAAAGAGAAAAGATGCAGGGAGCAACCAGAAGCCTGGCAGCAAGATACAGACAACCTAGAAGACATTCTACGGGAGTTTGTTTGAAAATGTAAACGAAATGTTGATATAATGAGATGTTTTTAGACCCGTCGATCTTAGTATGTATCAAGCGTAATATTTTACAACCCTGAGCTGCAGGTGAAATATGTAAGTGTTTTAATGAATATTTACTTGTTTGTGGAAATGCTGCGACCCTAAGGGGAATGTTTTAATGAATATTTATTAGTTTGTGGAAATGCTACAGCCCTAAGGGATATGTTTCAGAGGTGAAAAACGTGTGTGATTTGATGAAGGGAATAATTATTAATTGTGCAACTGCGCCGTTTCACTATATGCATAAATTAGTTTTGACACAATGATAAACACAGAGATTAAGTTTTGTACACTTTATTGCTTAAAAGTAATTACCAGTGTATAATGATAAGATTACAACTATGTTAATAAATGTTTTGAACTATGTGGGGTTCTCTGGAGGTTCTGTAGGGGTTCTCTCAGGGTTCTGTAGGGGTTCTCTGGGGGTTCTGTAGGGGTTCTGATTATTACAATCTTGCAAACATGCATTAATTGTTCTTTTCGCATTGAGTTCCCATTTTTCTCATGCGCCTTCGCATTTTGCCTCGCATTCTTCGCATTTTGCTTCGCATTCTTTGCATTAAGACCCAATCAGGCCCGATGGCCCGGAATATCTCAGCCTGGCTGACACTTAGTCTTAAGTTCGCATTCTGTTCATGCGTCTTCATCATAAACACTACATCGATTCATTGATCATCATCACTATTTTGTCAACCGCTGCAGATAAAGCTTCATCAGGATCAAACGAGTCTTCGTTCACAATGCCTCCTTCGTTTCCATGATTTTTCTATGCATAGGATCCTTTTTAAGTGCTTTTATCCAACGTAAATTATCCAGGTAAACGTCAGCGAATTCTTTCTGAAGTCTTTCAAAGGCTTTCTGCCTAGCTACACTTTCTTCTTGCCCATCCATTTGCAACGTTTTCAGCAGTTCATCATATTCTGGCCCAACCGTCACTTTTGCATCGTCAATCATGGTTGCCCAAGGATCAATCTCTTCCTTTATCTCACCATCATCTTTGGAATTCTCACTGTTTTCATCATCACCTGTCTCTGCATTCTCACTGTTTTCATCATCACCTGTCTCTGCATTCTCACTGTTTTCATCATCACCTGTCTCTGCATTCTCACTGTTTTCATCATCACCTGTCTCTGCATTCTCACTGTTTTCATCATCACCTGTCTCTGCATTCTCACTGTTTTCATCATCACCTGTCTCTGCATTCTCACTGTTTTCATCATCACCTGTCTCTGCATTCTCACTGTTTTCATCATCACCTGTCTCTGCATTCTCACTGTTTTCATCATCACCTGTCTCTGCATTCTCACTGTTTTCATCATCACCTGTCTCTGCATTCTCACTGTTTTCATCATCACCTGTCTCTGCATTCTCACTGTTTTCATCATCACCTGTCTCTGCATTCTCACTGTTTTCATCATCACCTGTCTCTGCATTCTCACTGTTTTCATCATCACCTGTCTCGGCAGTCTCACTGCTTTCATCATCATGTGATGAGGTTGATACATCTTCATCCGATTCTGTATAACGGAATTTCTTTCGGGGAATTTCATCATCTGTGTAATATGCCTTATCTTCGTATTCCAACACGGAGTCTTGGTCAAAACTATGGGCATACGTGCAATGGTTCGCTTTATGCCGCCTGACATTATAATAGGATGAGAACCGTTTCAAACATCATTCACACTGATAAGAACCCATAGTCAACTATACGCTCTCATGAAATGGGAGATCAGGCCAAGAGTGGCTAATTATATAGTCGATATATGCGGAATATCCGGACCGACGCTGCCGGTAAATAACGTGTTTATTTTTTATCATATGTAAAATTTAAGAATTTATTAAAATTGAAAATTCCAGTGTACTGAAATAATTTGAGATCAGTGCAATTGTGAAATCAAAGCGAGGCTGACAAAACTTGAAGTCTTGAACGTTGAAAGAAAACACGAAGACGAAAACTGGCAAGAAACTCACAAAAAAAACATAGTTTCTGTAAAAATGTACACGATATTTTTAAATATGGCAGCAGAAAAGCATAGGAATGAAAGGTTTTGCCGGCCTGGTTTTCTGGTGTTCAGTTTTGCTTCGACAAGGATATCTTCGTGTTTACTTGCTTTGCCCATAAAAACTCATAAAGTGAATCATGCAGTCAATGCATGTGTTTGACTTCGATCAACGCTTTCTACTAAAACTGGACAATGAACAAGGTATGCTGTAATTTTTTTCTGGTCGTTTCACGATAAAAAAACATATAGCCTCAACTTTGTTTGCCAAGGGCCAAGGCTTTAATTTTTTTGTTTACAATATGTATACGAAAAGTACTTTTAACAAATGGGCTGAAAAATCATGTTTTCATTACATTTGGTCCATGTTTTTAAGTTCTATGTATGGAGAAAAGTTTTTTCTTCTGTGATATCTGTTTAAACTGTGCTTTTTTAACTTCGATGTGCCCAAATACTGAAATACATGTATTAGTTTTCTCGGCAGCATTAGTATGAAGCCTTTAGAGTTGATGCAATTCATTTTTGTACTCTAACTATCGTTAGGCTAGCTTTTTGAACCTTTTGGGTAGATGTTTTAATCTAAAAATTGTTTCACTCCTGTGTTTTGTCGCGTAATCCAGAGCGGGCCGGATGAGTTTCAGAGCGGGCCGGACCGCTCTGAAACGCTCGCTAGCCAATCAGATTGCTTTATTTTCATAGATAAAAAATAAACCTCATTAATATTCATGTGGTGCCACAATTGTCGCGCGACAAATGTGTTACGCGATAATTCTTTATGACGTCATCCTCCTGTGACATCATCACTCTAAACATATCCTGAATACTAATTACTTCTGTCCCTATATAGGGGGGTTACCTACCGTGCGAGTTGATTTATTCTTAACTAAAGATTACAGATTAATGTTTATATTAAACTAGAAATACACTCATGCAGAATCCCCTCGCCTATTCGAACTCAGGAATTCTTCCCAAAATCTATTGTAACATGAAGTATTTGGTCAATCATTGTAACCATAGCAACACACAATTTTTTTACTTTTGGTACAAAATGATAAAAGAGTAATATAAATATTTGTACTTTAACTATAAAATTATGAATTGCCCCACTATATAAAGTAGATATGTTATTACGTACTCTTTTAGCTTTGGTTGTTGTAAAATTTAACCTTAGACATTTCACAAAAACGGAAACATTTTTTCAGAAAACTTCAACAGTATATATTTTTAAATCTATATTTAAAATGACGTTTTTGACATTACGTTGTTTCTTCAAAATTCAAATTTAAACTTGCTAAAATACCTTTTAGGTTTAATCGATATTATAATAACCTCACAGAGTGACATACGCTTTTGCAAATCCAAACTAAAATATGAAAAATAGACACTTACCCGTTTAAAACACTTCAAAAGTGTCCTTTTTTCAGCCATTCCACTCCCTCTCGTTTATCTTGTTTTGAAGACGCTGATTATCGGTATGTTTTTCCAATAGTCCGAGTATTAAAAATCATTTTTGATGAATAACAAAATCTTTATCCGTAAATCTTTTAAAAATGTTTATCCGTATGTTTCTCTCGACCTGAATTCGCGCATGCGTATAAAGTAGAAAACCCTGAACCGAGCCGGGCGATAGCCCGGGCGAGGGTACTAATTCCGCTCGGTTATTTATCACACCCGGAAAAAAGGAAATCCATGGGAGATCTTAAAGTTCATCAATAATCGCGGGCGCGTGGTTCAAGGTTGGTGGGTGGTCATCTCACTGATCTCAAAAGTATGGCAGATTGTCAGGAGTGGAGTGAGTGAAATTATAGAAAAACTTGATAAAGTCTGAATTAAATGTCGCTTTTGGAACTTTATTGGAAGAGCTGTGTCTGTGGGACGGATCTTATCGCTTTAACTTTAGCAAAAAAGATAAGAAGAGTCCAAGCGACACCTGAACGAAAAAGGCAGGTTTGTTATATTTATATTAAAACAATAAAAGTGTTGACGTATTTTTGTTCTAAAAACTCCTGCTTTATATTTATAGTTTTTCATTTATTTTATACGGTTAAAGTATCGTATATTTTATATGATGAAAAAGGTCTAAATTAAAAGGAGAACGAAATCATTTTTACGCTTATGTCTTAAACTGATTTCCTTTCAAAAAGTAATTTTTATCGGTAAAATACAGTTTAGTTTTGTGAACATTTCGAAACGTTATATTTGAACGAAATGTTGAATTTTACATTAGTTTACCTCATATAACGAATAATAACATACCTACATCATAAATTCGGGAATTCTATAGCTAAAACAACTATTTTTTAATTATTTTTGGCCGATTTGTATCCTGTTTTCTCGCTAAAAATTTGTATTATTTTGTGTCAGTGTTGCTATGACTACAGTGCTTCCACTACTTGAGAAATATTTCCGTTGCGTATCTTTCAAGAAACCATGCGAAAGTGAAAAACCTTAACTTCTATCTCTATATATATTTCCCGGTTTCCTTACAATTTTCCTTTCAAGCTATTAGAGTATTGTTTTCCTTCAAACTCATTTGAAATGAACGAAAACACTTATGTCAAGAAGTTCACTTATATGACGCTGTCCTTTGAGTGTGTCATAAATGGAGAGGGGGGTGGGGGGTGTAGGGAATTCAATTCTGTTTTTAGCGAAAATTATGCCTTAATCGAAGATACCAAGCACGGCCACTGATTTACCGAATCCCATTTCCAGAAGAAAGACTGCCGGTGCAACGGCCTTTTCCTGCATTTTGCATCGCAGATTTTGCAACAAAAAAGCTTAGTATAACGTTGGAAACTGTCGTTGTTTAGCTGTGGCGAGGGGTTGCTGCATGCATGTATTTCTAGAAATACATTCATGCAGAACCCCCTCGCCCATTAGAACCAAGCAATTAAACTCCCCAAAAGCTATTGTAACATGAAGTACTGAGTTGATCACTGTAACCATGGTAACACGCAACCGGTCGTATATTTATTTTATTTTTTTGTACAAAATGGAAAAATAGTGATAAGGTTTGTACTTTTCACTGTAAAATTATCAATTGCCCAACTATATAAAGTAGCTATGTCATTACGTACTCTTTTAGCTTTGATTTACTCTTATAAAACGTTGCCATAAAACTTCGCCATAAAACTTCAACTGTTTTTTGAACAGTATTTTTATACCATGAAGTTTTTGAGATTAAATATGTTGTTTCTTATTCTATAACGCATTTGAATTAATATTAAAACACTTTTTAAGATTAATCAATGTTGTATTAACCACACAGAATGAACCACGCATTTTGAAAACCACAAACTATAGTGCATGCCAATTGACGGCAAAACTGCAAAAGCAAGTATGCAAAATAGACACTTACGCGTTTTAAAACTCGAAAACCTTGTCCTTTCTCGGCCTGTTGACTTTAGTAAGTGAAAGTCCTGTACAAAATTTTCATTTATCTTTGTTTTGTCTGTATTATTTCCCGACTCATGAGCACAAAAGAATGAACAAAACTATATTTGAAAAAAGTTTTGTTGGTACGTATGTTATTACGTACTCTTTTAGCTTTGGTTGTTGTAAAATTTAACCTTAGACATTTCACAAAAACGGAAACATTTTTTCAGAAAACTTCAACTGTTTTTTGACAGTATATATTTTTAAATCTATATTTAAAATGACGTTTTTGACATTACGTTGTTTCTTCAAAATTCAAATTTAAACTTGCTAAAATACCTTTTAGGTTTAATCGATATTATAATAACCTCACAGAGTGACATACGCTTTTGCAAATCCAAACTAAAATATGAAAAATAGACACTTACCCGTTTAAAACACTTCAAAAGTGTCCTTTTTTCAGCCATTCCACTCCCTCTCGTTTATCTTGTTTTGAAGACGCTGATTATCGGTATGTTTTTCCAATAGTCCGAGTATTAAAAATCATTTTTGATGAATAACAAAATCTTTATCCGTAAATCTTTTAAAGATGTTTATCCGTATGTTTCTCTCGACCTGAATTCGCGCATGCGTATAAAGTAGAAAACCCTGAACCGTCCATGGCATCGCGGCGGACGACTTTGGATTCCACTGTGTTTTCACATACCCGGGTGTAAATATCCGAGCGGAATTAGTACCCTCGCACGGCGCTTCGCGCCGGCTCGGGGAAAATGCATGCATTGCTATATACACATACCAACGTGCATGTAGTTCCCGCAAACCTAATGATCACCCTTGGATAGATGCCGAACTACGGAATCTCATCAAGAAAAAGGACAGACAGCGTAGAAAAGCAATTAGATCGCAAAAACCTACGGATAGGACCAAGTTCATAAAGTTACGTCGGGAATTAAGAGCTGCTTTGAGAAGAAAGAAACGCGATCATGCATCAGAGCTGAAGTCACATTTATGTGATAACCCAAAATTTTTTTGGAAATACGTCAAATCTATCACCAAAAAGTCAACTAGTCCAAATTTCTTGCGAGACGGGCAGACATTTATTTCAGATTCCATGGAAAAAGTTAACTTGCTTAATGAGTACTTTCAGTCAGTTTTTGTCCAAGACGATGATGAACACTTGCCACAGGACAACACATGGAAGTCTCCGCATAGCCTATCTGAGTTCGAATTGACGATTACCGAAGTGTACGAGGCTCTCAGAAATATAGATCCTAACAAAGCTAGTGGCCCAGACAGCATCCCTGGAAGATTATTAAAACAGGTGGCCCTGGAAATTAGTCCATCAATAACTAAGCTATTCAACCAATCTCTAACTGACAGCTGTTTTCCCCAAAAATGGAAAACGGTTAACTTGTTTCCACTTTATAAACAAGAGGATCCTACGTTAGTAAACAACTACCGTCCCATCTCATATCTCTGTATCCTTTCCAAGGTTTTTGAAAAATGCGTTTTCAATCATTTTTCTCCATTTCTATCTCCCCAATTTTACCATGTACAACATGGCTTTAGAAGTGGAAGATCTACAACAACTCAACTCCTAGTTGTTTATCAAGATATATATTAGAATCATTAAGTAAAGGTCTGGAGGTGGACATTATCTTTCTAGACCTAGCTAAAGCCTTTGACAAAGTATCACATGTCTATTTAATCGATAAACTTAGACTATTTGGAATAGAAGCCAAGCTGATAAACTGGCTAAAGAGCTATTTGGATGGGAGAAGACAAAGAGTTGTAGTGGAAGGTACATACTCAGAGTGGCTTGCTGTAACATCAGGAGTACCCCAGGGATCCAATCTTGGACCCTTGTTATTTTTAGCTTACATTAACGATTTGCCAAATTACACAATCAATCACTCTCCAATAGCGTTGTTTGCTGATGATTCTAAACTATTCAGAACTATAAAAAAATGAGACGGATCATAGGAAATTACAATCCGACTTATCCGAATTAGTAAACCGTTGGAGTAGTGACTGGATGATGAATTTTAATGCCTCGAAATGTAAAGTATTAAACATATCGAAGAAAGTCAACAAAGTCGAACGTCAGTATGAATTGAATTCAGTCACTTTGAGTCCAGTGGATCAAATCTCTGACCTTGGTCTGAAAGTCACCACTGCCTTGACATGGAATAGACATATAGAGGAAATCTCATAATTAAAAGCGAATCGTAAACTAGGCTTAATTCGCCGTCTTTGCAAAGAAAACAAAGATGTTGAAATAAGGAAACTGCTCTACTGCTGCATTGTTAGATTATCTCTAGAATACGCGAGTGAAGTCTGGTCACCGTATACCATCAAGAATAAAGCGCTGCTTGAAAATGCTCAACGACGGGCCACTAAATTTATTTTAGGGTATCCAGAACATATGAACTACAAAGAAAGACTAATGAGGTTAAGCTTTTTACCTCTTGAGTATAGAAGAGAAATGGCAGATCTTACCTTACTATTCAAGTTTCAGAAAGGTCATACAGATATAGAAAACCTAAAGTATTTTAAGAAAGTCTCTGTCCATGCTTACATAGAACTCGAAATTTTGATCCAAACAATTACTGTGCGAAAATGGTGAAACAGGATTATCTGAAACACTTCTTTTTTAATCGTGTAATTCCTCTATGGAACAAATTACCGAGTTTTTTAAAGACTATTGATAATTTAACTACCTTCAAAACAAAATTGCAGGATTATTACTTCAAGAAATTCAACTCTGAATTTACATGAACTTGCATGGAATCTGTTTTATAAGACTAAGTATATTGTATATACACAATGGGGCGAGCATGTTTTCGCCCGCAAATCCAAGCAAAACAGATTTTCATTTTTTGACAGTATTTGGCGATTTTTTTCTCATTTCTTTACTTATGAGAAGAAAATTATTCAAGTTACAATATATTTTTGGTGTAGAAACCGTTGTGAGAGAGATTTAATGTGGAATATTGTCCTTGATAGCTCTTTGCCTTTGGCTTTCCCGATTTCCATGGCGGCGAAAATATAATTTTACAACGATGATAATAACAGCACCTTTATAGAATGCGGGTATGTCGAAGTTTATTTGCTTAATATCTCATCCTTATATTTTAAGAGTTTGTTCCAAATCGAAGTCTATTCTTAGGACATATCAATCCTGAAAACCGGATTGTTTTTAATGCGAAATATTTTCCAGTAGACCACATCAGTCTGAGAACACAATGTTCAGCAGTATATAGCTGACTCTGTGTTTTTTGATAAAATATTAGCCAAACTGATCGATTAAACTTTTTAATGACTTGCTTATGGCATTCACAGCAAAGAACTGGGGTTTTGTTGTTAAAAACGTGTGTTTATTTTGAAAACTAACATGCATAACCATTGACCTTTGTTAGCGTTCGATAGAAGAAACATTTAGCTTCCACAGCGTATCCCAGATTGCAAAAAAGGATAGCGCGAAGGAATCAACCTCAAAATGTTATATTTAACAAAAATTAAGAGAAATACTTGTCACCTATCTCTCCTATAATATACTAGAATACTAGAATATACTAACTAAGTGCAATTATGCATAATATTAGAAAATTAATAATTATCTTTACATATATATTGCATAAGAGTGCTATAGTTACTTTACCAATATCACTTGTAAATAACTATTTAACAATTAGTCGCCGAAGGCGAGGTGATTACAAGCCTATATTCACTGAGCCGAAGGCGAAGTGAATATAGGCTTGTAATCACCGAGCCTGAGGCGACTAATTGTTTTAGTATAAATTTCAAAGAGAAAAACAAACACAGAAAGTTATGAGGTCAGTTGAAAAGGCAAAAGGACAAAATTCAGCGCTTTTCTCAGCGGCCGGTTATTAAAAACATGCCGGCAAAAGACGAGTGTCAAAAACATATCGAAGCGAAACAAAAACAAACAATTTGGTGAGAAAAATACTTTGGAAGGGCTCAAATACAAAGTAGAATGGTTTTAAAAATATATCACAGCTAGGTTTTTGCTGAATATAACTATATAAATGAGGATAAAACGAATAATTTTCAAAATAAACACTTGAGTGGTTGAGCCGTACGGAAAAAAGTTTTATACATTTCAACAGCAAGAAAACGCTGCCTTTCATGGAAGAAAAATAGTGTATTTGTTATCGCTTACCTTTAAAAATGTCAAAAATATATCCTCCTTTAATTTAGCGGCAGTTTTTTTCATTTAAAACTTTGAATCAGGCTCAAAAAACGATTTTTGTTTTAAATTCGGCAGCTTGCGAAGAAGCCATTTTGAAAAAAAAGTGATAGTCACTGACCAGTGACTATCACTTCAGAGACAGTGAATCTTGACCAATCAGAATGCAGGGAAATCAATAGTCACCTGGAAATTTATACTAATAGTAAATATTCTATTCGATATATCTCAATTATCTTTTAATTATACTATAAATATTTGTTTAACTAGGGGCCTTAAATATAAAAGCCTGAAAGGGTTTCCAAAAGGCTCCTGTCCTAGTTATTATACTTTTATATAAATTACTGTAAATAATGCTAATTGAATTGTTGTTTGTTTTTTTTGGGCAAATATAAATAAAAAAATACTGGAATAAAATACTCTTTTAACCAACAATGCGCTCAGTATATTTGCAAAAATTGGATTTTTCATAAATTAAGCTACAAAGAGGATCGGTTTGGTAAATACATTAATCCTGTTTCAACAGTCGTAAAACTTAAGCCACACATTAAGTGGTTTCAATAATCACAGGCTAGCAAAACTATAACATCTTCGCTATTTTTTATCGTACTCGCCCTAGGCTACGTCCGCATCACATGTCGATCAGCGCGCGCGCGCTCGTTGCACCGCCCTATATATAAGCGACCTGCTTTAAATGCTAGTCTTGTCGGGTTTTTGTAGCAGGCAGTTACCGACCATAATCCCCGAGCCACGCGCAAAGCGCGTGTACTAATTCCGTCCGGCCATTTACACCCGAGCATAGCGAAGTTCAAAATTATCAAAATGTAACAAAGTGAACACCGCGGAATAACGTCTGCACATGCGTCAACTTGACTGAAATTTGCCTGGCGAAAACTTGGTTTTCAAGTGTTCCGGTGGGGCGAAGACTCAAAATGGCCATCAAAAGGAGTGGCTTCCTCGTGTGCCTTTGCTGTAAAATTGCGAAAGAAATAATAAATGTGTCAACTTAAAAACTAGAAATAATCTTAGTTCATAACCTCAAGAAATAGTATCATGCAAGAAAATCAACCAAAGTCACTGGCAAAAAATTTATCATGTAAAAAATTCTCATACGGAATCGTGCAAGGATATTTTTCGTAGGTTCATTTGATCCACATTTTTTCCATATCTTTTTTTGAGTAGTATGAAAATTTTTTGCGTAAACAATAATTAAACTTTATCATTTACTCGAAAGATTAAGGGCATTAAGACCCTTTTATTATATGGCAAGCATTTGTTTTGGTGAATCGCGCAATTTGATTGGTCGCTGACGAGGCAGGATTTTCCCGTATTGCCCACGGGCAATACGGTATTCTTATTGCCCTGCCAGGAAAACAACAACAAAAACTTTAAAATTCAAAAACTTGTATTTACAAGAAGTAGAAAATTATTAAAATGAGCGACGAGGAGCATTCTGAGAGCGAGTTTTATTATCCAGAAGTTGAAAATCACGAAGTACAGCGCGACGACTTCGACGAGGAGCGAAACAGCCAGGAAGAAATTGACAATTTTATACGAGAGCAGAAAAGCGTAAACACGGTGAAAAAAACAGCAAGCGACATAAATGCATTCAACCGGTACCTAGCTGAAATAAACAAACAATATCTAAACATTTTGCACTTACCAGCACAGTCAAAGATATCCGTAAGTTAAATGGCGAAGAGTACGAACCGGACACGATTTCAAGTTTCCAAAGGAGTATTCAACGGTTCCTTTCCGACAACAAATCCCAGTTTAACATCCTGAGAGACAGAGAGTTTGAGATATCCCGCCAAGTCCTTGCAGCGAAACGAAAACGTTTGGTAAACAAAGACGGCAAAGGAAACAAGCCAAATTCTACTCGCTCTCTCACGCAAGAAGAAGAGGACAAACTGTTTGAATGCGGACAGTTTGGTATGTCTGGAGCAGAGGTTCTCCAGAGAACCATTTGGTGGTTTTGGCACTCCACTTTGGCTTCAGGGCGAGAGACGAAAGCCGTAAGTTGCGTTGGGGCGATATTCAACTTCAAACAAATATTGATGGTCGCGAAATGCTTGTCTGGCTATGTGAGCGTGGCACGAAAACACGTCAAGGTCAGGAAAACGGTCATCAAAGATCCTTTCAACCAAAGATTTACGCCACTGGAACAGAAAGATGCCCTGTTGAATACTATAAAACCTTCAAGAGCCGTCGTCCACTCGAAATGAATACTGCAGACGCGCCGTTTTTCCTTGCTGTCAGACACGGGAACCGCCATAAAAACAACAACATTTGGTATATGAAATCTCCTCTGGGCAAGAATGAAATTGGCAAGTTTCTCAGCAAAGCAGCCGAAAATAGTGGTCTTCAGCGAGCCGGGGGGAAATTAAGTAACCATTCTGTTAGAAAAACCAGTATCTCGCGGCTGTTAGACGCCAACACTCCCGAAATCTTTGTGGCCCAGCTGAGTGGACACAAGAACCTGCAAAGTCTACAGTCGTATAAATCGGCAAGCGAACAACACCAGCTTCAGATGTCCAGTGTACTCAGTGGAACCCAACCAACAGGACAAAAGCAACCAAGGACAGCATTTAATCCTCTTGAAAATTTACAACCAGCAGTCCGTGAGCCAGTTTACACGTCCCAGTCGGAAACACAGCTCGGCCAACTGCAGTCTTTCGAAGCAACACATTCATACCGTGAAGATTCAAACAGCCAAGCCGTTTTCGCTGGTGCAAGTATAAGCAGCATATCGGGGTGTGAATTCCAGATCTTCAATGGTCCAGTAAAGATATACCAAGAGAAAAAGCGACGAAGACTTGTGATTGAAAGCGATGAAGAAGACTAATTTTTGTTGACACTTTGATTGAACAGCCGTTAAACTGTATATAATTTTCAAATAATTTTGAGTTTAATATGTGTTTTATACGAATCTTTTAAGCCAGTTAAGATAATAAGTTTTCTTGATTTCTTAATCTTTTCTTTCATCATTATTTAAATTTGATCTTGTGATTAGATTTCCCAGATAAATATATTTAAAACAAACTTGACTTGTTTACTTGTTTCCATCGGTGTCGCATATTCAGTCGCGTGACCACGACGCGTGACCGGATGTAATGAAAAACCATTGATATTTTAAAATTTTCGCAATAAATTATGCCATATAATAAAAAACTTACTAACCTCGACTGTTCGGTCTGTACGGTAAAATATCAAACCTCGGTCTTGCTGTATTGACCTCGCTATCGCTCGGTCAATACAGCAAGACCTCGGTTTGATATTTTACCGTACAGACCTCACGCTCGGTCAGTAAGTAGTTAATATTCCTGAGAATTTGCTTATATTTTTGGTCTAAACTTATGCGTTATGTAATTGACAATTTTGCACAAAGTGCTCGATGCATCCACGTACAAACAACGTACAAAGCATCCACGTACAAAGATCCACGTACAAACATTTCATTTTTATTCCTTTTTATACGATAGATGTTAGAGGACTCATGATTAAAGTCTGGTGCACCCGTCTGCCTTATTTTCTTGTTTGTTTCACTTATCTTGAATGTGTAAATGCCGTGCTTTTGTTTTCAATTCTGGAAATTAAATTTCTGGCCATTTTTAGTTCGCGCGCATGCGCAGACGTTTTTCCACGGTGTTAACAACAACAACAACAACAACAACAACAACAACAACAACAACAACAACAACAACAACAACAACAACAACAACAACAATAACAACAATAACAACAACAACAACAACAACAACAACAACAACAACAACAACAACAACAACAACAACAACAAATAACAACAACAACAACAACAACAACAACAAATAACAACAACAACAACAACAACAATAACAACAACAACAACAACAACAACAACAACAACAACAACAACAAATAACAACAACAACAACAACAACAACAACAACAACAACAACAACAAATAACAATAACAACAACAACAACAACAACAAATAACAACAACAACAACAACAACAACAACAACAACAACAACAACAACAACAACAACAACAACAACAACAACAACAACAACAACAACAACAACAACAACAACAACAACAACAACAACAACAACAACAACAACAACAACAACAACAACAACAAACAAATAAATAACAACAACAACAACAACAACAATAAATAACAACAACAACAACAACAACAACAACAAATAAATAACAACAAATAACAACAACATCACAACATAACAACAACAACAACAACAACAACAACAACAACAACAACAACAACAACAACAACAACAACAACAACAACAACAACAAGAATCCTTTTATTTTCTCCTTTTATTTTCTCCTTTTATTTTCCTCGCAAACTATGAAATTCGTATTCAGAAAATTGAATCCTATTCAGAAGTGAGCTGAAGTGCGACGTTTCAGTCCAAAGTTACAAAAGCGACTGAAATTGTTTGTTTATTGAGATCATTTCCATTGGAATGTGTCACAAATACGAACTTCATTTTCCGAATTAAAATTACTAATCATTGATTTATTTAATCGAAAATACTGAAATTGCGGTCCAAAGCAATTATAGCGATATAGACTGAAAATTGAAAACTTAACTGTTTGAACTGAACGAAAAATCCCTTTCAACCGTTCTGCAGCCATTTAACTGCCCAACGAAAAGTGATGTTGATGAGCTTATAAAACTCTTTCCAACGCGATCATTCTAATGGTCAGTTTTGTTGCAAAGTCTGATATTTTTGTCAAAGATGACAAAATAATTTAGCATAAAAAACTTAATAGATGCTGCAGCAGAATCAGAGACGAAATTATAAAAATTATATTTAATTTCCCGACAAAATTAAATTATGCATACACTGAGGCCATGAGGCATAAACGTTCCTACTACTGTCGCCAAAATGAAAAAGATAACAAGCTCCAATATTTTATATAGACTTTATAGTGCTGAAATGTGCAGTCTAAATTGTGTATTTTACGATGGGTATAACTTAACTCTGAATGCTATAAAACGTTCACCCAGAATACCCAGAATGCAGAAAATACCATTTCAGGGACCGAAATTTTCAGGATCGTCTTAATTAGAGGTCTGTATGCGTATTGCCTTATTGTGCAACTGACATATTTTATACGTACGCTATGTTAACTGAGGATTCAGTAATCACTTGTAAACGAATGATTTTGAACATCCATATAAAATACATTCGGAACAAGGTTATTCGGAAATTTAGAGATCCATTCGGAAATTTTTCATCTGCACCCCCAACCATCAGGGATTACCTACGGCCCTGGATCTAATATTTGTCAAGTAATTCATGTTTCATTTTATTTTTAAATAAATACATGGTAGACTGCAGCTTTATATCATCATCGATATAATTCAATACACATGGACCTTGAAACCGTATATTAAATTTTCCATAATTAATTCTTGCATTAGGGAGATAGTAAGCCTGTTTTGCTGCAAATCTAGTATTACAGCTATGAACATTGGTTACCCTAGTAAAGAAAGTACAAAAAGCAATAGGAAGAAGTTGATTGTGAAACTTATACATGAAAATGGCAATGTGAAATGTGTCAAGATCAAAAAACCTAATTAAGTGAAGAGACTAGACTGGCAGTCAAAATGTGAAAAAGTAATAATACGCATTAGTAAAATTACATAGGTGATTATTGAAAATTCTCAACGCTGATTGGTTGCGCTACCTCGGATTAATACGCGATAATCACCTAAAGCGTTTTTAAGCCGCTTTTATCGTAAATATTCAATTAAAATATTTTTGAAATGTGCATTTTTTATTTTTTTCCGAATAATCACCTATGTAATTTTACTAAAACAATTATTCGCCTCAGGCTCGGTGAATATCGGTGAATAAAAACCTCGACTTCGTCTCGGTTTTTATTCACCGATATTCACCTCGCCTTCGGCGAATAATTGTTAAATATTCTCTTGTGTAATATGAATATAGGCTTAAGGGTAGATTCATATGTGTTACCCCAAATAATTATGCCATGATTCACATTTCCATAGTCTCAACATCACCTCATACTAAGTTTACTTTTGATCTTCGATTAATATAAAGATAGAGGCACAGATTGGCATCTTTTTCCCAAATTGTTTTGATCGAGGTTGCACCGGCCACTCACACACAATAAACATGTATACAAAAATAGCATATATAGACAAATGGTAGTCTCAAATGGTCGAAACTCAACGATGCTTAAAGGGATCAATGGATCGTCTTCGTGATGAATTCTGACTCTAATTATTTTCAAGAGATGCTATGTCTATCAAGGTTATGAAGTAATCAGCAAAGTCCCACATTAATGCCGTGAGAAATGGTCCTTTCATTGGTACATTCATTCTTTTATTACTATTTGAACTTTTTAACTGTCTTAGATGTGTTGAGTTG
Source organism: Trachythela sp. YZ-2020 (assembly GCA_016169945.1). Lineage (NCBI taxonomy): Eukaryota > Metazoa > Cnidaria > Anthozoa > Malacalcyonacea > Clavulariidae > Trachythela > Trachythela sp. YZ-2020. The sequence goes on from JADLSH010000373.1 coordinate 182,231, forward strand.
TGTTGGGGGGTTGAAAAGCCATGTGGAGGATGGGGGGTGACAAAGCGTGGATGACAACATAAACTTGGAAAATTCCACGTAAATTATCTAATTTTAGGATCAAAGTGATCAAGTAAAGATTACTAATATAATTTTAACACTACAGTTTCAAAGAACGTCCCAGGTTAAGACCATGGAATCTGAAAAATTACAGGGGGGGCTCAGCCCCCAAATCGACATAGGATTTTAACAAGGGGGCTCCGCCCCCCTGAGCACTCCCTCCACTACACCTCTGGTTCTATATTTTCATCAAGGCTGAGGCGATTTGCTCTAAGCCATTCGTTCATTCCTGCCAAATCAGCGTAAATTCTACTCTCCAATTCATCAATTTTTTCATTACCTGAGCTAATACTAGTATCGTCTGCGTACATACTCGGTATCGTATAAGAGAGACAACCCGGCAAATCGTTGATGAAAACAAGAAAGAAAAGAGGTCCTAATATCGAACCCGGTGGTACACCACATTTTATCGTGCGAGAACTAGACAATACCCCATTTACAAAGCATTTTTGTTTTCTATTTGAAAGATATGACTGGATCCAGCCCAGTTCATTACCAAAAAAGCCGTAGTATTGGAGCTTACTCAAAAGAATGGCGTGATTAACGGTGTCGAAAGCTTTTTTAAGGTCCACAAAAACAGCTATATTTACATTCCCTTTGTCCATGTTGCTAAGTCAGTATATAGTATCTTTGTGAAGGGCACTGTGGAGTGGAGAGGTCTAAAATCCGACTGGTTGTTGGATAAAAGATCATTGTTGTTAAAATATTCATAGCATTGGTTAAAAACAATCTTCTCAAAAACTTCAGCTATTACGGATAAAACAGAAATTGGCCTATAGTTGTTCATATCGGATCTCTCTCCACTTTTAAAAATTGGGGTTACTTTAGCATCCTTCAAATCGTCTGGAAAAATACCGCATGAGAGAGATTTATTAAATATTTTAGATAAAGGGGCAGATATAATTTTTGCAACCCCCTTTAAAATACAACATGGTATTTTATCAAGGCCCGACGCCTTCTTAGAGGGAATTTTTGCAATAGTAGTCACTACGCATGCATTCTGCACTAATGTGCTTGAAATTAAAATTGCTAGAGGATTGTCTTAAATAACTATTAGGGTCTATATTTGTCTGCGGAATGTCCCGGGCAAGTTCCGGTCCAATCTCAATAAAATTATTATTAAACGTTTCCGCGATACATTTTCGATCATTTATGATACCCGAGTCATTCTTAATCACATTAACTGAAGTCGCTTTTGTTGGCTTATTCATTAAGTTATTTAATAATTTCTACGTTTTCTTCGTATTGCTTTTATTGATCTCCAAGTTACGTAAAAAGTAATTGCTTTTGCTTGTTTTACCTCATAGTTTACCTTATTCCGCCTTGTGCAGTTCGCACGCCAAGCAGAATCTGATTGGGTTTTTGCCGCTCGTTTTTTGAGATAGTCCCTACGAAACATCATTGTTTTAAGTTCGCTTGTGATCCAAGGGACATCAAGGTTTCTGACACGCTTAGTTCGAATTGGTGCATGGGGTATAGCTATCTAAAACACTATTAAATAGTGCTTTCCACATTAGCCACATACATTTGCATGGCTCTTTAAGATTTTCTATTAACTCCCATGGTATTTTTTGTAGATCATTAGAAAAAATATTCAAATCGAAAGATTTGTAATTTCTAGCCTGAATAATTCGAGGTCGCTCACGTGGTATGACCATACGTCGCACTGCGAAAATTAAACTATGATCCTAATGGAGAGTTAATAGACGCCACTATTCCGTATACGTTGTGGCGTTGCAGTAATGATGTGATCAATAAGAGACTGGGTGGTTTTTGTTACACGAGTCGGTTCGTTTATAAGCTGGTTATATTGATATTCTTCATACAAGGACACCAGCTTAGTTGTTTTCTGCGTTTTGTGTTTTTCAAGTGTGTTACAATTAAAATCACCTAAGATAATAGATTCTTTATCTTTCTCCTCTCGCTCTTGAAGGTAATTTTCAGAAATATCGAAAACACCAAGTTCACTTGCTGGAGGCCTATACCAGGTGGTAACAAGGAAAGGTTTTAAAAATTTACCTATAACCTCAATAGTCAATATCTCAAGCTCGCTTCTTATTTCTTTTACCTTAAAATTCCACGAATCCTTTATATATAACAAAACTCCACCACCTTGTCTGTTTCTATCCTTGCGAACTAAATTATACCCTGCTAATGCAATTTCGGCATCTGCGATAGAATAATCTAACCAAGTCTCACTTATTGCCAAAATGTCAAGAGGTTGATTTGACATGACTACTCTGAGTTCGTCAATGTGCTTTACTAAGCTGGTATATTAAGTGCGGCTAATTTGAAGCCTTTTATTGTTTTTATTTCAGAAACGAAGTCAACGCTGGATTTATCAAAAGCGCTCTGGCTATTTACTTTTATGCCACTGGAAGAGTTAAAGACATTGATAAAGCTTCCAGTGGTTTTGATAAAACAAATTTTAGTAACTTGAGAATATCCACCGCCTATACGCTAAAAGGACCCACAGATTTGCCAGATTTTAAGCAAGTTTATACATGCACATAGGCATTATAAAGTTAAGTCACAGAATAAACCAGAAGGTTCACTCTAATACTAAAGACTAGTCACGCCTTTTCACGCTTGCTACACTTGTTTATGGATCTGAAGCGAGCGCGGGCTGCGCATTTTAATAGGAAATAGTATAGGAGTGAACTGGGTACGAGGTTGCATTACACTTGTTTAGCTCGAGGACAGATTTTCGCCGAGTGAACCTTCTGGTTAATTCTTATTCTGTGGTTAAGTTAATGAAACAAGCGTTCGGATAAAAAAGTAAAGTTATGCAAAGTCCGTTTATCTTCAATTACATCAGGTCAGGTACAAAGGTCAGCCTTTGAAACGCGTGACCATACATGCGTAAAGCGCCAGGCAAGTAACAATGAACCATTGTCAAACACTTCCTCTCTTGTGCGTGGGAAAATAGACCAATCAGGTCTCACCGTTTTGTCGGTATATGCTTCCTGCTTGGGTCACAAGACTCATTGTGTCACTTGCAAGTCAAAGCGAAGGACCTTTTGTGGCGAAAAAGTTTGATTTAAATTCCACCCATCCCACCCTTCAATGATTTTGCACCACTTTAATTTATCATAGTTTATATACATAAGAAATAAAAATCTGTATATAGCGTTTCGTTATACTGTATGATGGACCATTATCAAGAATCTCATGGACTGCAATGGGTGCAGTGTCAACTGAATTATGGAGAGTTCCTAGTTAATTATGTTACTTATGTCCATGTTCTGTAATGCATACTATATAGACTTTGCAAGTCTGTTTTGTAAAAATAAAATATTTTGGTTTTTGGGGATGGAGTGCTCCCAAAGGTCACCCTCAACCTCATAGACTCACAAATCGATGTACTATACAGTTAAAATATTAGATTAAAGTAGATCATGTCCAACATGGGGACCATTACCCCCTGAGGAAATTACTTGCACCAGAGTCCAACATGGGGACCAATACCCTCTGAGGACATTAACTGCACCAGAGTCCAACACGGGGACCAATACCCCCTGAGGACATCAATTACATTAGAGTCCAACATGGGGACCAATACCCCCTGAGGACACTAATTGCACCAGAGTCCAACATGGGGACCAATACCCCCTGAGGACATCAATTGCACTAGAGTCCAACATGGGGACCAATACCCCCTGAGGACATCAATTGCACCAGAGTCCAACATGGGGACCAATACCCCCTGAGGACACTAATTGCACCAGAGTCCAACATGGGGACCAATACCCCCTGAGGACATCAATTGCACCAGAGTCCAACATGGGGATCAATACCCCCTGAGGACATCATTTGCACTAGATTCCAACATGGGGACCAATACCCCCTGAGGACATCAATTGCACTAGAGTCCAACATGGGGACCAATACCCCTGAGGACATCAATTGCACCAGAGTCCAACATGGGGATCAATACCCCCTGAGGACATCAATTGCACTAGAGTCCAACATGGGGACCAATACCCCCTGAGGACATCAATTGCACTAGAGTCCAACATGGGGACCAATACCCCCTGAGGACATTAATTAGTTTAAACAATGAGTCTGCATGTGGGGTGACACTTTGGCCTCAGTTTAAAGTATAATCGGAGCATTTCGCCCCAACAACCCTTCTCCCACAACACTGTGTGCACTTTATTGTCTCTGAATTGTTTTAAATATTAACTAACCGAATTGGAGCATTAAATCTGGATATCTCATTTTCAATCTCATTACTAGTAGTAGGAAAAATAGAAAAGCTACTATAGAAAGCGGACTTCGTATAGATAATCCGTGGGATTATTTTTTAGACTTGGTATTGTATTGGCTAAATGACTGCCTATACTCGAAAAGTAATTGTTAAAAGCATTTACTACCTCAAATGGATTAACAATCTCTCTATCATTAATCGTCGACTTAATTTGTTTTACATTAATCTGGAGTTTGAAATGAACTATTTGTTTGACCCTTTCCACATTTTCTTACTATCACTAATATTATCAAAGAAATAATCATTACAATATTTTTTCTTAGATACTTTCAAAAGATGATTTAGTTTATTTCTATACAACTTAAATTTGGAGTGAATATATACAGATTTAGTTTTAATAAATTTCTCATACATTTTGTTCTTAATGTAAATAGATTTTCTTAAAGCCAGAGTGATCCATGGTTTTGATAAGAATTTATGTTCCTTTCTAGTAAGTTGCTTAACTGGTATATGTCGTCTATCAATGATAGTAGAAATTGCACTATAGAAGGAATTAAACATAGATGAGGGATCAAGATCTGATGAAAATATAGTTTGCCAATTTATTAATTGGAACTCATTTATCAAGTCTTCATGATTGAAACCATAATAGTCTCTTTTATACAACTTGACATTATTAGGTAGTGAGGAAAACTTGTCAAATATAAGGAAATTTGGCAAATGATCAGAAATGTCATATATTTTATTACCACTGATTGTAAAATGCTCTAGTGAATTAAAGAAAATGTTATCTATTAGTGTTGCCGAGTTATCAGTTATTCTTGTTTGCTACAAGATATAGGGCTGAAAGAAATATGAACTCAAACTATTTAACAATTCATCAGTTTGATGGTGAGATTCAATCTTAAGAAGATCCAGATTAAAATCATTGCTTAAAATCACCTAAATGCTTATTGCCTTGATCAATTTTCTCCATAGTTGAGTTCAAATACTTAATAAAGTTGTCTATGTTACCATTAGGATGCCTATATATAATGCCACAGAGTACATTTGAGCTATAATTATTTTTAATAATGAGGGGTGAGGTGATATCAGTTTTATCGCTCGAGGGACGATATCATAATTGTTACGAGTGAGCGCAGCGACCGAGGGACAATTGTAACATCGTCACGAGAGTGATAAAACTGATATTACCGAGCCCCTCGTGTGATAACCTGTTTATTACATATACTTGTGCCTTTATCAGGCTTCAAATATGGGACATATTAAAGAATGAGCTTCCTTTACCAAGGCTTTTCAGATCCTTTTGCTTGGCTTTAAGTGCTTCTCGGGCTTTGTTGAACAACGTGGAGGGGATTTAACTCGTTGCTCAGCCGGGGTAGTCCTTTTCCTTTACGTGTCGATTAAAAGGAGCGAAGTTATCTGATAAAATCTATCCGTCGATTCAAATTTTGCTTGCATTAGCGTAAAATTGCTTGAGCAGGTTGTCAAGTTCTACTTTGTTTAGATTTTCAAACGCTGGTGAAAGATCCTTTTCTACACAATAATATCTCAGTATTTTTATCGCTTGTTTTGTAGCTTTCTTTGTTAATGTGGAGTCTTTATTTGCCAGCAGAGCGTCGATTTCATTGTCAGTTCTGCTGGCATACCTTTCCATTTTGTTATGAAATACTTAATAACTTCGGAACAAAATTCGCGCGCTTTTGTGGTCAAGGTCAGGCGTAGACCAAGGTTGACCAAAGGTCACATTTTCACGTGATGACGCACATGATTTTTTTCGTTATTCCCGGTGGACAACGTGTTATCTCCCTCTCAATCGATTGCGGGGGAGACAGCTTAATTTCGTCACTCTCACGTGACACACTCTCTACCAATGAAACACTAGGAAAAGGGAACTTTGACAATTGGTATATAATAATAGTATTTACCAAAGAGAATGCATGATTACTTGAAAAACAGTCAGAGATATCAGAATTGCTATAAAAACCATGAGTAGTATAATTAAAATTACTGTCAGTTGGCATATTTAAATCGACATCCAAGTTTGTTAGATGACATGCATTATCAGCATAATTAATACTCAAAGATGGTACTGAGATCATGATCATCAAAAGCATTAAAAGTACCATTGGGACAATTAGGACAAGCTAAATTACTACAGTTACATTAAGTTCCTGATCTTCCATTCTAGGTTTGACTTCTACGCTCGTTGTTGATCTTGGTAAGACCAGTCATACAGCTTATGTGAATTGCAAGAGGATTCCTCGGTTGCTCTTAAGAATACTCTACCTCTAGATGTCCAAATGAATTTAAAATCCACTTCTTTCTTCACTTTTAGAGATTCATTGAAAAGTTCACGGTTCATAACAGTGAGACTTCGGAAATGTATAAATTATTATCGACTGAAAATCCCAAATCTCGAGACGTCTTTCCTTTGAGGTTCATTCTTGCCCGATAAAAGTCATCTCTTGTATCTCGCCTGATGAACTTTACAATTATGGTAGGCGGTTGGCTGCGTTTCTTGCTCTAAGGTTTCTACTAGGGCAGGCGGTGACTAACTGATATATCACTGTCCTCAACCTTTACTCCCATAAGTTGACCAACCTCTTTCACAATATTATTCGTAGATTCAGAAGGGGCAGTTGACTGCGGAACTCCTCGAATTTCCACACACTCCCTCCGGCCATATTGCTCCAAGTCGTTGTTTGCCTTTGTGACAGACCTTGGCGAAATTTCCATGCTTTCCAACGCTTTCTTCATTACTTGATTCTCATTTCGAAGTTGTTTATTTTCACTTTCATAAGCTGACATTCTCTTCAGCAAATCATCGTATTGCTTTATTCTCATAAAATTTAAAACCTCCGTTACCTTGGCCTATCGACTGATTTATTTAATTCGGTAAACGTTTGCTTAAAAGGTTCTAGTTTTTGATCAAGTTTCTTCTCCAAGATAGAGATTAATTGCTCACTAGTGATAATAGACATATTAACGACAAAAATTATATAACAAAACAGAAAACACAATGCTTTAAAACCAAGAATTTTATGCATTACTACTCTTTACACTAATAAAATGGTTGTGTTTCATAGGAACGTGCGTAACTACAGTACACAATACATACAACAATAACACTATTTAACAATTAGATTATGAGCTCAAGATTTCTATGAGGTGATAGTTGATGAGGGCGAAGCCCGAATGAACTATCATCTCATAGAAATCGAGAGCGAATAATCTAATTGTTTTAGCAGAAACCGGGAAGAAAACAGTATTTCAAAACGTTTTTCATAATTTATTGAAATAAATTTGTTAAAAATCGCGCTGAGGAGATGGCTGTTTCGCTACTCGCTATCTATCGACAATTAGATAGCGAGTAGCGTAGCCAATCAAATTACAGCATTTGCAATAGTATACTAGTATGATTCTACTAATTACATATAGATACACTAATAAATATACAGTGAAAGGAAAAGTAGATTTACATACACAATGTAAGTGTATTGCTTCTGTTAATTATTTCATTTCTATTTAATCGATCTTGATTATTCCAGATTTTTGCGGCTCTATTCGGCTTGTGCAGTCACGTGAGAATATTACGTCATGCTATATAACCGGCAATTTGGAGGACAAATCTTGGATATCACGAAGTGCCGTTTTCGTTTATATCTTGCGAAATACCAAGAGTTATAAGATAATCTATACCTCTCTAGAATCCTTGAACAACGATGAGTATTTTGGTGTGTAGTTTGTTGCTTTAGCATGTCTAGAACTCGAGTTATTCAGGAAAGTTGACGCACGTATTGAGGTCGACAATTTATTGTCAGCCATGTTGAATTTGATTTAATTAGTTTGAATTTATCCAATGAAAATGGTGGAATTTGCCCCCAAAAAACCCGGTGTCAAGCGAAATCTCTGACCTCTGCGAAATCTCTGACCTCGCGTGACTGGTCAGAGATTTCGCGCGTCTGGACGCGAAATCTCTGACCTCCGCGAAATTTCTGACTCGACCGAATAATAGTATTTTATATTTATAAATAATATTAAAGGTCTTTATAAAAGTATTTCGAAACTGGATTCAATTTGATATCGTTATCGAAGAATAAATGCTTAAAACCTGAAGTTATTTAGGGCATAAACTACAGTAAAAGTCTTCGGCATTTATATTTTAGCAATGGCGCACTGGTGACTGGACAGAGCTCAGAAATATTTTTATATAATTTATTTCACATTCTGAAAGATTCCCGTGGGTTTATTACTTCATTCTTAACACAAATCCACGGTAAGAAACGTTAATTTCTAGCTTTGGTATAGTAAATATAGGAAAACGAGACTTTAGAATGCCTTTTTAGCAAATTTATGTTTGAAATTGCAAATATGTTTCTGTCAGTATCAAGTATGGACACCTATATGACAGGTCATGTGTGCACTGCCACATTAATATGTGACACTATACCTAAATAACCCTATATCATTGTCCACAACTCCACATAGGTTTGTCGTTATGTGTGGACAACATGTGTTGGTGCATGTACATGCACTATATCCAGTTATCGACCAACAGAACCTTGGATTGTACCCTGTTATCGACAACTTTTGACTCATAAAAATGATATATTGAGATATTAAAGTCCCATAACAGATTGGAAAATACCAAATGCTTGTCTTCATCCTTGTCTCATTAATATTGTTCTTTGGTAACACACAGAATACCAGGTTGTCTGACAACAACAATCAAGTGATATGCTATTCAGGGCATTTATGATACAGTACTATGCGGTGCCATGACCTAGTGAGCCATGTCCATTGCCACACTGAAGGAAAAGGGCATGCTGTCCTACAGCCATGGCACTATTTTCTTAGCCATGGTATTATGAGAAATTAGTAATTAAATATCACCACATTAAGCCTTGAGTTGGGCCTGGCATCACCCTACAGTTTTGCAACTTTCACAAACCTCCATTGGCTTACAGGGGGATTATAACTCTAATTTCCCAACATTTGATGGTATTTATTAATACTTTAAAAATAACAAAGAAGACAAAGCCAATTCAGTTCATTAAAGAAATATTTAACCTCATTATTTTCTTAATTTCTTGCAACATTTACATAATTATTTACATATATTTACATCCAGAGGTTAGTTATTTACTTTTTTTTATTTACAAATGCGTCTCATGTCCCAACTTGGCACCATTCATCCTCTCGGCATTAATGAGCGCCTCTCTTACATTTAACTCCTATCTGTTTATGCCTGCCATCAGCAGATACTCTACATCTCATGTTATCTAATATTTCGTTCCTTGTTTTTTGTCATTCTTGCTTTGTTATCTTTGTTCGCTGCTCCTTATATGCGCATGCTAATATATTTTGTGATGTGATTTCCATATTTTGTTTATAGTTTGTTTTGATTAAATCCATCTGATTGGTTTATTTTTTATCACGTGATCGCTTTTGTATTCACTATAAAAGCACATGTTTTCCCCCGACCCATTCTACTAACTTCCAGACGAAGGACCTTCCTCGAAAGTCGAAGTTCTCATTGTATTTTTCAGGTAGTTTTACACAACAGTCAACCGTCGTATTTGCTATACCCTACCCACACTGGCACCGCACGTTTGAGATATTTACTTATTTACAATTAAAGGGTATTGGTAATTGTGGTTCACCGAAAAGTCGGAGAGTGTTCAATATCATGAAGATAGAGATAAATATAAAATAGAATCTTCAGGCAAACATAACACAGGAAGTTCCTGTAACCTTGTTATATTTGCTCTATCTTTATGATATTTATTTGAGCACTCTCTGACATTTTGTGAACCACAATTCACTTTATAATAACTAATATTGTCTATTACAATAAAAGTTTTCTGCAAGGGCAGTTGCAAAGTCCACACCAATGCAGTTTGCATGGAAAAATTGACCACATCGGTCACAACCCAGCCAGTCATCCCCATCATCTTTCCTGCAGATTTTGCTGACACCTGCATTTCGTCCACTATAACAAAAAAATTACATTATTTGACTATGCTGCACCCTACCCCCAAGGTTAATTTTGCTCAAATTTTCTAAGTGTGCAGGCATCTGGCGTCCTGACTTCAGGAACTCGAGAACATCTTGCAAAGAAACCTATTTTTATGACATACCAAGAACATTTTTTAATAAACTAACCATGTTAACACTGCTAGTAAATGATCTTTCTCCTTGGCATTCAAAATACGAAAGAAAATAAAATGCAAAGTGTCCTGACTGTCATCTGTTCGACACAACTGATATATAAATACCAACAATCTCATCGCTATAAAATTCAAAGTTCTACATACCTTGTGTTTATTCATCTTTGTTGTAGGCTTTGTCGATGCAATGTTGACACAGGCAGTATCAGTCTCGGTTGTAAAATTAGCCATTTAACGACGATTAAACTTGTAAAGAAAGCTTTTAAGACGCACGCTTCTCTGTAGCTTGAACACTTGCGAAATTTATGAGCAAAAATCAATCATGCATATCTTTGCGCATGAGCAGAAATACAAAAGTCAGAGATTTTGCAGGTCAGAGATTTCGCGTCACACCGGAAGCCACACAATTTCGAGTTGTGACGTCACTTGCACAAGCCGAATAGCTAAAACTTCTCTTCATTGTATTTGTTTTAGGTTTTGAAAGCATCAGCATCAGGCCATTATTCCGTAGATCATAAATCCTATTGTCTTGGATTTTTGTTTGGGCATATAGCCATAAGTCAAATGAGAAAGAAAACGTTTATGCTTTATATTTCTAAATATTATATATCTTTCGAGACTATGTTTCCTTCAAGAATTCAGTGAGGAAGTACTGCAGATTGTTTACTTTCATAACGATATTTTCATTATTATATTATCCATGGGTATGGCTCTACTGCACAGAAATGTTACTGTTATGCGAAAAAATCTCGGTACTTTCATCAGGTGAAGTTTGTATATAATGCGATTTCAACTTCAATTAACCTTTGCCTTTGGGCGCACGATTACTGCTTATAAATTACTGCTATACATATAATAACAATTCCGCGTCTGCTATCATGCTATGTAAACTTAAGTTTTATAAGTATACCGAATTAATGTACTTTATTACTTTTGTGTATTTGCAAATTTCGACTATACAAACAACTTATGGCCACGGCAGTTTCTATACATTTAGGCAAGAACAATTATGCACTTTATTATGTTCATTTTGAAATGAATGGCATTTCTTGCGATCTGATTGGTCAAAAATAGTGCGATTAATTCCCAAATCGCATCATCTTGAGTATTAATCGCATCATTTTTAAACCAATCAGATTGAAGCTCTGCACCACAACAACCAATAAGATTGAATGATAGAATTCAACTAGCCAATCAATTTAAAGAAAAATGTGCTCTGGCAAATGACCAAATCTGTTCACCATAAATTGTCAATAGTCAATACTCTAGACTGCATTACTGCAGTAAGTCAAACTTAAATTAAAAGAATATCAAATATTTTGAATGAAACATTGTCAAAATATCAACAAAAACAAGTTTCATTTGAGTAACAGCCAAAACTGAACACAAAGCTGTCAAAGGCACAAGGTATTAAAATATGGAATGATCGATTGTAGTGTCAATGTTTGAATGCACAAAATCACAAGAAACGTTTATCAATTTACATGTAAAGTCTACGATATCTTTAAACTTACTTTTGCGGTTTTTATTTCTAAAAATCCACTCACATTTTGCTTGCTTATACTGAGTCTTTTAAAGTTTTTGTCAATTTGTCAAATTACAATTCATGTTGTTGCTATGCTACGGCATTTCAGTGGAGTATCGTGGGTGTGTCAATTGTAAACCAACTAATAAAATATCGCTTCCGCTTTAAAAAATTATTTAGATTTCAAAATGAATATAATAAAGTGGAAATTGAACTTCGTGTCGTGTAACTTTGGTCTGAAATCAAACTTGTGATTACAAATCGCACTCCCGCTTCGCGGTCGTGCGATTTTGTAATCACGCGTTTGATTTCAGACCAAATTGCACTCCACTCAGTTCAATTAGGCCTACCATTATAAATTGCAGGCACCTCACCTTAGATTGCAGATGCAATTCAATGAAATCTGTGTCATAATCGTCACTAACCAAATCGGCAACATTGTATAATTATATAATATATCGCATGATTTGTGGCAAAACTCGTGATATAAAGCAAAGGTCTACTTTGAAATATAATTTTGTTTTACATATCTGCAGTGCAAGTGATATGTGACATTGTATCTTTGAATCCGTGTCCTGTATAATAATATATTTCTATAGATCTCGCCCATCCTTGCTCGCCATAGTTGTTTTTATTAAAAGCAAAAATGCATGCGCAATAACCTTTATCACATTGTTGTTCAAGTGGCAAGTGTTCCGGTGGGGCGAAGACTCAAAATGGCCATCAAAAGGAGTGGCTTCCTCGTGTGTCTTAACTGTAAAATTGCGAGTGAACAATAAATGTGTCAACTTAAAAACCATAAATAATTATTTTTTACAAGCTCAAGAAATAGTGTCATGCAAGAAAATGAACCAAAGGAGACTGGCGATAAATTTATCGTGTAAAAAATTCTCAAACGGAACCATGCAAGGATATTTTCGTAGGTTAATTTGATCCACATTTTTGTCCATATCTTTTTTTTGCGCAACATAAACCTTATCATTTGCTCGAAAGATTAAGGGCAGGAAGACCCTTATATTCCTGGAAATTTGCTTATATTTTTGGTCTAAACTTATGTAATTGATAATTTTGCACGAAGTGCTCGATACATCCCCTTACAAACAAACGATTTTTTATTTTCATTTTTATTTATTTTTATACGATAGATGTTAGAGGACTAATTTATAGTCAGGCACATAGAGGGGGAAAAACTCACCATATCGAGGGGCAATTTCTTTTTATGATAGAAATTTTCTTCTAAACCTCCCCAATCCATTTCTGGATGTCGGCGGGTCCAATTTTTCGAACGAGACTACAAAACGCCATTTTGTTTACGAATTCCGCGGGAAGTGAGCCCTCGGTATTTCTGTCCAGCGCCAACGAAGATACTTCAAGTATGGTAAATTTAACGCCTAAATCATTTCTTTGCATGTACTGCAAAACAGGAGATTATATTTTGAAAATTCTCGCGAAAAGATGTAATTTTTTACATTTGGTTTATAACAAGAAGCATATAACGGAATTTAAAGTTCATTTCACCGGCGGACACGATAACAAGGGGGGGCAACGCCCCTATCTTACAAACTTACAAAACTAAAAGGGGTGGGACAACAGTATGTGGATAACCTAAGTTTGAAGTGAACCCCCATTATTTTTCAAGTGATGCCACATTGGTTAGAGTTAAATACGTTACTACCCATAAAAACACGCTAAAAACGTTTGTATTCTTCAGCCAACACTTTTGAGTCTATGAAATGTCTGTACTACGTCAAAGGAATCCGTCTATATAGCTGTTCAGCTATGAAATGAAGAATTTTTTCCAAACATTCTTCCCTTTGTCTGGTACGCTACTCTTTAAAGATGATTATTGATTAAAAATCGAAGAAAGCAATGCGCCACAGAAATATGGAACAATAATCCTATTGAAAATCATCTTTATACACTTGCGAACCATAAAGGGAATTGGAATGTTCAGTTAGTAATCGTCTTTAAACTGTAGCGCATCAGATATAAGGCGATGTTTAGTAAATAGTCAGCTTCAAAATGTAGCGTAGCAGTTAAAGGTTTGGTTAATCTTTTTGTTTCTTCCGTTCGTTTGCGAACATTGAGCTACAAATTTTCGCCAGTTTGCAGTTCGTGTCCGCCGGTGAAATAAACTTCAAATTCCGTAAAATGCTTCTTGTAACCAAATGTAAACTCAGAGATCCCACGGATAGTGCAAAGTTCATGGGGTAAAGTACTGATCATATAGGCAAATGAATACGGTATGGATTTGGTAATATGCACGATTAGCACAGAAGATCTGATCAGAGTCATTTTTACACTACAGAGTCATTTTTATACTCGAATTTAAATGCAAAATATATGCCGAATCAAATTGCATGTTATTTATACACGGACACTGTATACGTCTGTATATTAAACGTGTCTGACTGTAGATCATGTTTTATAGCTACATGATTTTAATAACTATTACAGTACTACCCGATTTCATCCCTGCTTAGACACTTTTCTCTAAAGCAAATTGTCAAGGCCCCCACAAGAAACGAAGCTACTTTGGATCTTATCTTAACAAATATGAGTGGCTTTTGTTCTCCAGTCAGTATTATTGCACCATTAGGTTGTAGCGACCATAACACTGTATTATTTTCCCTCCAAAAGATTAACAGTCAGAACCAGCATAACAAAGTAATTATCCGACGAGGAAACGCGGGTGCAAAACGCGCATTCAGTGAATGGCTATCGAAAGTTAATTGGTTGGGCTACTATATCAAACGGTGTCATGCAAAGTGAAACTAAATATGTTTCATAGTGTCATTGAATCTGGACTAGATTATTTTCTACCAATTAAAGAAGTCTGTCAAGCTACAAGCCAGCGATAAACCTTGGATAACCCCAACTACAAAAACCTTATTGCAAAGCGGCAAAGGGCTTTCCGCCAAGGAAATCGTATACTCTACCGCAAACTCCGAAATCAATGTATTAAAGACATTAAAGAGGGCAAAAGATTAAAATCTACCTTCCTCAATATTAAGTTAAATGAGCTGAAAACTGAGAAGAATAAAAAATGGTGGGATACTCTAAAACAATTAGCTGGTTATCCTAAAAAGCAATTATCACTGACTATCGTCTCGGAGGGCAGGACCATCAGCGGTAACAATCTTGCTGAGAAAATAAACACTGCTTTCATCTCTGTTACGCAACACCTAGACCCGCTACATAGTATTCCTGTTGACATACAACAACGGTTTCTGGCCGGGCCAGTTTTACTATCACAAAGATAGAAGCACACGAGAAGAATTTTGAGCAAAAAATTTGGAGTATTATGGCTTTGTAACGCCGTGAAACTGGATTTACAAGTTCGAAGGAGTGAACAGCCACATGTTAGCGATGTTTTGTTTACGATATTTCAATTCAAAATCCACTCAAAATATATAATTACTGCTACTGCATGACGAAGGCACTCAAGGAATTTGATGAAATGAACCAGCTCAGCTGCAGTATGAACAAAAGCGTGAATGCGGTAAGTTTTTAAAACAGGAATTAGGAATAGTGCTACACTGGTTCAATATTCACGTACTGAAATGAACACATATTAAGTTTCCAATATTATTCAACAATCAAATATACTTGAATACTTGATATATAGTAATTGTAACTAATATAGTAGTAATTATATGATTGGTGGTCAAAGAAAGAGAAGTTTTTCTTCAAGTGTTGTGTGGCTTCTTCATTTCTTGTCCTGTGAGTGCAATTTTGTTAACAGTGCATTTGATGAAGTTGTGGATATAATTGTCTTAAACTGTTGTGGCATGCATATGATTGTCTGTTTAGTTCCAACCATAACCATGATTAAGTTATGACAGGAACTGCAAAAGATACATGCTTGGAAACGTTTTGTACAGAATTATAGGGTGTCTGACAGTCCAACTCAAGCATGCTATGTCTCAGGGTCTGTTTATATGATCCCTCCTAGGCGGGACAGGACATTTTCGTCCCGCCTAGCCAGGAAACTTGCCTAGATGGGATGGCGTGTTTGTATGGACAAAGACATTGCTGGGATGAAGCCAGTTAAGTACTTCACGTCATACTACGCATGCTCAGAAGGCAAGGTCAATGAAAGGTCATCCCGCCTAGCCTTATATGGGATCCCAGCTAGATTTTTCATCCCGCCTACAACAGGTTGCTGGGATCCCAGCTAGGCAGGATGGAAGCGGGATCATATAAACACTCAGTAGAGTTTATATTGCAAGCGGGATCTCAGCAACTGTCCCGTTCCGCCTAGCCGGGATCATATAAACAGGCCCTGGGACATAGCATGCTTGAATTGGACTGTCAGACACACTATAATTCTGTAGAAAACATTTCCAAGCATGCATCTTTTGCAGTTCCTGTCATAACTTAATCATGGTTATGGTTGGAACTAAACAGACAATCATATGCATGCCACAACATTAAGACAATTGTATCCACAACTTCATCAAATGCACTGTTAACAAAATTGCACTCCCAGGACAATGAAGAAGCCACACCACACTTGAAAAAAAAACTTCTCTTTCTTTGACCACCAATCATATAATTACTACTATATTAGTTACAATTACTATATATCAAGTATTCAAGTATATTTGATTGTTGAATAATATATTGGAAACTTAATATGTGTTCATTTCAGTACGTGAATATTGAACCAGTGTAGCACTATTCCTAATTCCTGTTTTAAAAACTTACCGCATTCACGCTTTTGTTCATACTGCAGCTGAGCTGGTTCATTTCATCAAATTCCTTGAGTGCCTTCGTCCAGTAGCAGTAATTCTATATTTTGAGTGGATTTTGAATTGAAATATCATAAACAAAACATCGCTAACATGTGGCTGTTCACTCCTTCGAACTTGTAAATCCAGTTTCACGGCGTTGTAAAGCCATAATACTCCAAATGTTTTGCTCAAAATTCTTCTCGTGTGCTTCTATCATTGTGATAGTAAAACTGGCCCGGCCAGAAACGTTTAAAAGGCAAAAAAGCGAAAAAACTAGGATTCTGTAATACTATCTATAATAAAGTAGGGCCTCAGAATCGGGTGGCGGCACTGATCGGCCGCTTGACTTCCGGCTTCACTTTTTACCATCAAATTATTAAGGGTGCGTTATCCAGCCTATATTCAGATCAGTGTATATAATCAATTTCTCGGCCTGCTCCGTCATTGTTCGATTGTTGCTCGCTGCGTTCACATATCACAACTCAGAGATTATAGTAAAAGTAAAATATTTTAAAATGGCGAGTTTTCGCAGTATTACTGGGTTGAAAGCTTCTGAATTAGATGGGCATGGACTTCTTTATGTTCATTGTGTGTCGAAAAACCCTGTGAATATGATCACAGATGGGTTACCGTGCGTTCAACTAGAATGCTGCGAGGTTCATATATAACGAAACCTAACCATAAAAGGTAACAATGAAATAAAATAAGTAGCAACACATGTGTATTTTCAAAATTATCACAGAAAATAGCGATCCATACAGTAGTTTTCGTCGCGCCAAACCCATCTCCACGCGGGTATATTCCCGCCATCAGGGTTAATAGAATATAGCAAACATAGCTCATTTTCAAACCGCGATAACTCTTCGGTTTTATGGAGTAAATTCATGTTTTAATCTCTTTACGGACCACTGCCTTGCGCCGTAATTACAATCGGTTGTTTCAAATGTAAATATCGCCAGACGTGTTTATTCTCTGGCAACAGGACAGGCGTCATTCGATAGCTTATGACTTCCTCTTTAAAATTATATTTAGTTTGTCCCGGTTCATATTACATATCCAAATTAATTTGCATACATGTTCATAAATTATCTAAAAATTTTACAATTATTGTTGAAATAACCCTGAATTGCCAGAACTGGGTTTAGAATTTTCGAGCAAATGTTAGCAAATGTTGGACCAAAATTGTAGCTCATATAAAAAGGAATATTATTGGAAAGTTTCATTGCATTTGAAGAAGTAGAAGTATTTTATTTTATTTTTTGAAAGTCGCATGCAAAATGCCGAGATCGTTGAAATTTGATTCCCGCACGCGCAAATTAATTACGAAATGCCATATAAGGTCAGTGTTGATTGCTATAAACCAATGAAAATCCGCCATCTAGGCAATTAAATCACGCGGAATCGATTGCCGGTACTTTCAATACGCTAGGATGCAAAGCCGCGGAGATTTAGCTTCCGAAGTTGCCCGAGCGTGCGCCGACAAAACCGGGATTTCGCAATTAGACGGGATTTTCACGAGAAAAGTCGAGAATTGTCATAAAATGGCTAGTTTATTTAGTATGGATATTTAAATACATCCTTTCGAACAGGATTTTCAAGAGCTATCCAATGGTCACACTTAGGAGTTTGTAGCGTGTAAACCAAAGGTAGGAAAGCGAAATGAATATATAATTAGTTTGTATTATTGTTAATTTGTAAACAATACAAAGTTCAGAGGTGTTTGAAAGGGGCTAAATTGGCCGCGTAGCATTGTAAACAAACACAATTTACTTCTCTAAAGACATCGTAAAACGCTGAATCGAACGGTGGTATTTTCATCTACATAGCATGCACTGAACCGAAGATATGAACCTGCAAAATTTAAGACGATATCGTCTTAAAAACATTAGCACCAGACGGTAAGGAGTATCACTATAAAGAGTAAACATTCCTGAATTCACTGATATGATTTTATTTTAGTTTCCTTGTAAAAAAGTATAATTTACTCATGAATATTTCAATGCCATAGGGTTAGAATATAGCAAAAACAGCTTTTTTTCAAACCGCGATAACTCTTCGGTTTTATGGAGTAAATTCATGTTTTAAAGTATCACTATAAAGAGTAAACATTCCTGAATTCACTGATATGATTTTATTTTAGTTTCCTTGTAAAAAAGTATAATTTACTCATGAATATTTCAATGCCACTTTAAGGTCATGTTCACTGACCCGAAACATGCATAAATACAATGGGAATTTAACATAACTAAGATGCGATATACAGGGTGAGTCAGAAAAAACGGACACCTTTCAAATTCAAATTAGCCGCATAGCGGCTGTAATTTGACATAAGTTGCCTAAATATCTCCCTTTGGGAGTTATAATAGTACACGCGCTGCGCTGCGAATTATAGTTAATAAACACTTTTGCATTAATAAACCAAGTCCTGTTGTCACATGGGAATTGACAAATTCCAGCTATACGTTCGCGGCTAATTTGAATATATGCAAAGTGTCCGTTTTTTCTGACTCACCCTGTATATACAAAATTATTCCAAAATTCTTTTATTAAATTACTAAACAAAAAGTTATCAAAACATACCTTTGAGAAAACGAGATATTCACAGCAAAAATCGCAATACATTTCAACAGTTTTTAATCGAACGGCGCGTTGAGAATAAGATTTTGAATAATAATGAGCCGCAAGGAACTGTACTGGGACCAATCCTTTTTTTGGTTATGATTAATGACTTACTTGAAGAATGGCAAGACCGTTGGAAGTACGTCGACGATACTAATGCCGCTGAATGTATTGGGCCAAACTGTCCATCTCGCCTTCAAGAAGTAGTGAATGAAGTCACTACTTAGACTATTAATAATAACATGATACTTAATATTTCCAAATGCAAAGAGTTAATAATCGATTTTACTACAGATAAAAGATCTTTTCAGCTCTTGTAAAGCGGTAGATTTGATCTCATCGCTATTTGGCTCCTTCCAATGAAAGCGCAAGGAGAACGTGTTGTATTTAGGGAAGCCTCACATATCGATTTTGCCCACGAGAAACGTCATATGTACGTTTTTCTGAAGACCCCCCAAGAAACTTCACGAATGTTTTTCAACATATTATTGTATACTTTAAAAACACTGCAAAACTACTGTAAACCCTCTCCGTAAAACCTTAACGTCTTCAAAGAATATTTCCAACAATTTTACTTGCAAGTTATTTCACAACGTTTGGTGAAATATGCCGATATGGCGATAAAATGTAGTTTTGTTTGTTTTTTATATGATAATTGTAACAAAAGATATATTTTTCTTTAGATTCATTGCAAGTATAACACATAAAAGTTGCGAAATTTAACTATATCGCTGTATGTCCTCATAATTTTGTAACCGCTCCAGTATTAATAATTTAATACAGAACAAAAGACAGTATAAATGACAACAAACTACAAATGCGGAAGCGGGAAATTTCTAGTATTTTGACTGTAAAATAATGCAATTGTCGAAATTTCACCCCCCCCCCGAAAATTTTGTGCTTAATCCAAAATGTTGTCCCCTTATCAATCAAGTACATTAAAAATGTTTTGAAAATATATACAAACATGATTTTATGTATGGAATAAATGGACAGGTGACGGCGTTTGTATCAAGTTGTTATATTTTTAAGGCTCTGCTAATGGGGCAATGGCGATGATTCCGAAATGTCAAGACTTTCGAAAAACTATCGATTTTTTCCATGACGTTGCACAGAAAAACGTCACCACCACCCCCCTACCCCCTAACGTCCATATGACGTTTCTCATGGGCGAAATCGATATGTGAGGCTTCCCTCATAAAGCGCGAAATTTTCTTATACTATGATGAAGGTAAACACATAAATCTCCAAAGAACTGTTGCCGTTTTAATCACTGATTATGAAATTCAAAGGGCTTCGTCCCGCACAGATATTTTCGTCCATTGCCGTAGATTGAATGCGACTGTTTATGTATCTTAATAAGTGTCAAAAACAAAACACTTTTAAACCTATCGAAGCGTAGGACCATTATTTTGATATCAAATTAATATAATTAAACAGTTCAATAATTATTACTATTTAAAAACAGATAGCTCGAAAAACATGCGAACTTCCAGTCATTCGAAATATCCATTTTGTGAATTGTGAAAGCAGAAATATTCTATTTCAACGAAGTTCAATGACGCGAAGTTGCCAATCACTTACAAAAATACAAGTTTGAAATTTTGGGCGAGAAAGCGTGCACCTCATTAAATACGATATCGGCATAATCTCGTTCCTTATGAGATGAGTTCCTTATGATGCATTGCATACAATTTGTGATATGAATCGACCATAAGTCACGCTGCCACGCCAATACAATAAGAATTCAATCGAATTCAGAACTCCCTTACTCCCCCTGGGAATTCCCTTACTCCACCTCAAATTCGGAACTCCTTTACTCCCCCTCAAACTTGAGCAGCCGGAAGTAGTTCCGCGTGCAGATTTTACAAGTCCTTCTTTCGCTCCTTCGATTTTTCCGTACGTCATGTAAACTACAATATAGTGGGCCAACACAGCAAGATCTAGAGGGACTTGGAGCAAGTCTAGCAAAAACCAGGAAGTTTGAAAATTGTAGCGCTGGGGATTATTTACCATGGGGGTTTCGGACCAGCCGTCATGACAATGGCGCCAAAATCCGCCATGTTTTTCGCACTTTTTTGCCTGGCCCAATTTGGAACACTTCCTCCAGTTATGTTTAACTCATTGGGTCTGGTTCGTAACAATGGTCCACGACAAGAACAAACGTATAAAAGCGGCTTAAGATAAAACGCTTAACTTTTCCTTCATTAATTAATCAATTAATTAATTAATTAATTAATTAAGTGGCATTTAAGCTGCTTGTATATAAATTATATTAACGGAGATAACAAAAAAATGATAAAGCAAACCTTTTAGTGAGTTTCCTTCGAATATCTCTGTACGGTAACTCCTCCAATCCCCACCATTTCCAGTTTCTGACATCAACGGGTTTTGCGTAAATCACGTCCTCAAATGGCTTGGATTCTCGTCGAAGAAAATGCAACAAAGGCAACGCAGCCAGCCAATTAACAAGAGACTTTTTTGATGATTGTTCTTGGTAAAACTTAAGAATTATCTTGGTGATGGAACTATATATACAAAAAAAATAAACGAGTAAAAGTGACTATTTCGCATAATTCTACTTGAATTTTATTGAAGTTTTATTGAGTTTTATTGATTTACACTAAATCAAAGTATTCTTGATGACAAAATGCAGTTAAATGTTTTCCAGCAGATTGCTTATGAAAAACCAATCATTGGCAAATTTTAGAATTTGATAACAGATGTTTTAATGTTTTTACTAGCAATGTTCCATATTTAATGCTTATAATATATGAGATGCCTGAAAGAACAATATCAAAAGCTTACCTTAAAAGGTTGTCGTCAAACACATTAATACTCTTCATAAATTCGGAACATACTTCTTTATCTGGAGGTAGCCTGAGACATTTCAATAAAATTTCATATTTCTCAGATTCCAAATTAACATCATACTTGGTAAACACATAAGCGATTATCACTGACAACACCACCGCATGAACTTTAGCTTTCGCATCCTTTGTTTCACTTTCCAAAACTTTCAAGTTTTCCCGGACTTTCGGCATCAAAATCTCCTCAAAAACCTATAAGTAAAAAACACATTTTAATTGTCTTATCTAATCATATTCTCATCGGCTAATTTGTATCGAAAAATCGGATAATTAATATTATTTTATTTAAAGTGACCAATAATTATTAATGCGTGCGTCTGACTCGAACCCACTTTGGCGGAATATTGAAATTGATACATTGATACGGCCGTAACAATTTGGGAAGCATGGTTTAACATTTTTCTTATCAAAATTTAGAAAATTCGACATACTGTTCTATATAAGCAGTACCAACAACAATACAGGGAAAATATATCACATTGTACCGACTTTTAATGACTATGACAGATGAAAGCTGTCAATAAAAGGAGACTTTCACAATCTAGGGCAAAATCTATAAAGACATGCACTGCGTAATTTGGGGTAAAACTTAGCTTTATATAGGTAAACACCTATAGGGATGCCGGAAGTTGCTGAGAGCAAGGGGTGCGATTTGATATCAAAAGGGCATATTTTTTAACAAAAGGGCACAAACAAAAATCAAAGGGCACTTACCTACTTATAACGTAATTTAAAATCAAACACAAAAACCTTACGAGTTATGATTAATTTAATTGAGGCTTTACGTAAGTAATCTGTTCGTGTTAGATCTGTTCGTGTTAAATCTTCTGCTCACCCGTTGCATCCATAGTCTGCACCGCATTACACCCTGAAAGTTGTAAATACAAAATGCAAGGGGTGCACTTGCATCCGCGGTTCCGGCATCCCTGTATTAATTTATGTAAGGAAACAGCATAAGAAACAGCATTTGTGTATGTCCGGATGATTTTGGTCCTGAATGGTCAACCTACCTCCCAAAGTCTAAGTTTGTGATAATCAACAGTACGACGACGAGCAATTCGAGTGGTATCAGATGTCCAAACAGCGATAGTGCCTTCAAACAAACACTCAAGCTTTTGTAGTGCTTCAACTGGTTTAATTTTGAAATCAAAAGAATCTACGTAAAAACCGCTCCACCTCGTAAAAAATTCTCGAAAGAAAGCTCTTCTGTTATCCATTATATGCGATCCAGATGAAAATAATCTGTTCAATGTAGTTGGCTCAGGATATATAAACCCATCATACTTGTGCAAGGTTTCTAAAATGACGAAAACAAATATGGCAAATATCAATTAGAATTTATCTATTAATTATCCACCAAGTACTAATCTAATAAATTCAAACGGGACACTCTTTCGTCTTTATAACTTTTCGGTGCTGAATTTTAAATTTTACGTGCTTCATATGACACATAATCTTCTTGTTAGAGTATTCTCATGGACCATTGCGAGATTTTTTCGGAGTGATTTTAAGGGATGTGTTCAGTCTAGGTCCGACTCCAGTTGACCAGTTTTAATCTCAGTCTTAGTACCTGCAACTCCAACTTCAAAAGTTGTCATGCCACAAATTTCTAGTATGTTTTCCCTTTGTTTTCTGTATCTTTCATAAGTGACAGGAAAGTCCAAACACTCAAGCAATGTTATGGAACGTCTTTCTAAAATAACCGCCCCCCCCCCCTTTTTACCAATGTCCCCCTTTTTTAAAACTTTCCGTCCCCCTTTTTACAAAATTTGACAGGTTGACACCTGCAAATGGTGCAGAATTAATATTAAGGTTGTTAGTATCCAAAGAAACTTCCATCAACAAAATAATGAACATGAACTCAACATGAAGTCAACATCCAATCTTAATTTTCTGCACTTTTGAAAAAACGCTTGTTCTACAAATTTTATGACAGCTTTTTTTGCTCATCCCCCCTTTTTTAAATCAACCCACCACTTTTCTGTAACCCCCCATTATTACAAAATCAATTTTATCCCCCCCCCCCTTTCTTGTCTTTTTTGAGAAGGTTTATCCCTCCCCTCCCCATTTAAGAGAGGGGGAGTTCGAACTATGAACGTACAGCAAGAAACTATTAAAACCTCTGAAATATTTTACTGAAATAGTTTATGGGGATTTAAGTCAGCCGTTGTTACCATAGGAAAGGAAACAACATCTGGGCGTGAAACCTCAGTTTGCGTCAAGATCTGCCCATTTTACGATGTCTTTCTTGTACTTGCATGGCATGAGGTATGTTTGGTATGACCAACAATATGTATTAAACTTGTATACTTATCAGTAATAAATGCTGACTTAATAATTGTCCTATTTTTCTTATTTTTTTCCCGTTCGAACAAGTTTAGGCCAATTTCCTTATTTACACCCTCAATTTTGTATTCAGCGATTTCTACCGTTAAACTAATCCTTATTCCGGCAATCCTAATTCTGGCGCAATTTCCGACAACCTAAATGTTAATACAAACTCAATCTTAACTGTAATTCTCATCCTAACCTCAACCCTAATCCTAACCCCTAATCACAATCGTAAACTCAACCCTTATCCTAACTTCAACCCACATCTTAACCCTTATCCTAACCCTAACCTCAGCCTTAATCCTAATCCTAACATCAACCCTTATTCTAGCCCTAATCATAGCCTCGACCCATATCCTTATCCTTATCCTAACATCAACCCTCATCCTAATAGTTGTGACGTCATTACGGGATAGTAGACAGGTTTTTAAGAATCCAGCTCACCAAAAGTGAATGCCTCTTTTAAACGTAGCATTTGGCATGTGTAGAATTCAATTGTTTGAAATATGTTCATGCAAAATTTGACGTCTGCAACAATTTAATTTGATATTAATTGACCGCGTAAGTAGTCGACCGTTTGACGTATTGACCGCGTAACTTTAAATTCGGTCGCATAATGCGAGCTATTGAAGGGCGAGGTGGTTTCGATTCAGACGTCGCACTTTGACGTATCGAATTCAATTCGGCTTGGGCGTGGTTCAGGAGACGTTATGTAATGTTATTGAAAGGTAACATCGACGGTCGCTGCTGTCTGCAATTTGTTATACACGCAGTCAAGCCCTTATTAAGCGGACGCCGTCGGGAATTAGCCGAGGTGTCCGCTTAACCCTTTAATCTACAGAAGAAACAGTAGGAGGCAAATTTGTGTGTGCATTTTGAGTATGAAAACAGTTTGCAATTTGTAATTTGTAAAGTAAAGGCAAAGCTCGAGCGTGTCTGTGAGATCTACCTGCCAGGTTACAAACGAATACAATTATATTTTACATTCACCCAAATGAAATGTCAGATGATATGGAAGTTATTGATCACATCCCTAAGTTCATGGGTAAAATGACCATGACGGACAACATTGCACATGTGCCAAAACCCGTATCCGGGGCGAAATGCCTGAAAATGACCACGCCCAGAAACGGCACTATTGACATAGCTCTATCTCCTGAACCATGAAAGCTACAGACTTTCTGAAGTGCTTATAGTGGTCACTTTTAGTGGTAGTCATTGCAGAGTGAAATGTGTCTAGGTATAATATTTTACAAAAAAATGACTATGCACATCCCATCTCAACTGCTAATGATACATCACATAACTTCAAACACCTTAGAAAGGCTATATTTTCTTATTTCCTAAATATTTTTGTCATAGGATAAAAAACTATACTCATTTCAATATAACACTAAAAGATTTCATGAGGGTTGATATTGTTTTGTTGAGATATAATACAGTTAATTTCACTTACCCCCCGCCACAACACGATTTCAGCCATACTTTGTCGTTTTATTTGCTTTTTATCACCGAGCCTCGCAAATTTATCCACAAGTTGTACTTGAACATAATGATAGTTGACTAAAGAATAATCCAACCAAGTTTCGTCAGGGTTTGAAGTAGTGCAGTGTGTTTATCTTCGATATTTGTAGAATCGATGTTTTGCTCAATTATCGCTCCGATGCAATGTCTCGCGCTTCTCTTCTCGATTTATCACATTTTCTCGTCTTCAAACGTATTTAGATTACAGTATCCATAAATACTTGATTGTAGAAAAGTTCCAATCGAAAAATTAAACAAAAAGCTTACAAACCGTTTGAGTTTAGTACCCCTAACGTTTTATAAACATGAATCAAAAACATAATGTTCAAAGTAATTTGAAAATCACGCGCAATCTCCGCGTGAGCTTGATGGCAGGGGGGTTGGCAGGTTTTATTATTAACCAGAAAATATAATATTACGCATTTACGCAACTATTTATCTATTTTACATGAACTTTTGTTGGGTTCTGTGGTCACGAACAACATATTCGTGAAAATTTCCACCCCCTGTCATCAGCCCACGCGGAGATTGCGCGTGATTTTCAAATTACTTTGAGCATTATGTTTTATATTTATGTTTATAAAACGTTTGGAGGTATTAAACTCAAACTGTTTGGAAGCTCTGTGTTTAATTTTTCAATTGGAACTTTTCTACAAGTATTTATGGATACTGTAATCTAAATACGTTTGAAGACGAAAAAATGTGATAAATTGAGAAGAGAAGCGGCGAGACATTTCATCGGAGCGATAATTGAGCAAAACATCGATTCTACAAATATCGAAGATAAACGCACTGCACTTCTTGCTTGGATTATTCTTTATACCCCATTTACACTATACCGGATTACTTTTCATACCGGATTAATTTTCACTCCGAAGTAAAAAACAAGAGTGTTTACACTACGCCGCATTGCACCGCTTCGCTTTGTTGCCAGCTCAACACTTTTTGATGTTGCCATGGAAACAGAACCAGTTTCCCGCTAAATAAAATCACGAGCTGGCTTTGCTAGACAAATGAACGCAAGAATGTCCAACACAAAACAAAAAGAGCCAAATTTTACATGGACTTACCCAAAATCTTCGTTGTTTACGTTCTCTTTTGCCCTTTCGTTTTGCACGAAAAGTTGAAGTTACCAGTGTTTGCCGGAGTCGTCGCCTTGATGAATAATAGCTAGTCGACAGACAAAATAAACTAGCCATTATTTGAAGGACGCTTGCTGCCGTAAAAGTAAGTATAATCAATTGTTTGAAGGCGACCATTTTTAATTCGTCTTGTAATATATTACAAATTTCGCGCCAAAATTAGTTGTGTACCGGATTCGCCTGTTTACACTGCTCCGGCACATACCGGATTACTTTTCATATCACCTCCAAAGCGGAGTGATTTTTGCTCCGCGTCGCGTACCGGATTACTGTGGCGTAGTGTAAACAGCAGCCGAATCCGGTATGAAAATCGCTACGCTCCGATGTAATCCGGTATAGTGTAAACGGGGCCTTAGTCAACTATCATTATGTTCAAGTACAACTTGTGGATAATATTTGCGAGGCTCGGTGATAAAAAGCAAATATAACTGCAAAGTATGGCTGAAATCGTGTTTTGGCGGGGGGTATAAGTGAAATTAACTGTATTATATCTCAACAAAACAATATCAACCCTCATGAAATCTTAAAGTATTATATTGAAATAAGTATACTTTTTTATCCTATGACAAGAGTATTTAGGAAATAAGAAATTATAGCCTTTCTAAGGTGTTTGAAGTTATGTGATGTATAATTAGCAGTTGAGATGGGATGTGCATAGTCATTTTCTTGTAAAATATTATACCTAGACACATTTCACTCTCCAATGACCACACCTAAAAGTGTCCACTCTAAACACTATAAGCACTTCAGCAAGTCTGTAGCTTTCATGGTTCAGGAGATAGAGCTATGTCGATAGCGCCGTTTCTGAGCGTGGTCATTTTCAGGCATTTCGCCCCGGATACGGGTTTTGGCATATGCCATCTTGTCCGTCATGGTCATTTTTACAGTTGAGATTATCTGTCCTAAATGAAATGCATACAAACTAATTTGCAGACTCCATTACATGAATTCGAATTTCTGACTTGCTCGCTCGCTGCAGGCTCGCTCGCTGCGTCAGCAATTATTCAGTTTCTTACTATTTTCTGCAGCATATTCTTTTCCAATAACAAGGCATCGGTTCATGATGCCTGAACTCCACCATGTGAATTCAACTAGCTCTTCGTAGGTAGATTTATTCTTCTTATCCAATAATACATATTTGTATCCAAATCTGAAGGAGGCGAGCCGCAGTGGAAGCTTGAGCTCGCCGTGTAACAGCAACTGTTTGTCAACATATCTAGATAAGCAAAATAAATTATGCCAAAACAATTATGTAGGAAGTTTATTTCTTTATTATTAATTAATTAATTAATAAGAGTGGAAAAAAGCTATTGAAATATTGCTATTATCAACGTCTCCACAAAAAAATCTGCCCTTAACCCAACTATCAACATTGAGTTTCGTGAGAAACTATTGTATTTGTTGCGCTTTTGCCACTAGCTTTTTGTCCAGAATTGTGAATACCAGAGGCTCCCTAACAGAGGACTCAGTATGACGGTCGTGCAAACCATAGTCCCCATAACACAGTGTCTGGAAACGCATCTAAGCTTTTGTTCTATGTTTTTGTTCATGTTTGTGCACCTTCACGCTTAGTAAACACATTGTTCTCTCAGCATAATGAAGGAAGCAGCCAACAAAATCCCTGCAGCTGATTAACATTTGTAACACAAAGAAAATGTGCACTCTCAGTACACCCTCACCATTAACCCACGGACACGGCTATAAACTTTCAAGTTTGCCGCGTTTCCAGACACTGTATTATAGGGACCATGTGTAAACGGCAAGTGGAAAGTATCTTTTGTCCAGTATATGCCGCTTCACCGCATTATCTTAAAAAGCCCTTCACGAGATAGCCAAATATTCACTAATATAAAAGTTATTGTTGTTATTAATGTTGTTGAAGGTGTTATAGTTGTTTAACGGGTGTCTTTCCCGTTTCGAAGTGGGAAGGCTAGGGACAATTCTGTCTGAATAGATTGACTGACGAAAAGTAAATAGCTCCTAAATGTATTAATTAAGAATTAAAAAACGAGTCGCGTGCCGTTATGGTGTAATAATGCACGAGGGGTGAATGTTGGGGGAATACGAGAGAAGCTTGTAAAACACGAGGCGTAGCCGAGTGTTTTACACGCTTCTTGAGTATTCTCCCAACATTTCCCCGAGTGCATTATTACACCATAACGGCACAAGACGAGTTTTTTTAATTCTTTTATAATATAAGAAGAAATTACAGAACAAATTACAGAACAACAATCAAATTTATTTATTAGATCAATAACAAAATTCTCTTTACATGTTATCTAAGATGTTGCTTAGCAACAAACACTAATCAGTCGAATTTTTAACGGGGCGAAATTTCGGAAGGCGCGACAACAACAAAGTCAACAGTGTTTTGGCGAAATTTTGCTTAAAAACTGTTCAAACACATTTAAAATTCGCCCACAATTACAAAGTAACTCTCAAATATAACATATAATTGTTAAAGAGCTAATCACTGTTCGATTTAAACACGATCTGGACGCTGCGGATCAAGCAAGAAGTAAACATACCGCCGGCCATGGCCATGGAGTAATTGTGCAGTTGTGTGTTTGTCGCTGAACTTGCAGAGGATAATGCCACAGAAATGTTCCCATCGGTTGGTACCTGAGCTTGAGATGAAGCAGAAGGAGCCGAGGAAGACGGACGATCGGTAGAAAGCGAATGAGACAAGACATCGCTGCAGTTGCGAAGCTGTAAAGATGATGGCCGTGCGTTGTAATGGACAAGACTTTGCTCATTTCGATGGCCAGAAATTGCCATGATATGACGATTGGGTACGCCTGCATTCGACCAAACGGTGATAGCTGTTGCTCTGACACTATGGTTGGTGTAAATCTTTGATAGACCTGCGGCTTCGCTAATTTCGACAATCATTTTGCCCAGCTTGTTGACTCCGAGTGGTCGATTTTCAAACCACACCGTGTTTGTTGGTTGCCAATTTCTTGCAGGATACTGGAAGAGAGCAAGGCACTTTGGATTGACTCTTTCGAGGTAGAGAGCCAAAGCTTTATAGCCATCAAATGACTGTTCGGTTTCGTACATTCGAGCTTCTTTCTCCGAGCTAGAAACGTCGCTTAATCCACCAGGGTGATTTTTGGAGGACTCGTCGTGTGTCATCCTCACGTAGCGTCGACCAGAGCTATCAACCTCAAAAGTAAAGCTGTTTACGGTGAGATTTCGTTGACCTTCCCGACCTCGTCTACACCAATATAAGACGACGTGAAACCACACAGAGCGAAGAAGGGACAAAGGATTTATTAGATTAAAAACACCACTTGTTTTCAGCTTGGCGAGGTCTTCGTTCTCCAAAGGCGGTTTGTTTTACATTTTCCTGCCCGAGTTGCTTCAGCTCTTTTATCTTCGCGTCAAGCATCTGGTTGGAACTCGTAAACAAGGGGTCAGATGTTATTTTAACTGCCCTGTTTAATGGTGGACTATTCAAGTATCTTTCGATACCGTGTCTGAACCCCACCAATGCTGATTTGCTGTAGTTTCGCTTGTCCTTCGTCCGTGCTTCGGCGTAGAAATGATACAAGTTTTCGTCGAGCTGCTTTGTTGTCATTTGGTCCAGTTCAGGCATTATATTTCTCGCTTGACACCATTCTAAATATATTAAGAAGTTTTCTTTTAAAGGTACTTAAGTGAATATTTAATAGTTGTAATTTTTCTCAAGAAATGTTTATATTAAAATGTCGTATTTGTTGTACAGTGTTGCTTGAATTTCATGTCTTGTAGAATTTCATATTTTTTATAGTCATGTCATGAATAAAAACTTATGACAAAGACAATGTGAAAATGGTCAATTTTAACTTGTGGAGTACAATTTCTGTTCTTACTGTAGTCTATAGAGTTATTTTGTAAAGCAAGTATTTAATACCTACCTTTAAATGTTGAGACAGCCCAATTTGTTGCATGTTTTGTTGCCTTCGAGTGGCGACTTTCCAGCAAACCTGTCTTCGCTGGTTTCAGCGCATTGGTTTTCAGAAACAGACTCTTCCATATTAGCGTTTTATGTTCAAATTTGTTATCACCTATGTATATTTACCTATATATTGTGATTTTTTTATGTTGTATTTATTCTATTTTGTCTCAATTACGTCTGTAATAACAGCAGAAGCGTTGAATTCTATTCTTGATAAAAATATAGCGCCAATAAATAAAAAAATTGACGAAGCAATACAGTCCATGTCGTTCATCAATGAAAAATATGAGCAATTTTGAAGAAGCTATCGATCTTTGAAGACGAGAGAAAATATCTTGTCAACAAAAACAAGGCACTAAAAAGTGAACTCCAAAGATCTACCAATAAATTGGAGGAGTTAGCTAAGGCCCAAGACAACATGGAACAATATATCCGAAGAGAATGTGTTGATATTCGGGGTATACCATACTCCGATAGAGAAAATACCAATAGAATAGCAATCGATATTGCGAATATGATTGATGTTGAAATTGATCATAAAGATATCTCTATTAGTCATCGATTGAGTGCAAGTGATTCATATATAAAGGAAAATCTGTAACTTCACCACCAATTATTGTTAAATTTGTAAGACGGGCAACCAAGGAAAGCTTATAT
This sequence comes from Trachythela sp. YZ-2020, assembly GCA_016169945.1. Taxonomy (NCBI): domain Eukaryota; kingdom Metazoa; phylum Cnidaria; class Anthozoa; order Malacalcyonacea; family Clavulariidae; genus Trachythela; species Trachythela sp. YZ-2020. The sequence goes on from JADLSH010000373.1 coordinate 214,057, forward strand.
AAAGCGCGGACAAAACTTAATAACCTGACAACCAAGGACTTTGGATATCCAACTGAGCAGAAGATTTTTATTACTGAAAGCTTAACAAAGAAAAATAAAGATCTCTTTAAAGCAGCTTACAAAGTAAGGAAGGAGTGTCAATTTAAATTTATTTGGACATCAATTGGGAAAATTTATCTCAGAAGAAATGAAAGAAGTTCTGTTATTCAAATCAAAAGTTTGTCTGATCTTCAGACGATTCAAGCATGAACCATTTATTACCTTGTCAGATAAGTACAATAGTCTATTGTATCTTTTTTCCTCATGACTCCTAACAATTTAGATTCCAGAATGGTGGAATATATGTCATTACCTCGATTAGAAATAAGTTCTGCGGCTACTTATGCATCACACTTAACTAATTCAGACATCGACTTACACATGCCATCTGACCTAAATTTTAATTATTATTCATTATTATTCACAGTATGGATCAATTTCTAAATAATAATGACATCTCTCAATGCTTTTCTGTTCTTTTTTGTTTAAAATTGTAGCATAAGAAGTCTGTCTGCTAATCATGAAAAAATGGTGGATATTTTATCTAATTTTATATCCCCATTTTATTTAATTGACCTTACTGAAACTAAATTTAAATTCAAAAGACAAGATCCTATTTTGAATCTTGACTTACATGCTATCGTTTTGTATCTCAACCTAGTTACTCTAATGCTGCTGGGATAGAATTTTTTATACTAGAAATACATGCATGCAACAACCCCTCGCATTTTTAAACCAAACAATGGTTCCAAAATAATTTCAATCTAATTATTATTTTTAAAAATCCAAGTATCGTATCGTACCTCGTCTTTTAATAAGATGAATAATCATGCGCATCATTACATGACGTATTAGTACTTACTTAGTATACCACTGGGCGTGATATATCGCTGGTGCGAAATTATTTGTCGTCATCTGTTGTCGTCGTCAGGGTTACACGGCAATTTTTCGTATGCTTTTTTTATGTATTTTTTTTCTACAAAATGACTAGAAAAATTAATATTTTTAACACAGAATTTTCAAACCCCGAAACATATTCCGAAACATATAATTTAGGTATGTTATTATACATTATATAAGAGTCGTTTTTTTCCAAAAATTGGATTTTAGACCTTTGCTAAAACCATTTTAAATGTTTGTAGAAAGTATAGTTCACCAAAACGCCACAAAATTAACAGGTCCATAAAGCCCAATAAATTTCCAATAACATACATCGTCTTCAGCAAAACAAAGTAGATTTAGTCGGACAGAAATCGAATATTATCCCATTATTTGACAATATCTGAACTTTGAAAACTCGTACCTTACTACCGGCCGTTGAACACTTCGCGAATTCGAATTACACGCTTCAATATAATTGGTCGATCCAAATCGCTTCCACGCGAGTAAATGAATTTTATTTCTCAATTTATACAATTTTCTAGTAAGTGTTCTATATACAGCTTATATAATGTACCATATCCATACTGTTTACAATATAGATTCAATAGTCGCAACGTAAGCTTGGGCCGCCTGTGGGCTGATACGCTTTGCTATAAACTTTGTCTTTGACCTTTATATAAATATTTTTTTAAATGAACAGTAATTTTGGTCTCCTCGAGGTAATCGGGTAATCTAATTAAACTTACATCTACACTGACGTTAAATGGAAAGCAGTGTATAACGACTATAACCAGCATTTTTAAATCAACAAAGACATATAAAAGAATAAAACAAATTATCTTGTTGTTGGCCTAGTTTATACAGCTTCTTGGCGTGATTTGACTTCTTGCATGATATTTAACTATTTCTTTTGAAGTAAACGACAAAAAGTCCTTCATTGCCATTTTCTTCAAACTATTTTCTCATGTTTTTAAATACTCACTCACACATGACAATCCGCCATACTTTTGAGATCAGTGAGATTGACCACCGACCAACCTTGAAACATAGCCATGCGCCCACGATACTTGATGAACTTTAGATCGCCCATAGCTTTCCTTTTTTTCCGGATGTGATAAATAACCGAGCGGAATCAGTACCCTCGCCCCGGGCTATCGCCCGGAACGGCGTTGGCTCGGTGATAAAGGAAATTATTGATTGTTCTGTTCGTGATGATTTAACTGTTTCAAACTCTGAGTTTGAAGCTTTGTGGATTGAGATACAGACTGATTCGCAGCATAATGTTGTGTGCATGGAATTATCTACACATCCTAGTGGATTATTTAAACTTGACTATTGATAGAATTCACAGAGAAATAAGCATTGTTTGATTATGGGAGATTTGAATTTGGATCTTTTAAATTTTGAATCTCTGAAGGAATCAGAGGAATTTATGAATTCACTAGGAACTTCATTTTTTCAGCCATATATCTTGCAGCCAACTCGAATAACTGATCATACTGCAACTCTAATTGACAACATGAACACCTTGTCATAAGTGGCACCTTAATTTATGATCTTACTGATCATGTACCAAATTTTCTCATAATTAATAAATACTCGACATTACCAACTAAATGTAACAAGGTAAATGTATTCAAGAGGGATTATTCGAAACTTAATGAATCAGCTTTAATTGCTGAGGTCCAGGTAGTGGACTGGAATGAAGAGCTGTCACCTTATAACCATAATTATATCCTTCAGAATTGTTTGATTCATTTTACGGTAAAATAACTGAAATAGTTGATAAGCATATACCCATTAGACAATTATCCAAAAGAGAGCTAAAAATCCAGTCTAAACCTTGGGTGACAAAGGAATTAGAAATTATATTAAAGTTAAAAATAAGTTATATAAAAAAAATTTAAAAACAAAATCACCATATTATTATAGTAGATTTAAATTCTATCGAAATAAAGCAAATCATCTTTTGCGTATTGGGAAAAGACAATATTATAGTAATTACTTTAAAAAGAATGTTCATAATAGTAAATTAATATGGAAAGGTATTAAGCAAATTATACATTTAAAAACAAAATCTAATTATGTCCCAGCTAAATTAAAGATGGGAACTGTGAAATAACTGATAAAAAGGAAATGGCTAATTCTTTTTCAAAGTACTTTGCTAACATAGGGAGCAACTTAGCAAGTTCAATTCCAAGTTTACACTTGATTGTCTAGATGAAACACGTTCTAATAGTTTCTATATTTACCCAGTTACAACTACAGAAATTGAAACTAAAATTTCAAATCTAAAAATTGGTAAGACTTGTGGACCTTTTAGTATATCAATAACGGTAATGAAGATTCTAAAGCATGCCATATGTATATCATTATATATATTCTTTCTCACAAGGAATAGTACCAAGTAGTCTAAAAATAGCTCGAGTTATTCCAATTTTTGAAAACGGTCTGCATAGTGACTTAAATAACTATCGGCCTACATTTCACTCTAATCAGCGTTTAACAAGAGATTAGAAAAACTCATGTATAAGAGATTATTTAATTTTGTTAAAGCCAATAATATTTTATATGAAAAGCACTTCGGTTTTCGGTCACATTCGGTGGTCGGTATGTACCACCACAAAAATTGCCACCGGTTTTCAATGATCTATTTATCCCAGTTAACAAAATTCATAGTTTTAATACTAGACTCGCATCAATTAAAATTAAGTTAAAATTACGTTTCATTGACTAATATTAATACTTCTATTGAGTATTGTAATTCAATCATTTTAATCAAAATTGTATTCTTGATCTTTAAAAAGGCGTATATATAACGCTTGTTTTTTCTGTGATTTCTATTCAAATAGTGTAAGAATCTGCTGTTTTATTAGTTTTTTCTGTTGTTCTTTGTTTATTTGTGTTTGTTTGTTATTCAAGCCGGCCATTCAAAGAAATTAAGAATATCTTTGAAGAAGCTTATCTGCCTGATTCAGCTAGCGCTCGTGGTTATTTCAAGAAGATATAGTACCCACATTAATATAAAATACAAAATTTAATGTAATTTATTTAAATATGGATCTTGTGAGTAGTACTTAACTGTGTTACTGTGACATACTCATTAAAGAAGAGGTGGATGGGGCAAACTGACCATTTGTTTCTAATGCAGCAATATTCCCATGCAGGCTACAATACAACGAAAAAACTTAAAACACCGGTTTTGCATAGCTCCGAGTACACGTTTTGTATTTGCAAACGTCAACTTTCTTGTAACCGCTATGTTGGATTTTGCTCAGAGAACATTACGTCGTTGAAAGTTGTAACAGATTACGTCAGATTAAGCTAATCGCTGATTGGCTATTTTATATAAGCTCGTGGCTGATTAGCTTCAAGCTAACAAACAAACTAACTTATGTTACCCGTAACAATATATCTGCATTCGCAGATACAAAAATTATACCTGCGAAATATTTGTTGATAAATTTTCGCGTGGATAATTGAACATGAAAGAACCTTTTTAACTGTTCCCCTTCTTTCGCTTTGTATTAGGCAGAACAAACATCTACTTATACGAAATATTTGCTCGTAAAAATGAAATGATGTTTACCACGCATGTTGTTTAAGACGTGGTTTCAAAAACCATGTGTCCAAACAATGCGAGGCGCAACTTAGGGGTTGATTCAAACTAAATCTGACACACCACAAAAATACGTGCGGCATCACACATCTCGACACTCGCGAGTTGGCCGAACTTTTTTTAATATCTATCTGCTAATGCTATAATATACTTACTCTTCTGTGCTGATAGGTAGACCGCTTTTGTTCCAACCATAAAAACCGGGCTCCTCTCCACGGATTACAATCTTCGTGTCGTCATCCAATTTGAATTTATTAGATAATATCGCGTGGAAAACTACGGTTAGAGTTTTCTCATCATTTGTAGAGTGACTAAATATGTGGAGCAAAATAGTAATTTATATATGAGCTTGGGGTGAACTGGCTTGGGGTTGAAAAATATTTGTGGGCTTAATTATGTAAAACCGAGGATCGAATTACTAAGTATTTCAAGTATAGTATAAATTATTCAATATACAAAACTGTATACCAATATGACCTGAACAATTCTATAAATCTTTCACGCTCTTATTACCAAAACCGCGGATGCTTCTTCTCGCGCGAAAAAACGAGTCATGTTTTCGTGTCAAAACATTCAGGAAAGCATGCGACTACATGCATGCCTATGCTCTTACTGTCAAAATCAAACAAGTATTAGCTAATATCAACACAATTTCCTGCGGACTAATCAGATGTCGATATTCTCAAAATGTCAATTTTAAGACGTTAAGAATGTATACAATACGAAAGCATGACTCGTTTTTTTCGCGCGAGAAGAAGCATTCGCGGTTGTTATAATAACTGGCTGCAAGCAAGCCTGCGTCAGGACCATACATATAGGAGACATAGATTGCTGACCGTAATATAATCCTATATTGCTGACGCGCGCCAGCATGAGTAATCCCTGATGGCGGCTCGACGGGGCAAAAAACCTATACAGTCTACAGGGAAATCGATAGTTTTCGCGTCGTTCCATGCACTGCTTCGAATCCCGTTCGATCGTGTTTTATTTGGGAGAACTAGTTTTTGCGAAGATTTTGGATGCAATATATACTGACAGTTTTTTGTTGAATAAATAGTAAAAATAGCAATCGTTAAATATTTTATGCAAAAGTCACTTGGTCGGTTCGAGTCATGTCTTGTCGAAAACTGAAGGTTTTGTTATAGCTTTGGCCTCTTGGATGGTCTTTTTCACGCAGAACGTTCTTGGAGTAAACATTTCCAAAAGAATGGAAAGATAATTTAATATACAAATCTATTTTTTGCTCTATATTTACATGGGCGTATATAGACGGTTATGACTTTCACACGAGTGCTGCTGTAGTGCATGGACCTGGGATTTCAAGCTTATATGGACTAAATTGTGAAATGGTGATGGAGTGATCAACTTCCCATAGCCTTTGAAAGCGGTTAAGCTGGAGCTTTGTGATTTACTTTATACTAGAGAGTAGCCCACTGGCCACATCGGTTAATGGGTAAACATCGGATTGCTTTAAACAATTGTAGTCATGCACTTCCTTTGGGGCTTGGATTGGAAAACTTAAATTCACAATTGTAAATATAGATTGTAAGCATTTCATATTATTTTATAATATACACACAAATAAAAATACAGTGACATATCAAGCTGGACTCGTTTCACAGGCTTGGCTCTCCGAAGGGTGCTAGGAGAAATCAAGTAAATACTGTGATACTTCTCAGCTTGCCTGCCTCATATCAAATTCCCACTGTTTTGATAAGTTGTGAATGTCTAGGACAATTGTAGTGTCTAAAAATATTCATTCTAGTTCCGAGGCTCGATGGCTCATGGAAACAGCTCCTAGAAGACAAGTTTATTAAATCCAGTACGCCTTGTACAAGTTTATTAAATCCAGTACGCCTTGTTATGTATAGTACAAGAGAAAATTTGCAGTCCAATAAATATCTAACAACACAAATCCCATTTATTTTAGATTATAAGACGTTTCCAGTAAGATCCGAGGTAGTCACACGCAAACAAAAATGTTGCGGCACGAACAAAAGTCACGGCACCAAAGCAAATAGCCACGGCACCAAAGCAAAAACTCACGGCACCAAAGCAAAAACTCACGGCACCAAAGCAAAAACTCACGGCACCAAAGCAAAAACTCACGGCACCAAAGCAAAAACTCACGGCACCAAAGCAAAAACTCACGGCACCAAAGCAAAACTCACGGCACAAAGCAAATCACGGCAGCAAAAACTCACGGCACCAAAGCAAAAACTCACGGCACCAAAGCAAAACTCACGGCGCAAGCAAAAACACCACCAAAACTCACGGCACCAAAGCAAAACTCACGGCACCAAAGCAAAACTCACGGCACCAAAGCAAAAACTCACGGCACCAAAGCAAAAACTCACGGCACCAAAGCAAAAACTCACGGCACCAAAGCAAAAGCGCCGGCACCAAAGCAAAAACTCACGGCACAAGAGCATATTTTCAGCACGAGAGGACTGGAAACTACATAACAAATCACGCAAACATGGCGGACTGACTACATGTGCGATGATTCCTAAAATAAAAAATGTCAAAGTTTTGTCCGAATTGCGGTAACGAAGTTGCTTCAGCAGCGAACTATTGTGTCTCTTGTGGAGGTGAGTAGATATGTTGCATAAGTAGTTTAGTTTTGACTGTAAACAACGACATAAACAGTCCATAAAATATAGTAGAAATGAGGTTGCGATACTACTAATTTTAAAATGTTAAAAATCATCAAAAATAAGTGGATTTCACCAAACATGCACTGTATATCGTGAAGCAGATGGCGGTCAACCGGCATGCAGTTGAAAATAATGAGAAATCATAGTGAGAAAATAATGTGTTAATCTCTTTCAATATCTGTATTAGTCTTGTATTTAGTGGGCATAGTGGCAAGTGAAAATATAAGAGTGATTTAGCTGAATAATGCACCTAAATTTTACGTTAAGCCCTGTGGCTGTGTGGAGAATTTGACATTTTAGAGCCCCCTGGTCCATCTGCCTGAAACCCAACTATACCAGCATGGACTGCGAAAATCGGGAATACTTTGCTAATGATTCTGATGTATGTTTGTGTTATTATATTCAAATGCAAGGTAATATACAGTATTTATGCACCTTTTATTTATGCATTCAATCCCAGCTTCCTGAGTAAACCTGTCAAAGTGTTTACAGAGCCTAAGCTAAGGGCTCTAAGTTGCCCAGGCAATGGTGAGATCCGGGCTTTTGCAGAAAAATAATAGTTTTCCCAGGTGATTGCCTACATGGTCCGACCAGGTATCTTGTATATACATATTAAGGGGCAGGTCGATAATAATGAGAGGGTGAAGGTTGGTGGGTGAGAAGTGTGTGTATGGGGGGAGGCAGATCGAGTCAATTATTTTTAGCTTGGAAGCATGGGGGCAGCATCATGCATACCCACAAATATATGTGCCAAGTGGGCTACTTGAAGTGTAATTTGTTGGAGCTATGAAAATTATCTATGTATAGTGTATATGTCAGTGGATGCGATATAACTTACTTCATATTAATATTTCGCTGTCCAAAATTATTGTGGAGGTGACAAGTTGCTATTTATGCTATAATTATTAGACTTTCTGTAGTAATTACATTTGGGTTTTCTTATTAATAAGTTTAGGATACATTGTGAACACCTTGTGATGTGAAAGAACAACTTTAAATACTAGCAATATCAAACTGCAATTTCCCCCCCAAAAAATTCATAACTGCGAGCTGGTGCGTTAGAAAGCGTAAAATAACAAAGTATGGCGCACCAGGGCGCATTGTGCCTTAATGGTTAAAAAACTCAATTATCAAGTGTTGGTTTCCACAAAAACCTAATGTGAGCTCGAGATAGTTATTTTGCAGTTTGCCTGTTTTCAAGTGGGATGGCTACTTCTTATTTCATCATATTTAGAGTATAGTAAGAAGGAAGACTTAGAATTGTTAATAGGTGGTTCCAGAAACGATCCATACAATATTTAATTATTGTACTTGGACTTCCAATTGGGGAATGGGTAAATCCTATCTTTTCCGTGGGGGAGGTGCGGATTTTCCTGGATACACTTGAGAACATTTTCAAATTGAATTCACATGACTTACGAGTTACGTGTCAACACATTAGCCTCGGCTTTTAGTCAGACAGCTATTCAGACGTCCTACAGTATGGACGGCCAATTACAATTTTCGACGGTCAAATACTATCTTCCCTAAAAACATTTGGGGGTTATTTTTTAGCTATTGTGCACGTTTGCGTTCCATTTTTGTCACAAACACGAATTGATTATAAACTTTGGAAGTCTGCAAACCAATTAATAACTAATGGTATATTAAAGGTGTAAAAGATTGTTTGATGAGATGCCCAAATTCTAGCATGGCTTTTGGACCAGACACATGGACAGCCAGTTATGAATTCCTTTCATTGAAAGGCATCTGCATGCACGCAGAAAATAACTTTTGTAATAAGCCTTTGGCATGTGTAAAGGGAACTACAATATTTTGTGTTTTTAAAATGTCTTTTTCGATGAACCGGCTTCTGGTTGCATTCCTTTGGGTGTTGATTTTGTTAATACATACATATTTCTGAACATAGCTAAAAACAATATTCCAATGCATGTGAAAAATAAGTATGTTATTTTAAGGCCCCTCTAGGGACTGGGTTCAGTCTGAGGTCCCTTGGGGACATGTGTTTATAAAACCATGTATATTCCCTCCTTACTTAATTTCATACAGCAATTTTTATCAACAATAAATTACTGTTTACTGTAAGATAGGGGCACTGCCAATTTCAGCATTACTTCGTTTTGTCATATCAAAAAAATCCTTGGTGAATAAGAATTTAGAGGCCTGCTTTGGGATCTTAACTCGCCTTAAATCGCCCTAACTCGCCTTAAATCGAGGATAAAAATTGGCAAAGGTTCTCTTAAATCGCTTAAACTCGCACTAAATCGCACTAATTAGTGTTCGGAGATGGTAACGAGGCTTTGTTCCTGCCTGGTACGAAATAATTCTTCACTCTCAAGCGATACAAAGAGGAAACAGGGAAAGAATACAAACGGATCGTTTTGTACTTATGCACAAAGTTTGATATAAGCAGGAGTGGGGATTTCGAAGAGCACAACTCAGATGTCGAGTGCTCAGAGTATCCAGAGGAAAGAGCAAGATCCCAAATACTGAACGAGGAAAAGGTTGCTATGGAGTTACAGTCAAAATTAAACAACGAGAGTGATGATACTATAAACATTTCAGTGATGATCTTCCGCTTCCTATAGAAAGCGAGAACGTTGTCAGAGGACAACTAGATGAAACGGATTGATCAAATGAAGTCCAAAATGATCCTGCAAGCACAGGTGAAGAAGCTCGGATATACGAAAGTAGCGCAGAGATAGTTGAAAGATTGGAAACGCAGGTTGATCATCCGGGTCAGTGTACATTACAAAGGAAACTAATGATTTGGAAGCGTCAATTAGCGAAGAAAGATAGTCCCAAACAGAAAGTGATGGTTGCTTTTGCTGGTGAGATGGAGATTGATAGCGGAGCTTTGGCAAAATAATTTTTCACGTCAACAATATGTGAGATAGGAAAGAGCATCTTTCCAAATGGCAGCCCCGTGAGTTCAATGCTGAATGTGCACAACGGCGTTTTCCATACATGTGGGCAGATTGTTGCTGCGAGTATTGCGTTGCTGCGAGTATTGCCCAAGGAGGAGCACCATTAATGGTTGCCACTTGCTATTTATGGTCATTTATGGGTTTCTACCATGTAGCCAAATACATCTGGAAGGCTACCTCCATTTAAACTCGCCTATGATCGGCTGAAGGCAAGCCAAAACACGCGTGTTTATGAATTTCAAGCTGAGTTTTTGTATGCCGCGTTGGTTTATGGGTAAAAAGACTGGAGCTGACCTTCAAACTTTGCGTTCAAATATCTCACCAAAGGTAGCATTCCAGTTTTATTTAGTTCAATGGTTTCTACCAATTAATATCCTGTTAAAGTTTTTGGTAAATATATATTTCTGTTAGCCTAGTTCCTTAGCCTTTTAGCTTCCACAGTAGGTTTGCAGTATTTCAGATAACCAAACATGGGTAGCCTGCTTGCCGCCTGGAATTTCCAAGGGGGGATTATTCCAGTCTGCTAAACTGCGGGCATAATCGTGTTCCGTGACGTAGACAACTTCGTGCATAATTAAATAAATTAATAGCTCAAAAATATTTCCGGTCATAAATATTCATGGCGGACGCACATTCTGTTTCATATTCAGAAGCCAATATTTGTTGTATTTTGTGTTTCCGTGTGATTAAACTTAAACACGAAAGATATTTAATCATCGGCAAGTCTAAATTCAACATTAAAGAAGCCATTCAGCAATTGCCGTTCGAGGTATTAGATTCTTCTCCATACATTTGCCGTCAGTGTTTGGACAAACTACGAAAGAGAGAGCTTGATTTCTCAAGAAAAAACATTGTAGCAGAGCTGAGCAGTCTATTTCAAAAAGGGAAACTTACAAGAGGGCAAGAAGGAACAGCGGTTGAGCCACCAGCGAAACGAGCGAGTTTGACAAACGCCGTTAGACCAACAACACCGCCGGCGCCGGAAAAAACAGTCGATACTCCGACATATTTAGAGTTTTGTGCTAATTTTCCTAACTCTGCTCAACCTGTTGTACAAGCTCACTCAACTCCCGTTAAAGAACCCCGACCAGTCAAAACGTATGTGAATGTCAAAGTAGCATGGCCTTCCAAAACAGTGGAGAAAAGCTTGCATCCAGACTTAGAGTCATTGGGAAAAATGCTAGTTCGTGGCACGTTCAAGCAAATTGCAAACGCAGCGTGGAGAAGTAAACATATCCGAAAGCACCTAACTGTTTTCATGTTGCAAGAGATTGATAAAGAATGCTCGAATCTGTGTTCCAGGAAAAACCAAGTTGTTTGCGTTCTCCATCAAAGCAGAAAATGCTTGACTTTTCGTTTGGGCGAGAGAATGAAGAGCTGGAAAAGAGGGCCCCACTATTTTATTCTGTCTTGGTAGCTGGTGGCTGCAACAATAAGAAAACAGAGAAGTGCTCATGGATTCCTGCAGTTGGGATGGCTGCGTCTGTTCTTCTCCGAAACAGATCTCCCTACATGAATGCAGTGCAGTTAATGTTGGGTATATTCTTATACCATTCAAACTGGGCAGTAAGTCTATTCACTTTTTTATTTTGACCTACCATACTGTATACAGATTGTATGTTATAGCCAGTGGAAGGGTTTAGCAGTGCCACTGCTAGTTCAATAATTGGGGGGGGGTGGCAAATATTCATATATTCATGTTCAAAGACCATGAAAACAATCAATTTCAAAAGAAATTAATAATGCAGAGCATAAAGATATGAATATTCTCCCCCCCCCCCAAAATTATCGAGCTGGTGGTGCCAATAAAGGAAAGGGAAAGCAGGGGCATTGAGATTTTACTCTTGTGACTGCATTTTGGTAGTATTTTGACAAGGTACCATGTTGCAATGTGGCCAAGAGTACACATCCTAGTTTCTAGTAATTGTTCTGTATTTAGTATATTTTCTTTTTTAAAGCCTGTTATGTCCAGATTTGCCCCATTACGATTAGTGACTTCACCAACACACCTTTACAAGAAATTGGAAGAATTTGGAAAGGGCTATGATAATGCAGTGAAAGAAATGGTCCAAACTGATTGCAAATGGTTTGCAGAGGTGATTAATAAGGGCAATATTCTTCACAAGAGGAAGTTTCAACAAGTACTACTCTAAGCCATCCCGGGATTCAAAGCACTATTGATAATGTTGATTACCATCAAACCGTGCACTACATGACAGAAGAACATCAAAATGTTGATAAACATTATGTCACAGTAAATGCAACAACTAATCGAGTTTCTGGAAATCATTTAAGTACAACGCCTACATTGGATGGTATTCTTAAGATGGAAAACGGAAAATGTATTCCCAACTATATTGAACAGAAAGCTCAACGAGACAATTATATCACCCTTGTTCAAAGGATTCTGGTCGAGAATATTCGCTGTCTTGCTTTTGCCAAAGATGTTGTCCAAAACACATCCCTCATAAGTACAGTAAAGAGATGGCAAAGTCAACAAATTCAGTAAGTATTTGTCTATCAACCTATATTAAGCTGCAAGACTCTCTCCTTGTCCAGTAAAATCATCTGGTGTTAGGCAGGGTAAAATGATAAAGTTGTGCACATTTTGGCACATTGCTACTGAATGGGTTAGTTAACTGGCCTATCTGCCCATGTGTCTAGTTAACCCATTGAGTCGCATTGCACCCTGATGCACCCTACTTTAGTATTTTACTATGTCTAACGCCAGACGATTTTACTCGTCAAGGGGAGAGCCCTGGCGCTTAATGGGTTAATATGTCTCTCAGTATGTAGCAAATACTGTTCAATATATTGCATTATAATGTATATGACAAAAAAGGTTATAATTGCATGCTTTAATTTTCTGACGTTTTAATTTTTAGACTTTCATGGGAGTAATATTTGAGAGTGAGAATGATGCTGATGGAATTCAGAAGATTTTGAAGGAGCTCCACCAATATGTCCCTTACGCTGGAGAAGGAGATGAACGAAAGTATTGTAGCCAAGGAATTGTTGGTGATCAACTGACAGTTGAACGAGTTGTGAATGCCCACATGACTCTTAGCAACGGCTTCACCCCTGAAGAGAGAATGGATGGTTTGCATTGTGAGATTGCCGATTGGCATGCTGGAAACAAAGCCCTGAATGTATGTATATAATAGTGTACAAATAATATCGATGTGCATGGAATTATGATTAGTGTCCAATTATGTACTGACCAATTCGAAAATTTCAGCATGGCCTCCCTCCTCCCCTGGGCCAACCCTGGGAATTTAAACTTTTGAAATTTGACTTATCAAATTCTCCACCCCCTATGCAACAAATGTCTTCACATGCCCCACTGTAACAAGAAATTAAGCGTTCAAATGCCCTACCTTTGTAATATTATGAAAATTATGAAACAGTAAATACAAAAGTACAATACCGTAAACCTCCGACTATAAGCCTCCCAAGCCTTAAAAAGCAAAAATGTTTTCGAATTCAGAAACATTTGATGTTTCCATATGTTTCTCACTAATGTTTCCTAGTGTTTGCCCGATCTTGGAAACATGGCGAAACATTGGCAAGAAACAATGTTTTCATGACATTGTTTCCTAGTTTGCCAGGGCTTTATTGTTAAACGACTGAAAATAACAAATTATTATAACTGAATCTATAAAAATATTCTTTTAGGATTACTGTATTCTAATGTCTACAAATTTTTCCTAACAGGTGCTATTTTCCCATTTGTACAACCCAGTGTCCGCAGCTGATAAATGCACCATGTTTAGTGATAGAAACCTTATCAATCGTCGCTCTGTTAAGAAGGATGTAGATTCAGCGGTTAATGCCAACCGCCGTTTCTTTACCCTAAATCCAGTCACGTGTTGTTGCTGCTGGCATGATTGAATTAGGAATGGAAAGCTTAGAAGAAGAGCCAGATACCTTGAACAATGTAGAAACATGGAATAACAAAGATAAGAAAGAGTATTTGACAAAGTTATCCACTTCCATTGTTGATAAGTACATCCTTGACGAAGTAAAGCACAAGAAAATTGCTAAAAGCAGTCAAACAGTTGGAAGAGAGAGCTGGGATTCAAAGGATAGAACACTTGACGGTCGGTACAAGTGTCGTTTTCCAGGTTGCAAGAAAACTTTCCAATCTGATGGAAAGTGGAGACAAAGTCACGAACAGTCTCATAGTCCATCTGTCAGTATACAAGAGCAACCTCTTCTCACTGAAATCCATGATGATATTGTTCAAGATGACATGTATAACTATCAGAAAGCTCTCCTCGATTATGGTATGGTCATCCTAAATTTCTTTGATGCAATTTCAGAAGGTGATGGTGCTAGAATTATTAGAAATTGGAAATTTCTTTTATTGTATCTACATCATGACAAAGGTAGCTATAAGTATGCTTTGGAAGGCCTTTATCTGCTCTTCCAGATAAATGCGCTTTTGAGTCCAAAAGCTGCCTATCAACTTATTTGGAACAGATTTTCCAAACGCAAGAATAAAATGGGTGGCAACATTCCTCTAGATCTTGCCTAGAATTTATCAACAGAGTTTTCAAGGACGTTGTGAAAAAGCTAGGTCCCAATGCCAGCAAAAAGTCTATCGCCCGAATCTGCCATGCATTGGGGATAACAAAGCAACTCACAGACAATTTTGATGAATCAATGTTGTTGTATAAAAGATCAGGAAGCATGTTCGCAAGTCGGAAAAGGCTGACATGGAAAAGATAATCGGTGAACTTTTATCACAGAATGCGTTGACCATAACACCTGGTAGAAGTTATGGTTGCTTCTCAAAAGTTGAGCCAACTTTATTATCTGGCTTTAACTTGGAAAAATACTTTAGTTGGATCAATGATCATAAACAATATATGATCCTACATAGAAAGGCTAGGTAGAAAACCTTGTACTCTGGTTGCATTAACCTTTTAGCAGCACACTGATAATTTATGTTAAATTTAATTGCAACACACCTACAGTAATCTGTATTTTACATGTGATACTGATTGATATCATCTGGAGTCTATTTACAAAGTAACCTTTCAAGGTGCAATGCAACTCAATGCATTTATAGCTTTAAGACTCTTGCATTTTATTGGTCAAGTTAGCCTTATTGCAGCCTGAATTTTTAAGGAAGGATCTCCCAATCTGCTGAGTATCAATCTCTATTATTGGAATAAGGCTTGACACAATTTGTGCTTAATCCATGGGCCATCCACATGTTAATGTTTATGCATTGACAGAGATAAATATGATTGACACTAAATTTGATAAAACCTTAAATATGACTTTGGCAGTTGTCATTTTGGCTTTGCTATTTTTAAGCAACCAATAGAAATATCTCATGCCTAATCAACCAATCAGACATCCCGGCCACAAGATGGTCAGGCGACCCATGGTCTAGAGGCAAATTGCAAATTGTGTCAAGCCCTCTTCTGTGGGTAATAGGTGTTGATACCCAAGTTAGATCTCTCCTAAAGTAAATGTTGCACCTATTAATGTTAATAGTTGGCGTGAATAAAATTTGATAGTTGGGTCGCAAATAAATATTTGACTTCACAGGACATTTGTCCGATCATTTTTAATTTTGGTCGGACATATATATGTCACGTACATACATACATACATATATAAGTCACAAGACAAGAATGTATAGCCATTCCAGCGACATTAACTTAAGTAAAATGCTAGAATGCCTCATAAATTTTATTGCAAAATGCAAATTGAGTGAATTTGAAATCGGATTTTGTCACAGCAAGAGATGTATAAAGTGACATTTTTTGTATGATCGGACCAATGTCCGATCAAACTTACTTTTGCTCGGACATTTGCCAAATTTAGACGGACATTGTCCAATGTCCTACAGTGATTTGCGGCCTTGTTCTGCCAATGAAATGTCAATAATTATGTACTTACTGTACTAAAGCTTCGAAGAAGTCACTACGGTTTTCCACTAAAGTAGTGTCTGCAGAGGTGTCTGTTTGGTTCCACTCCATAGATTGCGAATTGTCCATGTTCAGAAAACTAGAATCATCCCTGACTTCTTCCCAATCCATGTCAATGTCCAATCCCTCATCCTCAACTGCAGACAAATCCAAATCTATGTCAATGTCATTAAAAACATGTTTAATAGCTTCTAAAATTCCTAGAGCATGATTTTTCCTCCAAATTTCCACATTCTCAATTACGTCATCAATTGTGAATAGTTTGTGGCATGTGTTGAGGACTTGGGAGATCTGCATTCCCCCAAATTCAAGAAATACATTGCGAATGCCAACAAAGGAGGTCATAGTGTTCACCTCCATCTCTATCAGTTGCATTTTATATGACATTAGAAGACTTTTCAGTGTTGCCTTATCTTCTGATGTCACTGATCGGATAATTGTTGGAATATCATTGTCATCATCATCATCTTGATCACAACTTATGACTGGTATTTTTTCACAATCACTGTTACCACATTGACATGTTTGTGCACAAACATCACAACACTGATGAGGTAAGTCAAAATGAGAGCTACCTATATTGAAATCTGCAAATATCAATTGACGCAAACATTCTGATGTTTCATTAGCGAGGAGTTTCTTCATTTTAGGGGTTGAATAACTAGCTAGCAATCCATTATAAAGGATGATGCAATTACTTGGCTTTCCATCCCGACCGGCTCGACCACTCTCTTGCACATAACATTCCATATTTTTAGAAGGCCCAAAATGTACAACACGATGAACGCTTTTACAATTAACACCCATCCCGAATGCAATTGTGGAGATTAAGATGCGTATATGCCCACTTTCATCACTAAGATTTTCAATTATATGCTTTTTCACATTATCAGGAGTTGACGCATGATACATTTCAACAACTCGATTCTTGGGTTTAGCACAGCCATGGTAAAATTTATCTTTCAGATGTATCTCGAATAAATGATATAATAAACCTCAATGCTTTCGGGTTTGACAGTATATCAATGTTCGGTCCGCTTCCACTCCTTTCTCATTCATTTCATTGAGGAGGCCAGCAAAAACCATCTTCAAGGGTATATTATTATCAATGTACTGGACACTGTATCGTAGGTTGTGGCGATCAGGACTTTGCTTCACAGTATGGGTTTTCTTTGGTGGTAACTTTAAACTTTCAAAAATACAATCAGTCGTTTCCTGCGTAGCGGTGGCAGTGAGGACCACAAAATTGGTGTTACTTGGAACAAGAGACATCAGCTCACCAAGATTTCCATACCACTTCCGGAACGGAATCTTTTTTATCCCTCGTTCACTATTGGACATTCCCCTACAAAGAACAAAGAATTGTATATATTCTATTTTATATCATTCACTGGCTTGCTCATTCACTATGCAATGTGCAAGTGTACTGTGCAGTAAATGCACAAATACAAACTAGGTTATTTTCAGTTGGTTTACATGCAAACAATTTTACCAGAATATAATATAGCCTGTAAGCAGGCTACTTCAGCAACATTAGGATGTTAGGGTTTGTATAATCCAAGTGGGAATATATACATTGTAAGACCTAACTATTTCAACAGCTATTTCAAACTCATATGCAAGTCTGTTTTACAAACATATTTACATACAGTTCTTGCATGTTTGCTAATATATTTACAACTTACCATTGACTTATACAGTGTGCTTCATCGATTGCAACACCAATAAGGTTTTCTTTAAACTGCTCAGATGCAAATATACCCCTCCAAACGCTGATGGAAAGAAGGCATTCAGGCGAGGAATAAACATGTGAATACTTCCCATGGATAACATCTTGGATCATCTTTACATTTTCACAGTCAGCATCAGTTAGAGAAACCGACGGCAAACCGATGCTATTTAAAAATGCGACCTGCTCAATCATCAAAGACTTTAAAGGCGAGATTACGACAATTATTCCGCTACGTTTTGTTCGACGTTTGACGTAATCATCCATAACTGGAATAGCTTGGTAAATCAATGATTTTCCAAACGCGGTTGGCAGATTGACATACACATGTTTACCAGCAAAAAAGTTCTCCAAGGCTTCTTTTTGCTCTGAATAAAGATCTTTGATGGTAAACACAGAACAAACACTTGCTAAAGCGTCATTCCAAAGATCATTTGGAAAAGAGCGAGTGTATTTTGTCGACGCCATTTTGCTTTTAGTATAAAATATTTAATCACTGCTAAATTATAATATTTTGTATTTTGAACCAATCACGGCATTTCTTACATAACCCAAAATATAATCAGGCTATGAACCAATCAACGAACGCTACTTATATCCTTGTAAGTCATACGTCACGGAACACGATTATGCCCGCAGTTTAGCAGACTGGAATCCCCTGTGAAATTCCAGGCGCGCTGTGTGAACAGGTAGCCTGCAACCAGGTCTGTGTGACTAGTCTGTGTGACCAGGGTCAAACTGTGACCAGGTCTTCAGATAAAGTCGGTCTGTGTTACCAGGTCTGTGACCAGGTCTGTGACCAGGTCTGTGTGACCAGGTCTGTGACCAGGTCTGTGACCAGGTCTGTGTGACCAGGTCTGTGACCAGGTCTGTGACCAGGTCTGTGACCAGGTCTGTGTGACCAGGTCTGTGTGACCAGGTCTGTGACCAGGTCTGTGTGACCAGGTCTGTGTGACCAGGTCTGTGACCAGGTCTGTGTGACCAGGTCTGTGTGACCAGGTCTGTGACCAGGTCTGTGTGACCAGGTCTGTGTGACCAGGTCTGTGACCAGGTCTGTGTGACCAGGTCTGTGTGACCAGGTCTGTGACCAGGTCTGTGTGACCAGGTCTGTGTGACCAGGTCTGTGACCAGGTCTGTGTGACCAGGTCTGTGTGACCAGGTCTGTGACCAGGTCTGTGTGACCAGGTCTGTGTGACCAGGTCTGTGACCAGGTCTGTGTGACCAGGTCTGTGTGACCAGGTCTGTGACCAGGTCTGTGTGACCAGGTCTGTGTGACCAGGTCTGTGACCAGGTCTGTGTGACCAGGTCTGTGTGACCAGGTCTGTGACCAGGTCTGTGTGACCAGGTCTGTGTGACCAGGTCTGTGACCAGGTCTGTGTGACCAGGTCTGTGTGACCAGGTCTGTGACCAGGTCTGTGTGACCAGGTCTGTGTGACCAGGTCTGTGACCAGGTCTGTGTGACCAGGTCTGTGTGACCAGGTCTGTGACCAGGTCTGTGTGACCAGGTCTGTGTGACCAGGTCTGTGACCAGGTCTGTGTGACCAGGTCTGTGTGACCAGGTCTGTGACCAGGTCTGTGTGACCAGGTCTGTGTGACCAGGTCTGTGACCAGGTCTGTGTGACCAGGTCTGTGTGACCAGGTCTGTGACCAGGTCTGTGTGACCAGGTCTGTGTGACCAGGTCTGTGACCAGGTCTGTGTGACCAGGTCTGTGTGACCAGGTCTGTGACCAGGTCTGTGTGACCAGGTCTGTGTGACCAGGTCTGTGACCAGGTCTGTGTGACCAGGTCTGTGTGACCAGGTCTGTGACCAGGTCTGTGTGACCAGGTCTGTGTGACCAGGTCTGTGACCAGGTCTGTGTGACCAGGTCTGTGTGACCAGGTCTGTGACCAGGTCTGTGTGACCAGGTCTGTGTGACCAGGTCTGTGACCAGGTCTGTGTGACCAGGTCTGTGTGACCAGGTCTGTGACCAGGTCTGTGTGACCAGGTCTGTGTGACCAGGTCTGTGACCAGGTCTGTGTGACCAGGTCTGTGTGACCAGGTCTGTGACCAGGTCTGTGTGACCAGGTCTGTGTGACCAGGTCTGTGACCAGGTCTGTGTGACCAGGTCTGTGTGACCAGGTCTGTGACCAGGTCTGTGTGACCAGGTCTGTGTGACCAGGTCTGTGACCAGGTCTGTGTGACCAGGTCTGTGTGACCAGGTCTGTGACCAGGTCTGTGTGACCAGGTCTGTGTGACCAGGTCTGTGACCAGGTCTGTGTGACCAGGTCTGTGTGACCAGGTCTGTGACCAGGTCTGTGTGACCAGGTCTGTGTGACCAGGTCTGTGACCAGGTCTGTGTGACCAGGTCTGTGTGACCAGGTCTGTGACCAGGTCTGTGTGACCAGGTCTGTGTGACCAGGTCTGTGACCAGGTCTGTGTGACCAGGTCTGTGTGACCAGGTCTGTGACCAGGTCTGTGTGACCAGGTCTGTGTGACCAGGTCTGTGACCAGGTCTGTGTGACCAGGTCTGTGTGACCAGGTCTGTGACCAGGTCTGTGTGACCAGGTCTGTGTGACCAGGTCTGTGACCAGGTCTGTGTGACCAGGTCTGTGTGACCAGGTCTGTGACCAGGTCTGTGTGACCAGGTCTGTGTGACCAGGTCTGTGACCAGGTCTGTGTGACCAGGTCTGTGTGACCAGGTCTGTGACCAGGTCTGTGTGACCAGGTCTGTGTGACCAGGTCTGTGACCAGGTCTGTGTGACCAGGTCTGTGTGACCAGGTCTGTGACCAGGTCTGTGACCAGGTCTGGTCTGTGTGACCAGGTCTGTGACCAGGTCTGTGTGACCAGGTCTGTGTGACCAGGTCTGTGACCAGGTCTGTGTGACCAGGTCTGTGTGACCAGGTCTGTGACCAGGTCTGTGTGACCAGGTCTGTGTGACCAGGTCTGTGTGACCAGGTCTGTGTGACCAGGTCTGTGACCAGGTCTGTGTGACCAGGTCTGTGACCAGGTCTGTGACCAGGTCTGTGTGACCAGGTCTGTGTGACCAGGTCTGTGTGACCAGGTCTGTGACCAGGTCTGTGTGACCAGGTCTGTGTGACCAGGTCTGTGTGACCAGGTCTGTGTGACCAGGTCTGTGTGACCAGGTCTGTGTGACCAGGTCTGTGTGACCAGGTCTGTGACCAGGTCTGTGTGACCAGGTCTGTGTGACCAGGTCTGTGACCAGGTCTGTGACCAGGTCTGTGTGACCAGGTCTGTGACCAGGTCTGTGACCAGGTCTGTGTGACCAGGTCTGTGTGACCAGGTCTGTGTGACCAGGTCTGTGACCAGGTCTGTGTGACCAGGTCTGTGACCAGGTCTGTGTGACCAGGTCTGTGTGACCAGGTCTGTGACCAGGTCTGTGACCAGGTCTGTGTGACCAGGTCTGTGTGACCAGGTCTGTGTGACCAGGTCTGTGTGTGACCAGGTCTGTGTGACCAGGTCTGTGTGACCAGGTCTGTGACCAGGTCTGTGTGACCAGGTCTGTGTGACCAGGTCTGTGTGACCAGGTGTGTGTGACCAGGTCTGTGTGACCAGGTCTGTGTGACCAGGTCTGTGACCAGGTCTGTGACCAGGTCTGTGTGACCAGGTCTGTGTGACCAGGTCTGTGTGACCAGGTCTGTGTGACCAGGTCTGTGTGACCAGGTCTGCACTCTCAGGTCTGTGTGACCAGGTCTGTGACCAGGTCTGTGTGACCAGGTCTGTGTGACCAGGTCTGTGACCAGGTCTGTGACCAGGTCTGTGTGACCAGGTCTGTGTGACCAGGTCTGTGACCAGGTCTGTGTGACCAGGTCTGTGTGACCAGGTCTGTGTGACCAGGTCTGTGACCAGGTCTGTGTGACCAGGTCTGTGACCAGGTCTGTGTGACCAGGTCTGTGTGACCAGGTCTGTGACCAGGTCTGTGTGACCAGGTCTGTGTGACCAGGTCTGTGACCAGGTCTGTGTGACCAGGTCTGTGTGACCAGGTCTGTGACCAGGTCTGTGTGACCAGGTCTGTGTGACCCGGTCTGTGTGACCAGGTCTGTGTGACCAGGTCTGTGTGACCAGGTCTGTGTGACCAGGTCTGTGACCAGGTCTGTGTGACCAGGTCTGTGTGACCAGGTCTGTGTGACCAGGTCTGTGTGACCAGGTCTGTGACCAGGTCTGTGACCAGGTCTGTGTGACCAGGTCTGTGACCAGGTCTGTGTGACCAGGTCTGTGTGACCAGGTCTGTGACCAGGTCTGTGTGACCAGGTCTGTGTGACCAGGTCTGTGACCAGGTCTGTGTGACCAGGTCTGTGTGACCAGGTCTGTGTGACCAGGTCTGTGTGACCAGGTCTGTGTGACCAGGTCTGTGACCAGGTCTGTGTGACTGAGGTCTGTGTGACCAGGTCTGTGTGACCAGGTCTGTGTGACCAGGTCTGTGTGACCAGGTCTGTGTGACCAGGTCTGTGTGACCAGGTCTGTGTGACCAGGTCTGTGACCAGGTCTGTGTGACCAGGTCTGTGTGACCAGGTCTGTGTGACCAGGTCTGTGTGACCAGGTCTGTGTGACCAGGTCTGTGACCAGGTCTGTGTGACCAGGTCTGTGTGACCAGGTCTGTGTGACCAGGTCTGTGTGACCAGGTCTGCATCTTGTGTGACCAGGTCTGTGTGACCAGGTCTGTGAGACCAGGTCTGTGACACGGTCTGTGTGACCAGGTCTGTGTGACCAGGTCTGTGTGACTGAGTCTGTGACCAGGTCTGTGACCAGACTCTGTGTGACCAGGAGTCGTGACCAGGTCTGTGTGACCAGGTCTGTGTGACCAGGTCTGTGTGACCAGGTCTGTGACCAGGTCTGTGTGACCAGGTCTGTGTGACCAGGTCTGTGACCAGGTCTGTGTGACCAGGTCTGTGTGACCAGGTCTGTGACCAGGTCTGTGTGACCAGGTATGTGCGGTAGTCTGTGACCAGGTCTGTGTGACCAGGTCTGTGTGACCAGGTCTGTGTGACCAGGTCTGTGTGACCAGGTCTGTGTGACCAGGTCTGTGACCAGGTCTGTGTGACCAGGTCTGTGTCAACAGGTCTGTGACTGCAGGTCTGTGACCAGGTCTGTGTGACCAGGTCTGTGACCAGGTCTGTGTGACCAGGTCTGTGTGACCAGGTCTGTGACCAGGTCTGTGTGACCAGGTCTGTGTGACCAGGTCTGTGACCTGGTCACCAGTGTGTGACCAGGTCTGTGTGACCAGGTCTGTGACCAGGTCTGTGTGACCAGGTCTGTGACCAGGTCTGTGACCAGGTCTGTGTGACCAGGTCTGTGACAGTCTGCACGTGACCAGGTCTGTGTGACCAGGTCTGTGTGACCAGGTCTGTGACCAGGTCTGTGTGACCAGGTCTGTGACCAGGTCTGTGTGACCAGGTCTGTGTGACCAGGTCTGTGTGACCAGGTCTGTGACCAGGTCTGTGTGACCAGGTCTGTGTGACCAGGTCTGTGACCAGGTCTGTGTGACCAGGTCTGTGTGACCAGGTCTGTGACCAGGTCTGTGTGACCAGGTCTGTGTGACCAGGTCTGTGACCAGGTCTGTGTGACCAGGTCTGTGTGACCAGGTCTGTGACCAGGTCTGTGTGACCAGGTCTGTGTGACCAGGTCTGTGACCAGGTCTGTGTGACCAGGTCTGTGTGACCAGGTCTGTGACCAGGTCTGTGTGACCAGGTCTGTGTGACCAGGTCTGTGACCAGGTCTGTGTGACCAGGTCTGTGTGACCAGGTCTGTGACCAGGTCTGTGTGACCAGGTCTGTGTGACCAGGTCTGTGACCAGGTCTGTGTGACCAGGTCTGTGTGACCAGGTCTGTGTGACCAGGTCTGTGACCAGGTCTGTGTGACCAGGTCTGTGTGACCAGGTCTGTGACCAGGTCTGTGTGACCAGGTCTGTGTGACCAGGTCTGTGACCAGGTCTGTGTGACCAGGTCTGTGTGACCAGGTCTGTGACCAGGTCTGTGTGACCAGGTCTGTGTGACCAGGTCTGTGACCAGGTCTGTGTGACCAGGTCTGTGTGACCAGGTCTGTGTGACCAGGTCTGTGTGACCAGGTCTGTGTGACCAGGTCTGTGTGACCAGGTCTGTGACCAGGTCTGTGTGACCAGGTCTGTGTGACCAGGTCTGTGACCAGGTCTGTGACCAGGTCTGTGACCAGGTCTGTGTGACCAGGTCTGTGTGACCAGGTCTGTGACCAGGTCTGTGTGACCAGGTCTGTGTGACCAGGTCTGTGACCAGGTCTGTGACCAGGTCTGTGTGACCAGGTCTGTGTGACCAGGTCTGTGACCAGGTCTGTGTGACCAGGTCTGTGTGACCAGGTCTGTGTGACCAGGTCTGTGTGACCAGGTCTGTGACCAGGTCTGTGACCAGGTCTGTGTGACCAGGTCTGTGACCAGGTCTGTGTGACCAGGTCTGTGTGACCAGGTCTGTGACCAGGTCTGTGTGACCAGGTCTGTGTGACCAGGTCTGTGACCAGGTCTGTGTGACCAGGTCTGTGTGACCAGGTCTGTGTGACCAGGTCTCTGTGACCAGGTCTGTGTGACCAGGTCTGTGACCAGGTCTGTGTGACCAGGTCTGTGTGACCAGGTCTGTGTGACCAGGTCTGTGACCAGGTCTGTGTGACCAGGTCTGTGTGACCAGGTCTGTGACCAGGTCTGTGTGACCAGGTCTGTGTGACCAGGTCTGTGACCAGGTCTGTGTGACCAGGTCTGTGTGACCAGGTCTGTGACCAGGTCTGTGTGACCAGGTCTGTGTGACCAGGTCTGTGACCAGGTCTGTGTGACCAGGTCTGTGTGACCAGGTCTGTGACCAGGTCTGTGTGACCAGGTCTGTGACCAGGTCTGTGACCAGGTCTGTGTGACCAGGTCTGTGACCAGGTCTGTGACCAGGTCTGTGTGACCAGGTCTGTGACCAGGTCTGTGACCAGGTCTGTGTGACCAGGTCTGTGACCAGGTCTGTGACCAGGTCTGTGTGACCAGGTCTGTGACCAGGTCTGTGTGACCAGGTCTGTGACCAGGTCTGTGACCAGGTCTGTGTGACCAGGTCTGTGACCAGGTCTGTGTGACCAGGTCTGTGTGACCAGGTCTGTGACCAGGTCTGTGTGACCAGGTCTGTGTGACCAGGTCTGTGACCAGGTCTGTGTGACCAGGTCTGTGTGACCAGGTCTGTGACCAGGTCTGTGTGACCAGGTCTGTGTGACCAGGTCTGTGACCAGGTCTGTGTGACCAGGTCTGTGTGACCAGGTCTGTGTGACCAGGTCTGTGACCAGGTCTGTGTGACCAGGTCTGTGTGACCAGGTCTGTGACCAGGTCTGTGACCAGGTCTGTGTGACCAGGTCTGTGTGACCAGGTCTGTGACCAGGTCTGTGACCAGGTCTGTGTGACCAGGTCTGTGACCAGGTCTGTGTGACCAGGTCTGTGTGACCAGGTCTGTGTGACCAGGTCTGTGTGACCAGGTCTGTGTGACCAGGTCTGTGACCAGGTCTGTGTGACCAGGTCTGTGTGACCAGGTCTGTGACCAGGTCTGTGTGACCAGGTCTGTGTGACCAGGTCTGTGACCAGGTCTGTGTGACCAGGTCTGTGACCAGGTCTGTGTGACCAGGTCTGTGTGACCAGGTCTGTGACCAGGTCTGTGACCAGGTCTGTGTGACCAGGTCTGTGACCAGGTCTGTGTGACCAGGTCTGTGTGACCAGGTCTGTGCGACCAGGTCTGTGACCAGGTCTGTGTGACCAGGTCTGTGTGACCAGGTCTGTGACCAGGTCTGTGTGACCAGGTCTGTGTGACCAGGTCTGTGACCAGGTCTGTGTGACCAGGTCTGTGTGACCAGGTCTGTGACCAGGTCTGTGTGACCAGGTCTGTGTGACCAGGTCTGTGACCAGGTCTGTGTGACCAGGTCTGTGTGACCAGGTCTGTGACCAGGTCTGTGTGACCAGGTCTGTGACCAGGTCTGTGACCAGGTCTGTGTGACCAGGTCTGTGACCAGGTCTGTGACCAGGTCTGTGTGACCAGGTCTGTGTGACCAGGTCTGTGACCAGGTCTGTGACCAGGTCTGTGTGACCAGGTCTGTGACCAGGTCTGTGTGACCAGGTCTGTGTGACCAGGTCTGTGACCAGGTCTGTGTGACCAGGTCTGTGTGACCAGGTCTGTGACCAGGTCTGTGTGACCAGGTCTGTGACCAGGTCTGTGTGACCAGGTCTGTGTGACCAGGTCTGTGACCAGGTCTGTGTGACCAGGTCTGTGACCAGGTCTGTGACCAGGTCTGTGTGACCAGGTCTGTGACCAGGTCTGTGACCAGGTCTGTGTGACCAGGTCTGTGACCAGGTCTGTGACCAGGTCTGTGTGACCAGGTCTGTGACCAGGTCTGTGTGACCAGGTCTGTGTGACCAGGTCTGTGACCAGGTCTGTGTGACCAGGTCTGTGTGACCAGGTCTGTGACCAGGTCTGTGTGACCAGGTCTGTGTGACCAGGTCTGTGACCAGGTCTGTGTGACCAGGTCTGCGTGACCAGGTCTGTGACCAGGTCTGTGTGACCAGGTCTGTGTGACCAGGTCTGTGACCAGGTCTGTGTGACCAGGTCTGTGTGACCAGGTCTGTGACCAGGTCTGTGTGACCAGGTCTGTGTGACCAGGTCTGTGACCAGGTCTGTGTGACCAGGTCTGTGTGACCAGGTCTGTGACCAGGTCTGTGTGACCAGGTCTGTGTGACCAGGTCTGTGACCAGGTCTGTGTGACCAGGTCTGTGTGACCAGGTCTGTGACCAGGTCTGTGTGACCAGGTCTGTGTGACCAGGTCTGTGACCAGGTCTGTGTGACCAGGTCTGTGTGACCAGGTCTGTGACCAGGTCTGTGTGACCAGGTCTGTGTGACCAGGTCTGTGTGACCAGGTCTGTGTGACCAGGTCTGTGACCAGGTCTGTGACCAGGTCTGTGTGACCAGGTCTGTGTGACCAGGTCTGTGTGACCAGGTCTGTGTGACCAGGTCTGTGTGACCAGGTCTGTGTGACCAGGTCTGTGTGACCAGGTCTGTGTGACCAGGTCTGTGTGACCAGGTCTGTGTGACCAGGTCTGTGACCAGGTCTGTGTGACCAGGTCTGTGTGACCAGGTCTGTGTGACCAGGTCTGTGTGACCAGGTCTGTGTGACCAGGTCTGTGTGACCAGGTCTGTGACCAGGTCTGTGTGACCAGGTCTGTGTGACCAGGTCTGTGACCAGGTCTGTGTGACCAGGTCTGTGTGACCAGGTCTGTGACCAGGTCTGTGTGACCAGGTCTGTGTGACCAGGTCTGTGACCAGGTCTGTGTGACCAGGTCTGTGTGACCAGGTCTGTGACCAGGTCTGTGTGACCAGGTCTGTGTGACCAGGTCTGTGACCAGGTCTGTGTGACCAGGTCTGTGTGACCAGGTCTGTGACCAGGTCTGTGTGACCAGGTCTGTGACCAGGTCTGTGTGACCAGGTCTGTGTGACCAGGTCTGTGTGACCAGGTCTGTGTGACCAGGTCTGTGTGACCAGGTCTGTGACCAGGTCTGTGACCAGGTCTGTGTGACCAGGTCTGTGTGACCAGGTCTGTGTGACCAGGTCTGTGTGACCAGGTCTCTGTGACCAGGTCTGTGTGACCAGGTCTGTGTGACCAGGTCTGTGTGACCAGGTCTGTGTGACCAGGTCTGTGTGACCAGGTCTGTGTGACCAGGTCTGTGTGACCAGGTCTGTGTGACCAGGTCTGTGACCAGGTCTGTGTGACCAGGTCTGTGTGACCAGGTCTGTGTGACCAGGTCTGTGTGACCAGGTCTGTGTGACCAGGTCTGTGTGACCAGGTCTGTGTGACCAGGTCTGTGTGACCAGGTCTGTGTGACCAGGTCTGTGACCAGGTCTGTGTGACCAGGTCTGTGTGACCAGGTCTGTGTGACCAGGTCTGTGTGACCAGGTCTGTGTGACCAGGTCTGTGTGACCAGGTCTGTGACCAGGTCTGTGACCAGGTCTGTGACCAGGTCTGTGACCAGGTCTGTGTGACCAGGTCTGTGACCAGGTCTGTGACCAGGTCTGTGTGACCAGGTCTGTGACCAGGTCTGTGACCAGGTCTGTGTGACCAGGTCTGTGTGACCAGGTCTGTGACCAGATCTGTGACCAGGTCTGTGTGACCAGGTCTGTGACCAGGTCTGTGACCAGGTCTGTGTGACCAGGTCTGTGACCAGGTCTGTGACCAGGTCTGTGTGACCAGGTCTGTGACCAGGTCTGTGACCAGGTCTGTGACCAGGTCTGTGACCAGGTCTGTGTGACCAGGTCTGTGACCAGGTCTGTGACCAGGTCTGTGACCAGGTCTGTGTGACCAGGTCTGTGACCAGGTCTGTGACCAGGTCTGTGTGACCAGGTCTGTGACCAGGTCTGTGACCAGGTCTGTCACCAGGTCTGTCACCAGGTCTGTCACCAGGTCTGTCACCAGGTCTGTCACCAGGTCTGTCACCAGGTCTGTCACCAGGTCTGTCACCAGGTCTGTCACCAGGTCTGTCACCAGGTCTGTCACCAGGTCTGTCACCAGGTCTGTCACCAGGTCTGTGACCAGGTCTGTCACCAGGTCTGTGACCAGGTCTGTGACCAGGTCTGTCACCAGGTCTGTCACCAGGTCTGTCACCAGGTCTGTCACCAGGTCTGTGACCAGGTCTGTGACCAGGTCTGTCACCAGGTCTGTCACCAGGTCTGTCACCAGGTCTGTCACCAGGTCTGTGACCAGGTCTGTCACCAGGTCTGTGACCAGGTCTGTCACCAGGTCTGTCACCAGGTCTGTGACCAGGTCTGTCACCAGGTCTGTCACCAGGTCTGTGACCAGGGCTGTGACCAGGTCTGTGACCAGGTCTGTGACCAGGTCTGTGACCAGGTCTGTGACCAGGTCTGTGACCAGGTCTGTGACCAGGTCTGTCACCAGGTCTGTCACCAGGTCTGTCACCAGGTCTGTGACCAGGTCTGTGACCAGGTCTGTGACCAGGTCTGTCACCAGGTCTGTCACCAGGTCTGTGACCAGGTCTGTGACCAGGTCTGTGACCAGGTCTGTCACCAGGTCTGTGACCAGGTCTGTGACCAGGTCTGTCACCAGGTCTGTCACCAGGTCTGTGACCAGGTCTGTCACCAGGTCTGTCACCAGGTCTGTCACCAGGTCTGTCATCAGGTCTGTGACCAGGTCTGTGACCAGGTCTGTGACCAGGTCTGTCACCAGGTCTGTCACCAGGTCTGTGACCAGGTCTGTCACCAGGTCTGTCACCAGGTCTGTGACCAGGTCTGTGACCAGGTCTGTGACCAGGTCTGTCACCAGGTCTGTCACCAGGTCTGTCACCAGGTCTGTGACCAGGTCTGTCACCAGGTCTGTGACCAGGTCTGTGACCAGGTCTGTGACCAGGTCTGTGACCAGGTCTGTCACCAGGTCTGTCACCAGGTCTGTGACCAGGTCTGTGACCAGGTCTGTCACCAGGTCTGTGACCAGGTCTGTGACCAGGTCTGTGACCAGGTCTGTGACCAGGTCTGTGACCAGGTCTGTCACCAGGTCTGTGACCAGGTCTGTGACCAGGTCTGTGACCAGGTCTGTCACCAGGTCTGTCACCAGGTCTGTGACCAGGTCTGTGACCAGGTCTGTGACCAGGTCTGTGACCAGGTCTGTCACCAGGTCTGTGACCAGGTCTGTGACCAGGTCTGTGACCAGGTCTGTGACCAGGTCTGTGACCAGGTCTGTGACCAGGTCTGTGACCAGGTCTGTGACCAGGTCTGTGACCAGGTCTGTGACCAGGTCTGTGACCAGGTCTGTGACCAGGTCTGTCACCAGGTCTGTGACCAGGTCTGTGACCAGGTCTGTGACCAGGTCTGTCACCAGGTCTGTGACCAGGTCTGTCACCAGGTCTGTGACCAGGTCTGTCACCAGGTCTGTGACCAGGTCTGTCACCAGGTCTGTGACCAGGTCTGTCACCAGGTCTGTGACCAGGTCTGTCACCAGGTCTGTGACCAGGTCTGTGACCAGGTCTGTGACCAGGTCTGTCACCAGGTCTGTGACCAGGTCTGTCACCAGGTCTGTCACCAGGTCTGTCACCAGGTCTGTGACCAGGTCTGTGACCAGGTCTGTCACCAGGTCTGTCACCAGGTCTGTGACCAGGTCTGTGACCAGGTCTGTCACCAGGTCTGTCACCAGGTCTGTGACCAGGTCTGTGACCAGGTCTGTCACCAGGTCTGTCACCAGGTCTGTCACCAGGTCTGTGACCAGGTCTGTCACCAGGTCTGTCACCAGGTCTGTGACCAGGTCTGTCACCAGGTCTGTGACCAGGTCTGTCACCAGGTCTGTGACCAGGTCTGTGACCAGGTCTGTCACCAGGTCTGTCACCAGGTCTGTGACCAGGTCTGCTTGAGGTAAGCACGGTCATTAGCCTGTGTAAAATAGCCGCATGATTGGTGTTCATTTCTCTCCCCAACAAGCGCCTGCGATTTGAGCAAGGAAATTCCATACTGATGATGTCAATATGTCCAGAATCTGGGCATCTGTTCTGATTGGCTTATGTCTTAATCTAATATAATTTAGAATAATTATGCAACTTAAACACGAGGCGCGAGGGATCGATATTGATGTTTTTAGAAGTTGACTAGGTTTGAAAGATATTTGTCAATTTAATGCTCTATAAAATTTTATGAAAGGAAGAGATGTTTTGGTTTAGATGAGTTTTTGGGATTTAATACAACATGAAATGATTAAGATATGATGTCAGTCCGTTGTGATCAGGAAATTTATACTTATTGTCATCACTAATCCAGATATAAATTGTTGAACGACCCCCCTTGTTTTATATCGTTAAATTTACGGGTTTTTGTGTCTGTTTCAAAGGAATTTTTATGACTTCTCTTTCATTGATTTTTTGACCAGGAAACAAATTCAGAAGACTTTCAACACGATCAATAATATGCGCTTGAGGTGTTTTGTTTTGCAATTTTGTCTCCGTGTTTTGATCGCAAACTGCATCTTGTAAATATCTGTTCGATGACTCATTGCTGGAAAGGCGTTATAAAAGGCCTTAAAATGTTTGGCGAGCATACTGCAACAGTATTCCACCGGCGACGAAATGTCTATCCACGACGAACTGCGAGAAGTAATCTTTGGCGACAACATGGAAGTGACGATAGATTTCCTGAAGCAACACGGCCTCGTCGCAAGCCAGAGAACTTTAGAAACCACCAAATATATAAAAAGAAGCTAAACGAAATTCTCGATATAAAAATCATGAATAAAAATCATGAATCATGATAAAAAGCTATTATTTTGGGGGGTCGTATACTTCAATGGCCATTGAAGTATACGACTCCCTTGGGGCAGGGGGGTCGTTAACTTCAATTGATCCGAAAACTTGCCCAAATCCTGACAATTTGTACATATTTGAAATCGCCATATCATGGCGAATATAAATATCTTTGAATTAAGTTTATACGTGCAATATTTTATGACCGATTTTGGGTTATTTATATTTTGCCGGGTGAACATCATATATAATTATAAAATATTGCACGTATAAACTTCATTCAAAGATATTTATATTCGCCATGGCACGGCGATTTCATTGCGAATTGTCAGGGTTTGGGCAAGTTTTCAACAATATATGTCTGGATTAGTGATGACAAATATAAATATAAATTTCCTGTTCAGAGCGGATTGACATCATATCCCCTCGTAATTGCCTCAAAATAACCTATACTTAATCATTTCATGTAACAGTTGTATTAAATTTCAAAAACTCACCTAAACCAAAACATCTCTTCCTTATATAAAATTTTATAGAGCATTAAATTGCCTTGTTCATAAACTTTGAACGTTAAATTTTGACAAATATCGGTCAAACCTAGTCAACTTCTAAAAACATCAATATCGATCCCTCGTGTTTAAGTTGCATAATTATTCTAAATTATATTAGATTAAGACATAAGCCAATCAGAACAGATGTCCAGATTCTGGGCATACTGACGTTATCAGTATGGAATTTCCCTGCTCAAATCGCAGACTCTTGTTGGGGAGAGAAACGAGCACCAATCAAACGGCTGCTTTCCGCAGGCTATACACGGACATTTGAACTTGCGAATGTTGAATATATAGAGAGCAATTTTCACAGTATTTTTATATACTGTCATGCTCAGAAATTTGACCTGGGAATGTCTTTACCAAAAATGTGTATAATCAGTTTCGACTTGTTACCAAATGATAGGCTAACAAGTATAAAACTTAAATAGTTACCTACTAAAGTTACATTACCTGAAATGCTCAAGTCGTTCGGATCAAATTTATGTATTTAGTTTCGTTGCTGTACAACTCTTTGTGGTTTTTGTTGTTGTCTCTTAAAAAATCCTAATTTGAGTTTTATCATACTTATATAAATTTAAATCACGCTAAACTTACATATTATCTTTGCTTTTCCCCTTTTTCTTGTTCTTCTTTCCTTGACCTTGCTCTTCTTTTCTGTAAAAGTAGCCTTGTTCTTTACTATTCCCCTATTAAAATACGGAATATTAAATATAAGAAATAAAATATTGTCATTTGGTAAATATATGATGACCAAATGTGCTAGTAGCATTGCAATACTGTACCAACTTCATATAGGAATACTTCGAATCAGCATTCAAATCATAATACCAGGTCACGTTTTCTCGAGTGACAACAAGTGATTGTGTAGTACGGTACCGGGTGTTCGCAGCATAACCATAAAGTAAAATTGTTCAATACTGTAACATTCAGCTCACAGGAAATTTCGTTATTCAACCAATTACCGGCTACCCGCCAAAGAAGTACCGGTGTTTGAATGTTAAAATAAGGGACAGCGTGGCCACCTATATATACATACATACATACATTATTCAGCTCACTCCACGTTGGGGCTTTTCAGTGACCGATTACATCAAGTATCTTGCTTACCTATATTATGTATTTAGCCTATTTTTACAACAATTGTGATATTACTTTCCTAATCTGTATATCCTAACCCACCCAGTCAACTTTCCCTATGGGAGGAAACTGGAGTGCCCGGAGAAAACCCACGACTTTCGGCAAAGCGTTGACTTACTCTTTTCACATGAGTGTGATGAGTACAGTCCTCAGCGAGAATCGAACTCAAGACTCAGAGGTGAAAGGCGCTTGCTCTGACGACTGCGCCACCGAAGCCCTATATAGGCTAGGCCCATGCATTGGTATGCTAGGAAATTTCTGTTATATAAATGCATATCTATTCCAGTTGGGGACAACCTAAGCGCTCTGTGCAACGCCAATTAAGACGTCATATGTTGAAATTAATTACGGAAACGTTATATGCTCTTGTTTAACTATATATGTCAAGAAGTAGCCTGAGTATAGCTGATCTAGAAATTATATCAATCTCACAAAGATTTGTTCTGATTGACAAGCTTTGAAAAAAGTACTGAGTTGATATTCTCTAATAGACCAATTGCAGTATATTTAATTAATTCTTATTGTACAGGGTGCATTGCATGGTAGCATTTTACATAACTAGTTCAGGCTTAGACTTCTCAAGGCGTTGAGAGACAGCTAATGTTCGCCATCTCATATAGGGCCATAGGCATTGCATGGATAGAGTCATTGGTCTTTAGTCGTGGACTTCACATACGTCCTTCATACACAGTCACCATGTTAATAACCCTGACCAATCAGAGTCTGAAATGCATGTTAAGTATTTAATCTAGAACCTATGTATTTAACAGGGTCTCGAGAACACCCTACTCAAGAGAAGACAGTATCTGTCTGTGTAAGCCGAGGTATTCACTTGTTATTCTCACTTTAACAAGTTTCCGAGTTTCATAGCTACGATAAAGTTTTAATGTTGTCTCTTTAGGTGATTGTGAAATTTATGAATAATGAGGTTTCAATGATAACGTCACATGTATACCCTTGTAAACCACATGCTGATGAATAATGAAAATGCTAATTGGTTAGAAGAACTAGTTACATCCATTTAACTATAGTTTGCAGATGAATTGACTCATTTCACAAGTTGTTTTCATATTCAATACAACACCGCCGCTCAAATTTGTATACGTATCTTAAGTCTTGCTTCTAAGCTTTATTATTTAAAGAAAACTTGTTCTTTTCTCTTCCTAACAAGGGATCATTCGTTAATCGCGTCAATCGTAGCCGTCAGCATTAAGGTCGTCAAATCGCCATAATATAAACAGAAGTTACTGAAACAAGTTGGTGCAGCCTTGAACTTAAGCCGTTGGAAATGTGAATTTAGCAATTGAATTGAAAGAAGTGCATATAGAAAAAGCTGTGCGGGTTATTTGGTTTTGATTAATTAGTTGTCTGAGCTTTATCGCATCTCAACTTTCTGATTTTTCGATCTCAACCACTCGAACTAGTGTCATTCTCTCGTTAGGATTCCGTTAAATACCTCAACCCCAAGATCCGCAGATCCATTAGTTTCTGACAATAGATGATTGCATACCTTCTCTGTCAACTTTAGGAGAGTTTCTTTCTCTTCAGGAACTTCTTTCTGTTTTCGACAATGTAAATTGAAGAGGTCAAATCATTTTACATAATAACAGCTTGCATACGTTAAAATTCATAAACTTTCATTTTATCTGAGCCTTAGTTTTCACATTCTGTATTGTACAGTATTGACGATAAATTTGAATAAATACGAAATATAACTATTTTTACGTTCTTACTTGTTTTTTACAAGATTACTTTTACTTTTTAAAATTATCGGGTTGCGCGCAGTAAACCAATCAAATCCCGTCCTATTTTCGCTCAAATCTTCAAGTTTAATGATGACGCTTGTATTCAGTGATCGGGCGAGTAGGCACGTTTTGAATTTTTGCAGGTATATTTGAAAATCCTGACATTTTAACAATATTTACCTCTCACATTTCGAAGTTATGAATTTTGCTCGTATGTACTACAAAATATTGATGAGCCCTGCTTGTATTGTACATACCTGAACACCACCTAACAGTTCTGGCTTTGATGTTTTGCCTTTGTCATTGGTTCTTCTCTCATCACCAGATTCGTCGTCTTTGTTATTTTCTTGTTTCTGGTTTATATCAGTTTTCTGAGATTTATCCTCATCGCCCTTTTCACTTAGATTTCCTTTCGGTTCCATTTGCGTTGAAACTTTTTTGTTATTCTCTGGAGCTTTCGACTTTAAAGTATCTCCAGCCTTTTCAACAGCTTCACTCGCATCAGCGATTTCAGAATTGTTGCTCGAATTACCCTCTTCATGAATATTTTGATCGTCAACAGTCGTCTTCTCTGGTGACGCAGAGGACTGTTGCACGCTTTCTACCAGTGTTTCTAGTGTAACTATATGCTCAGGATCTGTTTCACCACCTACATTACCCTCTTCGCGAATATTTTGATCGTCAACAGTCGTATTCTCTGGTGACGCAGAGGACTGTTGCACGCTTTCTACCAGTGTTTCTAGTGTAACTATATGCTCAGGATCTGTTTCACCACCTACATTACCCTCTTCGCGAATATTTTGATCGTCAACAGTCGTATTCTCTGGTGAAGTAGAGGACTGTTGCACGCTTTCTACCAGTGTTTCTAGTGTAACTATATGTTCAGGATCTGTTTCGCCACCTACATTACCCTCTTCATGAATATTTTGATCGTCAACAGTCGTATTCTCTGGTGAAGTAGAGGACTGTTGCACGCTTTCTACCAGTGTTTCTAGTGTAACTATATGCTCAGGATCTGTTTCACCACCTACATTACCCTCTTCGTGAATATTTTGATCGTCAACAGTCGTATTCTCTGGTGAATCAGAGGACTGTCCCACGCTTTCTACCAGTGTTTCTAGTGTAACTATATGCTCTGGATCTGTTTCACCACCTACATTACCCTCTTCATGAATATTTTGATCGTCAACAGTCGTATTCTCTGGTGACGCAGAGGACTGTTCCACGCTTTCTACCAGTGTTTCTAGTGTAACTATATGCTCTGGATCTGTTTCACCACCTACATTACCCTCTTCATGAATATTTTGATCGTCAACAGTCGTATTCTCTGGTGACGCAGAGGACTGTTCCACGCTTTCTACCAGTGTTTCTAGTGTAACTATATGCTCAGCATCTGTTTCACCACCTACATTACCCTCTTCATGAATATTTTGATCGTCAACAGTCGTATTCTCTGGTGACGCAGAGGACTGTTCCACGCTTTCTACCAGTGTTTCTAGTGTAACTATATGCTCAGCATCTGTTTCACCACCTACATTACCCTCTTCATGAATATTTTGATCGTCAACAGTCGTATTCTCTGGTGACGCAGAGGACTGTTCCACGCTTTCTACCAGTGTTTCTAGTGTAACTATATGCTCTGGATCTGTTTCACCACCTACATTACCCTCTTCATGAATATTTTGATCGTCAACAGTCGTATTCTCTGGTGACGCAGAGGACTGTTCCACGCTTTCTACCAGTGTTTCTAGTGTAACTATATGCTCAGCATCTGTTTCACCACCTACATTACCCTCTTCATGAATATTTTGATCGTCAACAGTCGTATTCTCTGGTGACGCAGAGGACTGTTCCACGCTTTCTACCAGTGTTTCTAGTGTAACTATATGCTCAGCATCTGTTTCACCACCTACATTACCCTCTTCATGAATATTTTGATCGTCAACAGTCGTATTCTCTGGTGACGCAGAGGACTGTTCCACGCTTTCTACCAGTGTTTCTAGTGTAACTATATGCTCAGCATCTGTTTCACCACCTACATTACCCTCTTCATGAATATTTTGATCGTCAACAGTCGTATTCTCTGGTGACGCAGAGGACTGTTCCACGCTTTCTACCAGTGTTTCTAGTGTAACTATATGCTCAGCATCTGTTTCACCACCTACATTACCCTCTTCATGAATATTTTGATCGTCAACAGTCGTATTCTCTGGTGACGCAGAGGACTGTTCCACGCTTTCTACCAGTGTTTCTAGTGTAACTATATGCTCTGGATCTGTTTCACCACCTACATTACCCTCTTCATGAATATTTTGATCGTCAACAGTCGTATTCTCTGGTGACGCAGAGGACTGTTCCACGCTTTCTACCAGTGTTTCTAGTGTAACTATATGCTCAGCATCTGTTTCACCACCTACATTACCCTCTTCATGAATATTTTGATCATCAACAGTCGTATTCTCTGGTGACGCAGAGGACTGTTCCACGCTTTCTACCAGTGTTTCTAGTGTAACTATATGCTCAGCATCTGTTTCACCACCTACATTACCCTCTTCATGAATATTTTGATCGTCAACAGTCGTATTCTCTGGTGACGCAGAGGACTGTTGCACGCTTTCTGCCAGTGTTTCTAGTGTAACTATATGCTCTGGATCTGTTTCACCACCTACATTACCCTCTTCATGAATATTTTGATCGTCAACAGTCGTATTCTCTGGTGACGCAGAGGACTGTTGCACGCTTTCTGCCAGTGTTTCTAGTGTAACTATATGCTCTGGATCTGTTTCACCACCTACATTACCCTCTTCATGAATATTTTGATCGTCAACAGTCGTATTCTCTGGTGACGCAGAGGACTGTTCCACGCTTTCTACCAGTGTTTCTAGTGTAACTATATGCTCAGCATCTGTTTCACCACCTACATTACCCTCTTCATGAATATTTTGATCGTCAACAGTCGTATTCTCTGGTGACGCAGAGGACTGTTCCACGCTTTCTACCAGTGTTTCTAGTGTAACTATATGCTCAGCATCTGTTTCACCACCTACATTACCCTCTTCATGAATATTTTGATCGTCAACAGTCGTATTCTCTGGTGACGCAGAGGACTGTTCCACGCTTTCTACCAGTGTTTCTAGTGTAACTATATGCTCTGGATCTGTTTCACCACCTACATTACCCTCTTCATGAATATTTTGATCGTCAACAGTCGTATTCTCTGGTGACGCAGAGGACTGTTCCACGCTTTCTACCAGTGTTTCTAGTGTAACTATATGCTCAGCATCTGTTTCACCACCTACATTACCCTCTTCATGAATATTTTGATCATCAACAGTCGTATTCTCTGGTGACGCAGAGGACTGTTCCACGCTTTCTACCAGTGTTTCTAGTGTAACTATATGCTCAGCATCTGTTTCACCACCTACATTACCCTCTTCATGAATATTTTGATCGTCAACAGTCGTATTCTCTGGTGACGCAGAGGACTGTTGCACGCTTTCTGCCAGTGTTTCTAGTGTAACTATATGCTCTGGATCTGTTTCACCACCTACATTACCCTCTTCATGAATATTTTGATCGTCAACAGTCGTATTCTCTGGTGACGCAGAGGACTGTTGCACGCTTTCTGCCAGTGTTTCTAGTGTAACTATATGCTCTGGATCTGTTTCACCACCTACATTACCCTCTTCATGAATATTTTGATCGTCAACAGTCGTATTCTCTGGTGAAGTAGAGGACTGTTGCACGCTTTCTGCCAGTGTTTCTAGTGTTACTATATGTTCAGGATCTGTTTCACCACCTACATTACCCTCTTCATTAATATTTTGATCGTCAACAGTCGTATTCTCTGGTGACGCAAAGGACTGTTGCACGCTTTCTGCCAGTGTTTCTAGTGTAACTATATGCTCTGGATTTGTTTCACCACCTACATTACCCTCTTCATGAATATTTTGATCGTCAACAGTCGTATTCTCTGGTGACGCAGAGGACTGTTCCACGCTTTCTACCAGTGTTTCTAGTGTAACTATATGCTCAGCATCTGTTTCACCACCTACATTACCCTCTTCATGAATATTTTGATCGTCAACAGTCGTATTCTCTGGTGACGCAGAGGACTGTTGCACGCTTTCTGCCAGTGTTTCTAGTGTAACTATATGCTCTGGATCTGTTTCACCACCTACATTACCCTCTTCATGAATATTTTGATCGTCAACAGTCGTATTCTCTGGTGAAGTAGAGGACTCTTGCACGCTTTCTGCCAGTGTTTCTAGTGTTACTATATACTCAGGATCTGTTTCACCACCTACATTACCCTCTTCATGAATATTTTGATCGTCAACAGTTGTCTTCTCTGGTGAAGCAGAGGACTCTTGCACGCTTTCTACCAGTGTCTCTGCAACAACCGTTTCTTTTACAACAACTTGTTTTATTTCCTGAATTTCACTCGCGCCAACAACCACATGGTTTGAAGTTTGTTCAGCACTACTAGAGACAGTATGTAGAGCGTCAGATACGTCCAGTTCAACACCACTTCCAGCTTGCGACGTCGCACCTTCAACACTGTTGTTTTCTTCCACCGATATCTTTTCTGACACCGCAGTAAGTTGTTGGGATCCTTGTTCGACTGTCTCCGCAACACCCGTCTCAATTTCTTCCACAACAACTTGTTGTTTTACCTCGATAACATTACTTGCAACCACCATCACACGGTTTGATGTCTGTTCAGAGTTACCAGACTCAGACACAGGGGTGTGAGAGAGATTGACATCTAAAAAACGAATTATATCCAAATATACTTAAAAATTAGAAGTACATGACATAAATGAAGCTTGTACATGCATAGGTAAACCTTGCGAAGTTATAAATTTATGTGTTTGGAGGTTTATCCCTCTATTTGACAGTATAGAAGAGACGCTTACAGCCGTCTTGATAGAAAAGAACATGTAAAACAAATGAAATTGCTTGTTTTTCTAAGTACAACATCTATATTAGAAACCTACAGGTTAAAAATTGACATTATAGTTAAAACCTAGCTAGAGCTAGTCTCGCAAGAAATCTACAGTAAAATTTCCCTAGTGAAAATAGGCTTTACAGGCAGTTATTGTTAATGATCGAGGAATTCCAGTTGAAAAGACCTGGCTACTTGTGAAACAGATCAAACAATCACTGTGCAATGTTTCAACATGCACTTCGTCTTTTAACCTCTTCCTCTCCTTATATGCAGGCGCCCGCTCTACGTGCCAGCATGTAATTCGTATAGGATAAAATTTGATGGCCTTTCCGGTTTGTTGCCGTGTTTTGGAAGCAATGAACAAGTATCATGATACAGGCTGTTTTCCAGTTCAACCGTCTCAGAAGGTACCGTAGCGTTTTATTGTGTGTCAATACCATTAGTTCTGCTCTATGCTCCCAAAACAAAAAAATACGTCACGCTTCGTTTGTGGTGAAAAACCGTTTGGAATTCGTGCAAATGGAACATAAGTGTATTCTTTAAACACATGTTTACTCGGTTGAAGTATACTATACATGTCAATATATACATCGAAAGTGCTGCGACAAACTTTATCAAGAAGGGAAGTACTTAATATGCTAAATCGACAAGATGTTTACTACTCAGCCATTTTATTTTTAATGTATTAACTCCCAAGTATAGGCACACCCCAAACGTAGCGATCCCGCGAAAGCAGCAACCCCCAAAACTAGCGGTTCGCCGACGATCTTAAACACACTGACTTCAATATTAAACATCTATTACCTTGCTTTTTATGTACATTAGAAACCATTTCTTGTACGTTTTCCCCACACTTGTAGCAGAATATGTGTACATTAGGATCAAGCTCAATGTTACAGTTCGGGCATAAATGCAGTCCATTGTTGTTTGAAAGCAGAAGCAAAACCAAAGGCAATTAATACAAACTTTTTAAATGAACTCAAAGATCCCAAGGATAGTGCAAGGTTCATGAGACTAAACTACTCACTAGGCTAATGAATGCTGAATGGATTTGGCAATATGAACATAAACGAAACGTCTGGCCGGAGCCATTTTCACACTATAAACTACCTTTTCGAATTAAAACGCACACTATAGTTATACAGGTAATTCTTGTAACTTTTAAATATTCGAATGAATGAATTATTCGTACTAGTAATGCATAGTTCAATGTGTATTCAGTATCTCCAAAACTTCAATTGCTTGATTATTTTTGCGCCCACGGCCTTTTAGACCGCGGAGCACATAGTCGTCAAAATTTCGTTGATAATTTTGTTGAAACCTCAACTCTTTCACATTTTATTAATACGAGTGATGTTGTCGATCTCTCGAACATGTTTTATGACGGCACCCGGCTCAAATGGTTGGGAAATTTGGACTCTTAAGAAAATTATGTCTGACACATTTATGTCAAATGGCAAATGGAGTTCGTCGGGTGGGTCGTCAACGAAGTTTAAAATTACAAACGCGGAGGTCAGCTTTACGTGGCATCGCGGAAAGCAGAAGTCACTTTTATTTCAAGGGAAAGATGGATATACAGTTCGAGATAAATGTAGACATTTATGCGAGATGCATGGCTGCTTGTTGAATACTCGACCGAAGACAGCTGCATTTGAAAACGATATAGTAAGTAAGTGGGGGTGTGCTAATCATCCTTACTTGCAGCTGAGAGCTGAGCTGAATTGCGAAGGACGCAGCTCGACTTAATCGAGTCCAAGGCTTATTAAAGGCGCCACAGGCAGCCACCGTATGACTCATGTCTGATCAGGGAGCACAGCTACGATGGAAGGGTTAGTTTGGGGTTAATCTAAACCCACCCTGTCAACATTCCCTGTGGGAGGAAACCGAGTACCCGGAGAAAACCCACGACTTTCGGTAGAGTGTTGACTGACTCTTTTCACATAAGTGTCATGAGTCCCCAGCGAGAATCGAACCCATGATCTCAGAGGTGAAAAGCGCTTGCTCTGACGACTGCGCCACCGAAGCCCCGTGAGAGAAGATTGTTTATCGGAAACTGGTCGAAATTTTGTTGTGGCTGGACATGTAAGAGAGTTTGAAGATCACGGCTGTAAAAAGGGGCCTGTTTATATGGAGGCGAGTTACCTGGCAAAGCGAGTTACTCGGCAACGGCGAGATCCCAGCTATTATAGAAACTTATAGTTTTCCCGGGTGACTGTTTACATGACAAACCGGGTCACTCGCCATGGCGAGATTCCGGCAGAAAGAGGCTGGATCTCGCGTAACTCGCCAAGAATAAATGCATGTTTCCTTTGTTTTCCTACTTTGATAAATAACATAGCCCAATCTAGCCTTCAAAAGTGTATAAAAGAGGCATAATATAAACAGATCGGTTCCATATAAACAGGCTCTAAGTCTACATGCAGGTTTATATCAATTCGAAATTCAAAGTGCTTACTGCATGTTAAGCCTTCAAATGTGTGTTAACTTATCAAGATTATTAACTTTGTAGCCTTCATATATACAGTTTGAAATTCAATTCTCAAGATATTTTAGTGATAGTTATTGTAAAATAGAAAATCATAATATGACGCTATAGTCTAGCGCAAGCGGGTTTGACACACAGTTAAATAACGCTTTTTCAAACTTTCAAAGTCATTCACGGGAATCACGGGATAGATTTCTGGTGTGATGCTTTGATATTTCTCTTAATTTGTATATCTACGTTTACTTCGGTTCAATATGCTCCTTCATGCAGGTATTAAATATGGTTTAAAATGTCTTTTGTTTACGTTTGCTCTTTTAGTTCGCGTGACATAAAACTTTACATTTCAACTTAAATTATTTTAGGGCAGGTAATTTTGAAAACGGGTGTAAATTGGATATCGAAGTTTTGCAATCGCGAACGGATGTCTTGCAGTCTTTTGCAAATACTCACTCGGCCTCATCAATGGAATCTAATCTTATGCAAGAGATAGAGCGTCTTAAACGCGATTTATATTGACATACTGACATACAAAACATATTAAACAGCCAGCTATATAGGTTGCACGTTAAAGATTTTAGAATTTAGTCACATGATGATGCAAAACCTCTATAATTGTGTCACTGGTTGTTATATTTTTGTTAAAATCCTAACTCACAACGCTCTTTGGTTTATTGGCTATTGGTTCATATCTCGCTGTTTGTTGATTGCTAACCCTAATCCTAACGATTCTGCGAAAGTAGCGGCCCTCGGAGATCTTTGACTTTGACACAATGACTAAAATTTTAAACATCTTTACCTTGTTTTTTACGCACAATAGAAAAGATTTCCTGTATGGTTTTCCCACACCCGTAGCAAAATCTGTGTACATTAGGATCAAGCTCAATGTTACAATCCGGACATAAGACTCCAGTGTTGTCTGAAAGCAGAAGCAGGAACCAAAGTTAGTATAAAATTTGTGAGTTAAAAAGTTAGTGAGAAACCACAGTAAAATTGTTTAAAGTTATACTGTAGTTATATTGTAGTGTTTGCAATCATTAGTTATTTTAAAAAGATGATGTTATGTGGATATAAAAGCTCCAAATAATATACAAATAATGAATATTTATGAGTGCAATGGTAAAATTCCATCTTTCACCGATAATATAATTGGTTAGTATTTTAAGTATTTGTCAATCAAGCGGGTCAGCTGCGCGTGTTTACATTATACTCGGCTCTACTTGCGTAGATATAGACACTCCCCGACTACAACTTGCAATCGAGGCTAACAATAAAGATATTGCCGTCTCTTCGGGAAATCTGCCAACGTAGACGCATGTACGCATATGCGTACCTATTTTTTCCATTTGTCATTCGTTGGACAAAAATGCACGTACGTCATTCTTTTGACGTCATGAAAATTACCCATCAATTACACAAGTTTTCTCCAGCTTTAGTCCCACTTTAGCAGTGGCGAAGCCAGCCCGAAATGAGTGGTCATGCAATGAGCGCCGAAGGCGAGAGAGTTGCTAGGGAGGTCCGGGGGCATGCTCCCCCGGGAAAATTTTGCAATATTGACTCCCAGAATTGCCATTTACAGCAATCTGGGCATCAAATTTTACTGAATAGCTTGACCTAATAAAGGAAAAAATGTTGAGAATTTTGCATATTTCAGAGAACAATAATGAAGGTTGACACAAAAATAGGAAAACCCATTCAGAATAATATCTAAATTTTTACTGTTTCGCTCAATG
The DNA here is from genome assembly GCA_016169945.1 of Trachythela sp. YZ-2020. NCBI lineage: Eukaryota > Metazoa > Cnidaria > Anthozoa > Malacalcyonacea > Clavulariidae > Trachythela > Trachythela sp. YZ-2020. The sequence continues at coordinate 257,717 of JADLSH010000373.1, forward strand.
TCAGAGCTCATCAGTTGTCCGAGCGTGCGCCGACAATACCGGCTTCGCAACAAAGAAAGCATTTTCACGAGAATTGCCATAAAAGGGCTAGATTATGTCGTATTGTAATAAAAATGGATTCATTTCAAAGATATCACAAAGACTGCCAGATGAACAACATGGCGGATAGTTATAAAATCGCGAGCTCCATGAAATTCAGCCAAAATATCCCCAAAATATGGAATGCTAAAGAAATTTGTAATCATATAATTTCTTCTAACTTAAGTTATGATAATAAACGAATTAAATGGATTGGATCCTTAAACTTATTGCAGAATTTTGTTGAAGGCGTTCTAAAATTGGATGGCAAATGGTCTTCGCCAGGCGGTTCTTCGAAGAAATTTACGTGTTATAATCTAGATATATCAATAACTTGGTACTCCAAGAAGCGAAATACACTCGTATTTCACGGTGAGGCAAGCTCGGGTTTGATTGACACGTTAATAAATGTGTGTGAGACAACAACTACACTTGGAATCACAGAGGAAACGGTCTACCTTTAAACTCAGCCATTGATGACCCCGTATATAGACGCCTAATCATTGCATTAAGGACAGTGAACAAACCGAAAATCATCAAAAGGTCAGTATTAAGCACGATTTCAAACTTGGTTGTCAGTGTAGAATTTTAGCCGCTGATTTGGAGGGAGTAAAGCTCGATATGGTGATCATGTGCAGGGACATAGAATCTAAGTTTCTTGCTGTTTACAATTCACGGGATAGGGATAGTGAACAAATAAGTGAACTCAAGCATGAGCTTCTTGACGAAAAGGAGAAGTGTAGACAAATGAGAAATCGAATGAGAAATTAGAACATTTTACTCGTATTATCCAAGATAAAGTTGAGCATTATTTTCCGAAGCGTACTGTAAAGTTTCATGCAGACGACAAACCATTTGTTACTGGGAAAATTAAGAACTTAATCATTCAGCGAAATAGGGCATTTCGTAACATTGACAAAGAACATTATAGAGTATTACGTAACAAGGTAACCAACGGAATCAGGAAGGAGAAAAGAATGTTCTACAACAGGAATGTTCTGAAACAAAATTCAGAGTGTTTAAAAGCGGCTAAATTGGCCGCATAGCATTGTAAACAAACACAATTTACTTATCTAAAGATATCGTAAAACGCTGAATCGAACGGTGGTATTGCCCTCTACATAGCATGCACCGAACCGAAGATATGTCCCCTGCCGGTCAAATAGTATTTTCTTGACGAAAGATCTGGCGTTGGTCGCTGCTTAACAATAATATCCGAAACAATATAGTTAACTTCAAGTGAAGAAGAACTCGAAATGCCTGAATGACTTGAAGCCATGTTCATTCAGGCTGAAAGCTTCGAGCAAAGAGGCTGTGACTCTGTGGCTGTGATCAGGTTGGGCTGCCTTTAGTCATGAAAATCGAAAATTGCATGACCAAAGCGTCAAAAACAACCGCATTGCTCGAGCGCAAACATCGTAAGCCAATCAGAAAACAAAAAACCTAATGTAAAACCTCAGCAAAAGTACTGTAAACAATATATATAATTTATATTGATAACATAGTCATCCACCGTATATGAGCTATTCTGCAATCTGATTGGTTGAGCTACTCCCCGTATATCAGCTCATGTACAGTGAGTAGCAAAAACAAAATGGCGGCACAAAAACTATAAGAGTTTTGCCAACCCGAAAACAACTTTTTGGAGACTTAATAGAGAAAAAACAGCACGAAAAAACTTCCAGCAATTGTTTACAGGTTAGCAAATGGATTTATAATTAGTTTCTTACAAGAAGTAGTACCGAAAGAGCAAAGAAAAAACATTTTCAGAATAGAATTTGTTTTGGAGAAAATAGCAAGCAAAAACAAATAACTTTGCAGTTAAAAAGCACTTGTTTTACCTGAAAGACATGTCCTAAATAAATTAAAGTTCTAAAACAAAATCACATTCGCTCTCGTCTTATATGGCTGATAGCCAACACGGTGCTACGCACCTCGTCGGTTATCAGCTCATATACGACTCGAGCTCATGGTATAATTGTTAAATATATATATGGCTGGGTCATGAACGAACAAGCTCTAATACGAAACGTTCAAAAGGCGGATAATTTTGTTGAAACCTCAACTCTTTCACATTTTATTAATACGAGTGATGTTGCCGATCTCTCGAACATGTTTTATGACGGCACCCGGCTCAAATGGTTGGGAAATTTGGACTCTTAAGAAAATTATGTCTGACACATTTATGTCAAATGGCAAATGGAGTTCGTCGGGTGGGTCGTCAAAGAAGTTTAAAATTACAAACGCGGAGGTCAGCTTTACGTGGCATCGCGGAAAGCAGAAGTCACTTTTATTTCAAGGGAAAGATGGATATACAGTTCGAGATAAATGTAGACATTTATGCGAGATGCATGGCTGCTTGTTGAATACTCGACCGAAGACAGCTGCATTTGAAAACGATATAGTAAGTAAGTGGGGGTGTGCTAATCATCCTTACTTGCAGCTGAGAGCTGAGCTGAATTGCGAAGGGCGCAGCTCGACTTAATCGAGTCCAAGGCTTATTAAAGGCGCCACAGGCAGCCACCGTATGACTCATGTCTGATCAGGGAGCACAGCTACGATGGAAGGGTTAGTTTGGGGTTAATCCAAACCCACCCTGTCAACATTCCCTGTGGGAGGAAACCGAGTACCCGGAGAAAACCCACGACTTTCGGTAGAGTGTTGACTGACTCTTTTCACATAAGTGTCATGAGTCCCCAGCGAGAATCGAACCCATGATCTCAGAGGTGAAAAGCGCTTGCTCTGACGACTGCGCAGTAGTAAAATAGGGGCGGATCAACCCCCTTTTGTAGGGGGGCGCAGGGGGCGCAAACAACACTAATTAGTATGCAAGGGGGTTTCTAACGCCAAAACGACAATGTTTGTAAATCTCACTTGTATAGGCTTTACTAAATAAACGCTTGAAAACTTATTAGTATTGGTCGACTCAGAAAGAAATACTTCACTAGATACGAGATTGAAGGAGTTTATAAATGTCGCGACAACAAACCCATATATTTTTGCACACAAAATATGCTGAACTCAACATAATGACTGTCTTGCCCAAACGCGCCTTGCATATCATTATGACGTCAATACATAATTAATTATGTTTATGTTAATGATGACTTACGTTCGCGGTCCCCGTATATGCTAGTGTTTGCGGCCCCCTTGCATACTAATTAGTGTTGTTTGCGCCCCCCTGCGCCCTCCTGCGCCCCCCTTGCTCCCCCCTGCTCCCCCCTACAAAAGGGGGTTGATCGGCCCCTATATTACTACTCTGCGCCACCGAAGCCCCGTGAGAGAAGATTGTTTATCGGAAACTGGTCGAAATTTTGTTGTAGCTGGACATGTAAGAGAGTTTGAAGATCACGGCTGTAAAAAGGGGCCTGTTTATATGGAGGCGAGTTACCTGGCAAAGCGAGTTACTCGGCAACGGCGAGATCCCAGCTATTATAGAAACTTATAGTTTTCCCGGGTGACTGTTTACATGACAAACCGGGTCACTCGCCATGGCGAGATTCCGGCAGAAAGAGGCTGGATCTCGCGTAACTCGCCAAGAATAAATGCATGTTTCCTTTGTTTTCCTACTTTGATAAATAACATAGCCCAATCTAGCCTTCAAAAGTGTATAAAAGAGGCATAATATAAACAGATCGGTTCCATATAAACAGGCTCTAAGTCTACATGCAGGTTTATATCAATTCGAAATTCAAAGTGCTTACTGCATGTTAAGCCTTCAAATGTGTGTTAACTTATCAAGATTATTAACTTTGTAGCCTTCATATATACAGTTTGAAATTCAATTCTCAAGATATTTTAGTGATAGTTATTGTAAAATAGAAAATCATAATATGACGCTATAGTCTAGCGCAAGCGGGTTTGACACACAGTTAAATAACGCTTTTTCAAACTTTCAAAGTCATTCACGGGAATCACGGGATAGATTTCTGGTGTGATGCTTTGATATTTCTCTTAATTTGTATATCTACGTTTACTTCGGTTCAATATGCTCCTTCATGCAGGTATTAAATATGGTTTAAAATGTCTTTTGTTTACGTTTGCTCTTTTAGTTCGCGTGACATAAAACTTTACATTTCAACTTAAATTATTTTAGGGCAGGTAATTTTGAAAACGGGTGTAAATTGGATATCGAAGTTTTGCAATCGCGAACGGATGTCTTGCAGTCTTTTGCAAATACTCACTCGGCCTCATCAATGGAATCTAATCTTATGCAAGAGATAGAGCGTCTTAAACGCGATTTATATTGACATACTGACATACAAAACATATTAAACAGCCAGCTATATAGGTTGCACGTTAAAGATTTTAGAATTTAGTCACATGATGATGCAAAACCTCTATAATTGTGTCACTGGTTGTTATATTTTTGTTAAAATCCTAACTCACAACGCTCTTTGGTTTATTGGCTATTGGTTCATATCTCGCTGTTTGTTGATTGCTAACCCTAATCCTAACGATTCTGCGAAAGTAGCGGCCCTCGGAGATCTTTGACTTTGACACAATGACTAAAATTTTAAACATCTTTACCTTGTTTTTTACGCACAATAGAAAAGATTTCCTGTATGGTTTTCCCACACCCGTAGCAAAATCTGTGTACATTAGGATCAAGCTCAATGTTACAATCCGGACATAAGACTCCAGTGTTGTCTGAAAGCAGAAGCAGGAACCAAAGTTAGTATAAAATTTGTGAGTTAAAAAGTTAGTGAGAAACCACAGTAAAATTGTTTAAAGTTATACTGTAGTTATATTGTAGTGTTTGCAATCATTAGTTATTTTAAAAAGATGATGTTATGTGGATATAAAAGCTCCAAATAATATACAAATAATGAATATTTATGAGTGCAATGGTAAAATTCCATCTTTCACCGATAATATAATTGGTTAGTATTTTAAGTATTTGTCAATCAAGCGGGTCAGCTGCGCGTGTTTACATTATACTCGGCTCTACTTGCGTAGATATAGACACTCCCCGACTACAACTTGCAATCGAGGCTAACAATAAAGATATTGCCGTCTCTTCGGGAAATCTGCCAACGTAGACGCATGTACGCATATGCGTACCTATTTTTTCCATTTGTCATTCGTTGGACAAAAATGCACGTACGTCATTCTTTTGACGTCATGAAAATTACCCATCAATTACACAAGTTTTCTCCAGCTTTAGTCCCACTTTAGCAGTGGCGAAGCCAGCCCGAAATGAGTGGTCATGCAATGAGCGCCGAAGGCGAGAGAGTTGCTAGGGAGGTCCGGGGGCATGCTCCCCCGGGAAAATTTTGCAATATTGACTCCCAGAATTGCCATTTACAGCAATCTGGGCATCAAATTTTACTGAATAGCTTGACCTAATAAAGGAAAAAATGTTGAGAATTTTGCATATTTCAGAGAACAATAATGAAGGTTGACACAAAAATAGGAAAACCCATTCAGAATAATATCTAAATTTTTACTGTTTCGCTCAATGTCAGAGCTCATCAGTTGTCCGAGCGTGCGCCGACAATACCGGCTTCGCAACAAAGAAAGCATTTTCACGAGAATTGCCATAAAAGGGCTAGATTATGTCGTATTGTAATAAAAATGGATTCATTTCAAAGATATCACAAAGACTGCCAGATGAACAACATGGCGGATAGTTATAAAATCGCGAGCTCCATGAAATTCAGCCAAAATATCCCCAAAATATGGAATGCTAAAGAAATTTGTAATCATATAATTTCTTCTAACTTAAGTTATGATAATAAACGAATTAAATGGATTGGATCCTTAAACTTATTGCAGAATTTTGTTGAAGGCGTTCTAAAATTGGATGGCAAATGGTCTTCGCCAGGCGGTTCTTCGAAGAAATTTACGTGTTATAATCTAGATATATCAATAACTTGGTACTCCAAGAAGCGAAATACACTCGTATTTCACGGTGAGGCAAGCTCGGGTTTGATTGACACGTTAATAAATGTGTGTGAGACAACAACTACACTTGGAATCACAGAGGAAACGGTCTACCTTTAAACTCAGCCATTGATGACCCCGTATAGACGCCTAATCATTGCATTAAGGACAGTGAACAAACCGAAAATCATCAAAAGGTCAGTATTAAGCACGATTTCAAACTTGGTTGTCAGTGTAGAATTTTAGCCGCTGATTTGGAGGGAGTAAAGCTCGATATGGTGATCATGTGCAGGGACATAGAATCTAAGTTTCTTGCTGTTTACAATTCACGGGATAGGGATAGTGAACAAATAAGTGAACTCAAGCATGAGCTTCTTGACGAAAAGGAGAAGTGTAGACAAATGAGAAATCGAATGAGAAATTAGAACATTTTACTCGTATTATCCAAGATAAAGTTGAGCATTATTTTCCGAAGCGTACTGTAAAGTTTCATGCAGACGACAAACCATTTGTTACTGGGAAAATTAAGAACTTAATCATTCAGCGAAATAGGGCATTTCGTAACATTGACAAAGAACATTATAGAGTATTACGTAACAAGGTAACCAACGGAATCAGGAAGGAGAAAAGAATGTTCTACAACAGGAATGTTCTGAAACAAAATTCAGAGTGTTTAAAAGCGGCTAAATTGGCCGCATAGCATTGTAAACAAACACAATTTACTTATCTAAAGATATCGTAAAACGCTGAATCGAACGGTGGTATTGCCCTCTACATAGCATGCACCGAACCGAAGATATGTCCCCTGCCGGTCAAATAGTATTTTCTTGACGAAAGATCTGGCGTTGGTCGCTGCTTAACAATAATATCCGAAACAATATAGTTAACTTCAAGTGAAGAAGAACTCGAAATGCCTGAATGACTTGAAGCCATGTTCATTCAGGCTGAAAGCTTCGAGCAAAGAGGCTGTGACTCTGTGGCTGTGATCAGGTTGGGCTGCCTTTAGTCATGAAAATCGAAAATTGCATGACCAAAGCGTCAAAAACAACCGCATTGCTCGAGCGCAAACATCGTAAGCCAATCAGAAAACAAAAAACCTAATGTAAAACCTCAGCAAAAGTACTGTAAACAATATATATAATTTATATTGATAACATAGTCATCCACCGTATATGAGCTATTCTGCAATCTGATTGGTTGAGCTACTCCCCGTATATCAGCTCATGTACAGTGAGTAGCAAAAACAAAATGGCGGCACAAAAACTATAAGAGTTTTGCCAACCCGAAAACAACTTTTTGGAGACTTAATAGAGAAAAAACAGCACGAAAAAACTTCCAGCAATTGTTTACAGGTTAGCAAATGGATTTATAATTAGTTTCTTACAAGAAGTAGTACCGAAAGAGCAAAGAAAAAACATTTTCAGAATAGAATTTGTTTTGGAGAAAATAGCAAGCAAAAACAAATAACTTTGCAGTTAAAAAGCACTTGTTTTACCTGAAAGACATGTCCTAAATAAATTAAAGTTCTAAAACAAAATCACATTCGCTCTCGTCTTATATGGCTGATAGCCAACACGGTGCTACGCACCTCGTCGGTTATCAGCTCATATACGACTCGAGCTCATGGTATAATTGTTAAATATATATATGGCTGGGTCATGAACGAACAAGCTCTAATACGAAACGTTCAAAAGGCGGATAATTTTGTTGAAACCTCAACTCTTTCACATTTTATTAATACGAGTGATGTTGCCGATCTCTCGAACATGTTTTATGACGGCACCCGGCTCAAATGGTTGGGAAATTTGGACTCTTAAGAAAATTATGTCTGACACATTTATGTCAAATGGCAAATGGAGTTCGTCGGGTGGGTCGTCAAAGAAGTTTAAAATTACAAACGCGGAGGTCAGCTTTACGTGGCATCGCGGAAAGCAGAAGTCACTTTTATTTCAAGGGAAAGATGGATATACAGTTCGAGATAAATGTAGACATTTATGCGAGATGCATGGCTGCTTGTTGAAAACTCGACCGAAGACAGCTGCATTTGAAAACGATATAGTAAGTAAGTGGGATTGTGCTAATCATCCTTACTTGCAGCTGAGAGCTGAGCTGAATTGCGAAGGACGCAGCTCGACTTAATCGAGTCCAAGGCTTATTAAAGGCGCCACAGGCAGCCACCGTATGACTCATGTCTGATCAGGGAGCACAGCTACGATGGAATGGTTAGTTTGGGGCTAATCCAAACCCACCCTGTCAACATTCCCTGTGGGAGGAAACCGAGTACCCAGAGAAAACCCACGACTTTCGGTAGAGTGTTGACTGACTCTTTTCACATAAGTGTCATGAGTCATTGAGTCCCCAGCGAGAATCGAACCCATGATCTCAGAGGTGAAAGGCGCTTGCTCTGACGACTGCGCCACCGAAGCCCCGTGAGAGAAGATTGTTTATCGGAAACTGGTCGAAATTTTGTTGCGGCTGGGCATGTAAGAGAGTTTGAAGATAACGGCTGTAAAAATGGGCCTGTTTATATGGAGGCGAGTTACCCGGCAAAGCGAGTTACTCGGTAACGGCGAGATCCCAGCTATTATAGAAACTTATAGTTTTCCCGGGTGACTGTTTACATGACAAACCGGGTCACTCGCCATGGCGAGATTCCGGCAGAAAGAGGCTGGATCTCGCGTAACTCGCCAAGAATAAATGCATGTTTCCTTTGTTTTCCTACTTTGATAATTAACATAGCCCAATCTAGCCTTCAAAAGTGTATAAAAGAGGCATAATATAAACAGATCGGTTCCATATAAACAGGCTCTAAGTCTACATGCAGGTTTTATATCAATTCGAAATTCAAAGTGCTTACTGCACTGCAAAAAATCAAGGTCTAGCCTAGAATAAAATTCTTATTTTTTAGATTATTTTTCTTATTTTTAGAAATTATTTCTTGTCAAGAAAAATTTATAAGAAAAATGTTCTTGTTTTAAGAAAACATTTCTTAAAATAAGAAAATTAATCTAGGAAAGATCATCCGGAAGACTTTTTTTCTTATTTCGAGAATGATATTCTTGCGTCATAGAATAATATTCTGAATATTATTCTGAATATTATTGAAACAAGAAAATTATTCTTGTTGAACTAAAATTCTATATGATATTTTCACGTTGATTTTTCTTATTTTCAAGAGTAATTGTAATGTTATTGACACTCCGGGCAGCTCGTCAAGTAATTCGACCGATTAGATCAATTTAATATGTTTTACGTCGTATCAAAGAACATGGATTTTTAAAGATCCTCCTGTATATTTTCAATTGCCAAGAGAGTTTTTTTCACCTGTAGCCATATTAATTAAACAAATTAAAAGTAAAAATCTATCTGGCTTTCGACATATATGATTGAGTTGAAAGGACTTTGTTTCAGTTGAGTTGTGGCCTCGTACGCCAGATTCAAATACAATGGTGAAAAACACATGGAACTGTGTAGTCATACAAATAAAGATTAATGAATTATTTTGGGGATATAATGAAGAGTTTTCGTCAGAAAGTCAGAGATTTACGTGGCTGATTATTGTTGCTAATATGCTGGACTGTTCATATATTTGAGATCAGTGTCTTCAGTGGTATGCAGACGAGTGTCATATATGGGCACCCAGGATGCTTAGCGAGCGTGCTCTTACAGCGCGTCGTTTCAAAAATCTTTTTGAATTCAAGCTTTTACATCCAAGTCTTCCGCAAATTTTAACGAAAATAGGAAGAAATATTCCAATATTTGAAGATTCAAACAATAACTTGAAAAGTAAGTGTTAAACTATGTAAATATTTTTAGATTTTGCGTGTAAATATAGGATATATAATCGATTGTTTTCACGTATAAATTTAGCCGTCCCTGGTCGCATATTTGGCTTCAAGAATATATGTCATTAACAAACATTAAAAACTTTCTATATGCCTTTGTATTTACAGATTATCATTTCAAGCGATCAATACTGAAGTAAATGTGGTCGAAGCGAGCGAACTGTCCAAAACAATACAAACGACTACAAACTACACTGTCTGCTACAAGGTATGAAAATTATATTGTTGATGATCATGAATTGATACTTTTAAAATGTATATGAAATATTGACTCATTTAGCTTTGATGTTATTAATACAATCACCAAAGCAAAATCTTTAGCTTTTTATTAGAGGAGAACAATCCTTTCTTTGTAATAATACAGTATATTGTGCTATCATAATATCATTTCTGTCAAGAACCTGGTATGGCATTAATGACTGTTTATGTTGGGAATGGTTAGAGGGTGTAGAACCCTAGCCAGCATAGCTACCGGAGCTAGCCTAGCTCGCTTTCCCAAGAGGAATTTATTCATAAGACTTTTCAGGTCTTTCAGCAGTACACATTATTAACCTGGGTAAAATTGCACTTGAGGAAGAGTAGATTGTGACTTAATGGTTAACAAGAGATACTGTGTGTATTCACCATTGTGTTTTAACCTCTTAATTAACTACAATGTGCCTTTTATATATTTTATAATCCTAACATGTCTAGAGTAAGACATTTTTAACCTATTCCCAACAATTTTCCCTAAAAATACCAATGACAATATAGTGTGCAGCTGAATGTGTTGACAAGAAACATATGTAGAATAGTAGATACATGTATAGTCTGGTTTTAAAACTGTCAATTTCCAATATCTTTCATTGTCAAAGTAAATTACTTGTTTGGTTTTTCTGTGGGGGACAGGGGTGGGATAAAAATGGGCGAGCACATTCGCAGGAAATTATTCAACAGCCGCAGGAATTTTTTAGGTTGATTTGAAAATTTGAAAAGACTCATTATATACATAATTATGTCTCACTATGGGCTTAATTTGCTTTACCAGTCATGGTTGACAGGAAATTTGCAATATTGTCAATTGTATAACCTCGCTGGCTGATAGTTTTATCTCATAAGAATCGAGATTGCATGCCCCTCCTTACAAAATAGGCTGATCTGAACTGACGGACTAGCTACTTTGCTTGACTACTTATATTAACTGTACTACATCATTACGCTCTGCAATATTTAAGCCTGCTTCGGCTGCACCATAAGTACTAAGTAAGTTATTAAGTTGTTAAGTAAATAGATTTCATATGAACACTACAAAAATATTGAGCTATATATCTGCCAACTGCCAAGAAATCATTCTTTAGTTTAAAACCAGGCTCACCAGACAGTATATATGTGCATTATAGGCTACAATTTATAGCTAGATAAGCCTAGGTTTGACATATTCATGATCTCCAGGCTGCAGGAAATGTGTTATCTTTAGGCTGTGCTCACAGGAAGAAAATTATTTTTTCCACCCCTTGTGGGGGGATTACCACTGTATTGGTTAGTGATTATAACTTATGAACAAACACCATTGGTATAGTACTTGTAGTCAGGGCATATTTTAAGGATTTCTAAGTGGGGGGCCATTTGTGAAAAAGGGCCCTTAATCTGAGTGCTGAAGGCGCGAGCCCTGTAGGGGTCCGGGGGAGTTTTTTCCAGGGAAAATTTTGAAATCTGGAGCTCTGAAATTGCCAAGCCAATAGTATTTCAATGTTTTAACTAAAACTTTAAAAATGTCTAACTATATAAGCCATAAAAACAATATTTCGTTAAACACAGACAAATAATTTACTCTGTAAACGACCCAATGTATAAAGGGCCCAGGGAGTGGGGGGCCAATTTTGTGTGAGTGGGGGGCCACCAAGAGGGCCTGGGGGGCCAAGTGGCCCCCCAGTATATATGTTAAAATATGCCTTGCTTGTAGTACCTAACTGAAGTTTGAATAGGACAAGGAATATTTTGGACATATTGTTGGACATGATTTAACAGACCGTTTTTGAGTTTTGCCTGACCTTGTCTCAGTGGTCTCTGACCACACTCTTAGACATAACATGTTGAGATCCAATGCACCTTGAATCACTGATCTAACTTTGGCTTAGCGGAGGCTCTCGGTCTTAATTGAAAAGAAACCCTGGGTGCATTGGGTCTGGTCCCAGTGGCTGATGTCCCTCAGAGGCTCTTTCGAACAAGGTCCCATAGGTCAGCCTTGTTCCCAAATAGACAGAAGTTGAAAATCACTAGTCGAAAAGCAAAAAAATGAGCCAAGTTTTCCCTTGGTCTCCCTTTGACAGGGTAAAAGTACACTTGAGGAAGAGAACATTTTTAATTTGCTGAGTTACTTTTAACCGTTCAATTACAATTTGCCCTGTTTAATTTATTAACCTAACCTTGTCAAGGAAACATGTTTGGTTTTACTGTGAGGGTGATTGCCACTGAATAGGTTACTGACAACTTATGCCACAGACACAAAAAAGAGCTCTATTGCCCTGTGTGCATGGGGTGTGAAGCCCTCAATTAGTCAAACCGCAGTGTGGGTCCCTCCGGCTCAAGGACCCTTTCGACTAAGCCCCCCCCCAGTTTTTGTCGGTCATAGGAGTTACAACATTGTCTTTTAAAATCTAAAATTACACTAGAGTGTACCGTACTGTTTTAGTCTATTATCTATAGTAATTGTCATCATTTCTTCTTTAAGAATTAAGATGATTTGAAAGTTGACACACCATGCAAGGCAACCAGTTATCTACAAAAACATTCTAGCCACTGGATCTGTTCAATAAAGGAATAAACTGTCTTGTGAGCTCATTCCATTGTTCAACCAACAAATGGTTTTGTTCAGAAAGAATAATTAATTTATCCAGTAATTAATCCAAAAATAATATATATAAGTTCATCCATGTTGATTACCAATGAATGCGATTTGAAATTGAACATTTGACATCGAATGAGAACGTTAATACATAGCATTAGCATTCTGTTTATATATCAATTAATGTTGTGTGAAAATCCGTTGTCAACATGCATGTATAATAAAACTTTTAGAATATTGAAACAAATGTACTCCGTTTTTTTAGATTACAAGAATAATTTGTTGGATGGAAGGAGACGAAAATAATGCGAAGAAAATTATTGTAGTTTTCCCCAACATTCAGGTATTTTGTTTCAAAACGTTCGGGGGAAACTAGAATATTTTTCTCTGCAAGACTTTTTCGTTCCTTCGATTCAAGAAAGAAATTCTCGTTTTGTCCCGTGGGTAAGTAAATTATTCTCATTAAGAATGTTTTTCTTATTTCAAGAATACGTTCTAGAAAATAAGTCTTAAATCACGAAAATAATTCTTATGCAACTAAGAATATTTTTCTTGATATAAGATATTTTTTCTAGAAGGTATTCTTGAAATAAGAAAAATTTTCTTAGCAAGAATATTTTACTTACCCACGGGACAAAATTAGTAAAATTTTCTTGCCAAGATTTTTTTTCTAACCAAGAATGATTTTCTTATTTTAAGAATAATTTTCTTGAAATAAGATTCTTGTCAAGAATATTTTACTTACCCACGGGACAAGCCAAATTTTCTTAAAATGAGTAATTTTGTTCTTAAAATAAGAATTATTTTCTTAAAATAAGAAATCGATTTTACTGCATGTTAAGCCTTCAAATGTGTGTTAACTTATCAAGATTATTAACTTTGTAGCCTTCATATATACAGTTTGGAATTCAATTCTCAAGATATTTTAGTGATAGTTATTGTAAAATAGAAAATCATAATATGACGCTATAGTCTAGCGCAAGCGGGTTTGACACACAGTTAAATAACGCTTTTTCAAACTTTCAAAGTCATTCACGGGATAGATTTCTGGTGTGATGCTTTGATATTTCTCTTAATTTGTATATCTACGTTTACTTCGGTTCAATATGCTCCTTCATGCAGGTATTAAATATGGTTTAAAATGTCTTTTGTTTACGTTTGCCATTTTAGTTCGCGTGACATAAAACTTTACATTTCAACTCAAATTATTTTAGGGCAGGTAATATGAAAACGGGTGTAAATTGGATATCGAAATTTTGCAATCGCCAACGGATGTCTTGCAGTCTTTTGCAAATACTCACTCGGCCTCATCAATGGAATCCAATCTTATACAAGAGATAGAGCGTCTTAAACGCGCTTTATATTGACATACTGACATACAAAACATATTAAACAGCCAGCTATATAGGTTGTACGTAAAAGCTTTTAGAATTTAGTCACGTGATGATGCAAAACCTCTATAATTATGTCACTGGTTGTTATATTTTTGTTAAAATCCTGACTCACAACACTCTTTGGTTTATTGGCTATTGGTTCATGTCTCGCTGTTTGTTGATTGCTAACCCTAATCCTAACGATTCTGCGAAAGTAGCGGCCCTCGGAGATCTTTGACTTTGACACAATGACTAAAATTTTAAACATCTTTACCTTGTTTTTTACGCACAATAGAAAGAATTTCCTGTATGGTTTTCCCACACCCGTAGCAAAATCTGTGTACATTAGGATCAAGCTCAATGTTACAATCCGGACATAAGACTCCAGTGTTGTCTGAAAGCAGAAGCAGAACCAAAGTTAGTATAAACTTTGTGAGTTAAAAAGTTAGTGAGAAACCACAGTAAAATGGTTTAAAGTTATACTGTAGTTATATTGTAGTGTTTGCAATCATTAGTTATTTTAAAAAGATGATGTTATGTGGATATAAAAGCTTCAAATAATATACAAATAATGAATATTTATGAATGCAATGGTAAAAATATTTTCATGAGGTGAAAGATGGAATTTTCCATTCCACGAGGCGACAGCCGAGTGGAATGGGAAATTCCATCTTTCACCGATAATATAATTGGTTAAGTATTTGTCAATCAAGCGGGTCAGCTGCGCGTGTTTACATTATACTCGCCATGGGAGAACGTAAATTAATATTTAGTGCCGAATAAAGCGTTTCAATATAAATGAGACAATAATAGCGAGAACTGATAATTCTAATAGAAGAGCCGTATAACACCAAATTGAAGCACCGCGTATTAGGCATAAAATAAATGAAGCAATGCGCATAAGGCACTGACAACCGCTTCGCGCACATATTTTGTAAACCCGAACAGAACTATAACTATTAGACAGGTTGGGGCCACTTCACAGTAAACAGCTGGAAGTCCGCATGGTCTCAGATGTTCCTGAAAAGTTTGAATAAATTTTCCAAAAAAATGTACGATGCGCCAACTGATTTTTCTGCTTCTTTTAAAAATGTTTTGTTAGCGCCGCGTTACATGATTTGCTGTAGAAACGTACGGATAGGAGAGATTGTTGTTTTGAAATGCAACCCGCAACACAGAATTGGCATATGATTGAAGAGCATTGAGCTTTGATGTTGTCGGGGGCGTAACAGATTTACAGCTAGTTTTGTGGTAGGCGGGTTTTTTCGCCCGCATTTTCGCCTTTCCTGCGCCTCGCCCCCTATAATTTTTCGTTACCCGCGCCGCAACCCCCAACCCCTTAAAACCGCCAGCTACGCAGGCTATTTATCTCAAGGACGTGTGGCTCTCTAGAGCTAGGCGTCGGAGCAATGGTAGGGCAAGGGGGCGTCGGAGCAATGGTAGGGCAAGGGGGAATTGGAACATAAGGTCACGCCCTTTCAGTGGGATTTCATTATTTCAATGATTCACAAATTTCAACTCATTATTTCCATGACATGGACCATGTACAATTAGACATAAAGAAGTACAGAACAAAAACAATAAAAAATTGACTTTCCCAACATGAATTACTGATCGTTTAGCTTACAGCTGTATTCTCTTTTCTCTGACAGTTTTGTTCTTGTTCTATTTATATTAAAAGGGCACTTTTGCTCCCACCCCCTTGGGAAAGGGCAGGAAGGGTGCTTGCCCCCCTCCCCCTCTCTGGCATCCCTGTGGCTCCCTGAAAGCCTTAATTAACAAGTATACACACAGCAAAATATTGTTGGGTCAGAGCTCAATGAAACTGATGGTGGCAACAACAAAGTTTTTGAGGTAACTCGTGCATATAAGATATGCTCTATCTTTATAGGCCTTTATGGTATTACTACTCTCCTCCACAGAGGCTTGTCAAGCTTTATTATTTAGTCTTAGACAACGTTTCTGTGAAGCTTGTTTAACATCCTTATAAATTTAACCATGTGTACTGCATGCTCCCCTCAAGCCTCCAAAAAGTAAGGAAAGTGCTATTGCCATTGATAAGTTCGAGGGCAATTTTATTATCTCTGTTTGCTGTTGAAAATGACAAGGGCTGCTGTGCCAAGTGAAAGTTTCCAATATTTACATTTTTCAACAATCAGAAATCTATTATCTTTATGCACTAGTCAATTGAAACCCAAACCCCCACCCCCCCGACCCCTGGGGAATATGGAGGGATTTTAACATTTCTCGAGTGTTAAAATCCCGGCCTGAACATGTTAAATTGCCCGGCTTCCCAGGCCGAACATCTAGCTTTCCAAAGTCTAGCTTTCCGTCTATAATCGTCTGATCAGCCATTTTTTATATAAACATGTGCTGTTACAGGGAGCTGCAAAAGAAGAAAGTCTGGCGAACGCGTGTTGGGAACGCGTGTCGGGAACGCGTATCGGGAACGCGTGTCGGTTTATTAAATCAAAGGATCTACGAGAGTCAAATCCTCTGCATTTTATCCCGGCCTTTGTGCCAGTGTTAAAACCCCGGGTAGCATGATCGCAATGTTTGCTAAAACTCTGTATTTCCCCCGCATAAGCCAGAGGGGGGTTCAATTGACTAGTGCATTGCGGTGCCCCTGCCAAGTTTGGCACCGCTTTATATTGCGGTGCCCCTGCCAAGTTTGGCACCGCTTTATATTGCGGTGCCCCTGCCAAGTTTGGCACCGCTTTATATTGCGGTGCCCCGGCCAAGTTTGGCACCGCTTTATATTGCGGTGCCCCGGCCAAGTTTGGCACCGCTTTATATTCTGCCTGTGAGTTTGTCCGTTTGTTTGTTTGTTTGTCCGTTAGTTTGTTTCCATGCATCAATACGTTTCCTTAATCGCCTAGTAAAAATTCCTTGCACTTGCTCGGAATTTATTCATTATTAATTATTAATCTTGTACTCTCAGGACCGACTGTTTGCTAGGCTTTATCTCTGGTTTTATGCGTCAAACAAGGACAAAAATACCACTGTTCGAATCAGCGTGAAAAGTTGTATTTACGGATGGAAAATTTATTTCAAAGTTGATTTCTATTCTAGCGATTTATGGCCTTTGAAAGACAAGCAACTCAAAATAATCCTTTCACGTTTTCCGAATTCCTTTTTTCGAGGAAAGTTTTCTTTCCAATTAATCTCGGACTCCCACTATTGACTGTTTGCTGCGCCTTATCTCTGGTTTTATCCGCCCAATAAGGACAAAAATACCACCGTTCGATTCAGTGTAAGAAATTGTACTTAGGGATGGCAAATGTATGACTAAACAACAGTATTCTAGTGATTTATGGCCTTTCAAACTTAGGCGAAATTGTATTATTGACAAATCGCTCAAAATTATTAAACTAATTAAAAATGCAGTACGTTTGATCCTTGATAACTTTGGTGTCGTTGGTTTTGTCTTTATCGGCCGTATACCAGTGGATTCGTCTCACTTTTCTCTTCATTTTGATAGTAGTTTGAACCCAAAATGTTTTATTTTGAGGGTTTTAAAGTGCAGTTTTAATAAGCAAAATTGTATTGTTGACAAATCGCTCAAAAATATTACACTAATTAAAAATGCAGTCCGTTTGATCATTGATAACTTCGGAATCGTTGGTTTTCTCTTTATCGGCCGTATACCAGCGGATTCGTCTCACTTTTCTCTTCATTTTGATAGTATTTTGAGCTCGAAATATTTTATTTTGAAGGTTTTAAAGCGCAGTTTTAATCCTAACGCACGCACCAACTTGCGGCCGACAGGAGAAATGTTAGCGTACTATTTTATATGAGTTTATTTGTAGACGGAAACGCCAGAAGTTTTATTTTGCAGGGCACCGCATTTTAGTACTGTGTCTGGTTCTGCCTGTGAGTTTGTCCGTTAGTTTGTTTCCATGCATCAATACGTTTCCTTAATCGCCTAGTAAAAATTCCTTGCACTTGCTCGGAATTTATTCATTATTAATTATTAATCTTGTACTCTCAGGACCGACTGTTTGCTAGGCTTTATCTCTGGTTTTATGCGTCAAACAAGGACAAAAATACCACTGTTCGAATCAGCGTGAAAAGTTGTATTTATGGATGGAAAATTTATTTCAAAGTTGATTTCTATTCTAGCGATTTATGGCCTTTGAAAGACAAGCCACTCAAAATAATCCATTCACGTTTTCCGAATTCCTTTTTTCGAGGAAAGTTTTCTTTCCAATTAATCTCGGACTCCCACTATTGACTGTTTGCTGCGCCTTATCTCTGGTTTTATCCAACCAATAAGGACAAAAATACCACCGTTCGATTCAGTGTAAGAAATTGTACTTAGGGATGGCAAATGTATGACTAAACAACAGTATTCTAGTGATTTATGGCCTTTCAAACTCAGGCGAAATTGTATTGTTGACAAATCGCTCAAAATTATTAAACTAATTAAAAATGCAGTACGTTTGATCCTTGATAACTTTGGTGTCGTTGGTTTTGTGACTTTTGTCTTTATCGGCCGTATACCAGTGGATTCGTCTCACTTTTCTCTTCATTTTGATAGTAGTTTGAACCCAAAATGTTTTATTTTGAGGGTTTTAAAGTGCAGTTTTAATAATTGTATTGTTGACAAATCGCTCAAAAATATTACACTAATTAAAAATGCAGTCCGTTTGATCATTGATAACTTCGGAATCGTTGGTTTTCTCTTTATCGGCGGTATACCAGCGGATTCTCTCACTTTTCTCTTCATTTTGATAGTATTTTGAGCTCGAAATATTTTATTTTGAAGGTTTTAAAGCGCAGTTTTAATCCTAACGCACGCACCAACTTGCGGCCGACAGGAGAAATGTTAGCGTACTATTTTATATGAGTTTACTTGTAGGCGGAACGCCAGAAGTTTTATTTTGCAGGGCACCGCATTTTAGTACTGTGTCTGGTTCTGCCTGTGAGTTTGTCCGTTAGTTTGTTTCCATGCATCAATACGTTTCCTTAATCGCCTAGTAAAAATTCCTTGCACTTGCTCGGAATTTATTCATTATTAATTATTAATCTTGTACTCTCAGGACCGACTGTTTGCTAGGCTTTATCTCTGGTTTTATGCGTCAAACAAGGACAAAAATACCACTGTTCGAATCAGCGTGAAAAGTTGTATTTATGGATGGAAAATTTATTTCAAAGTTGATTTCTATTCTAGCGATTTATGGCCTTTGAAAGACAAGCCACTCAAAATAATCCATTCACGTTTTCCGAATTCCTTTTTTCGAGGAAAGTTTTCTTTCCAATTAATCTCGGACTCCCACTATTGACTGTTTGCTGCGCCTTATCTCTGGTTTTATCCGCCCAATAAGGACAAAAATACCACCGTTCGATTCAGTGTAAGAAATTGTACTTAGGGATGGCAAATGTATGACTAAACAACAGTATTCTAGTGATTTATGGCCTTTCAAACTTAGGCGAAATTGTATTGTTGACAAATCGCTCAAAATTATTAAACTAATTAAAAATGCAGTACGTTTGATCCTTGATAACTTTGGTGTCGTTGGTTTTGTCTTTATCGGCCGTATACCAGTGGATTCGTCTCACTTTTCTCTTCATTTTGATAGTAGTTTGAACCCAAAATGTTTTATTTTGAGGGTTTTAAAGTGCAGTTTTAATAAGCAAAATTGTATTGTTGACAAATCGCTCAAAAATATTACACTAATTAAAAATGCAGTCCGTTTGATCATTGATAACTTCGGAATCGTTGGTTTTCTCTTTATCGGCCGTATACCAGCGGATTCGTCTCACTTTTCTCTTCATTTTGATAGTAGTTTGAACCCAAAATGTTTTATTTTGAGGGTTTTAAAGTGCAGTTTTAATAAGCAAAATTGTATTGTTGACAAATCGCTCAAAATTATTAAACTAAACGCAGTACGTTTGATCCTTGGTAACTTTGGTGTCGTTGGTTTTGTCTTTATCGGCCGTATACCAGTGGATTCGTCTCACTTTTCTCTTCATTTTGATAGTAGTTTGAACCCAAAATGTTTTATTTTGAGGGTTTTAAAGTGCAGTTTTAATAAGCAAAATTGTATTGTTGACAAATCGCTCAAAAATATTACACTAATTAAAAATGCAGTCCGTTTGATCATTGATAACTTCGGAATCGTTGGATTTCTCTTTATCGGCCGTATACCAGCGGATTCGTCTCACTTTTCTCTTCATTTTGATAGTAGTTTGAACCCAAAATGTTTTATTTTGAGGGTTTTAAAGTGCAGTTTTAATAAGCAAAATTGTATTGTTGACAAATCGCTCAAAAATATTACACTAATTAAAAATGCAGTCCGTTTGATCATTGATAACTTCGGAATCGTTGGTTTTCTCTTTATCGGCCGTATACCAGCGGATTCGTCTCACTTTTCTCTTCATTTTGATAGTATTTTGAGCTCGAAATATTTTATTTTGAAGGTTTTAAAGCGCAGTTTTTATCCTAACGCACGCACCAACTTGCGGCCGACAGGAGAAATGTTAGCGTACTATTTTATATGAGTTTACTTGTAGGCGGAAACGCCAGAAGTTTTATTTTGCAGGGCACCGCATTTTAGTACTGTGTCTGGTTAAGCTTATTGTTCACAATCTGCGATTGAGGTAAACTTCATGCGACAACATCATCGACTGAAATGATTCTTCACTACATGCTGACATTTACCAAAACCTGAAATCGGCCCAACAAATCGTAGAAGTGCAAACATACCTTTAATATGTTAATCTACTATCTATGAGTGTATTTCTAGTTTAATATGAACATAGAAATCGACCAGCATCATTTGAGCATATAGTAGGAAGCCTATTGTTACAGGGTATTATCTGTGGATTTTACAAAGACTCATTATTTCACAAAATTCGAGTAAGCAGTATATGATTCGAGTAAGCAATGTAGTAAATGATGTATATAAGCCTCCAATTAACAGGCCATTTAACGCCCTAATTGAGCTAATCCTACATTTGCAGTATGCATTTCAACATTGCGTATCTCTCCTCTGCCACGTACGCCAGCTCCTGCTGTTTCTTTGTAGGCTTATTTATGCCGTTATGTACTTTGAACGAAAATTCAATATATTCAGAAGATATTTCATATGAATTAATTTTAAATTTACGGAAGAATTATTTCCGAATTGCACCGTTAAAATTCAGGAAAAAGCTATTGGAACTCTAGAATTCAAGACTTTCAATATGAGTATCTGCCCGGGCAAGACAACTGAATGATCTAAATCCAAAACGAAAGTGCGTATATTTTATTAAAAAAGAGCATGACGATCTGTGAGCTAGTTGCATACTAGCCATATTTCCCAATTCTTTGTAGTACACTAAGTTAAAATACCTACCATTTAAAGTTCTTTCACTGCTGTCCATCTGTGTCTCATGATCAAGATGGCCGGGTATAGAACTCGACGAAGCTGTCGAAAGTGACGGCCCTACGCATGTTCCTTGGCCATCGCTGGACACAGAATTGATATTCTCATCTTGTTGCTCTGCGTTATTAGGAGTTTCCTCCCTTTCGCCTTCCATACGAGCAAAAAAACCTTCAAATATATAGCCTACATTCGAACGATATTCTTAAAATGCTTTGCTCACAATCTATAATGAAACGACAAATAGAAATTGTACCTGGAAATCGAGGGTTTTCCCAGAACTGTTTCCCGGAAGCGGGTCTTATGTAGTGATCTCTATATATAGCTGGAGTCAATAATTATATTGCTTTTCCCAGTTCCCGCCTTCGGACGGGGACTATATGCAAATCGGGTTGCTGATAATAGTATAGGATTTTTATAGACTATATATACGCGCGTGTGTTGTGAATAAATTTATTTGGTCAGAGAACGTAGTGATTTAATTAATTGTGATTAATATTGGTCTGAGCGCAAGGTATAGATTTTGGGGCTACAATCAGGCCGGTGCAAAAATAATGAGATTTTCCACATTTTCTCCCACTTCTTACGTCTTTTCCCACTTCTTGCGTTGCTTTTAGTATTTTTTGACTGATTAAAGTTCATCACTCCTACAAAACGCCATATTTAACTACGCTTTGGGAAGTTAACTATGCCCTTGAGCAAAATTAACTTTAACTACTTTTTAACTGCAGTTAACGCTAACTAGGTTTTTATACAACCGACTTAACTACGTGGTTAAAGTTAACTACCATTTAACTAGAAAATGGGTAGTTAAAACCAGAGCTTCCACTCGGAAGGAAATTTCCTTCCAAAAGGATATTTTGGCATTTGGAAGGAAAAATAAAAGGAAATGAGATTTGGAAGGAAATTGGAAGGAAATTTGGCCATTTCGAAGGAAAAGGGAAGGAAATTTTACAATTTAAACTTTTTCAGTAATTTCTAGTAATTTAATAATGGTTAAACACTTTATTATGAACTTTTGAGTTAAAAAACATGTATAAAAATAATACATCGAATATTTACATAACCATCAAGGATGAATGGGGGTAATTTGGGACTTAACAGGTCTTCAGTGGGTGAGTAGAGTTACTTGTACATAAATAACGCGGGCTCAATTTTTTTCGCAGGTTTTTATAAACTAAAAACAAACAGTCGAAAAAAGGGAAACTGTAATTTCTTGTAAATTATGATGGCTTATATCGAGTCAACTTCTGAGTCAATCTCATCAGAAGCTTCAAGTAGTTGTCAACTGCAAACGGGTAGAAAGCGTGCAGGACAAGTGCCTGGTCCAAAAGCAGCTGCGAAAAGAGCAGAAAATACTGCAGTACACCTTCAATTTACATCGGGAGTACAGTACAATACAAAATTATACTATTTAAAAAAAAATTGGAAGGAAAAATGGAAGGAAATTTAGGATTTTGGGAAGGAAATTCTGCGAAAAAAGGACAAAAACGAGAAATTTTACTTTGCCAAAGTGGAAGCACTGGTTAAAACGTAGTTAAGAGTTTATACAACCGGCCCCAGAATCAGTGGCGTCCTGGCAGGGGGGGGGCATGGCACAGAATACGTAGACGAACCAGAAAGGACACTCTTTTGATGTCAGGCGGTCCCGCCGACAGTTGCCTGATACACCCGCGAGCGAGCGTCCGCCATGTTCTTGGGTAGTAAAGTCAGATAATTTTACTATAAACAATATGGCGAAAACCGCACTATGATTAATAAAACTGCTCCTTTTGGAATGTAAATGGGCTATTTTCGTCGGTTTTACGAATATTTTGAAGAAAAGGTAAGCGACTTTTTCTTTGTCAAGCCTGGTAACGTGAAAATATATTTTTCTGGTACAATTTAGCTGCGATTTGTTCGGGAGTATGAGAGCTCATACAAATGTTTTACTACAAACTGTCTTACAATCCCACATAGACTCTCTCGCAGGTTGAAATTTTTCTTTGTTTTATTTGCCCAAATTATTCCCTGGACGGGTTATTGATCATTTTTACTACGTATACGGTATGCAAAGTATTTTCTGTCTAGTATTTCAAAGCAGGTACTGTACGAATGATCAGTGATCAATGGCGAAATTATTGTTCGACAGATATTTTTGTAATTCAAACTCCAATAATTGGGAAAGCAAGAATAACTAGCGTTGCAAAACAACTGCTCCATGAAATTGATAAAGAAGATAAAGAACTTCTAGTGTTTTGAACGAGAGTCAAGACTAATTTCATTTGATATGTCTAGCTATTTAAATGTGTTACTATCGACGAGTAGTCATGCATACATTCATCAAGTTTATTTTAAGAATTTGTTTTAAACTCTATGTAGGGACTAGTGAGATGGTTGCAGATGTTGAACGCTCTTCAGAATTTAATCAGTGAGACCACATAGAACTCAATATGGACTCAATTGGATACTGTAATTATTTTTGGAATGACTATTGACACTATGCTTACAGAATGTGCTTTAATTGTGGTACATTAATTTTACAGTCATATGGATTATGGAGTATTACTGACAGTGAACAAGACATTTAAAATCAGAAAGTTGAGAAAGGACTATTGAAGGTTTACTGGTACAATTGCAAAGAAACTTTATCGTATGCAAATATGGTTGTTGTTACATGCATTTGGTTGGCAGTATTTAATTTGATTTGCTTAAGACTACTCCGATAGACTCTGGTCTAGTTCAAACATTTAACTTTTCATGTGCCTGGCCTAATGTGAGTTGGACATATTGTTTGAGTTCATTCTTATTAGGTTTGTGTTTTAATATACTACCTTCGTTAGGTCATCTGAGAACATTTAGTGGCAATGAACCACCCCTCCACTTTTTCATTACTCCATCCAGGGGTCGATAAAGTCTGGACCGCTGGCACTGACGGTCGCAGGCTGAAATAACGGTCGGGCACCGGTCCGGACAAAACAAAACAGAGCAATGGATTTGCATGGTTAAAAAGTCAAACTCCTTATAATGCCATAAAGGGCTGAGTCGAGTCTCACAATAATACTCTTTTCAAAATGACTTGCTTTAGACAATTGTTTGCTGGGCTTTTCTGTTTTTTTGAAATAATTTGTAAGAAAAGTTTC
Organism: Trachythela sp. YZ-2020; assembly: GCA_016169945.1. NCBI lineage: Eukaryota > Metazoa > Cnidaria > Anthozoa > Malacalcyonacea > Clavulariidae > Trachythela > Trachythela sp. YZ-2020. The sequence continues at coordinate 282,212 of JADLSH010000373.1, forward strand.
AAACCACAACTAGTAAATTTGATTCCAATTGAAATGCGTTATGATGTCATATTCTAGGCTTAAACAATTTTGTACTAAAAGCAAATGATTTTTCTTTCTCTTCTAAGTATGTCCAAATAAAAAAAGACCGACTTTACAACCAAAAAAACGTCGTTCGATTTTAGGCAAAACAGATTGTTCAGAGGTATCTACAACACTTGGGGATGCTGACTTTACAATTTCAGTTTAAGATACACTTACAGTTAGCAATTCTGAATTTCTGAACACTAGATATTATTTATGCTATTATATAGCCACTAGAACGTTTGCGCAACAAGCTAATCTGACGCTCCCATATAAGAATTTCCTTTCAAGTGCATGGATTTATATCATATTTTTATAATCTGTAGCTTTGCATACTATATTACTATTCCTGTTAAAGAAAAAAGCTAACTATAGTGCAGCCATACAGCGCATATACCCGTTTATACTTTGTACTCTCGCAAATGCATTTTATTTTAATGCTGTTTTCTGGCAATGCGCCCAGATGCTCCATAGTTTAGTATTTTACTCTTTCTAACGCCAGAGTATTTTACTCTGTCTAACACCAGACCATTTCACTCGTCAGTGGTAGGGTACTGCCAGTTAATGGGTTAATCCTAGTTGATGAACACTTGCTAAATGTATAAATAATTAAACAAGTATGGAATATCTAGCATTTTGTCATATTTGTAGCAAAAACAAAACTCTACAGAGCCATCGTTGTGCTCAGAGGCAAATGTTCTGGTGGTGTCCATGTGCACCACCATGTGCACCACCATGCTGTTACCCAACAACCTTAGAGAAAGTCAGTATCATCACTGTGTACAAGGACAGTGTATTGACCCCCTGCCCCCGAGAAATCTGCACCTCCCTGACATGTCAGGCAGGATGTTATAGGAAACAAAACTAAAAATACATTTAGATGGACTTAAAAGTTACAATTTGGATATCAAACAACTAAATAATGGTTGTGTGGTTTCCAAATTACACCTGTACCTGGAGATTACAGTATGTTGCTGATGCACACCATACAGTTGTTGAGTCAACAATTTATTGTGAAAAGATTTATAAAAAGGTTTACAAGCTGTAAAAACAATGTATTTACTCTCAAAACTCTCTACCTAGTAAAAAGCCTCTCTCCAGCATGCACACACCATAACGGTATTAATGTCACGAATATAAAGGTTTCTCTTCAACTAAGTAACCTATTATAGCACAGTATGTAATGAAATAAATGTACACCACTTCAGTACCTTCTTTTGACAAACATGATGAAATTTTTGGCTTCTTAATGTTCAATTCTTGATGACATTCATCATCATCACTATCAACTGTTAATATTGTTGTTCTTTTAGTTTCTTTTTTTATCTTTAAATCGGGAACAGCAAATATCTTTCTGGAGTTTGATTTCCAAAAAGCCAGACCTAATGAAAAATTACATTATTTTATTCAATCACAAATGGGTGGTTGAATTACAACTTCCTCTTAGTTTGTAGATTACAGTACCCTGGTCTACCCTGCAACCATACCAAAGATACCAAATGATATGCCTAACGGATCATATGGAGAAAACTTCAATTCTAGTAGGCAATTTGCAATCCTTTTGGAGTTTTGCACTGTCTGACCATACTTTCAGTATATACAAGACTGTAGAAGGAACATGAATGCTCATTTATATTTCATGCAATTTTTGACTGAACAAAGATCAGACGTTAGCGCTCCAGTAATATATGAAGCTCATTGATGGCTCATTGGTCCATTGTACTCCATTCCCAACCTAGACCATCAATAGAACATATATACTTAAAGATATTTGTAACCGCACCTCTAGTGGAATCAGAGTCTTCGATTTTAAGACCATTACCAGATACCAGCACCAATGAGTCATCCCCAAACTCCTGCTTACAGAAATCCTTGACGTAATGCACATGAGCTGTTTCTTCCTGTAGTGTAACATATGTTTGGCGAGTATGGTTAACTACCTTCGCCCATTTTTTCTCTGCCAAAGTAACTTTTAAGGTGTATGATGATTTTTTCTTTCCAGCAACAACTGATCTGCAATATCGAAATTCCAGTGCTATTAATAGTTCATTGTAATGAGCTTTTCCTCAGAACATTTATTCCTTACATCATTATACCAAATATTGACAGTTGAATGCAGTCATGCCTGAGACCACAACCATCCACAAGTATTTTGACCAAAAGAACACAGAATTAAAGGGTTAGGATTTTGGCTTGGAGGGTGTTTATACTTTATATGGGAGAGAGCCAGCTGGGTATACCCCCAGATGGCTATGTTGACCAAGATTGTTTTCCTTTGCATTTACACGAGGCCGGGCTTACTAGCTCACATAGCCATTACTGACTCAATTTTAAGCCACATTATTTTCACAGGGCTTTGAAATCAGTGAATACAACGTATCGTAATCTCTGTAATATTAAAGCCCCGGGGTGGCTAATTTTTTTCACACATCTATGAAGGGGGAGCTTATTGGAGTGGGGCTTTATTTTTCTGTAAAATGATATGATAATTTTGTTTAAACAGGGTAATCAATACTGTATGTATAAAGTACTGGCAAACATTAGGGGGGGGGCAAGGGGCATTCTCTATCGAGAACTTAATAAAACCATTGACCCAAATCAGAGGGACCTAAATGGAAAGAATTTGGCAAATATCCCACATAATTTTGCTTCTAACAAAGCTTGGTTTGTTCCTTATTTTGTTCATATATATTTGATTTTTGTAGTTTTTTACATGGAGTACATGCTTAGGAAATGAATATTACTAGTTATGAATACTTTTATCAAATGCAACGGTTTTACTGCATAATAAACTGCATATAAGTGATATAACTGTATAACTTACCGAAACAATGGTGAATAAACAGTGCTGGAGGACGAGGTTGAGTTTTTGGACGAAAAGTCTTGCATAAAGCTTGATGTACTCGTTGGCATTGCAGCACGAGTTGGTGACTTCGACTTTCCTTCCACACGTAGTGATGAACCACTCCGAAACACTGCTAAATTGAATCGACCGTCGCGATTCGGCCACTCAGCAATGCCTTCAAATTCTTCCACAATATAAACTGTTGATGGTTCAAGCTGATTCAACAACCCAAAAGAACAGAAATATTGGCGTTAGTACTTATGATAAGCTGATATACTTATACTACTTTTGTCTTTTGATACTTACGTCGAACATCATGGAAACTCTTTCAAGGTTAATCTGGTTTCGACGAACTTCTCTTTCAACCCTTTCGTTGTCATTCGCTTTAAAAAGGTAAAACACATCGTCCCGCACTTCTTCACGGTCTTTAACATCCCACAGCGACGAGTCGTCTTCCATTTCTTAAGGTTTATAAGGTTTTATATTGCTGCACCCCGAACTGTATGTTCCTACACGTGCTTTGATATTTCCCGCGAATCCGATAACAGTTTTACTCTGTAAATTCGTCGCTCCCCCCGGTTTCGTATCAGCAGGGTGATTGAAGCGTAGTTCAACATGCAAAACAAATATTAAATTTGTTTTCGAACTTTTCTTAAACCGAGGTTCTGTAGAAGTGAAAAACGATAATCGGCCTCAAAATTCAATTTTTATTAAAAATTGTGAACGAAAATGAAAAACGAAAAACGAAATTCGAGTAAAGTGTTTCCATTTTCGTTTTCCAATTTCACCGGAAAACGAATTTTGGAAATAGGAAACTTGGAAATAGGAAACTTGGAAATAGGAAACTTGGAAATAGGAAACTTGGAAATAAGAAACTTGGAAATAGGAAACTTGGAAATAGGAAACATGGAAATAGGAAACTTGGAAATAAGAAACTCGGAAATAGGAAACTTGGAAATAAGAAACTTGGAAATAGGAAACTTGGAAATAAGAAACTTGGAAATAGGAAACATGGAAATAGGAAACTTGGAAATAGGAAACTTGGAAATAGGAAACTTGGAAATAGAAAACTTGGAAATAGGAAACATGGAAATAAGAAACTTGGAAATAGGAAACTTGGAAATAGAAAACTTGGAAATAGGAAACATGGAAATAAGAAACTTGGAAATAGGAAACTTGGAAATAGGAAACTTGGAAATAGGAAACTTGGAAATAAGAAACTTGGAAATACGAAAATAGTTAAAAAGGTAGCTTTTGGGTTGATTTTTTGAACACGGAAATAGGAAATAGCAATTACACTTCTGGACTTCCATAAAACAGAACTCAACGACAACGCGGAGCAAGCACCGCCGGGCATCTATTCCTCTCATGAACAAATAAATATATCAGTTTAAATACGTATAAAGTTGGTCCTACGCAACGGAGTGGCTGCGGCGGCATTATAACAGGTACGACCAGATGTGGATATCATAGAACACTGGGATTAACAAAATATCGCATGCTTGTCCGGAAGTGGGAAACCGGAAAGAGTTTAGATAAACGTCACATCGTACGAGGGTGTGGCTGTATGTTTACATTTTTCACAATATAATATATTCTAGGTCGAGAGACGGGCGTGATAACTATAACTATACTATAGCGAGTGATTTTAACGCATTAAATAAAACTATTTAAACTTTGTTGTTTAACTTGTGAATTGTTTGGGATACTTTTCTTGGGAGGCCAGAAAATCCTGAATACGTGGCGACCCCACCAGGATCGTAATGACAAGCGAAAACAAGATTAATATGGATGAGCAAATCGCCAAACTACAAACAAAATTGAAGCTCTTAGCTTTTACAGCCAAAAAGATCGATTCTACCATCGCCAAAGCAGACATTGAAGTCTGGGAAAGACTATGTTCATCGATCGAAACTATGATAAAGGCAGTAAACGACGTTAAAGAAGTCATCGAAGAACAAAAGTTTAACACAGGGGCAAGCGTAGAAGACGTTAGCGAATGGAGCGACGAAATCGAACAACAAATCGAATTCGCAGACAATCAGGTGCGAAAGATCACAAACCAGATTCGAGACATAAGCAGCGAGATTAAACTAGCCGACGACGCTAAAAAGAGAACCGCACAACTCGAATTCGAACGGAATCAAGTGGAATTACAACAGCAACACGAGAAACACGAGAGAAATGAACAGATTGCACAAGAAGCCAAGCTTTTAGATCAAAAACTCAAATACCAAAAACTATTCGAAGAATCGCAACCAAGCGTGCCAAACGATGGAGTTCCTGCCAAACTGCCAAAACTGCAGATAACCAAATTTAATGGGCAATTTAGCGACTGGTTAAGGTTTTGGAACCAATTTATCGCGATTATTGACAGCCAAAATATCAGTCCGATAACGAAGTTTTCGTATCTTAAAGAACACCTGGACCCGAAAGTTAAAAAAAGCATCGACGGGCTGCCATTTACGGACAAGGGATATGCTAAAGCAAAAGAAATCCTCGTTGAAAAATACGCCAACGAGAGCGAAATTGTCAATTCTTACGTCGAAGAAATTATTTCTTTACCAACAATCAACGGATCTCAACCGGGAAAAATTCATTCATTTTTCGAGAAACTTCGATATAATGTACAATCACTCGAAACACTGAATAAGCTGAGCGACGTAAACGGATACGTCAGGATGACAATTAACAAACTTCCGAGCATACGCGGAGATCTGGTACGAACTGATCCGAAATGGAAAGAGTGGACGTTTGTTCAACTATGCGAAGCGCTACGAGATTGGACTGAAAGAAACCCAGTCGAACACAACCAAGAGGATAAACCACGAGACTCGCGAGAGAGATATGGTAAAGCATTCAACACGCAACAGAAGAAAGACCAAACAAAACCACGCGCATGTGTTTACTGTGATTCGATGGAGCATAAATCGACAACTTGTTCAATTGTCAGCACACCGGCAGACCGAAGGAAGATACTAGTACAAAAGAAACTATGCTATAATTGCACGGGGGAGTCACACCGTGCTGCTGAATGTCGAAGTACCACAACTTGTCGAAACTGTGGTAAGAGACACCATACGGCGATCTGCGATCCTGAAGCCAAACCAGAGATGTTAAAGTCAGCGCACCAATCCGACGAAAGCGAAGTGATATATCCAGTTGTTTTGCTAGAGATAGATGGTATCAAGACAAGAGCATTACTTGATACCGGGGCTGGAAGCTCCTATGCTTCGGCCAAACTAATCAACGCCCTTCACAAACAGCCTACGGAAACCAAGACCAAACGCATAGAGATGATGCTTGGATCGACCACAACGAAAGTGAAATCTATAATGTTAAAATGAAGTCAATAGACGGTGATTTTTCCATGGATGTCAATGTAACCAAGGTGGACAAACCACAGTTAATGCATTTGGATAATCCAAATTATGGGACCTTGTTGAAAAAACACTTGCATCTTAATGGAGTACAGATTAACGATGTTGATGTCAACCCACACCTACCTGTTCATGTCGTACTTGGCGCCAGTGAATACGCTACAATTAAAACGAAGACTGCACCAAGAATCGGATCACCTGGTGAACCAGTTGCAGAAAAGACCTTACTTGGTTGGACGATTATGTCACCAGGTAGAGAAGTAGACACAGTCCCACTGTTGCTTACCAAATCTAAGAGTGTCGATTACGAACAGCTTTGTAGTCTCGATGTGCTTGGGTTGGCTGATTCGCCTGAGGGGGATCAACACGAAGTGTACCAAGAGTTCAAGGAGCAGCTGACGCGCAGTCTGGAGGGGTGGTATGAAACCGGGCTCCCCTGGAAGGGCAACCACCCAGAGCTACCCACCAGCAAGACCGGAAGTATCAGAAGACTTCAGCAGCTGGTGAAGAAGTTAGAGCGCGACAACAATTATACAGCATACGACAAAGTTATTCAAGAACAGATCGAACAGGGAGTTGTCGAGGTAGCCCCCACAGCGGTCGTTGGTAACGAATTTTACCTTCCACACAAAGCCGTAATCAGACAACAAGCAGAAAGTTCGAAGTTGAGAGTAGTGTACGATGCCTCGGCAAAAGAACGAGGAGACCAGTCGTCACTAAACGACTGCCTACACCCTGGCCCACCTCTACAGAACTTGCTATGGACAGTACTTGTGAGAACACGTATTTACCCAGTCGCGATTACCGGAGATCTACAGAAAGCATTCTTGCAGATCCGAATTAAGGAAGCAGAGCGCGATGCTCTTAGATTCCACTGGAAACTCCCCGGACAGTCAAACGTAGAGGTTTACCGATTCACTCGAGCCTTATTTGGGTTGACCTCGTCCCCATTCCTGCTGGGTGGAGTCATCAATCAACATCTGACATTATGGGAAGACCAGTACCCCGAATTCGTAGAGGAAATACGCAAAAGTCTATATGTTGAGGACTTACTATCGGGCGGAGCAACTGTCAAAGAAGCAGAAACAAAGAAGTCGATGGCGAAGGAGATCTTCGAAGATGCTACGTTTAACCTGCACAAGTGGCACAGCAATGAAAGCGAGTTAAAAATGGACAACGAAGCCAAAGAGGGAAATGACGAACTATCATGCGCCAAACAACAGCTGGGAACTACATCATCAGAGACTAAATTGCTTGGCCTTCCCTGGGATAAAGAAAACTACACACTGAGAGTTGAATTTCCTCAGGTGGAAACGGAGCCGACCAAGCGAGGAGTCTTGTCTACCCTAGCCAAAGTGTATGACCCCCTTGGGTTAGTTTCCCCAACAACATTATCCGGGAAGCTAATCTTCCGAGATATCAGCGATGAGAAACTTGCATGGGACACTGAGCTACCTGAGCAATTGCAAACATTGTGGAACAAGTGGTATAACAATTTGCCAGCGTTCGTAACCATACCAAGATCAACCAACCTCATTACCAATGTTCAACAAGCAATTCAACCTATCATTACAGCAAACCTCCATTGTTGGCTGGACAGCACAGTGGCGTTGTTCTGGATCCTTGGTACCGGCGATTACAAGCAGTTCGTTTCAAACCGAGTGAACAAGATCCAACAACACTCGAGTATCACGTGGCACCATGTACCTACCTCGGAGAATCCCGCTGACTTAGGAAGCCGTGGAGGGAGCGTGGTCGACGCCCCACTCTGTAGGTATGGACCTCAGTGGCTGGCAGATCCAGATCAGTGGCCATCGAACATAACCCTCAATTCCAGTGCCAGTAGCAACGCTGAATCAAAGATCACCAAAGATGTCCTCGCGGCGGCCGTAAACGTCCATGACACCTTCGACCAGTTACTATCCAAACATGAACTTTGGAAGGTCTTGCGAATCGGGGCGTGGGTACAACGATTCATTGACAACTGCCAAGCAACAGCAGCAACCAGAGAATCGGGTCCACTGACAACAACTGAAATAGAGAATCAAAAGACCTGGTGGATTAAAGGAGCACAGCATGATGCTAAGACCACAGCCAACTTCGAGAAGGACCAACTCCAGTTAAATCTGCAGCTCAACCAGCAACATATCTTAGAATGTCAAGGACGCCTCGAAGGAGAATATCCTATTTACTTGCCAGACAATCATCCTTTCACAAGCAAGTTGGTTCATCAAGCACATCTCGCAACATTGCGTGGGGGGAGTTGGACTCACCATGGCAAGGGTGAGGGAACTGTACTGGGTCCCACGACTTCGACGCCTTGTGAAGAAAGTACGAGGGAAGTGTTGGGGATGCAAGAGATTCCGCATCAAGGCATTCCAGTCACCACCCCCCGGCAACTTACCAAGAACCACAACCAGTAGCGATACACCATACCAAGTAATAGGAGTTGATTTCGCTGGCCCGATAGTATACCGAACCAAGTCGAAAGTAGAGAATAAATCCTATCTCGCATTGTACGGATGCAGTTTGACGCGAGGAGTATTCCTGGACCTACTACCATCCCTAGAGACGGAAGGTTTATCATTAGTCTTAAACGCTTTATCGCCCGTCGCGGTAGACCCAAGCTGATATATTCAGACAATGTTGGCACCTTCAAGGCGGCGGCGAAGTGGCTCAAAGAAACACAAATAAGTGAGAAGTTCAATGACTACTTGGCACAACATTCGATCATATGGCAGTTCAACCTAAGTCGAGCGCCATGGTGGGGCGGTCAATTTGAACGCCTCATCGGGCTCTTCAAGAACGCTTTCTATAAGACCATTGGCAACGCTACCTTGCGCTGGTTAGAACTGGAAGAACTCGTCCTCGATGTGGAAATTGCACTAAATAACAGGCCCTTAAGCTATTTGGAGGATGACATTCAACTCCCACTGCTCACCCCAAACTCGATGCTGAATCTCAACCCGAGTGATCTACCAAACTTGGAGCCGCACCAGATCCCCAACGTGGACCTCCGGAAAAGAGCAAAATACCTGGCCCGTTGCAAGGAGATGGTTTGGAGTCGTTGGCCCAAAGAGTATGTGCGTGCCCTTCGAGAACAGCACAGACAAGCGGGAGGTGAACAGACTCCGCATCCGAGGAAGGGAGATGTGGTAATTATCAGAGGTGATGCAAAGAACCGTAATTACTGGAAACTTGGAGTTGTTTTGGAACTGATCCAAGGGAGAGATGGGAAAACACGAGGAGCTAAAGTCAAAACAAGCAACGGAGTTCTCGAGAGAGCGACCCAACACCTCAGTCCTTTGGAATTATCATGCGACCGTTCATTGCCTGTACTACTTAACCCGACAGTTCCAGAATTCTTGCCCAGACCTCGAAGAGATGCAGCCGCTGCAGCAGTATTACGAATTCAAGACAATTTTAACGAAGAGGAGAATGACTGACTTGTAAAACTTTGAAGTTAGAAAAGGACATTATACGGTTAAATTTAAGCAACATTTTTGTTATGTTCGAATGTTATAAGACTATCAAGTTAACATATATCTCCTCGTAGGAGTATATATGGGGGGAGTCTGTCCGGAAGTGGGAAACCGGAAAGAGTTTAGATAAACGTCACATCGTACGAGGGTGTGGCTGTATGTTTACATTTTTCACAATATAATATATTCTAGGTCGAGAGACGGGCGTGATAACTATAACTATACTATAGCGAGTGATTTTAACGCATTAAATAAAACTATTTAAACTTTGTTGTTTAACTTGTGAATTGTTTGGGATACTTTTCTAGGGAGGCCAGAAAATCCTGAATATGCTGGAATCTGGATTATACCACTGATTGATACAAAATGTGTAGTTAAGGGGGGATTTGCCATCGCTTAGCTTGAGTATTGTAAGTATACAGGCGAATTCAATTGATTGCGTTATATTTCGTTTTAAACCAACATAAAAATTCATGTCCGCTATAACGAGAGTTGACTGTATATGTCTATAGATACATTTAGTATGTCTCGTTTTATTAACGCGCATGCAGCTGGTAATATATTTGATTGACGTATTTGAGTCCAAAGTTCGATCATTGTACACCATATAATCATAAATATAGAAAAGAATATCATTCATCCATCCATGATCGCTAAATTGGCTGCACCTATCTTGTTGCATGAATTATAATGATGATAAAGTTTATAGTTACTTAGTTCAAATTTCAATCTATTTGTAAGATGTATACCACAGGCATAGTCCACACATCAGTATATATCGAAAACTAAAACATACCCCGACAAAAGACAACAGATAAGCTAGGGAAAGTATACTTTGATTTGCTATGCTATATTAGCATTCAAGACACTTACTGTACATGCACTTAAATAGTCGGGAGGGGTTTGCCTAACTGTATACATATATCTACTCGTGAATGATATATAATTCTGTTACTATATTTTCAAGTTTTTAACTAGACATATTTTAATAAATTAATCTATTTATTTTTATTTTTTCCTGCAGTGGGAAATTGGCGTTGATTTGATTTGTATTTAGTTTCTACCTTATTTGGTTAGGGACATAGCACATATTTAAATTAAATGAAGTATACAGGCAATATATTGTGCTACGCCAATTCAATTTTAGGTAGTCATTATAAAAGTAATTGATAACAATAGTTCATCCTTTGAAAGCATGCCAATACAAATAAGTTGTTTGTGGTTATAACATAACATTTTATGCATGATCCGCATTATATTTGCTTGGTTTGCATGAAACCAAATATTTCCAATGTCAATTCCTGCATGTATACAACATCATACTATAATTTTGGTTTTTATCGAGTGAACAATCACAACAAGAAAACAAAACGATTTAAAGAATACTCAAATAAACAAATATATAAAAAGACGTATGCCTTGATATAGTCAGCTCTGTTTGTCGTGTTATCAACACTCCAATCGAGAACTTGTAAGATAGAAGCTTTGTGGGGAAGCTGCTGGTTAATTGTCTTCGCCCCATCCAGGCTTCCTGTATCGTAGGTTTTTCCTGGCCTCCCTGACATTCCAGCTGTAATATGAGTGATGGTATAAATGCTCAAATCAGCTACTCTAACAATAAGGCTAAATACATAACAATTCTTCATTTTAAAACAATGGGGAGAAGGTCTTTTCGTCTATGGGGAATACACATTCTGTGTATTTGTGGGGTTGAAGTCTCCAAAATGTCAACTTCAGGTCCATAGACTCAATATACGTCACACATATACCATATAATTAAGGACTGTTCATATAGGGGTTTATCGCCCCTTGGTCAGGTTAAGAACTTCCCGTATGGGTCTACACTCTGGGTCAGGTTAAGGACTGTCCATAGGGGTTTCATTCCCCTTCGTCAGGTTAAGAACTGGCCAAGTGTTTGTTGGTTCAGGGTCGTCAGGGAATAGCTACCCCTGGCAAGGCTCTGCTTTATGGTCAGAGCATTCAGTTCAGTCAATCAGTTCAGCTTAAGGTGTGACGTGAGTAGGGATGATGTTTGTCATAATATGAGTCTTCACACCCCAGAACCCCTTCTCCCACAAAATATGTTTCGTTTGAATTGTGTTTTTATAAATATGGTTTTATATCAACAGCTTGGGTCATTAACTCACATATTGCACTCGAAACCATGCTATTCCTATATTAATATATAGGTAATAGAAAACGTTTTTCATTGGCTGAAGCGCGTGCTCAATAACTCGATTGAGCACCGATAAAAAGCGAAGGGATTTTGACCTCCTTTCTGGCAAACATTGTTGTATTTTGTATAAATAATAATACTACTTCGATAATTTCTTAAAAATATGCGTTATTTCGTTTTAAAACTGCACAGTATATATAGTTAGTAAAATTACATAGGTGATTATTGATTATTGTTAATTATAGGTCAATTTAGAGTTCAAAAAGTTCAACAACAATACAGTTCGTTGGGGGGGGGGGGGGTGGGAGGGGTAAAATCTAACGTTCTCGTCATGCCACTAGTTACGTCATTTCTGTCCATCAATGTCAATCTCAGAACAAACATTTCCTCGAGAATTTTCACAAACCTTTTCATTGTTTTAATCAATAAAACATAATTTGTTGAATAAAAACACTCAGCCACTTGCTTTTGACGGAGAACTGACTTTATTTTAACTAAATCATGTGTAAAAGCCAAGTTTAAAGCCGCTAAATTCGTGAATAAACTCGAAAGGTTTTTTGCCATGTTACCATAAAGTTTGGTAGAAAGGTTTGTGAAAAACACACTTCCAAAACGGCAAATTCTGTGAATTGGATTCTGGCTACTTCAAAATGTAGTACAATTTGCAGAATATTTAAACTAGTGCAAAACAAATGAACAATTCAAACAAGAAAAATATAAACAAAGACGAAAACAAAATGATTAGATTCGAGTAGTAATATAGGGGCCGTTCTGGCCCCTTTTTTTGAGGGTGAGCATGAGGGTGAGCATCAGCATTAGCATATGAGGGGAGGCTTCACATTAATTATGCAACTTGGTCCTACTCCTTTGGGACCTCTCGACCCTCATTATATATGCAAGCAGAAATATGGCTTTGTTTTGGCAATGGTAGCGTGGTAATATTTTCGATTTATAAATTCATTAGCAATAATTTTCTTTCTGAATACGACCACTATAGCGAATATAACGCAGATATTACAAACATAAACATAGTTGTTACAGGGATTTAAACCTTACAAAGTTTCCAGCGTTTATATATAGCAGAGTGTATCAAAATGTGAAAACATTCCAATAAATCGAGGACATTTGCCTATTAAATTTATTTTCGTCCCCAGGCCCCGGATTTTCATTGCGAAACCTTCAAAAATGCTATAATTATTAGCTAAATGTAAGAATATTTCCCGTTATTTACTAGTTTCTGCAAAAGTACGGTTATATTATTATAATTAAATCCTTATTCTATCCGAATGTCTTAAAAGACACTCAAAAATATAAAAATGAACTATGGCAAATTTACGGTGGCCCACAAGTGCAACATCAAATATTAAACGAAACATCAAATATTAAACGAAACATCAAATATTAAACGAAACATCAAATATTAAACGATCACATCAAATTAAAATTCATCACACCGAATTAAAATTCATCACATCATATTAAAATTCATCACACCGAATTGAAATTCATCACACCGAATTAAAATTCATCACACCGAATTGAAATTCATCACACCGAATTAAAATTCATCACACCGAATTGAAATTCATCGCACCGAATTAAAATTCATCACACCGAATTTTAAAATTTTTTATTGGATGTTCAGCGGTGACTCGATGATTCCATTGCAACTTCATGTACACAATATTGAATACGACTAATCTAAGCCTTGAACACCTGCAGAATTTCAGGCGGTTCAGTGCGGAAGACAGACCAGTCACCAGTGAGACCATAGATATGAGACAGACACGCTTGTGAGCAACTGAGCATGAAACAGTGTTTCCACATGCAAGGATTTATCCTTGCAAAAGGAATTATCGCTCTTTGCAAGGAAAAATGCAAGGAATTAAATCTCACAAGGAATTTACAAGGATTTTTATCATATTTTTTAAATAGTGTAAATTAAAATATTCCCAATATCGCATAAATATAAAATGCAGTGAAGTCGCTTCCATATACATGAAATTGTATAATATAGCGGGTGTGTGAAGAAAAACACACTAATATAGTAATATTTGACCACATACACGAGAAAAAAAGTCGAACAAAACCTCGCGAACATTTTGCGCGAATAAGTACGGGAATTATCAATTATGGCGACAAATTAGGCAAATAAAGTGATACGTATTTACCGATTTCACATACGTGTTGTTGAGCGTGGTATTTATAATTATCTTAGTCATCTTATAAATAGGTATGAGTCAGATGCCGTCGTCGATCCGTCATCAAAATACATTAGCAAGTAATAGGAAGGCCTACATTATGGTTCTTGTTACGCTAAAAAGCTGTTTAGAACTTGAAAAATCATTAACGTCTGCAAGGAAAAATAGAAGGAAATTTAGAGATTTTTGCAAGGAATTTTGCCCGAAAATATGGAATTCTCAAGTTAAAAAGAAGGATTTTTTTTTTTGGATGTGGAAACACTGGCATGAAATGAATTGACAACCAGAGCTTCCATTCGGAAGGAAATTTCCTTCCAAAAGGATATTTTGGCATTTGGAAGGAAAAATAAGAGGAAATGAGATTTGGAAGGAAATTGGAAGAAAATTTGGCCATTTGGAAGGAAAAGGGAAGGAAATTTTACAATTTAAACTTTTTCAGTAATTTCTAGTAATTTAATAATGGTTAAACACTTTATTATGAACTTTTGAGTTAAAGAACATGTATAAAAATAATACATCGAATATTTACATAACCATCAAGGATGAATGGGGGTAATTTGGGACTTAGCGGGTCTTCAGTGGGTGAGTAGAGTACTTGTACATAATTAACGCGGGCTCAATTTTTTTCGCGGGTTTTTATAAACTAAAAACAAACAGTCGAAAAAAGGGAAACTGTAATTTCTAAACCAAAAAATGGCTTATAAAATATTTAAGAAAAAAATTCATTGAAAACTCGTTTAAATAATATGTCGTTTGAGAAAACAGACAACAGAACATGTTTTTTCAGGTTAATTATCCTTAGTCAAATTAATTTTGAACGGTATAGACTAATGACTATATACTACCCTACTCTGTAGTGATCTGGAACACTAATGTTGGATACTTGATTTTTGTACCCTACAATGGTTAATTATTTTTCTAATATTAAATTAGAGATTCACTATTTGAATACTGCAGTCACCTTCAATTTACATCGGGAGTACAGTACAATACAAAATTTATTATACTATTTAAAAAAAAATTGGAAGGAAAAATGGAAGGAAATTTAGGATTTTGGGAAGGAAATTCTGCGAAAAAAAAGGACAAAAACGAGATATTTTACTTTGCCAAAGTGGAAGCACTGTTGACAACTTGACTTTAATAATATGTTTTGCCGAACGTGTGGAGCGAGTGTTTCTGAAGAAGCACATTTTTGTTCGAAATGTGGATGTGGTAAGTATTTCTAATATATTTTTGTTAAATACTAAATGAAAATTATATGTAGATTGACAAGATTTCAGGCATCCCAAACTTGGATTAAAACTTTTTATTCGTAGTGCATATGCAGTTATAGATTTCTACTAAGTTTATAAACTGTTTCTATATTATTTTGCTGAATAAATAGCGCCTTGATGAGATTAAACCATGGATTAAACATAAACAGTTTAAAAATCTGACAATAGTAGCGATGACATGCATAACATGTGCTACACTGATCTAAAAGAATGACTGGATAGCGCTACCCCTGTTGTTGACTGGTCCTTCAAGACAATAGAAATCAGCAACTACAAAAAACCTATCATTATTTTTTTAACAGCAGGGGTGTTGTAGAGTAAAAGTACAACAATTCGGGTTAAAAAGGGGTTAACATTCATTATACCGTGGTCTACTAATTTCTCCTGACGAAGGGCCTTTGCTCGAAACGTCGATATTTTTATATCTTTCAGGAACACGAGCAACCTACATTAGAAGATTTATACATTAAGTATGTTGGGGGGGGGGGTGGTAAGAGTGTAGGGGTAGTCATAAGATTTTTGCAGGCATATGAGGGTTGGGGGCCGGGTTTCAAGAAAATTGTTAGCTGAAGAGGGTCAGGAATTTTTGGAAGATGCAGCTTTCGTCCCCTCCCAATTTATTAAACTAAAGTGAAAATGCAGCACATAATGTGAACTTATATGTAGAGTGAGGTATTTGAAATTGTATGAAAGAGGTAAGAAGACACTGAAAAGGCAGTTTCTAACAATCTAGAGGTATACAATCGGTCCCTTTAAAGCATATAAAACATTGTTCTTCTTATAACGACCTAAAATGCTGTTCAAACTATTTTTAAATTGTAGAACACATATTTAAAGCAAAAAAAAATTATACCCTACTATAATACATTAGACAACCCTTGCTTCACCTGATAGAGTGGGCAATTTCCTGTAATAGACTTGACTGGAAGAACATACAGTACATGTGTATATGCCAGTGAGGGTAGTTTTTGTATTGCATACAACAATCAGCAGGGGACAGGAGTCTTCACAGTACTGGAGGATGCAGGGGTTAATATTGTCTATTAAATGTATTCGAAAGGATATCAATCGGTCCCTTATTAATCACTTATTTTTGGCTTAACTGTATAATTCATTAGTTTAGTTATATTTTGAGATCAGTGTATGACTAACCTTAACATTACAAAGGCAGGGTGTGTCAAGGGCAAAAACAGTTCTAATGACAGCTTCTTGTATATTTTTAAATGTAGAAAATGTACAAAAAATGTAAGTAAAAACCAATGCAATGATTTCCCCTTGACAAGTAAAAGTGCTCGGCATACAGTACATACATTAGATAAATACAGAGTAAAATATAAAACTAGGGCACACATCACAGTGCATTGCTTCTTAATGGGTTAAATCTGTATTTATCAAAAAACAAATCTTTTGAAGGATATGACTTTATGTTTTAGCTCAGGAAAAAGCTCCACCAATATTGGATACCGGTAGACAAGAGCCAAGGAGTGATTTACAAAATCGAGGTTTGTACAGTATCATTCCAGTGATATGCTCTTAACGTACATATGATCCCAAAGGACATGTTAATGTCACGAAGGACATGTTAACAGTAAAACGTTAAAATAGTAGTTAGTATTCTTACTTCCTTATTACAAACTGTCACCTATTCTTGCAGATAATGTTCCTAAGGAAATATCTCGTGATAAGAAAAAAGTGAAAACATTCTGTGAGTTCCAAAAAGCGAAAGGGAAGCAGTGGAAAACTTTGGTATCGAAAGCAATTGGAAAGAAGAAGAATCCAGATGGCAATGTCCAAATATCTATTGGCCTTTACGAATGGAATTTAAAGCATATGAAGCTGAAGCCAAAACGGGGGAAGAGACTATCACTGTCTGTCTCAAGCATCGCACCCTATGCAGAGATTCTTCGAAAGGCTGTCGACAAGTGGAAATCGTTTCACAGCGATTGCTATGATGAAGAGGAAGATTATATGCTTCTTTTAGAGGATGGCAAAGAAGCTCTATTCCTTCCTGGCTCTCATAAAGAATTATTTTCACTGAAGAAATATCGGGAAGACCTCGGCAAGGACTATAACAAGATTATTTTATTTTTATGTACAAGAAGTGATTTTAGCGTACATGAAGACGGTGAAGATAATGGCAGCGGCCCATCAACCAGCAAAAGATCACGACTACAGGAATACTTCAACAATGATAGTGATCGGATGACAGAAGAATATCCTGAAAATGATAACCATCATTCTCCAACGCAGAGCACTGAAACATATCATGGTGACGGTATGGGTGAAGTTAATGGCACAGAAGAAATTGAACTGCAAGTCAACAGTGATGAGACCCTTGCCAGAGAGCTACAGTTACAGCTAGACAACGACCACACAATGAATATCACGCCAACTTTTAAAAGCAATAATGAAACAGGAGAAAGTGTCTCGTCCCAAAGTTTATGTCCTGACCTTCCCACTTTGGTAAAAGAGATGGAAAAGAAAGTGGACAGATCAAGTCAATTTTTTCTCGTGGTCCGACGCGGTGCAGCATTTCTCAGGTCATTGTCCCTATGGCAGCGAGCGTGTAAAAAATCATCTCCACAGAAGCTTCTACGTGTCAGATATATGGGCGAAAATGGGATCGACTCGGGAGCGATGTCAAAGGAGTTTTTGTCAGATGCAGTCTCACAAATGGGGCCTGCCATGTTCCCTAATGGTGCACCAGTTGATTCAATATATAACATTCAAAATGGCAATTTTAGATGTTGTGGTGAAATAGCAGCAACTTCCATTGTTCAAGGTGGACCACCCCCGTGTTTCTTGGACGAAAGTGCATACAACATGCTCGTTAACCCAGACATTGACATAACTAGTTTAGATCTGGAGAAGCATTTTACTGCTAGTGGTCAGAAGCTGCTTGACAGCATAAAAAAAGATGTTATTGCACACAAAGATTTGATCATTGAGAATGGGTACACGGGTTGCATTGACGATGCCCACAAAGATGATATTGTCGAGACAGTGATGGTAAGCATAATTAATAGACGATTACTTTACTTAAAAGAGTTCGCCGAAGGTTTAAAGCTTTGTGATGTTTTCGATGTTATAAAAGCTAACATAGAAATCGCCAAAGATCTGTTCGTGAATGAAAGCCAGAAAGTGGATGCAGATTATGTATTTTCTTTGATGAGTCCTGAATATTCTGATGACGGCACCTCAAGACGGGCCCTTGAAAATTCCATAATGGATAATTTCCAAGACTTTTTAATAACACTTGAAGATGAATCCATCTGTGGATATGCTGAAGCAATAGCATGGAAAGATGAAAATCCCACAGAACAAGTCCCTGATGATGCAGAAGCAACCGAAGAGAATTCCCAGTTTCAAACGGCAGATCTGACCCCTGCTGGTATCCTTGGATGGCTCACAGGACAACGTCACGTACCGTTGAATGGTGAATCTCTGACAGTTATTGTAAAATTTGATCATGATTGTTTGGTTAGAAACCCTGACCATACCATCTGCTTCCCAACTATTGGAGCTTGTGGCAGGGTACTAACATTGCCAGTCCCCCACATACACAAGAGTGATGAATTCAGAGATGTTTTCTTACTTGCACTTGGAAAAGGTGGTGTTTTTGCAACTCCTTAAAATGCTTTGATATACACTTGCCATCTCAAAGGACAAAACAGATCTATTTAAAGTTGATATTTACTGTTAGAAATTTTTTACATTTTTTACTTATGTTCACTGTTCTAAACGAGTTTGTTGTTGCACACTGGATCAAATCATAACCACTCGTTCTATTTAAGAACCTTAAATTTATGAAACGATGAGGAAGGTCTTGACGTACCTACAATCGCGTGCAAAAATTATTGAGACACGCAGTTTATTGGCCCCTCCCTCCTATAACAAGTGGTTCTTGCCCCCCTCGTGCATTGTTGTTAAAACGATTTTGAGGCAAGGGGTTATCTAATAATATGTTTTCAACATTGTTAATGGGGGAGGGGGAAATACACGTGAAAAAGATCACCAAAATGTGAAGAGTCTCATTATTTTTTCACGCGATTGTAGGTTAGCTGCTTCTATCGATTTCACCCATGAGAAACGTCATTTGGGGACGCCACACAAAAACTGCTGTAAGAGCCAACAACTTCAAAGCATACCATATACGAATATTTTCCAGAAAAGTTCCATTTTCTGATTATCACCCTATTAATCAAGTATCAGATATTAATAGATTTTAAAAATTCTGGATAAGCAATATAAATGTATATTGAACAAATGGACCAGCAGTGGTATGAAGTTGTTTTACTCTAATCTGCCAAGATGATTCCAAACTGTCGATATTTTGCGATCTTTCCCAGACGTCACAACTCCCAAATCCCCAACCTCCATACGTCTTTTCTCATCGGCCAAATCGATATGCGATACAAAATGTTGACCCATCTTATTACATTACGAGACCTTTGTGTTCATTTATTTACAAACAAGTACCAAATTCTTTCGTTTAGATTGTAATATACTTAGATTTGATACACATTGTTATAACATTAAACCATATTATCTATTTTATTAACTTTGCACGTAAACAATTAGACATATTATATACAATTTTTAAATGGCTAATCCAAAATCTAAACAATAAGACATTTCACTCAGGTCGGGGAAACAGTTAGTGGCAATTTGCATGATTTTTTAAATTATGAAATAACTCTAAGCATTCTCTCCAATCGTCAGGATGGCGTAAACCACATTCATCCATTACATACTTGAAGTAAGCCTCGTATTCATTTGCATCTTCTTCTTGGGTGTCAGGATAAGTTTCCAAGACATGTTGTCGTTGTTGAGCATTGACAGGCTGTAAAAAATCTTGCGCGTTGTGCCTTCCAGGAAGGTGATATAATTCATCTGGTCTCCCAGGAACTGTTTCATGCCTTGATCTTCGAATATAATGCGTATTCCAGTGGTCTTTAACATGATCTAGGTCCTGTTGAATTAGGCCAGCAAAACAGAACCACAAACACTCCATTTCGATATCATTTCCGGTAGTTAGCACTTCACGTTCAATTAAGTCTTTAAAAAAATTTATCCACCAGTTGGCTCTGCTTCTTCTAAAATAGGACCACCATCCTTCAATTCTCTGATTATGTTGGGATGTGCCATAAATGTGTGCTTGTTCGTTATCTGTAAAATAGCACAGTGCAGCTGCAGCTAGTCCGTTTTCGGTTCCATAATCTGTTCTCATTTTTCTAGGGCACCCATTATATTAACAGTATCCAAAAAGAATCTCAAGATAACACGTGGGTTGTTGTTTGACCTTGATAACTGCAACCATAACATCTTGCGGCTAAAACCATCAATACACCCATGGATGGGGAACCCATATGTTTTTAATTTGTCATAGCCGTCTAAATGCCAACAATAGTTTGGCCCTGGGTTAACATAAACCCTTCTTTTTAGACGATGAGATCGTCTTGTTTGACAACCTTCAGGATCTAATTCCTTTAACAAATTTTCAACTTTTTGTCGAGGTACCATAAATCCTTCTCGGCGAAGAGTGTGCCACATACCCCGATAACCAGACATACTTCCTGGGCCGTCTATTTCTCGCCGAATTCGTGCACGTACTTCTTGTTCATCAAAGTCCATTGATCTTCTACGCAGACCAAGCGTCTTTAATCGGTTCTTCAAGGTTCGCACACACATAGAAATTCCATGAAATTTGGACAAAAACTCTGTGATCACGTTGTATTCATATCCCTGTTTAAAATAATATTTCAAAGCAACAGTCTCACTTGAAAGTTGGCAGCCACATGAACAACAAAAGTTGTCACTGAGCGCCACTTCTGCTTCGCAAGTATCACAATTCGCCATGTTTGAACGGTCATCAGAAAATTATTAGTTAGTTATATTATGAAGTACAAGTAGCGCTATGAAATAACCGCTGACACAGATATGTGATGAATTTTAATTCGGTGTGATGAATTTCAATTCGGTGCGATGAATTTTAATTTGAGCTGCATGATGTGATGAATTTCAATTCGGTGTGATGAATTTTAATTCGGTGTGATGAATTTTAATTCGGTGTGATGAATTTTAATTTGATGTGATCGTTTAATATTTGATGTTTCGTTTAATATTTGATGTTTCGTTTAATATTTGATGTTTCGTTTAATATTTGATGTTGCACTTGTGGGCCACCGTCTAATTAGTTTCGAATATGCCGACCGGCAATAAATCTTTAATAAGCGATGGCCGCGCGGCCAGAACAAAGCGCCGTAAAACAATTTTCCATCGTTCAGAATGTCAAAAAGTACGGTCGGATATAGGAAGACTGGGATCTACTGATTATATTGATACCAAATTTATAAATTTTGGAGGTAAACTTCATATGGCAAATCGGCTCTCTCCTCCGCAGAGCCTCCTTAAGTATTTACAAATAACTTACATGAAGTTTCCTGAATAAAAGTGAGCGCGCGGGGAGTGATGGGAAGATTGAAATGAACGCGAGGAGGCTCTGCCAGATAATGCAAAAAAGTATGGTTTTCGAACCAAACTTTTGTTTGACTGCTTTGACATCTTTTTAAACCTGAAATGGACGGAAATGTGGTAGAAATTGAAATAAATCTTCATAATCTGAGTATCGAAGGTCAGTGGAGTCATTTCTATAAAGAAATTTTGCAATTTAGAGGATATTTTCAGTCAACATATCCATATTCATTTGCAATTTCTCGCTATTTTTCGGTGCAAATTGACAGAAGAAGATATTAATGTTGGATTCACTCCAGGAGAGTCAAGTACGCCTGAAAAGGAAAGTGGAAAACATCTCTTAACACCCTCTAAGGTTGATATCGAACCGCCATATTTATTACATTAACTAGCAGAGGCTACTTTTATTTCGCTCTTCCCATCACTCCCTGCACGCTCACTTTTCCCTCACTATGCGGAGGAGAGAGGCAAATCGGTATTTTTCGAGAGCTATTTTGCATATTCATCACTTTCACTCAGCCGTCTCTGGCTTTCCGGCCTTGTATTAGGATTGATGCTAACTATTTTGCTGACATTGTGTCCAACTGCTAATGCAAATCCCAATGGCAATGAAGATAAAGAGAGTTACGGGAGCGAAGGCCATCAGTACAGCGAATTTCCATCATTTCAGGCGCAAATAAACAAGTAAGTTTTATATTGTCTGTGGTTCCCAGATCAATTTACTTTAATACTGTATATTTCAGTTATATTTGTGTGTTTGTAGTGGTGCTGAGTTTTGGAAAATGGGGATATTATATATTTATATGTCATTATCTGTTGTGTACAATGGCTTATTGCATTTTTTGTCCACGCCCCCCGTATGGAGGACATTCCAAAATTTACGATGTATACCCCTGGATTTCCATATAATTTATAAAGATACCTTGGAAATAATGGCAATTAGCTTATCGTCTCCCTGGAATTTCCAGGTTATCTTGTACATAGTTCCCTGGAAATAGCATATAATACAATCCCTCCCCTGGAATTCCATCTTCCATATCTCTGATCCTTGGAAATACTGTCTTTTTTTAAACCCCTCCATGGAATTTCCATGTTATCTTTTATATTTTACCCTGGAAATAATGTATAACATAACCCCTTCCCCGGAATTCCATCTTCCACTTCTCTGACCCTTGGAAATACTGGTTTTTTTTAAACCCCTCCATGGAATCGACCAGGTTATCTTTTATATGTTGCCCTGGAAATAACGTATAACACAACCCTTCCCCCGGAATTCCATCTTCCATTTCTCTGACCCTTGGAAATACTGTCTTTTTTTAAACCCCTCCATGGAATTTCCAGGTTTTTGTTTATATGGTACCCTGGAAATAACGTATAACACAACCCCTCCCCCGGAATTCCATCTACCATTTCTCTGACCCTTGCATGCCAAAAAGAAGATGTTAAAATGTCCTAAAATTGCTCTCGAACAGTCAATGGCAAATGTCTGTTGTTTGATTGTTACCAATTGTAAATTGATTATTTAGTTTTAAACTTTTAAGCAATATGTGGGATTTTCCCTAATTCTCTTGGTTTATAACAATTAACTCATTAAGGTGCAATGCGCCCTGGTGCGACTAGCCTGCGTGGCAGGCGTTCTATTGTGGGGGAGGGAGTTTTGTTTAGAGCGCGCGCTTTTTTTTTGAGAGCGCGCGCCAGGTGAAAAGTTAGGGGGGGGAGGAGAAAAAACGAAGGGAGAGGCGAAATGAACGCCTGCCCAAATCCTATTCATAAACGAGACAAGGCTAAAACAAATACGACTGGAAATTATAGCAACACCTCTTCAAACAACCAATGAAAAAACGCTGCGGCAATTAGTGATGATTGAACGCTAACGCTCCGGAAACTGATGTTAATTGATGTGCCTGAACGTCGCTGTGGGTGTTCGCTTGCAAACAGAAGTTGTGGTGGATTCTGAGATACTTCGGCTAATTTCGTATCAGTAAGTGAACATGCAGTCATTCCAAG
The DNA here is from genome assembly GCA_016169945.1 of Trachythela sp. YZ-2020. NCBI lineage: Eukaryota > Metazoa > Cnidaria > Anthozoa > Malacalcyonacea > Clavulariidae > Trachythela > Trachythela sp. YZ-2020. The sequence continues at coordinate 306,114 of JADLSH010000373.1, forward strand.
AGACTGTGCTTCAGCAATCTGGTCTTCATAATGCTCTCCAAAGGACATACCACAATACTACACGATTGAGTACCGGCATCTACAATCTCTATTGTAAACACTTGAAAGTTAAGCTTTTCCCAAAGCCCGTTGGCAGAGTTAGCCCGTTGGCTAACACTTTTCAAGCGTATTGCCGATTTGTTGACATATCTCACTGAGTGTTGACGCGACAGCGCATATTAGCCAATGGGAATTTAACCGAAGGTTTTGGACACAAAAGTCTCGTTTATGAATAGGATTTGGGCAGGCGTTCATTTCGCCTCTCCCTTCGTTTTTTCTCCTCCCCACTTAACTTCTCACCTGGCGCGCGCTCTCAAAAAAAAGCGCGCGCTCTAAACAAAACTCCCTCCCCCACAATAGAACGCCTGCCACGCAGGCTATGGTGCGACCTACTTTGTTATTTTACTCTGTCTAACGTCAAACGATTTTACTTGTCAAGAGAAGACCCTTGCGCCTTAATGGGTTAGTTGTTATAAACCAAGGGAAAACCCTTGTATAGCTTAAAAATTTAAAACTAAAGTCACTAAGAACTGATGAAGCTCGAGATTTTTTTTACTTTGAGTCTCGACCCTCGTCTGGTGAGTCATAACTCCCCACTTTGAGTTTCGGACACTCAACAATTACCCAAAATGTTGTCATGGCAGCAAAACGCGGACACATTTCATCGGGCACCGGACAAACAATGGAAAAGACGAACAAATGACAAAATTGCTACTAAATACACATTTCCATGCCTTTAAATCTTAGTAATTCACGTAATTGTGCTTTATTTTAGCCAATTGATATCACATAAACACGTTTAAAGCTAAATAGTATTTAGCTAAATATTTAGCGAAGCGACATATTTGTTAGTGGGGGCCTTCAGTAATTTGTATGCGTAAATTGGCACTTAATCTAAGGCACGCAAAATTTAGCACACATTCTAAGCACAGAATTGTGTGCACGGTGGTCCAGGAAATACTCAGGGGAACAGAACATCCGGTTTGATAATGGTTCACACAAACCGGTTTGCTGACTGAGCATTTGATTGGCTACTTTTTACTAAGTAGCCAATCAGAGGCTTTGTTTACAAACCTGCTTTTGAATTTCATTATGAACTTTGGAACTTCGCAATCGGAAATCGGAATATTTTGGCAAATGTTAGGGACCGGTCATTAATAATGGGAGGGGGGGCAGTGGGTGAGAAATTCGCAGCAAGACATTTATTTTCAAGACACCCCCGAATTCCATATCGAATATTTCAGACCTCCCCCCCATTTCAAGCTTTACACAAGCTATTTTTTTAATAAACATATTACAGTCAAATCCTGTATTTTATTTTATTTTATTTTATTTTAATAGCTTAGCCTTGTACATACAAATATAACGGCTGGGAATCGCAACAGCGTGAGCCAATTACTGCGGCCCCATTGAATAGAAATCACATTAATACACATACGATAATAACACAGGAAAAGGTTATTTCACTGGCCTCAGAATGACGTAATAACCATTAACCACATTACAAATGCTAAATCCTTAACTTAACCCTTAGCCTGCGTGGCCTTTATTAGGGCGTTTAGTCATGAAAGCTGGGTTTTCTTGCAGGCCCTCATTCCCTGTTCTTCTTTTCCCCTCCAACGAGGGCCGGCCACGCAGGCTATCCCGTGTCCGGCGTAATGTGTCACGGATATGGGGATAAAACACGGATGAGGGGATAAAACACGGATGGGGGGATAAAACACGGATGGGGGGATAAAACACGGATGAGGGGATAAAACACGGATATGGGGATAAAACACGGATGAGGGGATAAAACACGGATGGGGGGATAAAACACGGATATGGGGATAAAACACGGATGAGGGGATAAAACACGGATGAAGGGATAAAACACGGATGGGGGGATAAAACACGGATATGGGGATAAAACACGGATGAGGGGATAAAACACGGATGAGGGGATAAAACACGGATGGGGGGATAAAACACGGATGAGGGGATAAAACACGGATGAGGGGATAAAACACGGATGAGGGGATAAAACACGGATGGGGGGGTAAAACACGGATGGGGGGATAAAACACGGATGAGGGGATAAAACACGGATTGGGGGATAAAACACGGATGAGGGGGTAAAACACGGATATGGGGATAAAATACGGATGAGGCACAGAATAGGAAGTTTCCTATTCTGTGGATGAGATAATAATTGCCCAACATTTTTTAGTATTTAAATGTACTGACAAGTAAAACGTTGATACTCTCTTCTCAGTAAAACTGGAACCCGTAGACTAGCATAGAACTAAAGTTTCTAAAAGCTGATATACGTCACTGCGTATTCAATAAGTGCGAACTTCTGCGCGCATTTGTTGGAAGAAGATAAGGTAATACTTTTTATTTAATATACTTTTGAGAATACCAGATAACCGATGGAGATTTGTTGCTTGTCAGAGGAGTTTCCATTTACGCGGATCTGATTATAATTAACTCGCAGTGCAAGACGCCGGCAGATTACAAGGCGAATTTATAGTTTGATAACCACAAAAAGTACGCGTTTGTCATTTAATTTATGTTACCGGGTTAAATGTTTTCTTTTAAAAATAGTTTTCTTTTAAAAATCTATGACAAGATATTTTGTAATGAATTTTGATACAAATCTTAAAATAAGGTAATTTTTGAATAAATACCAAAACATGGGAAGCGACATGACAAGGCTTCTTGTGTAGATTTCAAGACGAATTTATAGTTTGATAACCACAAAAAGTACGCGATGTTATTTATTGTTTTATATTTAAGATATTTGATATATTTGATACAAATATAAGATATTTGATATATTTGATACATATATTTGATAACGTTTGCATAACGTGAGTGGACGTGCAAAAAGTTGCTCCGTTAAAGCTGTTAAATATGAGTCTCAATCAAGATAAAAATCTTAGTCTCTTACACGGTGTATCTCTTAATGATAAAGACAAGGTGATATGGACGAAATCTTTTCAAACTCTACAACAATTCGTCAAAGAAGTATTGAATTTATCCGATGGAATATGGAGCTCTCCCGGTGGAGATGCGAAGCAATATAAATCTAAGGAGATTGATATCAGATGGTATCCTGACACACAGTCAATAACATTGGCTGGGAAGCTGAAAGACGAGCTAAAGCTAAAGTTAATCTCCCTAGCTTCAATTTCAGAGCAGCTGGCAAAAACCCCCGAAGCCTCTGACCATGACGACTACAGCGACGGACATGAGAGTCATGTTGCTTCGCCTACGCATCCTGATGTTGCCTCGCCTACAAATTCTGATACCACTGGGGTCATTGAAAACGAGGTATCTAGTCATAACAGTACTTGCTCTGTAGTTTTAGAGGGTATAAAACTCGAAATGGTAATTTTGGAAACCCGGCTACTCAATACCATAAAGGAGAATAAGTCAGACATTTGCTCGCTTAAATTTAAAGTCAAAGATCTAGAAGGTATCATCCGACATCAGGATGACGCAATTCTGAAGCTCTCAGAAGATAATTTAATTTTAAAATCTAAATTATCCTCTTTTGAAAACTTAACTTATAAAGTAATCTGCCATGACCATGTGAACAATGAACGTGCTAATGAGTCTGCCAGTACAACCCAGGTTAATGACCAATGTGGGTCCCACGTCAAAGACCAACTGACTAATTTGAATGCCAACAATTCGAGGTTCATTGAAACTTCAACCAAGGAAAACCCCTCATTGCTTAATAGTACACGATTTCCGGATTCCCTTGTCAATCAGCGTGTGTCAATAGACCTAACAACCAAACCGAAAGAACGGATTAACATAATGTCTAATGTAGTTAATGACCAATGCAAATCCCAGGTTAAAGACCAACCCACTAATCTGAGTACTATCAATCCAAGTTTTAATGAAATTTCAACTAATGAAAACCGCTCATTGCTCAATAGTACACAACTCCCGGATTTTCATGACAATCAGCGCGTGATAATAGACCCAACAACCGATCCGAAAGAAGGGATTAACATAATATACAATCCACAACTTGACAACGAGAATAACTTGGACAATAATCGACACCCTAATGCAAAACACAACACCCCCTGCCCTTTCCTTAGGCGCCGAGGGTGGTGCGCAAAAGGAAACCGATGTGATTTCAAACATCCGTATGAAGATCAGAAACATTTGGTGCCCTGTCCTTTCCTACAAAAGCGACGCTTCTGCCTTAAGGGCACTAGGTGCGATTTCTCTCATAGCGCCTCTTTTCCTAGTAGCATACAACCAACAAGGCCTATCAAAAACTATCCTACTCCCCCGTTTTTTTACGACAATCGACAGCCTATGGTCCCTCAACAAAGGAAACACAGGCCCGGTTACAATCAAAGCGTTCAATGGCACCCCAATGGACCGGGGTTTTTTCAATTTCCCCCGAAACCGCTAATGGTAACCCCTTTATGCCCTCCCTACACCTTCCAAGTTCCCCCCTATTGCAGGACACGGTGTGCAGAAACTCTGGTGTAATCCCTGTCGTCAGCGCTAATACCCACAAGATCCCTGTGAGAATTACCAACAACCGTGCAAAAACCGTCGTTAAACACATTAATAATCATAGACAACTGAAATTAATCAGTACTTCAATACATGACCAGGCTACGATCCGAAACAACATATCAAGATTACCGAGTTTTCTTCTTATAAATGCTCGCTCACTGTTACCCAAAATAGACGAGCTATCCCTCTTACTATCAATACATTCTATAGAGTTTATTGCTGTCACTGAAACGTGGCTCAACGATACTGTTCCTGAGCAACTAATTTACATAAATAATTACAACATTTTTCGCAATGATAGATCTTACAGCCGTGGTGGGGTGTCTGCGCTTTCATCTCGACAAATATTCCAGCTAAAAGAAGAATGGACCTTGAAAACCCCTCTTATGAATGCTTATGGTTATGGCTACGACCCCACCGCCTCCCAAGACACCTAACTGGATTAATCTGCTGTGTCCTTTATAACCCGCCTGATACACCAGTCAATGAGCAAAAGGAATTAACGGCCTATCTCATTGATCAAATTGACCGAGTTAGATGTACCCACCCCGACTGCGGCGTTGTCTTACTCGGTGATTTCAACAATTTAGATATCAGTGATCTCCTGTGCCATCACAATCTTACGCAAATAGTTGACACCCCAACGCGTGAAGGTAACATCCTGGATCTAATTGTTACTAACCTAGAAGCCTTGTATTCTAAGCCTGTGATTATAGCACCGCTCGGCTCATCAGACCACAACATTGTTAAATGGTCCATGAAAACTAACGTTTTAAGAACAGTTAATAAAACAATTAAGAAAACCATACGTTCCTTCCCCATGTCGGCACGTGCAGCTTTTGGAAGATGGTGCTGCTCACGTGAGTGGTTCTCTGATGCCGAAAGCAAAAACTCTGCGACCGCTCTAGCGTCCTCCTTTACCAACGAGTTAAATTCTGCTGTTGATAGGTTATTCCCGTCTAAGGTTATTAGAATTCATAACTCTGACAAACCATGGATGACGCCTGCTTTAAAAAAACTGATTTACCAAAGGCAAAAAGCCTTTCATTCTGGCAACCTTGACCTCTGGCGTCACTACAGACTCAAAGTCCGAAACGACATAGGAGTGAAAAAGCATGCATATTATACGAACAAGGTGCAACACCTAAAATCCAGTGACTCCAGAAAATGGTGGGACTGTGTTAACCAGATGTCCGGGAAAAAAAGATCTGCAACCAATAACATCAAGATCGTTAAGAATGGTACCACCCTATCTGGTAAAGACCTCGCCCAATCACTTAACACCTATTTCTTAAGCGTGAGTAATGACCTACCACCACTGAATCCTCTCCTGTTACCTGCCTATCTCCCTGCACCTAGGCCTGTACCAAAAATTTTCCCCGACGAAGTTTGTACTAAGATGCTTAATACAAAAGTTTTCAAGTCCAGCGGCCCTGACAATATTCCTAACCGGATTATTAAGGATTTCGCGTACGAATTGGCCGAACCTGTATGTCACATCTTTAATACATCTCTGTACACCGGTGAATTCCCTAACATATGGAAAGATGCGTTAATTACACCAATTCCCAAAGCGCCATCCGTATCCTGTGAGGAGGAGTTGCGCCCAATCTCCCTTACAGCCTGTTTGTCCAAAATTCTTGAGGACTTTGTGGTCAATTGGATGGTGGATGACGTGAAACATAAAATCAACCCGCAACAATTTGGTTGCCTCAAAGGAACCTCTACAACGTTTTGCTTGATCGACATGATCAACAATTGGCTAAGAACATTGGATGATAAATCGAGCTATCTGCGGATCGTTTTCCTCGACTTTAGTAAAGCCTTCGATCGCATCGACCATAATATCCTGGTCCCAAAGTTGCTGGCCCTTGGTGTCAGATTGTCGCTTATTCCATGGATATGCAGCTTCCTCTCAAATCGCCGTCAATCGGTAAAGATCGACAATTTCCAATCTGATTGGGGCATCATTAACGCTGGTGTCCCTCAAGGGACTAAGTTGGGCCCTATTTTATTCATAATCATGATCAACGATCTGGAACTGGCATCCTCTAGCACTGGCCATTGGAAATATGTGGACGATGTAACAATATCGGAGTCCTTAAAGAAAAATGAAGTCTCAGCCCTACAGTCTGATCTTAACACAATTGAAAGATGGACTGTTAATAACAACATGAAATTAAACGGCAAGAAATGCAAAGAAATGATAGTGAGTTTCGCCCGTACCGAGAACGACATCCCCCGGCTCCTCATTGATGGTTTGCCTCTAGACTTAGTTCCTTTATTCAAAATTTTGGGCTTAACTATGAACAATAAATTGAAATGGCAAGATAACACTGAAGCGTTAGTTAAAAAAGCCTCAAAACGCTTATACATTATCCGTGTTCTACAGCGCTGTGGTCTTCCACCCAACGACCTCCTATTAGTCTATTTTTCTATGGTACGCTCTATCTTAGAATATGCTTGTCCTGTCTCGCACACCATGTTACCTAAGTGTTTGGGGGATAAAATTGAAAAGTCCAAAAAGAGCTTTTCGTATTATTTATCCGACGACAGATTACGAAGATGCTGTCAAAACCGCTCAATGCAAGCGTCTTGACGACAGACGTCAAGAGTTATGTGCTAAAACTTTCAAAAAGATCTTAAAACCCGATGCTCACCTCAACCACCTCTTACCCCCACTCCGTGAAGAATCACATGAACTGGACTTACGAAACAATTCTAATTTTACTTTAACTAAATGTAGAACTGAACGTTATAAAACTAGTTTTATTCCAGCAATGACTGCTAATTTTAATAATAAATAATTTGTAGTATTTTAACAACTGTACATATCTGATATATCTATATTTATTTTATCGATATTTATCCTATTTATGTTTTTGTAAACATATCGCAATTCACCTTCGGGTGCCAAAATGTGTTTTTTTAATAAACCTTTAATAATAATAATAATAAAATCATAGCCAGAATAAGGTGATTTTGAATAAATGCCAAAACATGGGAGTGTTGCAAAGGCTTCTCATGTGAAGTCTTAGTGCAAAGGCTTCTCATGACAAATGTTGCAAAGGCTTCTCATGACAAGTGTTGCAAATTAAAGGCTTCTCATGTTCTACCTGACAAGTTGTTTTGTTGCCCTTGGTTTAAATTGACGCGGTCGGCATTTATTGTCGGCTTACCAAAAATGCATTTAATAAATTTAAACAATGCATTGAATGTATCCATAATTTTTAGCTAAGATTTTAACATAAATTTTGCTAACATTTGCATAACATTTGTAGTGCTGTTGAGTTATACGATCTATGGGTATAGACTTTATTAACCTTGTCAAAGTATGTAGATAATATATATGAACTTTAATAATATTGTTATTTAGTTAATAAAGGGTTCTTTCTAGTGCTGCGTTTTTCAAACGTATGTCTACACAAGAAAGTCTAAATCGAGTTAATGTTATTTATGGAACAGCCGAACAGCCACATGAATGACTGTGTAGCATTTAGTACGTACTTTGAATGATTTAATATCTATTTGTTCACGTATTTTATAGCTAAATAAAAATTAGAAGGAATTAAAGTTTTCCGTGCACGTACGTACGTATGAAAAATGCAGTATTTGAGTGCAGCCTCAGTTGTATAAAATAAAACATTTCCATGACCATGTCCACAAGTTGAAATTTCCAGTAATTCATTACTAATTTTGTTTTGACATTTATTTGATATTACATATTCAGGTATTGCAAACGTTAAAGTTATGTGAAAATTTATTATAAGAAAACATTTAACCCGGTAACATAAATTAAATGACAAACGCCTTGTGATCTGCCGGCGCGCGTGTTATGGCGTAGATTATTATGTTGTATATATAAGCGTGGGAATACAACCTCATGAGAGTGTGGCAAGTTTAATTTTAAGGTTAACTAAAAAGTGTTATCCCTCTGGTGTTATCCTTATACAAGCAAAATTCATGTTGCATTATAAAAATAATCTACCGCTTAAACAGTGGAAACAAACCACTTCGCAGTTATAATCAGATCCGCGTAAATGGAAACTCCTCTGACAAGAAACAAATTTCCATCGGTTATCTGTTATTCTCAAAAGTATATTAAACAAAAAGTATTACCTTATCTTCTTCCAACAAATGCGCGCAGAAGTTCGCACTTATTGAATGCGCAGTCTACGTATATCAGCTTTTAGAAACTTTACTTCTATGCTAGTCCACGGGTTCCAGTTTTAGAAGAGAGTATGAACGTTTTATTTGTCAGTACATTTAAATACTAAAAAATGTTTGGCAATTATTATCTCATCCACGTATTTTATCCCCTCATCCATGTTTTATCCCCTCATCCGTGTTTTATCCCCCCATCCGTGTTTTATCCCCCCATCCGTGTTTTATCCCCTCATCCGTGTTTTATCCCCTCATCCGTGTTTTATCCTCATCCGTGTTTTATCCCCTCATCCGTGTTTTATCCTCATCCGTGTTTTATCCTCATCCGTGTTTTATCCCCATCCGTGTTTTATCCCCTCATCCGTGTTTTATCCCCTCATCCGTGTTTTATCCCTCATCCGTGTTTTATCCTCATCCGTGTTTTATCCTCATCCATGTTTTATCCCCTCATCCGTGTTTTATCCCCCCATCCGTGTTTTTTCCCCATCCGTGTTTTATCCCCATCCGTGTTTTATCCCCCATCCGTGTTTTATCCCCATCCGTGTTTTATCCCCATCCGTGTTTTATCCCCATCCGTGTTTTATCCCCCCATCCGTGTTTTATCCCCCATCCGTGTTTTATCCCCTCATCCGTGTTTTATCCCCATCCGTGTTTTATCCCCTCATCCGTGTTTTATCCCCATCCGTGTTTTATCCCCATCCGTGTTTTATCCCCTCATCTGTGTTTTATCCCCCCATCCGTGTTTTATCCCCCCATCCGTGTTTTATCCCCTCATCCGTGTTTTATCCCCTCATCCGTGTTTTATCCCCATATCCGTGTTTTATCCCCTCATCCGTATCCGTATCCGTGCCATCCGTATCCGTGTTTTATCCCAACCCTCTGATTGGTTAGCTTAATTGAACAAAACAAAAATGACAAATAGTGTACACAAGTAAAAATCTCACATCTTGTCAATGAAACCCGTTTCTGCCTCTGAATTCCGCCCAACGAATATGTTTGTTTAAAGTTGTTAGATACAGTTCGAAAAATTTGCTATATATATAGCAGCTTGATGCTTTGATAATCGTGAATCTAAAGTGAGAGGACAACCCGAACATTTATAGATTGGCCACCTTAAAAAGCACGAAATGTTGACGTGACTGCACGAGACGATTGAAAAATAACTACGAAACTTGTATATTTTTATTATTACACACTTTATTTAAAGACGCTAGCCCCGACAACTATGTAAAAGTTGATTTCCACGGGAGGCGTCGATATAAAAATATTACATAGTAAAAAAAGGAAGGATATAAAGAGGACATGCAACTATATACATAAATTATATACATTATCAAAACTGAGAAATGAAGGCTACTGAAGATTACGGTGTGTCCCAGGTAGAGATATGACTTGGTTATTAACATCGAATATTTTGTTTGATACAATTTTTAAACGAGAAAACTGATTGAGCTAGCTTAGCTTCAAGCGGGAGGTCATTCCACATAAAAGCCCCGCTGTATTTAAAGCTTCTTTTAAGAAATTCTCTTTTTGGCTTTGGAAGGCCAGATCGGTTTGGGAATTTCTAAGATTATAATTATTTTGTAAAGTATTCCTACTTAAGAATGAATCTTTCAGGGTCGGTGCAGCACTATTGCTCAAGACTTTATATACGAATGTAGCCTTAGATAAGTACCATCGTGTTTCCAAATTTTCCCAGTCAAGAGATCGGAGAACGTCAGCAGATCTAATATAATAACTGGCGCCAGTTATTATTCTGGCGGCCCGATTTTGGAACTTTTGTAATTTATCTCTCAGGGTTTTGTTACAGGTGCCCCAAAGAGGAGAGCAGTAATCGAAATAAGGCTGTACGAGAGCATTATAAATTGATATCAAAGTGTTTGCAGGAACATAGGGCTTAATACGCCTCAGAACCCCAATGCCAGCCCCGGCTTTTTTGCAAACCATTTCAATATGGTCGTCCCAACTCAATGTTTCATCAAGTTTAACTCCCAAACACGGGATTGAATGCACTCTAGGAATCAGTTGGTCATTAATCATTACGGGAAGATCATTGTCAATTTTAGCAAGGTTGTGATAGGATCCGACATACATTAATTTAGTTTTTGTTGAATGATGTTGCAGTTTGTTTTTGACGAGCCATTGACTAACATTGTTTAAGTCATGATTTAAATTAGCATTCAGTTCTGTACAGTCTTTTGCAGAAGAAAATATCTGTGAATCATCAGCATATAAACAAGGGGTTGTCTTCTCAAGACAATCAGGCAAATCATTTATATAAAGTAAGAACAATAGGGGGCCCAATATGGATCCTTGAGGAACCCCACATACAATCCTTTTTGGAGCTGACATTTCGCCATTAACAAATGACATCTGTTCCTGTCAGAAAGATAGGACTCGAACAGATTTAATTCAATATTTGAAATCCCAAATTGTTCTTTCATTTTGCGCAGTAGAATGTTATGATAAATAGAGTCAAAAGCTTTTCGGATATCAACAAAACAACACCATTCAATTCACCATTGTCCATGCTCTCATACCATGCATCACACATCTGAATGAGAGCTGCCAGAGTAGAATTTTTAGGGCGGAACCCAAATTGATGTTTAGAGAGTAGAGAATTGGCGTTCAGAAATTCATATAATTGATTAAAAACGGATCTCTCAAAAATTTTACTAATAATTGGTAAGATTGATATTGGGCGATAATTCTCGCATTTTTTCTATCTTCTGACTTATAAATGGGTATAACCTAAGCCTTCTTCCAATCATCTATGTAGACACCGGATTTGATACAGAGATTAAAAATCCACGTTAGAGAAGGGCTAATTATTTCAGCTGAGATTTTAAGTACTTGCGGGGATAGAATCAAGGCCAGTCGATTTTGATGATTTAAGATTACTTAACAAAAGAAATACTTCGTATTCACTAATTTCAGACAGGGTAAATAGAGTTTCCGGACTAGTGACGGACTTTCTGATTCTGACAAGTCCGTGGCGTCGGGGTCAATTTCAGCAGATAATTTTGGCCCAATGCTCACAAAGAAGTCGTTAAAGGCCTCAGCTATCAGTAAATTATCAGAAACAATAGTATCGCCTATTATTAATTGGGGAATGTTGTTTGATTTGTAATTCTTACCCAAAAGGTGATTAATATGGTGCCAACTTTGTTTGAGATCTTTGGTCTGAGCACAAACCTCAAATTTGTCGCAAAAATAACTCTTTTTGGATTTATACAATTCAGAATTAACTTTATTGCGAGTGTCTTTGTATTTCGACCAGTGTAATTGGGAATTAAATTTCACTGCTTTCTTTTTGTGAAAATCTCTTGCTCTCATCAGATTTTTTATATTTGGAGTAATCCACGGAAGTGAGTTACCTCGGGTTCTCATGCATCTAAATGGTGCATGTCGGTCAAGTATTTGCAAGTAAAATGATTTCCATAAATGCCAACAAGAGTTTGGGTTAGCATATTGTGTCACATTTTCCCATGGTATCTGTGATAGGTCATTAAGGAAGTCCGTAGCGTTGAAATTTTTAAAGTTACGGACATATCTTACACTTTGACGAGATTTTGGAGTAAAACATTTTCTAACGGTAAAAATCAAACTGTGATCGGATATACCAAGATGAATAACTCCGGATTTTGTAATATTTTCTTTCTTATTAGTAAAAATCAAATCGATCAAGGTTGCTGACGTTCTCGTAACCCTTGTGGGTTCGTTAATTAACTGCTCAAATTGCATTTCAGAGTGTACTTTAGCACCCGTCGTTAATTACCCAGGCTAATATATTTTACTCTATTACTAGTTATCCGTTGGATTAATATTTAACTTCAAATACATACTTAAGTAATCATCATAGCATTTCTATTAATTTGTATTTTATTTAAATAGTTTTAATAATACTTATAATTTTATAGGCATGATCCAACAATTTCCCATGTAAATATTAAACCAAACAGTAATTATATAAACAACAACACTAACAAGAGACGCAAGTAGCAACGCTATGTCAGATTTTTAGTATGTCACGGATTTAAATGTTTTGCAAGATCCGACTTCTTTACGCCAAGATTCTTCCTCAAAGTATCTTGCGCTTTTCTTAACTCGCTTATGGAGAAATCCAAGCGTGTTTTAGCACGCTTCAACTCTTTTATAAAATTGTCTTTTTCCAACGCGTCATGGCTTCTTTTCAATTTTTCCGACAAAGAGTTAACTTCCACAGTCGAACTTTTAATGGCTTCCGAAGCTTGCTGCACGCGAAGTACGTTCTTGGGTAGAGTAGTTTTCTTCAATTTAGGCTCGTTTGAGCCACATGCTGTTTCCGCTTCAATTTCTTTACATTTTGTCTGGATCTCCTGTGTTTCCAATTCCAGTAGTTTGCTTCTGTGAAGCTGCCAGCTTTCATTTACACGTTTGTAAATCTCTCTGTTATAAATATTCCTGTTTTTTGAGAGTTCTTGGACTTTCTTGTTCCAAAACTTTCGATACAGTGACTCGTTTCCTTCCATTTTCTATTTCTTTATCAGTAAAAATTTTAAATTTCTCAACTCCGCAGTTGTCGGTGATCGTAGTTGTAGCATCTTCTTTACCGTAGATACAGGTGTTTGAGGCGTGGATTGGCTTGTCTCTGCCTTTACGGACGAGGGAGATTCCAAATCTCTGTCATTTGGATCAATTAAATTGCTTGCGTTTTCTGCACCATTTAAGTTTGAAATGGACAGTGAGAGCATGCAGAAAGAAGGGCCATCACCAGGCAATGCAATTTTTGACAGCCTCACCGTAGCTTCCTGTGCCTTGGATATTTTTATGCCATGGTGTTGAAATTCATATTCTCCTGCGGGCATAATATCGGAAACTTGATCTGAAATAATCTGACGTATCTCGTTCAAATATACTCCGGGTTCCACATCTATTAGAATTGCCAAGGGTTTATTGGAGTTCTGCTCATCTAACAACTGGACGTCCATGATTCGTGTACTAAAAATGTTGTCAATTAAACTGACCGGAAAGCCGGATGTTTATATCATAGGCCATCAAAGACACGAGGTTGCAAAGACACTTCCGCCAAAATTCTATTTTGCATCACTCCCCCCTCAGCCCCCCCCCTATATATCTCTATATTTAACTATCGACTGTTCACTACTGCTATACTACAGAAAATGTTAGTTAATATAAAGTTTGTTGACAAGGATGGAAACTGCTGGATTCTGAATGAAGTAGATGACACCACAAGTCTATTAAATGTTCGCACACGCGCGTCATCCGTTGTAAAGTCACTGCCTATAAATTATCTGTTTACTTGGAAGGACACTCCAGTATCTCAAAAACAAGAAAATGTTTTCAAAGTGCGCCGATGTGCCAACTTAATTTCGGATCATCCCGGGTTATTCGATCTGGTTATAAGTGTTAAAGAGACGAGAGGGCAAAACGATAGTTGTGACCAGTTGACATCAAATAAAACCGATCAAGGCCGTTCAGCCGGAAAAGCTTCTACGACCGAACAGCCTGGAAAGATAAAGCAAGGTTTAAATATTTTCACTGAGGACGAAATTGAGAGACAAGATATCTCAAAATTAGAAAAAGATAGAAGAATTTTTTGGAATAGCCTTGCCCGTGAAATTTCCGATCATCCTGTATACAAATATTGGAGTTTGCAAGCTGTGGTTGGACTCATAGACACTGAATGGACTTTAATTTGCGGAAATCTGAATTACTTCAGTTGGAAGCCAATCAGCTGCTAAAAAAAATCAAAGAAAAAGACTTACAAGAATCTTACAAACATAAAACAAGTGAGAAGGAAAAGAAACTTCTTCAAATTTTAGATCGTCTATCAAGTCTCCAATTTCAACGTAAAACAACCTACAAACGTATCGAGGACCTTCATACGCAACTCAAGAGTTCGACGACAGATCGTCACTTGACTGAAGGGAAAATAGAAGATGAAGAAAGTGAATTAGACAAAATATTTACAGAACTGAAATTTTGTCTGGCTGGACTGGAAAAATCTATCAGCTATAGCAAAAAAGACATTTATAACCCAGACGGCGTTGTCGACAGTGCTTCAAGTACCATAGGCATAGAAAAACCTGAAGCGCCGACTTTAACGCACGAAGAATTTTCCAGTCTAACTCAATCAGTCATGGACGATTGGCAAGTTGAAGACCTTACTTAGTGACTAGCACACAAGTATAGGAAGGCCCTCCATATTCTTCTTAACGCTCAGCAAAGCAACTTTACAAAATAGTTGTCAAGCAAGAGATATTTTTATGTTTTCATTGCTAACATTGTCATATGTTATAACTATAATTTAATTGTTCGAATATTCGTTCAAAAATAACGTGTTGTTGGTTATCATTCGTCAACATGATGCTATTGCCATGACCATTTGCATCAAAGTGTTAAAAAAAATGTTTATATCCGGTTTGTTTACATGGTCATTGGTTTGTCGTGTCGTCAAATCAATTTCCCTAGTTTAGTTAGTTATTTCAATTAGTTTTTGATTTATTGAGCAACATTAGATATATCATCCAGAGATTAAACAATAATAACCCACTATATATAATAAACTTAAAATACTATTTGTTGATTCGTAACCTGTGACAGACTTTTGGTAAAAGGTAATCTGTGTCTCAATTCTTTCCTTCCCTCTCTCTTCCATGTTCTCATGAATTCAACAAATCAAACAATATAAAACTGTAAATGAATAACAACAGTGCAATTATTGCCATATAAAGTCACGCTGGACCTTCTTGAATTAGCAGTCGAACTACACAATGTAGCAGTTCGCTTATACATATTAATATGTATTACTCTCGATTTCAGCTTGCTTTTGAAAACTTTCTATTTTGTGCAAAGAAAATGCGAGAGCTAGTGTAAACCTAACCTTATACAGTATCATCATACATATATTAAACAACTTGCTTCAGACGAAACTATAAAGACCATGAAATCCTGTATAAGACGCCAAAAAGTATTCTGTGCATCAGGCCCGTAGCTGGCCCCCTTTTTTTGGGGGGGCACGTTTCGATTTCTGTCCGCGTTCGTCAAAATATTTTACCTTTTCCGATAGAAATTCTTTCTTTTCTTGTCGACGGGGGGGGGGCGTGGGTGAAATTTTTTTTCCCGGAACTCACATACCATTGCGTTTCTAATGTATTCCTTAACACTTTAAACTTTATATATATAACAAATTCACTTTTTCAAATTAAATCTATAACAAATTTACTTTTGCAAATGAAAATTTACGTTTCTGTTATTTGTGCTAGGGGGGGCACAGGGGGGGCACAATTTTCCGCTAGGGGGGCCCTTGTCCCCCCTGGCGACCCCCCAGCTACGGGCCTGCTGTGGATGACTTTTTGAGAAAATCTTGGGAAGGCAGCAATACTCCAATAGGAAGCTTTAGCAGTGACTATACGAGTACGACTACGAGTACGAGATTCGTCATTTCCGCGCCAAAAGTCGTAGTCGTCGGGCTTTTGACTACGAGATTTATCAAAAACCTCTTACTCAATAGCCCGACGACTACGACTTTTGCGAGATGGCGTATACAAACAACACGCGAACATAACGAACTCGTACTCGTACCGGATGTGTATTGTGTGCATGTGAGCACCAGTGGTGAGCACATGCACGTGCATGCTGAACGGGTGTCAGTAGTTATACATGCTTTTTTGTGAAATTTGGTGAATTAAGGTGAATTAATAGTTTTACGAAGCGATCACGGGAACTTTGATTCGCAATTATGGCATCTTCAAAACCTTTGAGTGATCTCTACCGTCTCTCATCAAAGATAAATATTAAAGATATGGTTGACCTGGCTAGGCGTCTTAGCTCTGAATACCCACCATTGAAAGTTGATGAAATGAGTCCTCCACTGTTTTCTAGAGCAAAAGTGGACAACATAGCACAGAGTTTGGTCCCACCCCACTACGTCCAAGACAACGTCAAGTCTATTCTAACTACTGCAGACGGAAATTGTCTATTTAATGCTGCAAGTTTGGCCTTATGTGGTTCTGAGAAACTTAGTGCTGAACTTCGTGTACGTACTGCTATTGAACTAGCTACGAATACAGAGTACTATAAGAATCACCCAGTTGTGATGAAATCTGGCTTGAAAACGGAAAGTGGGAAGCCTTGGGAGATTTCGTGTATCTATTACGCAACCATCCTTAGTGCCCTTTCCTCGAAAGTATTTGAAATGGCCGGATTCCACGCTGCTGTTTCACACGAGATAATAACAACAACACAAAACGGATCGTACTCTGGTTTGCTGCAAATAATGGGTCTGGCTTCTGCAATAAGATGTCAAATTCACTTGATTTATCCGGATACAAGACATAAAATGCTTAGCATCCTTAATGGTGTCTATTCGCCCAGAGAAACATCATCGACCAGCATTCATCGAAGCGTCGTTATTATGTGGACAAGCTTGTCAGGATGGCCCGATCGCTCTAAGATGTTTACAGTTGATCATTTTGTACCAATGATGCCTACTTTAACTGCAGAGGAAATCACGAACTCTGGATGGACAATAGTAAAAAACAAACGAAAGCGACAGAAAAGCGATTTTCATTTCAAGCTAATGCCAGTACAAGTTACCATAACGAGCCAACGACTCATTTGAATTGTCAGTCAAAAAAGAGTAAACTTGAGCCAGCCGAACGCGCCGATCAGGAGATAGACGAATCCAATTCTAAAAGTAAAACAATAAATACATGGAAAGCAGAAATGCCACTTCTTGGAAATAAATGGTATGAAAAAAGAAATTATGATCACAAGCCAACTTCACCTTGTTATCCCCATTTAAGTAAAAATCAAGTAAAAAGTGAATTTATTTTAAACAGGGCACTAAATGAGAACGTCTGCTCAAGTACGAGCCATGAAGACTCCACGCAAGGACCAACTCCCGTAAAAAAATACTCAACACAGGTCGAAGAACATAGAAAGACCATAGAAAGCAGCGGTTTTGGTGAAGCAAACAAAACATTTGTTCAACGAGAAACGCAAGAATATTGTACGTCTAGTAATTCCACCGAAACAGCTGGATTTAAAAGCAGTTTTCCGTTGCTGACCCAGAAGTGGTTTAACAGAAAAGGTCGTCTCGTCAACAACTACAGCAACAAAGAAGCATGTGCAACGCAAATGCACACAACTCAAGAATCTTTCTTAAACAATGAGAACGTTTCTGCTCAGAAAGACAGTGGAAAATCTGGTGGCACAAACAAAACGTTCGGTCAGCAAGAAACACAAGATGATCGCACAGTCGGATTTGAAAGCAGTTTTTCGTTGGTGAGCCAGAAGTGGTTTAATAGATGGGGGTCTTTTAGCTAACAAAAACAAGGCACGTGTAGTGCAAAATCAGGCAATTAAAAAACATTTTGTAGATGATGAGCTCATGTCAGTTGAAAGTGCGTATGGAAATGACAACACGATTAAAGAAGGCATTGAACTTTTGATAAAGAAGATGGAAGACGAAAAGACCATCGACAGACGTGCCGAACTTCATGCTTTAACGGAAGTAGGAAAATTCATTATCGATGTCGGACCAATCGTTTCGACACAAGAAGCGGGAAATGTTTATTTCAGAAAAAAGACCGATTTCCTCGGTTATTCATCAGAAAAGAAGTCAAAACAAGGCCTAACATCAAGTGCTCTTTTTACGCGATTTTCTCGTCACTTCAACATTCAACAGATTTATCTGCACGGTAAAGCATATATTGTTGAGAAACGTAACGGGAAAGTGGAACAGTTGGTTGCTCGATTAAATTCTCTGATCCAAGAAGAAAAAATTGTTAATGACCACTTGCAAGAAAAGTTGAAAGATACTTTTCAAGATTCATTGCGCTACATGGATAGCAAACGAGATCGAGATATTCTGAAGGGTATTTTTGCAAAGGCGACTAGCGTAAAATTTACAGCAAAACTTCAGGGAGTTCAAGATAAAACGGCAATCATGAACTGTAGAGACGAACTGGGTGAAAATATCACGAAATTCTGCGAAATCGAGCGGACATCAATGATGGTAAGCAATGCTTTAACAAACGAACAGAAACGGAGTTTAACTCGAAGAGTTATTCAGAAACGAAAGGAAAAGGAAATGCGGATGAAATTCGACTCAAGAGGACGAAAACTGAAATTTGAACAATGGCCAGATCTTGCCAAAACACTTGATTGGATTTTTGACAACCAAGATGTAACGGAACGAGCAGGGCAGGGCGTGGAAGCTCATCCTAGACTTAAAAATGAAGTTCTTTATAGAAGTAAAGACAATAATACCTTTATGTGGCAGGCACATGAAATCATTAACGCTTTATCCCCTCCATCTTTTAACATTTCGTTGTCATCATGTTACAATTATACCATGACGTATAAAAAAAATTCAGCAACAGCGAAAAGGCATCATCACGGAATGAATGTAAATGCCAACGTATCTCTTCACAAACCTCCTCATACAACAGTTAGCAAGTTAGTTGTTAACTTGCACTACAGTTCGGCAAATGTTAACTACATATGCGACTATGCTAACGAAAACCAGGAAAACGTTTTAGTAGACTCAAAAGATGCAAAAAAGATTGTGTGTGGAGATATAACACCAGTGCAAAACCAAGCAAAGTATGGACAGACGTTGAATTCCCTGACCATGACTGGGACCAAAGTCGTACTAACGCAGTCACTCCAATGACGCACTTATTCCTCCGCACAGCTATTAGCCGCCGTGAAACTTCGTTAATATCTAATCCATCTATAAATGAAGTAGAAATTCTTTCTCCATTTTCGAGTACAGTATTACACGTAACTAGAAAAGGAAAGTCTATTACTTTAATTAATCCGTCACTGTTGGAACCAGAAACAACGTTTCGGTTTTTCCACGAAATCCTTTTTCTATTAACGAAACCAGAACTGGATATATTCTTTAGAAATCCAAAAACAGAATCATTAAAAGGAGTTCGTTTTGTTGTTGACAACGGACCAGCTGAATATCCGTCAAGCCCTCTAGTACAAATGTTATTGGTGAGGCTGCTCAAGTTGCTGAACCTGGACAAAGTTGTTCAGGTGTCATTCGCCGAGTATCATAGTAAACGTAATTTCGTGGAACGAGTTCACGCGGTTGAAGACCAGTTGCTTGGGCGTCACGGCACATTTTCATCCAAACTAGTTCACGGCGATATGAACATTTCACCTGGCTCAGTGCAACATGTGGAAAACATGGAGAAGATGAGTGAGGCTGTCGTTAATTGTTTACGTCAAGGTCGTTTTGACGGCGAGCAATTGAAAGTCTATCGAGGTATAAAGAATTCCATGTTTCTTTTCAATGACGAGCAGCAGCTAAAAACATTTTTGTCGTACACGGAAGATATGAAGGAAAACTGTACTTTGGAGTACAGCCTAGAGGAAAGTTCTCTCATTGCGGATGATTTGGTAGTTACATGGCATGTAAATAAGCATTTTAAAGGTAATTATCTGGAGGACTACAAAACTTTGAACAATTCCCTACCAGGTGTTAATGTTAGAACGGCCTGGAGGGACAAATACATAACTGCGGTGTATCGGATAGATGAACAATGGAGTGAAAAAGAATTGAAGAGAGTAGAGTTTCAGCCCATACCCGATTACATACGCTGGTTAGAAACAGCAGGTGAATTGCATTACCTTTCTTTCGAGAGCTTGAGATTGTTGAATGGTAGTTGGTCCGAAACACCGGGGTTGTTCAGACCACAACGGATACTTGACTTACTATTTTCAATAAATCCATATCCACTTGACGATATGTACCAACATTTCGCCACCATTGCTTGGTTACCACAGGAAACAATACGCAAATACTTTTCCGAAAGACAGGAAAATATGTGTGAAGAGCGCCAACAAGATGTACTTCGGGAGAAGTGGAGACATCATCCTCTGTACGCCAAGAAAGTGGAGGAATTGCGATCCTTATGTAAAAAAGAAGGGCTACCAGCAAAAGGGCTAAAGCATCACCTTGTAGAAGTGCTTGCAGAAAGTTACAACGAAGAAGCTCTTGACGAATATGATTTATACTATAATGGGGACTTAGGTTCAATTGCGACAACAGTTTCAGAACTACGTAAATATTCTGTAGCGCGTTTACGTCACATATTGAACTACCATGGCATTCAGACATGTGGTACAAAAGAGGAGATTGTTCTACGATTATTACTGGTATCCCAGAACAGGTACTACTTATGTTTTAAAAGGGAAGAGGAAGAAATACTAAAGACAGTATCACTGGCAGAGGATATTATTCTTGAAGAAAAAAGGAAAATTATTCTTCATCCGCGCTATTTAACAAGAAAAAGGACTTACACAAAAATAAAATGTAGCAGTCGTCTTGACATTCCTGCCGACCTTTCATTTCAAAATCTTCAAGATGTTTTCCAGCAACTTAAGACGTATTTGGCAATCGAGAGGGACATCAGGCGTAAGAACAACAAAGAGTTCTTCACGAAGAATAGGAAATTAGGTGATGAACTGCCAAACATTAATCCTGATTCCTATGAAGAGTACTTTTGCATTGGCCGAAAAATAAAAGTTAAATGGAGTAAAGGTGAGATTGGAAACAGCGGTTGGAAAACAGGCTGGTATTGTGCAGCAGTACAAGAAGGACATATCGAGGAAGATGAGATTACTATTGTTTATTATACAGAACCAAAATGCGTATATACATTGTGCGTTTCGGAATCTATGGCCTTAGGAAAGTTAAAATTGGCGTAGTTAGTGGCGTAAAACTAAAGCACAAAGAGAAACGTTTCCAAACTTTGAACTAAAAAAACATTGACTTTCCTATAATTTCTAGAATATTAGTATACTTATGTTGACTGTTTTTAGTTCAAAAAATTACAGCTAATGAAAATTTAATGTCGGGAAACTTGTCGCGAATGACTGAATAAGGTATACAATTCAGACATCTATATATGCTTAGGATCACGGAATGCAGAAGCTTTGCTGGACATCTATGTGTTTGACATGTGTATGGTGATATTTATTAGTTTATGGAGAATGCGGAAATAAGGACAGCTTACCCTAGTGCATTAAATTGTCAGTTGCTGTATTTGGCTCATATAGAAAATACTATGATCGTCTTGGATTCTTTCGTCTTTCCTGGATATTGATTGTTTATTCAAACTACAAATTTGTAATTTGTAATTAATTGTAAGAAGACAAAGGCATCACCCACAGCCCTCAACTCGTGTACACATAGTGATAAATTATAATCAGAACTTTGCTTTAATGTAATATCTCCCGAGGATATAATATGTATCCCTTGTGAGATCCCTTTGGAAAGACAATTTGGGCGAAATCTTCCTTTTTAATAGAGGCAAGGCAGTTTGATTACTAATTTTCATTCAAGGTCATGGTATTACTCAGGCAAATTTACGGTAGTATAGTTATTCTAGTTTTTGTTGTGTAACTCTATCACATATTTAAACTGATAATGATATATTAAACAGACTGAAATTCCCACAACTCACTGCCTAAATTTTCCACATATAATTCAGCTCACTCCTGCCTCCCCCTGGATTTTCCACATACCTTTCGACCCCTGCCGGTGGAAAAATCCAAGCCATAATGACACCCCCCCCTTGGAAAATCCAAGCCACATTATTCATGACCACCCCCTGGAATTTCCAGTATCCTCAATCCCCAGTGTGTGGATATAAAATGCAATAAGCCATTTGCAAATCTTCTGGCCAGACTAATGGCCGCCGCCAACCGGATGTCGCTGTCGGTGGTCCCAAAAAGATCAAAGGACCTGTCTCTCTATTCATTTCCTTACTCTATGCCAACACCTGCCATTTTCACGAATTCAGTTCAATACTTAAGAATTAAAAAACGAGTTGCGTGCCGTTATGGTGTAATAATGCACGAGGGGGGAATGTTGGGAGAATACGAGAGAAGCTTGTTAAACACGAGGCGTAGCCGAGTGTTTTACACGCTTCTCGAGTATTCTCCCAACATACCCTCGAGTGCATTATTACACCATAACAGCACAAGACGAGTTTTTTTAATTCTTTTATATTATAAGTGGCAAAAAACATAAAGAATTACTTAAAGAATATCAATTGACTAGATACTTCTTATTATTCCAAAGTAGAAGATACTGTAGCATCCTCGTCATCATTCGATCATAGTAGACTCGACAATGATAATGATGATCATGATGACAGGGATGTTACTAAGACTAACGATGATGAAAATGTGAACCCTCTAGACCCAATTACTCCAACCACGGACCAATATGAAAAGGTTTACCCAAAACTCAAGGGATTCAAAATAGGGCATTTAAATATTGCAAGTTTGGTAAAGCATAAAAACGAATTATTGGTTTTTCTGGCTAAACTCCCTTTTGATATAATTTGTATCAACGAAACTCGACTTGACGACTCCATAGACAACTCTGAGGTTAAAATACCAGGTTACGATTTGATAAGAAAGGATAGAAACCGCAATGGAGGAGGAGTGGCTATCTACCTAAGGGATGTTATTCCCTATACTAATAGAGCTGACTTAATTCCAGTTAATGCAGAGGCAATTTGTCTTGAATTTAAATAACCGAAAGCTAAGCCAGTTCTAATTAGTACTTGGTATCGTCCACCAGACTCTAATATGGAATTCTTTAATGATTTTGAAAATTTCATAAAAGTGATTGACAATGAAAACAAAGAAATAATCATAACAGGTGATTTTAACTGTGACATGCTGGACAGCAACTATAGGAATAACAACTCCAAACGATTGGATGACCTATTAGATATCTACCAACTACAGCAACACATTGATAAGCCAACCCGAACAACTGACTCGACAAAAACACTAATAGACATTATAATTACAAAAGTGACGACACCAAAACATCTGATTCAGGAGTGATTGCTTTGGGAATAAGTGACCATGATCTGGTGTATATTTGTAGGAAAATAGGAGTACCCAGAGAAATGCCGAAAATAGTAGAAACAAGGCAATTTAAACATTTTAACGAAAACGAATTCCAACAAGATTTAGCACAAGCGTTTAACTACTTTACATACAATTCTGATCCAAATCTTGCCTGGCAGGAGTGGAAGGACATATTTTTGTCTATTTCTGACAACCATGCTCCCTATCGTACTAGAAAAGTTAGAAACGAGTATTGCCCATGGTTGAATAATGAAATTAAAAACTTAGCTATCATCGAGATTTCCTTAAAAAAAGGCAGTGCGATTAAATTCTACTGCTTATACTGAGGCTTATAAAAGATGCAAAACCAAGTTACCAAACTTATTAGGGATGCAAAAGCACACTATTATAAAACAAATCTGGAACAATGCAAAATAGTAAAGATAGCTGGAGATTTATCAATCATTTACTCAACAGGAGAACGACTACAACAACAATCAACCAGATCACAGTTAATGGACAAACAATTACTGGTAACGATAATATAGCAAACGAGTTTAATAATTATTTTTGTGAAATAGGCCCTAAGCTTGCACAAACTATACCAGCAAGTAATGTAGACCCACTTCAATATATTACTGCTAATTCTAATAAGTTTACATTTAGACAAATTTCACCAATAGAATTATGCAGAAGACTAGATGGTATAAAATTAGGGAAAGCTGCAGGACTCGACAAAATCACAAACAAACTGTTAAAGGCTGCAGGCTATACCATATGTGAAACCTTGCTTTATATTTTTAACCTGATCCTAGACGTTGGTATACTTCCAGACGACTTAAAACAGGCTAAGGTTACGCCTATCTATAAGGAAGGTGACAAAAATGAATGCGGAAATTACAGACCTATATCCGTCATATCGGCAATTTCAAAAATGCTAGAGAAAATAGTTTATAACCAACTTCTCAATTTTCTGAATGACAACAAAATAATTACAAAACGCCAATCTGGCTTCCGTAAATATCACTCTACTGAAACTGCTCTTTGCAAACAACCAATGAATATTTAATGAATATGGATAAAGGCTTAATAAATGGTGTCTTGTTTCTTGATCTCAAAAGGCATTCGATACAGTCGACCACAAAATCCTTCTTGCTAAACTTGAACTATACGGAGTTAAAGGTGTAGCCCTTAACTTCTTCAAATCGTACTTAACCAATAGGAGTCAATTATGTACAGTCCAAGGTACAAATTCCCAACTGAAAAGATAAGTTGCGGAGTCCCACAGGGATCAAACTTAGGACCGTTATTATTCTCATTGTACATAAACGATCTTCCTAACTGTCTCGAACAAACAGAGGCATCTATGTTTGCAGATGACACAAATATATCAAGCATTGTAATTCACCTGCGGACATAGAAGTGAAACTAAACAATGATTTGCACAACGTCAATAACTGGTTAATAGCAAACAAGCTTACTTTAAACGTTAAAAACTGAATTTATGCTAATAGCCTCTAAACGAAAATTGAAACAATTCTCACATGACCCATGTATACTGATTGGTAATCATAACATCAAACAGGTAACCAATAAAAAAGTACTGGGAATTACTTTAGACGATGAATTGAGATGGCATAAACACAATGATCTTCAATGCAAAAACTATCCAAGAGCATTGCCTTATTAAGACGAGCCAAACGATTTGTTAGCCAAAACGTGTTAATTAACATGTACAACTCACTAGTCTTACCTCACTTTACCTATTGCTCCAATGTGTGGAATGACGGCAGTCGTACACATACTGACAAGCTTTTAAAAATGCAAAAACGAGCGGCTAGAATTATCACAGGGTCAACTTACGAAGTAAGATCGAAAGATATATTTAATATTTTACACTGGGAACCAATTGAAACCACTCTTAAGAAAAGAGAAATGATAATGACATTTAAGGCCTTACAAGGCCAACTGCCAGAATGTATGACTAACATCTTTAAAATTTGCCAAAATGATATGTACCCGTTAAGAAGTAATGACTGTAAACTTTACTTGGAAAAACCTAAAACAGACTTCTTGAAGAAATCGTTTTCATATCGAGGTGCTGCATCATGGAACAATCTTCCAAATGATGTTGCCAACAACTACAAAGAGCTCTCCATAAGTAACTTCAAAACTTTAATCCACAACTATTTCACCAATTTGGAGAGAAATAGTGTATGACAACCACCTGTGGGGCGGATTCTGATCCGAAGGAGTAATTTTTGGGTCTGGGAGGGTTAACATAACATACTATTTCTAGTTATATACGTGATTCATTCTAAGTTTTATATATAGTATTCACTGCATGGGCTTTCTTTTTTTATATAGTCAGTATGTATAATAGATTTTTCATATTTGTAAATATCCTAACGGCCCCTTGAAAAGCAGTTTAATCTGAAGGGCTACCGTTTTTAAATAAGATGAATAATAATAATAATAATAATAGTAAACAATTTTGTTCAAAGATCAATATTGATATTCTCCTAACATGTAATCACTGACGTCATTCGCAAGCTTTTCAATGTTTTCAACAACTACGCCTGAATTCTGACCGGCGAAGGAGCGAAAAACGTGCAACTCAACAAAAATTAGGGATTAAAAAGGCACAAAAACTGTTGAAAATTTTTCAAATATGGTGCACAATGATAGACAGATGATTGGTTTTTCGTTGTTCTGCTTCACTTTTGTCCTGGATTCGGTATAAAAGCGAAGGGTTTTTGTCAAGCTGCTTTGACGACATTGGCTGTCAAGTTGATTTTTCATCTTGAACCAAATATATCGGGCAGTTTTTGTTTGAAGGTACTGTTTGAATATTTTTTGTGTTTTTTGCTAATTCAGTGGTTGGTGGTTAAAAATTTTCTCAGACAAACTGTCAAGAAATGCATAAACATGTCGTATTTGTGTAGGTTTTTGTCGTTGCATCTTGACAGCTTAAAAACTGTACACATAGTGTTATCTAAATCAATGCCAAAATGGTTAATTTTAATTTTTTGCACCTAGAACTGTGGATAAATTTGGTTTGGTTTGTGTTTAAATACAGTTTTTGTACCTTTAAATGACAAAATAGCACATATTTTCGCGTTTCTTGTCGCCGTTGAATGCGAACTTTCAAGCAAAAAAGTATATTTCAAACTCAGAAACAGCTACAAATCTTTATTCGCCGTTTATGGATCCCGTTGTTATTTGTTGGCTGGCTTTTTCCATCTCGTTTAGGTCTACTTTTCCTTGCTTTCTGACAGACTTTGGATTTAAAACTATTATAATTTTGTTCATATTGTATTGACAATTCCGAGGAAAATTTAACAAGCGAAGCCGGGACAAAGGGAGAAAAAATCAAAACGGTGGCCGTGCTTTATTGCGTCATAAAGCACGCGAGTTAGCCAATCAAATTGCTCGTTAGATACTACTTATAATATAATTCATGTTAGCGACTGCGGAGAAAGGAGCCTTCTCTCAGGCTGTCCAGCGGAAATATATTATTCAACTCTATGAAACTTCATATAAACTAAATTAGTAACATTAGTAATTTTTGTAAATACTGCACTTAATATATATCGATAGGAATTGATGATACTAATCAATGTTAAGTTTTAGTTATTAAATAAACACATGGAAATGAAATACTATATTCGCAACGTAAATCAGGCTTATTTTGGTAAGTTTAACACATATAAATGTAAATAGTAAATTCGTTTGAATATTAAACTATAATGTATAAATGTATAACTATTGCCACATTGGAACATGCATCATATTGCATGATCACAGTTTTAATATATTCTGTACCCTTGGAATTTCCAAGATATTGACAAGGCATTCATGCATTTGGAAATTCTCAAAATATAGGCTAGCAACCCCATGGGGTGCACTAAAACTTCTCGTTCCTACATTCCAGCCACAACCCTGATTTTTTAGATTTCCAATTGATTGTGGTTCCAGGCCTGAACTTAGTAATATGTATTAGTATGCAATTCAATTTAAAAATACATGTTATTATATCAGGCCCGTAGCTGGCCCACTTTTTTTGGGGGGGGGGGCACGTTTCGATGTCTGTCCGCGTTCGTCAAAATATCTTACCTTTTCCGGCAGAAATTAATTATTTTCTTGTCGACGGGGGGGGGTTGGGAAATTTTTTTTCCGGAAATCACATACTATTGCGTTAGTAAGGTATTACTTAATAGTTTAAAGTTTATATATATAACAAATTCACTTTTTCAAATAATATATATAACAAATTTACTTTTTCAAAATGAAAATTTACGTTACTGTTATTTGTGCTAGGGGGGGCACAGGGGGGGCACAATTTTCCGCTAGGGGGGCCTTGCCCCCCCCTGGGGACCCCCCAGCTACGGGCCTGTATTATATACAGGTTTATGTTCTTCATTGTATTAATTCCAGCAATTTGGTGTTATAACCTTAAAATTAGTAATACGGCAAAATAACAAGCAAATTAATAATAAGTTTCAACTAGGTCTTGTTTACATGACAGTCTACCAGACCCCTGGGGGTGTGGGTGGGGCAGTGGTGCTCTTTCAAAATACATGTGCTATGCACTATTAATTATGTATTATTACTGTATTTTGCTTAAAGTGCTATACTTGCATATTTAATTACCATGTATTTTTTCTTAAATCGCCTTAAATCGCCTTAAAACGCATTACCTAAAAGTTGTGTTTTTTCTTAAATCGCCTAAACTCGCCTTAACTCGCATTATCTCGCGGCGAGTTAAGGCGAGTTAAGATCCCAGAGCAGGCCTTCAAAAAATCACATTACATACTTTATTTCGACTTTTAAAAAATCTTTTAACACTATGTGTGACAACCTGTTTTCCTGGATGTAGCTATTAAGAATGAAGCTTAATAAGTTATTACATACATACATACATACATACAAACTTTATTTTGGCACGCTGACCTCAACAACTAAAAAAGCTGGTTTCCATAAGGGGCGTGGTCAGACAATACATGCAAAAATATACAAACTGTCAAAGAGAGAAAGGGGAAAATATATATCGCTAATAGCCCGATTGACAAGCCAGTTTCAATTCATTGTTTGATTTATAATTGTTTTAAAACAATTTAAATATTGTGCAATTTTTGCCTCATATGGCAGACTATTCCAAGGTGTAGCACCATTATAAAGGAAGCACCTTTTTCCGAATTCTAAATCGGTTTCTCTATTTCTGAGATCGTAAGTTATATCCATTTCATTGTTTAATCGAAACGCAACCTCGTCCCCAGGGTCTTGATGGTGACCGCGGTGAACGGACAAGACCCTGGACTAAGATCCAAGATTCAAGATTCTTGGACAAGATCCAAGATTCTTGGACATTTATCGCATGCGCAATAGCGGCAACACATATGTTGCTGACTGGAATCAGCGCCCGCACATACGATTTTCTTGGTATTGTTCTTTTAATGTTTTGTTATATTATTTATCTATTTCTCAAAGTTTGAACAAATTTTACGAAAACATATTTAATAAGTCGGTTGAATATACATGTCCACCTTCGATTCTTCACCATTTATCATCATATATTATCAATTTTTCGAAGTATGGCGCTCATACTTGTTCTGTTGGCTATCGACTGTCGAGGTGAATAATACAACTAGTACACTGTACATGAAGGTGACCAATTTTGGCGGAACATTTTTAAATGCTTTGGAATGCATTTTTAAATGCTATTCAAGTGTTGCAATTATATGATTGGAAACAGCTACCGAAATCTAATGGGTCCAGTAATGCATTCCCAAGCCGGTATTTATTTTATAAGATGACTTCAGTTCAGTATTATTTTCACATGCTACAAGACTCGATCAGTCGTGTGTTCTATATTTTCTGAGCAAAATTTTATTCTGTTTTCCATATGCAGCTCAATTGCTATTTTCATTCTCTGTTTTGATGCATACTTTGGAGTGATATCTGTTTCTGTTATTCAAATACTGTAGTCACTACTCACCAAGTTAAATATGTTACAACAACAACAACTCTTGATAATTATATTTTTAAGGAATCAATGTGTAATGGAAGGTGACATGCTGATCATCACAACCATCACGACCTATGTGATGTACTCTTATCATAGATTTGCCATTACCAGCTCATTCGTATACAGTCCAACCCCTCTAATATGGACAATATAGGAACACAGCAAAGTGTTTGCATTAGGTGTCCTTTTCATAGAGGGTTTTTTGAAATTTAATATATTTTACTTCTGGATATTGAAAACTGTCCATATTATAGAGAGGTGTCCATGTTGGAGAGGTGCCCATAAGGATAGGCTAAGCTGTGTTCTTTCCTCCTGACTGCACATTTTGGGTACTTGAATACTAGTAACCACATTATATGTTCCAAGAGCCATCAACAATTGAAAATAGTATGTAACTATATTATATATCTATTTAGAACAATTACAAGACTTACAATATACAGAATAATACTCATTTTAACATGACAATGAAAGTAACAGGGATATGTGATGTAAATACCAAACTATATTATCATTAATAGAAATATACAATATGAATCTTAAACTATAATTTTTACCATAAATTGTAAATATTTTATTGAAGAAACAAATAAATGAAACTCAAAACATCCATGATGAAAGAGAGGCAAGCAAAGTTGGGGGCACTTAGCTGGTTAGCTGACTGAATACAGAGATCAAAATCTCCCAACATTTCCCAACATTATAAGAAAAGCAAACTTATGCTGTGATTTATCTGTCTTGCACCTTAGCTCTGAAACAAGAAGGGTGTATTGGTGAACAAATGCATATACCTCAGCATTAGCAAGCTAGGATACTTGGTCAGCTATTGACTTTTAATACTAGTAAGCTAACCAGTATTAGCCATAAATAATTGGGTTGACCAGAGTATCTGCTCAGGTTTCTGGTAATCCATTAGTCTCAATGTTCCCTACTTTGTTATTTCCCTTGGTCTGAACCCAGATCATTTTTCTTGTCAAGGGGAAATTGTTGGACAATAATGATTAGTGGTTACTGAAGTTTTGTTTGGTTTACTTGTAGAATATATCTAGGTTGGAGGCCCACGTGGTACTGATGGTAGAACCTACCATGGCAAAAAAAGCTAGATATTCACACTAAACATGAGCTTGCTTTCATTCATTCATGAGTTGCACATTACATGTTAATAGATACTCAGTTCAAATATAAACTATGTTGTAAAAGACTAAATTCCTAAATTTTAATGTTCATGCCAGTTCCTGTGTTCAAGCTTGCTTTTTCTCAGGCCCATGTTAACAACATCTGAAATAGAAATGCCACAAACAATATTAGATGAGTAGTGCTTTAACACAACAATAACTAAGGAAAACATGCTATTATTGACCTTCAGACCTTCAATCAAACAACAGATTGTAAATATAAGATACAAGAGTATATACTATTTATATTATTTACAATCTGTTGATTGTACATGTAAACAAGATCAAGATGTACATTTCCTAACATCAAGATGTTGATTTTATACATGATTATTATACGAGATATTATCTCTGCTATTATGCATCAGTCAATTCTAGCATTGCCCATGCATCCCCCCCCAGGCATTTGCAAACTTTCTTTGCCGAAGGGCCAGGCATTAGTACTTGCAAAATATCCCCGGGGCCGGGCATTTGTTCACCAGAAATGATTGTGGTTTCTGCAGCAGCTGCAACGAACGTGTGCGCTGCCATGAATATGGATGAAAGTATTTATGTCGTATACACAAACAAAATTCATCATTGAATTAAGAATGTAAAACTTTATCTCATGATATTCTGATGAAATCTATGTGTTGGCGTGCCCTGGGGCTGGGCATTTGTAATCATTTCTTTGCCCAGGGGTGGGGCATTGTTGCCCTTTTTCTGCCCAGCCCCAGGGAATTGTACAGTTGTACGCTTAGAGAAAAGATAAGTGCAAATGCCTGGGACCGGGAGGATGGGCAATGCTAGAATTGACTGATGCATGAGGCGATAACTTTTCTAAGTTGGTCTTTCAAAATGGTCTTTAATTGTGAATGTTTGCTTTCATTGCAAAATGTTGTCGATATTTTTATTGACTTTTCTCAAGCAGTGATTCAAAAATCCGGTCAATATATACGTAAATTACGATAACTAAACAGCAAATTAGAAGCCACATAACCTAAACAATCAAATTCGCTGCACATGTTACAGAATTATCGATCCATACCTGTGAAAATACGCGACTTTGCATGAGAAAATCAGAAAATACGAGTTTTAAAAAACTCCAACAATTATAATCATCCGGTCGACGAAAAATTCCATTGCCGGAAGTCTGCAGAGCATTTCAAGATGGCAACCAATCACCGTGCTCTAGAAAATTGACCAATGAGATGGCCGATGTTTGCCAAGTTTTCCAGGGTCTTGTCCGTTCACCACGGTCACCATCAAGACCCTGGGGACGAGGTTGATCGAAACGACTGTCTCAGGTTGTGTGTGGTGTGGCCGTTTAGGATTTTAAAAATTAAGATTGATTATAAATAATTGCGTCTTGCCTCTAGGGGTTTCCAGTTAAGGTTTTCAAGCAGATCAACGGATCGAACATCGTAGGTTGCCCCAGAAATTACCCTTGCGGCGCGGTTTTGATGGGCCGTCGCTAGGGGGGGGGTGTTACACCCCCCTGAAAAATGTTTGTCGGCCAATTCCAATTGTTTGTCGGCGAATTCCAAATCATGTCGGCAAATTTGGGTTTTTTATGACTTCCCCACCTGTCACGCTTGTCGAACACGATAATACACTCAAGATTTTGGTTCATTTCATTGTGGAAACATTTCATAGGAGACTTTTATTCACTTCTGCTTCAATTGGAACATTTAATCCTATCGTATGTGAGATTGAAGAGACAACACAAATCCTTATTGGAAATCATGCCGCCCACTGCTATTTCGGTAATATACAAAATTCCGTCGAGGCGACAACAACATCGATGGATAACGATTTTGACCCGATTACTGCATTTGATCTTTCAAAGAAGGGAGTCGACAAAATCATGCAGCTTAATATCAGATCAATCAAGACCAAATTTGATCAGATTAAACTGCTTTTATACAAACAATCTATCGGCATTTTGGCTCTTACCGAGACCTGGTTAGATGACTCGTGGTCAGACAATGAGTTTATTATTACGGGGTATAATGCCTTTCGGAAAGATCGTAAATCGACTACCGTTGGCGGTGGAGTTATGACATATTTTCACAATTCCCTGCTTGTAGAAAGGAGACATGATTTGGAATCAAAACATATTGAGCAAATTTGTTTAGAACTTAAAAACAATGGCTGTGCTTCAACCACAGAATAGGAAATGACCAGAAAGGCCACTCAGCAGTGCAACGTGACACCCTATTTTTATGCAGTTATCTGGCCAGAATAATGGCGGACCAGCCAGTTCAGCGTGTTTATTGGTCAGAAAATGCAATTGACTGGCTAGAATAATGGTAATGAACATGCGTAATGCGACATGCGCAGCGTCAAAAACTTCAAAGGTTCGGCCTCAAGTGGCCCTTCTAGTCATTTCCTATTCTATGCTTCAATGTTTTTCTCGTGTATACAGGGTGTCCCAAAAAAAGTCCCCCTTTAGAAATCACTCTTGTGTGTTATTATACCTTTGGGAATTGAATTGAATTGTACATGAACGGCACATACAGAATCGTGCAAAAGAGTTGTGGCTGCTGAATGCAATAAAAGATTTTTTGAACACAT
This sequence comes from Trachythela sp. YZ-2020, assembly GCA_016169945.1. NCBI lineage: Eukaryota > Metazoa > Cnidaria > Anthozoa > Malacalcyonacea > Clavulariidae > Trachythela > Trachythela sp. YZ-2020. The sequence continues at coordinate 339,501 of JADLSH010000373.1, forward strand.
GCACAATGTTCATCCTGGGGCTGAAGCTGGTTATTTTCCGACGTAAGATGTGGTCTTAATCAATTGTTTTTAATTATATATATAATTTACTATATATAATTTACAACTTCCCTTCGTCCAAATAATTTAACGCGACGTGTAAGTTGTTACGACAAATACTCGTTGTTCCGTAGTCAGTTGAACCATTCTTACTCGAACTGACGGTAAGATGAATTTGTAATTTGACATTTTTGTGTTGCTGTTCGTTTTAGAAGCTATTTTAAATTCCCAGAGGTATAAGAACGCACGTTTAACAACAAAGGAGGGGGCTTTTTTGGGGACACCCTGTATATCGCCAACCTAACACTGATGTTTCTTTCTTTTATTATCTTTCTAAAAGCGTGACTCTATTGTTTGTTAAATGATGCATCAAGTGATTCAAAGAAATTAATTCGTTTAATGGAAAATCAGTTTTCGGTCTCAGTGATCACAATCCCACCATTCTGATACGTAAACAAAATGCAAATCTGAAAGTGACTAAACAAAGCCATTATACAATTACATATAGGCCCCTCAAGAATGTTGATGTAAATAAACTAATTAACGATTTAAATGAACTTCCATGGAGCATCCTTGACACATTTGAAAATAACCCTGATGAAATGATGTCAACATGGCAAACGCTTGTACTTCAAACAGTAGATCAACATGCTCCTATCAAATCGCTCAGAGTAAAATCGATGAAGAAACCACCATGGCTCTCGGGTGCAATTCTTACTGCAATTAAAGAACGAGGTGAATTGAATAAAGGGCTACTGAGGGAACTGGTGCAAAAAGAACTTTTTAAAGCAGCTAGAAATAAAGTTGTGCGACTCGTCGAAAAAGCCAATTATTGATGAAATTGATAAAAACAAATCAAATTCAAGAGTCCTCTGGAAAACTCTAAAGAGCATTTTCCCGACAAAAGCAAAATAAATAAGCAAAGTTATTACATTGGGAAAAAACGGAATAAGGTATACTTCCGCAGAAGATATATCAAATTTATTCAACGAACACTTCGTTTCCATTGCTGACAACATCATTGATCATAGTAATCCTGCTGATCCTGATTTAAATATTTTGAAGGAGTTCATAGGACTTAAACATTAAACCATTGTTTGAATATTGCTGCACTGTCTGGAGCAATTGCAGTCAAAGCAATATGAACGACCTGTTTAAGTTGCAGAAACGCTGAGCTCGATTAATCTTGGATAGTCCATATGAAGCAAGGTCGTTTGAAAATGAATAAATGAATAAATTAATGAATAAATTAGATTTTTTTCGTTTTAACCATAAATACAAAATTAGGTCTAAAACTGATTCTTTGAGAAGAACGTTTTTTTATTCAACGATTAATATATGGAACACACTGGGATCAGTACGAGAGGAACCGTTTCGCGTAATGAAATCTAAACTAGCTAAAGATTTCTTTTTAAAATATACTGTTGACAACTTTAGGGTTTATAGATTATACTGAACGTTTTAAACTTTTTATACCATATATTCTTAGAAATCATAGTCATGTAATTATTATCTAGCATTAATGTAAATATTGATAGTCATAATTTTAAGTAGAGGGCCACCAGAGAGAATACAAAACTTTTGTAATTGGTGTTACCCTCTTTAAATAAAGTTGATTTGATTTGATTTGATCTGACCCAGATCTTGAAATATAAACGTGTATTAAGCCACTGAGAATTCTTCAGTGATTTGCGAAAATCCTTCAAATCAGTGACACACTATAGTACACTATAGATTGTAGCAAATACTCCACATGTTGTCTTGATATATCATGGTTTTAAAACATGTTTTATTCGCATATTATCTTTTGCTGACATTTTGATTTAGTACAAATCTGTTTACAAATGATGACCGCCGTCTTGAAAGCATTTTCTCCCAGGCGCTTCCCGTCGAATTTTCCATCCCCCCCCCCTTTGTGAAGCAATCGGGACTCCCCACTGAGGTTGTGAGCCTTCTAAGCTTTCAAATTATATATTTTTTTACTCTGAACCCCCGCCGCGGTAGTATATGAGATACAATGTTTTCGCCCACTTCCTTTAAAGGAATTTTGAAAAGAGTGTCGTCAAGCACATCCAACATAAACATCCTGTTTCCTGCTTTCTACTTTTCTACACGAATATAGAATACTTAGGACAACATTTTTAAGTCGAATGTAGTTAATGAAGTGACTTGTCCCGGCTGTTCTGAAACTTACATCGAGAAATTAATTGCTAAAGTGACGGTTATTTATCAGGAATATGATTTTAGAAGAACTATTTGGTAGTTTTGTGGCCCTAGTTTCGAGTTTGATCATTCATACACCGCCGATGTCAAGAGAAAGTTTGGAAAAGGAATACACCTTGATATTTGAAGAAAATCCTGAGCAAAACGAGGTATACGATGACTTAATACACCGTGAGTACGAGCAACAGGCACAGCCAGAGTTACCATATTATGAAGAAGATATATCTTCTGTTTTGGTGCAAGCGGACAAACAACCCATGCGAAATTTATGCCAATCATTTGTTCGAAGTTTTAAAGCAAATGTCGGATTAGTTATTGCCGTTGTTCTCATATTAGGCTTGTTGACCATTGGGATTGTCTATGTGGATTTGAATACAACCAACGCGTGTATAGCATGGATGCATAATAATTTCACTGTTTCATCGAACGTACGAATCACACGTATTGTGGGAGAGTCTGTAATATTACTGCCGCTGTTTGCATGGTTTCCGGGCTGTGTTGTTATGTTGTGGGGTTTCAAAAAGTTCAAAAAGGATTATCTATTGTGTTTATCTTTCTGCCAGGTTGTGACACTATCCATAAATTGTGCTTTTAAAATTGTTGTATTTGACAAGATAACAACTGGTCATTCTGAATACAGGTAAGAATGTTGTAAGGCTACTTTCGGAGGCCAGCTCTTTCTATCTGGTATATACTTCTGTTTTGAGGGTAGTTATGATTCGCCCATGCATAAGCACAACCACAGTCATATATAGAAGTGCTTCCTAATCCCAAACGGCAGAGGTCTAGCAGAATAAGCTCGGCAAATTATACGTATGAGGAGAAGTCTGATATGGTAATGACAGTTTCAACATTATTTCAACAAAGAGAATTATACCTATTTAATTACCAGATTTATTGAGGCATAGATACACCGACTATGCTTCTAAATGACAATAAAATCATCGAATGACGGTTCTACTAAATGACCGTTGGGGTAACTTTTCTTTTCACTAATTTACCCCTCACTAAAAGAGTAATAGACCGAACAATTCGCGGAATGGCATGCTGACTAAAAGACCAACTGAACGTACAATTGGCTCATGAACGTCATGAACGCAACTAACCTCCAACCTCCTGACGATTTCGATCAATCAAGACTCACAGTACATTACATTATTGCTGTATACACCAATTCCCTACTAATTGCCATTTTCATACTATAGAAACACTATGGATATTCTTAGAACCAGAATATTTATGATAAATATTAAAATGTTATCAATTTTTGGAGTTACCCTTGTTTTGTATACTATGGATATACTATACAGATATAATATGAAAAGAGTATTTCCATATTATTTTCCACACGTATTTCAAAAAATTTTCCAGTGTATCGCACAAAATTTAATAATAATCATAATAATTACTCTATTACTGTATCAGATGCCTTTACCCATAAATTGTAGTGCACCAACCGAAAAGAAAAAAGTTTTCTATTTCCCAACTGGACGTAAAGCCGAACAATTAATCGATTGGTTGACAGAGCAATTATATGGACCGACCAACCTCTTGACTGACCTTTTAACTGACTGACTGACTGGCCGATCGACTGACTGCCTGACTGATCGACTGACTGACTATCTGACTGTTCGATCGACCGACTATCTGGTAGACGGATTGACCGACCGACTAACCAACAACATACGTAAAGACCAATTGAGCGATCGAATAACAGATTTAAATCAACAGATCGACCAATTAAAGCACATCAACACAGAATGATCAATTTTTGTCTTTTTCTTTAGATTACCTGGCAACGTTGTATTTTTTCTTTCCCTTGTGTGTTGTGCTTGCCTAGTCGCTCATAAATTCAAACAAGTCAACCCAGCAACATCCTACAGTGTGGTCCGTACTTTTGTCATCCTTTCGTTCCCTTTCCTGGGTTCCTGTATGCTTGCTTATTTCAACATCTATATTTTGATTGAATCCTTTACACAAACTGAAGACAGGATTAAAAAAGCTATAATCGCCGCACTCACGCCAGGAATGGTTATTCCTATAACTGCGATTACAAAATACCTTGTTCTCAGAAAGAGTTTCGAGATTATTAACCCAGATCGTGGTTTTGTTTTGTGTTATTTCCTACGCGGCGGTTCCATTGTAGTTTACCGAACTATGCAGGCGGGTTTTCAAAATATCTGGCTTTTCATTGGTTTATCATTGTTACACGGATTCTCGAATGTCCTGAGTAAGGCAACTCTTAAATTTCGTATAAAAATTTGGACATTTTTAGTTAAATGTTACAATAACAATAGAACATGCTGTGGGTCAAGATTAGAAGTGCGACCATTAAACTCACCGCGTATTCGTCGACTCAATGCAGATCTTGAAATTCAAAATATCTTATTCGAGTACACGGCGGTCATCTTAAGTCAGGCGTATCTAGCCTGTTATCTTGTTATGAGCTTCGTTGTCCCACCCTGGCAAGTTATAAAAGATTCTTTAATCAGGATAGCCATAAGTTTGGCCATAGATTTTGTATTCAACATCATTTCAGTGTTCATTCAAATTCACTTTTATGATATTCCCATGCAAAAGGTCTGGGCGAAATATTGGCGGCGTCACGTGACTGCTAATGCATTTATAATTATTATTATCGTATCGTATTTTGGTGGATCACTGGTCAGTGTGTTCTCGGGCAGCAACTATATGTTGACAGAACACAAACTGAGAAATTGTACATCAATATTTTAGGCCCAACTTGTGTAAAATTGTACCAAATATGCACCGAGTATGCATGTTATTCACGATTTAGAGTTATGGTTCAGGAGCTGGTTGTATTCGAAAGTAGTTAAAGTTAGATATTGTTAGTTTAAAAGTTAACCAATCAGAATAGCGTATATTGGAATTTACGTCCATTTAAGTACGAAATAAAAAGTTAAAAAGTAGTTAAGAGTTTTCAAGACCTAGAAGGACATTATTGCGAAAATCCTTGCCCATATGCATAAATTGAGTTTGCTTAAGGTGGCTCCCTACAGTTAATATTAAAACAAGGGGTGAAAATGTGCTTTCCCTATTGCAACACATATCTTCATGTTTGTGAAATATATAGTTACTTTTTTGGTAATAACTATTAATATAACTGTTATGTGTCCAACCTATGAGTTCTAAATATACCACAGTCGCATTGCTATGGCAACAGCATACGAACTATAGTAGTCATATCCTATATAAATGGGACAAAAAATTAAATTACTTGAACTTCCTTCGGTGAATTTTCTTAAAAAGTTGCAAGTTGGAATACTGAGCGGAACATAAAATCAAAAAATTAAGGTAGGTTGTAGGATAAGTTGTTTAAATATTTGCAAATTTTTGATATATTAAAAAAGGCGACTTGTAAGTTCACGACACGAAAATTTAAAAAATTTCACCGAAGGAAATTAAAACTAAAGCCATTAAGCCACGCACAAACTACTTACGCGGCCAAACAGAATTTCATTTCGACAAGATCGGCATCTGCACATGTCCGTGTCTTTCGCGTGATGGTCTCGCGCGCCCATCACTTCTTCGAGTCACTCGCTGTCCCGAAATGGTGTACAATTAGGAGCAAAATTCTCTTCGTTTTCGTTACCCTTGGCTTGTTGGACCCAAGATTGTTTGTTGGTGGTCTTTTTCTGGTCTGATTTGTCGGTGGTTTACGCATTGATCCAACGTCTCTTAAATTAATCCAACGTCTCTTAAATTTGTTTTTATTGTTGAAATCGGTATGAAAACTTTTCAAAACATTCAAACAATTCCAAATTTTCGTAAGACAACTCGTAAGTCGTAACTGTTTGTACTGTAGTTGTATGCAGTAGTTTTTAAACTTTTGATTGCTTTAAAGAATTATATTACTCTGACAGTTCTAGACTGCCATGAGCATAGTATAAAATATCATTTTAGAATGAATTTTTAGTCGGATAGTATAGATAATATTGAACGTAAATATGTAAAAAACATACTAAAAGAAAGCTTAGAAACTGGTTAACAACATACGTACTGTTTGAATTTCAAAGATTCACGATTATAATGAAAAGGTTGTGGTTTCTTCGCAGAAAAGTCTCAAAAATAACTTCCCGCGGCTTGTTTCAACATTTTACCGAGTCACGAAGATTCCACGCGCGAGATGTGAGGATGACATCTGATCTATATATAGATCGTGTTTCAAACTGTACTAACTGTAGGGAGGCACCTTAAGCCGAGATAAAACGAAAATGTTTACATATACTGAATGAACCTTCACCCTACCACATCTGTCTCAAAAATAGGAGGTGATATGCGTAGCTAATAATCATACTAAAATATATAAGCGCAAGAACATCATAGTACCCAGCGAATTTCGTTTTCCAACACGGCTGGCAGCTGCATGATATTTCCAAGCAGATGTTAATATTCAGAATTGCATCTGAATCGGAATGGCGATCGGACGGTGAGAGGTTGACAAGAAAACAGGAAGGACAATATTTTTCCTTGGGGTAAAATGCCATCTTGTTATTTAATCTTTATTTATTATTCTTTGTCCAAAATCGCTGTAATTATAATAATAATATTAATAATGAAAACTTAGTTTTATTTGCTAAAATATATACATATACATAAAAATATGAGCAACCAGTACTCACTATACTTTTACATAGTATGAATATGAATGAATAGAATACATAGAACCATTTTCGGAAGAGGAATGTCATATTCCAAATAGCTACATCAAATATGTATGTGACAGCAGTTAGTTGATTTCCACGATATCTCTAGTAAGTAAAAAAAAACGGGGCTTCGGTGACGCAGTCGTCAGGACAAGCGCCTTTCACCTCTGAGTCTTGAGTTCGATTCCCGCTGAGGACTATACTCATCACACTCATGTGAAAAGAGTAAGTCAACGCTCTACCGAAAGTCGTGGGTTTTCTCCGGGCACTCCGGTTTCCTCCCACAGGGAAAGTTGACTGGGTGGGTTAGGATATACAGATTAGCAAAGTAGTATTACAATTGTTGTAAAAATAGATAATGTAGGCTACGTACATAATATAGGTAAGCGAGATACTTGATGTAATCGGTCACTGAAAAGCCCCAACGGGGAGTGAGCTGAATAATGTATGAATATGAATATGAACATAGGCATCCTGGTTGCGTTATGATACAAGTTATATACTTATAGAAAGATATGTTCATTGACAATATTAATTACAACTAAATATTACAATTTACCAATGTAAAAGTTCTGGTTCCACTGCTTGTCCCTCGTACAAAATAGGGAATTAGTTGTCCTTATGCAGCAGGTGATTACTTTCTTTATTATATTCATTTTGAAATCAATGGCATTTCTTGCAATCTGATTGGTCAAAAATAGTGCGATTAATTCCCAAATCGCATCATCTTGAGTATTAATCGCATCATTTTTAAACCAATCAGATTGAAGCTCTGCACCACAACAACCAATCAGATTGAATGATAGAATTCAACTAGCCAATCAATTTAAAGAAAAATGTGCTCTGGCAAATTACCAAATATGTTCACCATAAATTGTCAAACTGTAGACTGCATTTACTGCAGTTTTTTCATAAAAATCAACATAAAGGCGAGTCAAACTTAAAAGAATATCAAATAATTTTTCACAAATAATACAGGCCAAATTATCAACAAAATTTTGAATGAAACATTGTCAAAATGTCAACAAAAACAAGTTTCATTTGAGCAACAGCCAAAACTGAACACAAAGCTGTCAAAGGCACAAGGTATTAAAATATGGAATGAATGAATGATCGATTGTAGTGACAATGTTTGAATGCACAAAATCACAAGAAACGTTTATCAATTTACATGTAAAGTCTACGATATCTTTACACTTACTTTTTCGGTCTTTATTTCTAGAAATTCATTTGTCAATTTGTCAAATTACAATTCATGTTGTTGCTATGCTACGGCATTTCAGGGAGTATCACGGGTGTGTCAATTGTAAACAAAGATTAATAAAATACCGCTTCCGGTTTAAAAAATTATTTAGATTTCAAAATGAAGATAATAAAGTGGAAATTGAAATTCGTGTCGTGCAATTCTGGTCTGAAATCAAACTTATGATTACAAATCGCACTCCCGCTTCGCGGTCGTGCGATTTTGTAATCACGCGTTTGTTTTCAGACCAAATTGCACTCCACTCAGTTCAATTACCATTATTTATCACATAGTTGTTTTGTGATATCTCTAATTCCATGTCCTTATCTAAAAACCCGTAAAAGTCCCTACATTCTGCAAAGGTTTGGGGACTTATAGGCAAGCATTGCACAAACTGTTCGTTGCCCTTTTCCATAAGACCATGTCTTTTAGGGTCGGTAGGGTGTTGTTAAGGTACCTCGTAGTAAAGTTGTAAATATTTCTTGGCAAACTGTTAATGGCTGACTGAATAATAATAATAATAATAATAAATTTCCTATCTAAATAACTAAACTAGTGATAAAGTTTTAACATGATATGTGTTCTGATTTCTTTCATCCAACGCCAATACTATAGCACTATACAATTATATATTTGACGAGATTGAGCAAAATATCGTGATTTGTCAGTGGCGAGCAGATCAATTATTTGCCGCGATACTGACCAAAATCACGATATTTTGCAATAATCGAGTTCAATAATAATTGTTTTATCATTCACTTCATGAAAGATATTAATTGTAAGAAAAAATTCAACAAGTAAGAAGTTCATATAAAGCTTAACATCGTTTAATTGAAGCAAACACAAAATTTAAATTTTTATTTGCAAAAGTTCAGCAAAATATGCAAGCCGTCGTTTCAATGTTTACAAAAGCGAAGCGCATGAGCAGATACAATACAATAAATTTATTGGTCGTCCCATAAGGGCTTTTCAGAACCAATTTACAAGGTGAATGCATAAAAACTTGAATAAAAACCCTAAATTTACAAATATTATATATATAAAATGTTCAAAATAGGAGGGGTAATATTGACCTCTATGATATAAGACAGATCACACTATGGCGTTCCAGTTCATAGTAAGTATACTTTTGAGTTCGTGTTTAAAACGCTTGATGGAGTTTAAGGTGCGGAGGCCGGTAAAAGAAGCTTCAGCTACCGTGGAGCTATTATATGGAACGATCTTCCAGATGAAATGCGAAGTCTGACTTCAATACAGTCCTTTAAAAATTCACTTTTTAACTTTCAAATTTAATACTAAGACTGAAAAATAGTTGTAAATCTTATAGGTTTATATATATATATATATATATATATGTTAAGTTATTGTTTCATTCTTTTTTTAACTTGGCTCCTTGGAAGAGCACTCGTGTGAAAGGATACCATGTCAGTTATGTATTTTAATTTTAATAAAAGCTTCTGATTGATTGATTGATTAAGGGCCTGTTTATATGGGGAAAAGTTATCTCGGTTAGCGAGGAAACATTTCGACTAGCCAAATAATTTTGTTCTGTTCATATGGAGAAACGTTATCCCGATTATCAGGTAAAGTTTCCGGCTGTGACGTAGCACTGGTGCGGGAAAAGTTAAAAAACTTTAAAATACATTTTAAAAACAAATATGGCTGCTTTGAACTTACGTTACGTAGTTGGATTAACCGAAAACAACCTTGCCCAGTTTCTACGCCCGCCATTTTGTAAAGTGTAAATTGAAAAGTTGCTGACACGACAGAAAGTTTTCCCGCTAAGCGGGAAAGTTGTGGATATGTTGTGTTCCTATGGGAAAAACATTATCCCGGTCACCGAGATCTCGTCTGTCAACAAGTGAGATCTCGGTACACGGGAAAAGTTTCGTCTCATATGAACGCAGTGTAATTTTTCATACTATTTTCATAACAAGGCGAGATCTCGCTTGTAAGCTTGTCGAAATGTTTTCTCGCTAACCGAGATAACTTCTCCCCATATGAACAGGCCCTAAGTCAGTAATATTCTTAGGTTCAGATATAAAGAGAGGTTCAGACCTTTGTTTAGCTATTACAGGCTGGTTTACGTGTATTTTTAAAAATTTTCTGTGTTTTTGAGCAACTTTTAGGAGCCCTGTGCAAATTTCGCTTTCGTCGCCATGGAAACTGAAAAGCATTTTTTTAAATTTTGATTCGCTCCTTGGTTTAAATCTACTGCATTGTTCAAAATTAAGAAGAAACTACAAGTAAGGCCTGCTGGCTTTGTTTTCAGCGGCTTTCAACTCAGAAATTGCATTATGGGACACGAAAACACGCTTCTCAAGCACGTTCACTGTTGTCAGTTGGTTTCACAAGAAATTGTCCTATTTTGGTAAGCTTTTCAAGGCGTAATTATTGGTAAAATGGTTGGAAAAAGCAAAATAAGTGTTTGTCGAAAGTCACGGAATGTCGTGGGTTTAGTGGAGTACGAAAACAAGAACATAAAACGCCAGAATCTACATCAATTGTTAGCGAAGATGTCGGCCATATTGGGAACGTTAATACTGCACAATTTTGCCTAACAGTAATTCGCAATCTGCCGGTGATTCTGGTGAAATATCGACACCCATAAGTGCTTCAAGAAAAAAACTAAGTCAACATGGTGTTCAGGAGTCTGCTAAAGGTGAAGGAATAGCCATTCGATCATCGGAATACAGACTTGTTGATATTGGACAGCTGTCATCTGCTCTTTCTGACATCCATAGATGTGAACAAGGTAGGCCAGCCTTGTAACTTGTTGTTATTAGTCATTGAATATATTTTAATAACTACAGGTTTTTATAGATTTTAAATATTCTGCAAAGAGTTGTTATAAACACTGCAAAATATTTATTGTAGCCCATGATAATATTCAGCATGTTTATGTAAATAAGCTTTAGTAACATTAGAATATTCTTTTGTATGTAATAATTTTAACACTTTGGTATAGGATATTTGACGCTTGATGAAGAAGAAGATAGAAGACAGGGATTAATGTCAAGGTTGACAGTTGAATGCAGCACATGCGATAATATAGAGGTGTTGGATACATCTACCACATGACTGTAGCCCGAAGGGGAACATCTTTCGACGTTAATCGATGACTCGTGTACAGCAGTATCGAAACGGGTGGTGGCTACGAAGGCCTGGCTACATTATGCAGCATTATGAACATGCCATGCATGTCAAAGCCTGCATATTATAAACAGTTAGAGACCATTCTCCTAGTCTTAGAAAGAGAATGTCTGAGTGAACTGAAAAGAGTGGGCGAAAAGGTTCGAAAATCAGTTTTAAAGGAGAACACAGAATTAGTTGTTGGGCAGCCAGCAGACATCGCTGTTAGTTTTGACGGCACATGGGTCAAGAGGCATTGAAGGATGCTGAAGGTGCCACATATAAAGCTGGTGCCTTCTAATTTTCTTCAGTAAGACTTTGGTCTTGAACTTAGGTATATAGACTTTACATTTACTCATTGTAAACAATACCTGAACTTTAAAGCCGTTTTCTCAAATTCGCACTTTTTACCTTTTGAGAAAGGATATCTCTTGAACGATTTAACCAATTTACATGAAATTTTCAGGATTTGTGTATCTCACCATTGTCTTGGGGATGAACAGAGGATTTTTTAATATATATTTTCTAACATGAGTTATTGAATAGAATTGTCAAGCAAATTTGTATCTTATTTTTAAAACCTCGTGATCCGCTTAGTTTTCAAAATATTAAAAAATCCTCTGTTCATCCCCAAGAAAATGGTAAGATATATATATATCCTGAAAATTTCATGTGAATTGGTAAAATCATTCCTGACATATCTTTTCTCAAGCACAGTCTATCGCGAAACAGCATGTTGCCACTTTAACTGCCTGGTTGCCAATAGCAACGCAGTTTTGGTCTTCAAAAATATTTTTTTAGATTCCTGAGTCCATTAGCTATCTACTGATATATAGTTTGCCAGAGGTTTATTGTAATGAGTCCAGTGTGCAGCCTTAGTTCAGTGAGCCTTATTTTTGGGTTGACCCTCCCCTTAAGCGCTGTTTGTTGACGTCTTTCTCAGTTCTACTCAGGGTCATTTGTAGTTGTAACAACTTGGTTTTTAATCTAGATTCAGGGGCCTCCATCGCCGAAGATAGCGTATCTTTGCTGTGTTTCAAGCTATTTCTGTTTTATCCTGTCGGAGGTGCCAGATGTAGGAAATTATTGTTTGTCCCCGTATTAAATTTACGAATAAATTCACTCGAAAGTTTATAGTGTTTAACTTCCTTAAAAAGTCTCTTCCTTTTCTCTCGTCTCTAGTCTCGATAATATTCGCTGAAAATGAAATATAGTCTCTCTCAAATAATAATATAACCTCTCCCTTGTTAGTTTTTTCTCACGAACGCATGTTCTGTTTTTGATTGAAAGTTTATTAAATATGAATATTAATTATGTGACGTCAGTCTTAGACAGAAAGTAAATCAAAGCTAAAAGAGTACGTAATAACATAGCTACTTTATATAGTTGGGCAATTGATAATTTTACAGTTAAAAGTACAAACCTTATCACTATTTTGCCATTTTGTACTAAAAATAAAAGAAATATATACGGCCGGTTGCGTGTTACCATGGTTACAGTGATCAACTCAGTACTTCATGTTAAAATAAGTTTTGGCGAGAATAATTGCTTGGTTCTAATGGGCGAGGGGGTTCTGCATGAATGTATTTCTAGTATCATAAGAATAGGTAATTGAACCTCCATTGGCGTTAAATAATTTGTATGATATGTTCTTTATGTATGCATGTGTGTACATATGTATTCATGGTATATAATTAATGGTTTTCATAGGTTTTCAACATTCAGAGGTCATCTCAGGTATAGATTGTGTATGGTCGGTGGATATTGTAGGTGTGGTTTGTTAGGTGTGATTTATTCACAGGGTCTGAAAAATTGGCCATGCTGTTAAATGTGTAAACTAGACCAGATATATTACTGTAGGTAGCTGATATGATGTATTTTTCTGCATGCATGTATGGTATATAGATGATGGTTTTCTAAAGTTTTCATTATTCACAGGGTCTGAGAAATAGACCGTACCGTAAAGTATAATAAGCATGTTTTCGTATGTATGCCAAGTGTCTCGATGGTGTACGGACAGTTCTATTTGCTGTCGAGCCTCAGCGAGACAGCACTCTATTCTTGACGTGCTAAGATTTCTCCAGAGTTCACTTGCCCCAGTCTTTTACCCGACCTATATATTGTCAAGATTGAGATTTGGCGTCGGTTTGTTTATCGTAATTCCGGGGCAAAAGGTCGAAGTCATTTTTGAAATTAGGGGGAGTGAACGAGATATTGTAAATTTTGTATGCGCACGCATGTAGGTTTCTTTCCATGTGTTCGATCAAGATTTTGAAAACTTTATATACGGATCCGAATTTAAGATCGACATTTTTCAGAAAATCTTGGGTAAGTATGGCTCTGTTTCTTTCTACTGACATACATCAAGGCGATGAACTATTTAGCGTTCAATCTAGAGGGAAGAAATGTGCTTTCATGAGTTTATCGGCTATTTTAACAGCCCAAAATAACCGCTGATCGATTGGTCAACAACATTAAATAATGTCTTACTGCAAGGAGACAAAATGTACTTAAAAGCACTAGATAATGGCTTAATTATCCTAGACCCAGGTGTACAATTTTTGTCTATATAGATAACTTACAAACAGTTGTTATGCACCTATCATCGGCCATCCCTGGGGGTACAACCCCGGGACTTTGAAAATTTGTTTTTAAAAGTGCTTAATTTCCCCTCCCTCCCAAGGGGTACTCTTTGCACAAACAGCCCCTCCCCTGGGGTGAACACCAGGCATGAATTCCACACTTTAAATGGTCTAGCCTTTTTCTATAAATAATAAATGATCTTGTATTGAAATGCAAATGATAAGATGTACGGTGTAAATACATCGCGACATATTGAATTTAAAAATGCTAATTTTGAAAATTCATTCATTCAATTAATTTACGCATTCATGCGTAAATTATTATCTACGAATAATGTACGATGATCTTAACACATGTGAAAAGCAATTTAAAAAGACGATGGCAGAAATACGAGCAGTAACAAAAAAGATTCAATACATACCTCGCTTTCCGAAGACATTTTTGTTTATCGAAGCGTCCAGCAGGCAGCAGCAGAGACAACGATCTTTTGATGTACAATGAGCCCGCAAAATTTTAGTACATTACAGAAATCCCCCCCCCCCCTTTCCCCTCCCTAAATGGCTGAATCAAACTTTGCAATTCTTCCTGGATCCCGGGGGGGAACGCTTGTTTCTAACGCCCCTATATCCCTGTGTTTCCCCTTGGTATGTCCCGGGTTGTACCCCCAGGGATGGCCGATGATAGGTGCATTAGTGTTTCGTGTAGTAAGAACATGTTTTCTTACGAGATCTGTGGATCTGTAATATCGCCTGTACAGGCAAAAACATGCAGCTGCATTATCTGTGATGGCAACAAATAGTGATCTACCTGTTCTTGTAGAGTCGGCTGAGGCACTAAAAGGCATCGACCTGCCCGTTGAGGCACAAAATAACATTGATCTGCCCATTGTGGCAGAAAGTAACAACATTGATCTGCCCATTGTGGTGGAAAGTAACATTGATCTGCCCATTGTGGCTGAAAGTACTGTGACATTGATCTGCCCATTGTGGTAGAGCCTAAGAGCCCATAGAGGCACAAAATAATATTGATCTGCCCATTCTTTTTTGTTATATAGTTTGGGGGTTTGGAATTCTTACTGAGCTTAATGTTAATCATTACACTGACTGGTACCATCTGAACAGCTGGATTACACAGAAGTGTATATTTTTATTTTACTTCAACAAAATGGTTGTTTCAAAATAATATGGATATATTACATCATCTCTTATTGGGTGCAATTTGCTATGAGGAATTATGTATTTCCAACAGGTCATGTGGGTGTGGATCCTGTGTAATGTGTATCAAAGTTGTTTTGGAGAGAGACACCATTGTGTTGGTTTGCTGTATAATCATGTATTTCGACAATTCACTGGGCAGTACAAGATGAACACTGATGAAACCAAATGTTGATTAAACATTACCAGAAATATGGGACAAGATGGCGACGGACATGCGCATATTGCCCTAATATGGCGACCAAATATTACTATACACTATATAGGAGTTGATATAAATATCAAATTTTCACCTATTTTGTTTAAATATTTCATGGTTGCGGAGATCGATAATAGTAACAACATGAATAAGCAATGTTTGTAAACCAAAATCGCAAGTATTTGTCCACATCTAGGTACTTCCCGAGATCGATGTATTTTCATTGCCATTTCGATGCATTATACAGTATAATCAATAGTAATTAGGTCATACATGAGGTAAAACTCCGTCGAATAGGCCAATATCTTTGCGGGCGATGCAAACTGCGGAGATCGCGATGAATTTGCCGATGTTTGATCTGTTAATACAGCTAAGAAAAGTGGCGGTTATTCCACGGCAAACTACTTCCAAAATCGTTTGAAAATCGGCCTTTTTCGTAGTTCTAAGAGTCGTCAATATGGCGTCTTTAAATCTAAATTTTTGCGAAAAGACAAGCTTGATAAATTGTATAATTATCTTGCTTCGAGCAGCCATGTTGGCATGTTTATTGTTTATTAGCAAGGCTAGTTTCCAGTCTATTACTACAGAAAAACAGAGAGATTTGCGTGATCTGCGTGATCGAGCTATTTTCCATGGCAAAACATGTACAGACAAAAGGTCAGCAAGTATCAGGTGTCAGGTCATGCTTGGATTTCATACTACAATCGCGGGATAAAAACATGAATTTTTTCTTTTAAATTTCTCGTTTCTCGCTTTATATATAACATTCTTAAAATATACGCACAGCTTTATACTCCTGCGATATTGCGCTATCTCCTGTTGTGGATGTTTGTTATGGAAGTGATAAAAAAGTGCGGTACTTTTGGCCTCAAAGTCGCATGACTTTGCATCCATTACTATAAAATTATCGCGAAATAAGCCTGCGCCCGGTGTTTGAACATTGCCTCTATAATTTCAAAGTAGTTAATCAAGATGCCATTGACAACTTTGAAGTAAACAACAACTTCTATTAACATTTGATGTTGGTACCAAGAGTTCCATTAACAATAGCACACTCACATATCTTGCTTAATACTGTACAGTATATGCCATTTACAATAGTATAGTGTTGTAGTCACAGTGTTGTAATCTCAACGTTTTGACAACAAAATAAATCAATACATACAGTGTATTGTTAGCAATTTCAATAAGTTCAATATTTAATACTAATTATGTTCAGGAATTTTCCATGCAGTTTGTGCGTCAAGACAGCACTTCCCTTGCGACAGTAACTCCTAGTTTAGTTTTAGTAATTGTTTAGAGGGTAATTGGATATATTTATCTGTTTAGGATGTGTGGATGGTACTATAAAAACTATACGATATATTATGTGAATATAATTGCATAAAATTGTATTTCAGAGGCTGGTGAAGAATTTGGCCACACCGTCAACATGCTTGTCTATACCAATTATTAAAATAGATTTTTAGCGTTCTCGTCATGCCACTAGTTACGTCATTTCTGTCCATCAATGTCAATCTCAGAACAAACATTTCCTCGAGAATTTCTACAAACCTTTTCATTGTTTTAATCAATAAAACATAATTTGTTGAATAAAAACACTCAGCCACTTGCTTTTGACGGAGAACTGACTTTATTTTAACTAAATCATGTGTAAAAGCCAAGTTTAAAGCCGCTAAATTCGTGAATAAACTCGAAAGGTTTTTTGCCATGTTACCATAAAGTTTGGTAGAAAGGTTTGTGAAAAACACACTTCCAAAACGGCAAATTCTGTGAATTGGATTCTGGCTACTTCAAAATGTAGTACAATTTGCAGAATATTTAAACTAGTGCAAAACAAATGAACAATTCAAACAAGAAAAATATAAACAAAGACGAAAACAAAATGATTAGATTCGAGTAGTAATATAGGGGCCGTCTGGCCCCTTTTTTTGAGGGTGAGCATGAGGGTGAGCATCATCATTAGCATATGATGCCTTGCTATCAGGGGCGAAACTACCCGGGGGGCTGTGGGGGGTATGACACCCCACCAGTCTTCAGAAAATTCATGTTTTCGGGCAAATTGATACGATTTTGTAGGGCAAATGTTGAAAATAGCCAAGGCCAGCTATGATGTAGTTGGATGACTTGGACCTGCTTTTGCACTCGTTGTCTATTTGTGACTTCGCCCAACAAAGACGCGCGTACACATTGGGACGAGAACCATAAAGCGGGTTCATTATAACTGTATAACTTATATTATATCATTGAAGTGTGAAAATGTAGCATATTTTAGAGCAATCAGTTGTGTTAAATGGTCGCTTTTAGATTAAACAGATTAAAATTGTTATTCAAACAGACCATAGCCTAACGTTTTTTTTAGATCGTCGGTCGGGCTCAACTTCAGCCACGCCCTTTTCGTCGGGAAAAAGAAGCTAACACCCCCCAGTTGTAATGCCGAAGTTTCGGCCCTGCTTGCTATGTGTTGTTAGGCTGTCATTAGTCAATAAGTCATTAGTAAGTCATTAAGGGTAATTAAGAAGATTATCATAAAAGAGAATATTTAATGGCTAGGACGGGGTAATGTTGCACAATTTATATAGCTGGTGAATAAAACAGGAAAATAATGGATACAGAACAACACATACGATAATATAGCTCCAAATCGAGCGAGCTTACAACCAGGTGTGAAAATTATTGAGACATTCTGGTCATTGCCCCCCTCCCCCCTCACACAATGTTGTAAACATAATACAAAGGCAAAAGGAAATTTTTCTCAACATTGTCTATGGGGGTTGGGGGGCAAAGACGTAAGAAGTGGGAGAAAATGTGGAAAATCTCATTATTTTTGCACTTGATTGTAGCCCCAAAATCTATACCTTGCGCTCAGACCAATATTAATCACAATTAATTAAATCACTACGTTCTCTGACCAAATAAATTTATTCACAACATACGCGCGTATATATAAATCCTATACTATTATCAGCAACCCGATTTGCATAATATAGTCCCCGTCCGAAGGCGGGAACTGGGAAAAGCAATATAATTATTGACTCCAGCTGTATATAGAGATCACTACATAAGACCCGCTTCCGGGAAACAGTTCTGGGAAAACCCTCGATTTCCAGGTACAATTTCGTTTCATTATAGATTGTGAGCAAAGCATTTTAAGAATATCGTTCGAATGTAGGCTATATATTTGAAGGTTTTTTTGCTCGCATGGAAGGCGAAAGGGAGGAAACTACTAATAACGCAGAGCAACAAGATGAGAATATCAATTCTGTGTCCAGCGATGGCCAAGAAACATGCGTAGGGCCGTCATTTTCGACAGCTTCGTCGAGTTCTATACCCGGCCATCTTGATCATGAGACACAGATGGACAGCAGTGAAAGAACTTTAAATGGTAGGTATTTTAACTTAGTGTACTACAAAGAATTGGGAAATATGGCTAGTATGCAACTAGCTCACAGATCGTCATGAATGCTCTTTTTTAATAAAATATACGCACTTTCGTTTTGGATTTAGATCATTCAGTTGTCTTGCCCGGGCAGATACTCATATTGAAAGTCTTGAATTCTAGAGTTCCAATAGCTTTTTCCTGAATTTTAACGGTGTAATTCGGAAATAATTCTTCCGTAAATTTAAAATTAATTCATATGAAATATCTTCTGAATATATTGAATTTTCGTTCAAAGTACATAAAGCATAATTCATAAATAATATTGCTTATAACAGGACTCTTACCATGCAGGACTGTCTTTACTGTTGGTCATGGTAGCATTACTGGTTGGGTGAAAATATGCATGCCCATTTGTATATGTAGGTTATTAATATGTCAAAATCAATGGATCTCTCACTTCTCCACAACTTGGAGAATATTTAAATACATGGAAGAAATTTTTAAATTAAAAAAAAATTGACAATATCACCTTTTATAGCCTGCCACTGTAGTCATGGTAACTGGTCATGCTATGAGAATTTAGATACACTTAGATAGTCTAAAGGTATGTTTGCACTTCTACGATTTCAGGTTTTGGTAATTGTCAGCATGTAGTGACGAATCATTTCAGTAGATGATGTTGTCACATGAAGTTTACCTCATATTTTTCATATATCAAAAAGTGGATGTGAAAATATGACAACAAATCGCAGACTGTGAACAATAAGCTTAATGCACTAGTCAATTGAAACCCCCCCGGGCATATGTGGGGTGTTAACGGGACTTTGCAGGGGAAGTACAGAGTGTTTACAAACGTTGCCATCATGCTACCCGGGGATTTTAACACTGACACAAAGGCCGGGATAAAATGCCAGGATTTGACTCTCGTAGATCCTTCCATTTAATAAACCGACATGCGTTTGCCAGACTTTCTTCTTTGGCAGCTCCCTGTAACAGCACATGTTTATATAAAAAATGGCTTATCAGACGACTAGACGGAAAGCTAGACTTTGGAAAGCTAGATGTTCGGCCTGACAAGCTGGGCAATTTAACAAATGGACAACATGTTCAGGTCGGGATTTTAACACTCGAGAAATGTTAAAATCCCTGCATATTCCCCGGGGGTCGGGGAGGGGGTTTAATTGACTAGTGCATAAAGACAATAGATTTCTGATTGTTGAAAAATGTAAATATTGGAAATTTTCATAGCATGACCATATGCAGCTGCTATGGCACAGCAGCCCTTGTCATTTTCAACAGCAAACAGAACAGAGATAATAAAATTGCCCTCGAAGTTGAAATTATCAATGGCAATAGCACTTTCCTCCTCAGGGGATTGTTGAGCTTTATTATTTAGTGTTACACAAAGTTTTGGGAGGCTTGAGGGGTGCATGCAGTACACATGGTTAAATTATATTTATAAGGATAAACAAGCTTCACAGAAACGTTGTCTAAGACTAAATAATAAAGCTTGACAAGCCTCTGTGGAGGAGAGTAGTAATACCATAAAGGCCCATAAAGATAGAGCATATCGTATACACACAAGTTACCTCAAAAACTTTGTTGTTGCCACCATCAGTTTCATTGAGCTCTGACCCAACAATAATTTGCTGTGTGTATACTTGTTAATTAAGGCATTCAGGGAGCCACAGGGATGCCAGAGAGGGGGGGCAAGCACCCTTCCTGCCCTTTCCTACGGGGGTGGGGGCAAAAGTGCCCTTTTAATATAAATAGAACAAGAACAAAACTGTCAAAGAAAAGAGAATACAACTGTAAGCTAAACGATCAGTAATTCATGTTGGGAAAGTCAATTTTTTATTGTTTTTGTTCTGTACTTCTTTATGTCTAATTGTACATGGTCCATGTCATGGAAATAATGAGTTGAAATTTGTGAATCATTGAAATAATGAAATCCCACTGAAAGGGCGTGACTGGAAAAATGTCAACTGTCCTTATGTTCCAATTGCCCCCCCCCCCCTTGCCCTACCATTGCTCCGATGCCACTAGAGAGCCACACGTCCTTGAGAGAAATAGCCTGCGTAGCTGGCGGTTTTAAGGGGTTGGGGGTTGAGGCGCGGGCAGCGAAAAATTATAGGGAGGTGGGGCGCAGGAAAGGCGGAAATGCGGGCGAGAAAAACCGCTTGCCACAAAACTAGCTGTAAATCTGTTACGCCCCCGACAACATCACAAAGCTCAATGGTCTTCAATCATATGCCATCTGTGTTGCGGGTTGCATTTAAAAAACAACAATCTCTCCTATTCGTACGTTTCTACCGCAAATCATGTAAACGCGCGCTAACAAAAATTTTTCAAAAGAAGCAGAAAAATCAGTTGGCGCATCGTGCATTTTTTTGGAAAATGTATTCAAACTTTTCAGGAGCATCTGAGACCATGCGGACTTACAGCTGTTTACTGTGAAGTGGCCCAAACCTGTAGTTCTGTTCGGGTTTGCAAAATATCATGTGCGCGAAGCGGTTGTCAGTGCCTTATGCACATTGCTTCATTTATTTTATGCCTAATACGCGGTGCTTCAATTCGGTGTTATACGGCTCTTCTATTAGAATTCTCGCTATTGTTGTCTCATTTATATTGAAACGCTTTATTCGGCACTAAATATTAATTTACGCTCTCCCATGCCGAGTATAATGTAAACACGTGCAGCTGACCCGCTTGATTGACAAGTACTTAAAATACTAACCAATCAGTACAGGTAATCAATACTAACCAGCACAGATTTACAGCTAGTTTTGCGACAGGCGGTTTTCTCGCCCGCATTTTCGCCTTTCCCGCGCCTCGCCTCCTTAATTTTTCGCTGCCCGTGCCTCAACCCCTAACCCCTTAAAACAGCCAGCTATGCAGGCTATGAGAGAAAGGGTAAATGAATGGCAAATAAATACATGCAGTTATTGGGACATGTCGAAACTTGCCTGTTTTTAATTGTCTAGTTGAATGGCATAGATATTTGTATGGTTTAAGAGTGACTGAATGCCTACGGCAAGGATACACAAACCAACTACAGACAAGATGAATATAAATTATTTATACTGTCTTATAGGATATAGGTTTGTGTTTGGGTAAAATTTCATAGTTTGAATAATGTACCAATATTTGTACTTGGTTTATTGGATTTAATAGGGGCATGACAACCAGGGGGGAGGAGGGGTGAGTGGGATATCCCTCAAGTTGCTTAATTTGAATGTTAAAAATTGGTCAAACCATTCAAACAAGATTTGTTTAGTTTATTGTGTCTACCACTCTGAGGTGGACGGAAAGCGTTAACAGGTTTTGCAACCCAATTGACAAAGGTTCCGAGGGTTAGTTAGTTAAGGTTAGTGCCTAAGGGTTAGTTTTTACCGAGGGAGGAAAACCGGAGTACCCGGGGAAAAACCCTCGAAGCACAGGACAGAACCAACCAATCTCTACTCACATGAGTTTATCAAGGACACTGACGTTACCCAACCTAAGTAAATCCCAGTCCTCGACCTGCTGTATAGCCGGCTTAACTCAGAGGTAAGGGGCAGCGCGCTAACCGCGTCTGCCACCCGTGCTTCCCTTTTCAGTCCTTACTTCCAGAGCATGTTCGCAGGCGAAGTACACTTCGAAAATATCAAGAGAAAATGTGCTGAAATTTAAGGCAAGTCCGCAGTCAAGGATCAAGTGTTGGTCAATAGTTTTTCCAAGTATTAGAAAACAGAAGCCCAACAGCAATTGTCCATCGAGTATATTGACATATACTCTGTAGTAAAGTTCTGTAATCTCGAGACTGCAAACCATTGGAACCAAGACCTTAAATAATCGTGTTTGATCAGTAGTTTCGATGCAAAACAGTGGCTTTGACTCATGACTGATTTATTTCTTAATATATAAGATTTACAAACAAAACAGTTGGTCATTTTCATTGGAAAAGTTGGTCCTTACTGTAATATCATATGGCACTCCCCCTCAAATTGTGAGTCTTTCGCCACGCCCCTAAAAATCCAGAAAAAGCAGCTTATGACAGAGTCAAATGCAGGGTTTTTGTGGCCAGTTTTTATACCTATCAATGATTGGTACCTTTTGTACCTTTCAAACACCCAAAAAATATTCAAAGTGTTATGGGAGGGGAGACTGCTTTCTGGTGTTACTACAAAAGCGACCATGTGATAAAAATAAGCCAATCAGATGAATGTAACTATTCGCCATAGACAACGAGGCCGAGTTGTCTAATTGTTTTAGTATACGCTCCTACTCTAAGTACAGACTCTAAATAAAATTGGAAGGATTTAAACAAAATTTCAAATCATGCATGAACGTTTAAAGGCCTTTAAATAGTTTCCTTCAACCTTCGCCTGCTGCGGCATTTTTGTTTAGTGTTTGCGAACAAGCTGGCGAAACTTTCCTTGAAAATATACGGCTTGTGAGTTTTAAAAATATACTAAAACAGCCAGTGTATAAAAGTCATGACGTCAAGGGAAATTACAAGCGAAGTTTTCATAATTGTAGGAGGAGGAAATTTTCAAATTGTAACAACATGGCTTCCCGAAATGTTGCTAGCCTATGCTATAGTTTACGTTAAAAAGTCGTATAAAAATGCAGGCAAACCAATCCTAATGTCGTTAATATCTATGAAATACATGAAAAAAGTAACTGAAAAACACAAGTCTTCCGACCATATTTTGTAGTCTTTTTGGCTCTTCAGGGAAAGAATTTTCAACAAAATTCTCGATTTCATACCCTGTTCCCTGTTTTAAAAATCGTTCATAGCTTTCTTTAAAATGGGATACATTGCCAGGGAAATGTCTATTTATATAGGCGGTAAAAAGTTTATCAAATTGCAGATTTAGAAATTAGTATTAATGTGCCTCTTTTATCAATCTTAAAATTACAGTCTCAGATTAATGCATTTTAAGTAGGGTGGCGAGTGGCGAGGATATGTACTCGACATTCTTTCCAAGACAAGATATTTTCTAGTTCTAATAATAGCCGAAAATTTACCATCAAAGGTTAGGAATATATAAAGATAGCTATGTCATTAAGTTGTTCTTTTGGATAGAAAATTACCATCTAGGTTAACTAAAAACATCTAGGCTATAAATAACTAAAAATTATGGTAACGTATTCCGTTAGTAGACAAACAAATAATGGCTATATAATGCCCACTATGGATATTTGCATTTTCTCTTCAATGTCTTGAACATACTTTCACTATATCACTGCGGACACGTGGTCTGAATAATTGAAAATTCTTCTCTGCAACTGTATGATGTATGATACAGTGGTTGAAATCCATGTAATTACTTTATTGTGATATAAATCGAAGTGGTAATCTCTTTTGATTGTTCTACAAGTCAGCCATTACTAAGGGACCAACTGACAACACTTTTAGCGTGCAATGGTTGAAACTTATTGTTTGAAATCTATTTGATCCTTCATATGTTAAAATAATGTAGTAATCTGCTATTTTTAGAGTTCGAAGACATTTAAAAAAGAAATTGAGACAATTGTCCTGCATTTTTGGTGCCTTAATGGCGGATTTCTATTGTCTAGCAATGTTTTACTGCATGGCTTCATTTTCTGCACCAGTGAACAGTAGGTTGCGCTATCCAGTCTATTTTTCAGATCAGTGGTATACATTCAAAGCAAGATGCCCATGCAGTCCACCTAATATACTACATATTTTACAAATACTGTATTATTATGGGACGATGTAGCAACGAGCCATGAATACTAATACTTGTCGTTCATGTTTTTATTCCTACACTGTTTAAAACAATAGGAAATACTATATAACACCTTAGTAGATTCTCATCATTTAATTGGTTGATTATGATCACGTGACGTTGAAATAAAAGTGACGTTGAAATAAAACTCGGCTGTCGCCTCGTGGAATGGAAAATTCCATCTTTCACCGAATGAAAATATTTTTACCATTGCACTCATAAACATTCATTATTTGTATATACTATTCGATGGTTTGAGCCATGTTATATTTACGACTATTTGCAGCTTTATATCCACATAACATCGTCTTTTTAAAATAACTAATGATTGCAAACACTACAATATAACTACAGTATAACTTTAAACCTTTTTACTGTGGTTTCTCATTGTAAAAGTTTATAGTAATTAACTTTGGTTCTGCTTTTGCTTTTAGACAACAATGCCAATGGAGTGCAATTATGTCCGGACTGTAAAAGTAAGCTTGATCCTAATGTACACACATTTTGCTACGGGTGTGGGAAAAACATGCAGGATTTTTTTTCCAATGTGCATAAAAAACAAGGTAAGGATGTAAATTGATGTTTAGAATTTTAGCCTGTGTTAAAGATCTTCGGCTAGCCGCTAGTTACAGGTGGTCGTAACTCGTTATTGTCGCAGTGTCCCTCTTCAGATTTAATAATATAAATTAATAGCATTTTGTCCAGTTAACTTAATATGTGAAGTACTTCGATTCTTGGTAAAGTGCGCCATTGTACTTGTGATGTGTATTTTTACATGTATACTGTACTTCAACTGAGTAAACATGTGTTTAAAAAATACATTTTGCATTCCATTTGGCAATTTGCACGATTTCCAACCTGATAAAATTTTCATGTAGACGGTAAACAAACTTGTTTTGCACTACGGACGTATCGTAACGAAACGTAGCGTATTTCTTTGTTTTGGGAGCACGGAGCAGATGCTCAAACTAAAGAGATGAATGAATAATTCGAAAAATCTGACGAATAGTTAATATTTTGGAAACATTGATAATAAATAACGAATAATTGAGTCTCAATTATTCTGCTTCCATCCGCGATATATTTATCGCCATGTAAACACACAAATAACTAAGTAACTAGAAATACATGCATGCAGAATCCCCTCGCCCATTTGAACCAAACAATTTACTCCCCAAAAGTTATTGTAACATGAAGTACTGAATCGACCACTGTAACCATGGTAACGCGCAACACTGTATATTTATTTTACTTTTAAAATTTGTAAAAAATATTGATATTTTGTACTTTTAATTATAAAATTATCATTATCAATTGCCCAACTATATAAATTGGGTATGCTATTATGTACTCTTTTAGCTTTGATTTACTGTAACATTCAACCTTAGACGTTCACAAAACGTTTCGAAATTTTCATAAAACCCAACTGCTTTTCGAGCAGTATTTTTATACTTCGGCACTTGCTTTTGAAATGAAGTTTTTGAGATTTAATGTTCATGTATTTTTCTACAACGTATTTGAATCAATACTAAAATACTTTTAAGATCAATAATGTTATATTGACCACACAGAATGATCTACGCATTTTCAAATTCACAAACTATACTGCATGCTATAAATCGGCAAAGCAGTGCAAGTATGCAAAATAGATACTTTTCCGGTCTTTCGACTGTTTTTCTTCTTGTGGATTTGTCCTCTAAATACTTTTTCTTGTTTTGGATACTTTTTGATTTGTATTTATTATGTCCTAACTCCTGAGTATTATAAAATGAGTGCAAAACTATTTTTGAAAAAACTTTGCAAAATGGCAGTCTTCTTTCGGCCTGAACTCGCGCATGCGCATAACTTAAAAAACCGTCCATGACAAAAAAAAATGGCGCACAACTTTGCATTCCGCTATGTTTTCACATACCCGGGTGTAAATATCCGAGCGGAATTAGTACCCTCGCACGGCGCTTCGCGCCGGCTCGGGGATAAAGGAACATTATTTCGGCTAAAATATTCGTTTTATAAAACACAGTTGTTGCTCGTTTATTAAATATTACATATATATATAAATAATGACATTGACACGCAATAAAACGCTACCGTACGTTTTGAAACGATTGAACTGGAAAACAGACTTTATCATAACATTTGTTCATTGCTCGCAAAACACGGCAACGTAACAACGCATTAAACTTGATCCTACCCGAATTACATTCTGGCGTGTAGTGCGGGCGCGGGCAGAAAGAGGAACTGTTGTAACATTGACCACGTGATCGTTTGATCTGTTTCACAAGTAGCTTTCAGTTCTTTCAAAAAAACCCAACTCGATCACCAAGGGCGAAAATCCATCTCAAAAAGTGGGGGGGATGCAGGGTTCTCTATAGTTGTGAGCGGCGCAGGTAAAAGAGGTATCTGTTATGTTGCGCCGGAGGCGCGATACACCTCTAGGGGGGTCCAGGGGCATGTTCTCCCGGAAAATTTTGAAATCTGAAGTATCTGAAATGCCATTTCCTGCATTTTGAGGGAAGATTTAAGCTTTATAGAATTCTAAAGATTATAACAGTAAAACGTCATATCAATTATAAAACACACAACTGTTCTTGTTTACAACAAAATTCCTTTCTCTCACACTTCTGTGTTTACAACAAAATGCCTTTATACAAACTCTAGGATTCTCCAGGCGGTAAACAGTAGTCGTGAAAACGGTAAATTTTACCGGTTACCGCCTGATAAGGAGAACCCTGGGGATGGAGCCTGCTGATAGTTCTGGAGGCATGTAACACATTTAATGTTTTCAGGGCATTTCCGCATCATTTATAGACATCTCCCGACGGAAGCGTAACTTGGGTCTAAGCGTTAGGGGTGTAGGTATGTTTTGCCCGACGAAAGGGCGTAAAGGGGCCGGCCAAAACCAAAATTGTCTATTGAGGCCCCACGCTGCTAGCAGGATTGCGCAGGTATCGAAGGCTGTATGGGGTATAGTGGCATTCTCCTCAGAAAATTTTTGAAATCTAGAATGTCTGAAACGCCGTTTCATGCACTTTGGGGGAAGACTTTACAGAATTCTGATGATGAGAACATGTCGTATAAGCAAAAGTGGGGGGGCCCCTTCTGCCCAAATATTGATCCCCCTCTGCCCAAAAAGTGGGGGGGATTCGTCCCCCCATCCCCCCAGGATTGACGCCCTTGTCGATCACTAACAATATCTACCTAGTAACAATAACTGCCTGCAATAGGGAAATTTTACTGTAGACTTTTTGCGAAACTGGAATTTTACTAATGTCAATTTTTAGCCTGTATGTTTATAATATATACGATAGGTTTTCAAACTAGGCTATATCACGAAAAGGCATGTAATTTATATTTACATGTTATTTTTTATCAAGACTGGTGTAGCCATACGTAGAAAATGTGATTGTTAAGAAGTGACATTTACTGCTGTCAAATTTGAGGGATAAACCTCTAAACACATCACATCATAACCTCGCAAGGTACAAGCTAAATTCGTGTCATCTAATGCTAATTTTTAAGTATGTGGATTTAATTTGTTTTTTAGACACCAATCTTTCTCACACATCCGTATCTGTGTCTGGTAGCTCTGAACAAATATCGAACAGTGTGATTGTTGTTGCAAGTAATATTATGGAGGTCAAACAACAAGTTGTTGTGAGAGAAACAGAAACGGCTGTTGCGGAGACAGTCGGACAAGGATCCCAACAGCTTACTGCAGCTGTGTCAGAAAAGACATCTGTGAAAGAAGAAGATAGGGTGGAAGATGCAATGTCACAAGCAGGAAATGGAAATGGTAATGAACTAAATGCATCTGGTGCTGGACATAGTGTGTCTAGTAGCGCTGAACAAACTTCAAACCATGTGATTGTCGCAAGTGAAGTTGAGAAAATAAAGCAAGTTATGCTGCAAGAAACGGTGGTTACAGAGACGTTGACAGAAAGCGTGCAACAGTCCTTTGCTTCACCAGAGAAGATGACTGTTGACGATCAAAATATTCATGAAGAGGGTAACGAAGGTGGTGAAACAGATCCTCAGCATATAGTTACAATAGGGACACTGGTAGAAAGCGTGCAACAGTCCTCTGCTTCACCAGAGAAGACGACTGTTGACGATCAAAATCATAATGACGAGGGTAATGAAGGTTGTGAAATAAATCCCGAGCATGTAGTTGCACTAGGATCTGCGAGAAGCGATTTACTTTCTGAACACAGTGTGGGAGTTGAGCATACAGTACGGGGTGACAATAAGGGTTTATTGCAAAGTAATGAAAATAACCCGGAGATTTTTCGTCATGACGAGAATGTTTGTGGAACAAATTACGACAAACAGAGTGGCATGACTGAGCCGGATGATGGGAAATCTAGGTGTGCTGACGAATTGACGAATAACCCTGACCCTTGTATAGAAGAAGGTGAAATACTAGACTTAACAGAGTTAAATGAAGTTTTCGACAAATTTTATAAACTCTTGGAAGACATGCGAACGCCTGGAACTGGAAACGTTGATGACGTGCAAGGTACACAGGAACCTGTACAGGATCTGAAAGGGAAGAAAGAGGGCGAGAAAAAAGACGAAAATAGCGAAGAAACGCGGATAGAAAACGAAGTACCGAGCAACAATTCTGTAACTGCTGATGCGAGTGGTGAAGGCAGTGAAGATGGTGAAAACGTTGGAGATGATTTAAAGCCGGAAACTACAGGAAATGACGAAAACATTCCAACGCGAAACAGCGAAGAGGAAGCGAATGTGAATTTAAATATAAAACCGCAACAATCAAGTGGTGTTCAGGTATGTTTTTTCGAATACAAGCGGCATGATGTAGCTGAAGATTTGAGCGAAAACAGGACAGGATTTTCTTGATTTACTCTATTACCTCCAAAACTCTGTTCGTTTTGCTTTTACTCAAATCATTCAGTGTCATCTGTATACTTCGGGTACTTTAAGTATGTAACTTTGAATAAATTTTAGGAGGCATTTTAGGTACTTCATTCCTCCGTGGAGGCTTTTCATGCTAAGCGTTGCACGCATAAGCTTTTCACGCACCTCGCAGATATAAAATTTGTTCTACACTATTATTAGTGCACTGTAAAAAATAGTTTGGGAGTACAGTTATTTTCTGTTTTATACAGTCTTCTGTTGGGTAAGTATTTTGTCACAGTATCTGTCGAAAACAAAATTTGTTTTGAAAGTTTGATTTTTAAGTACGATTTTTCAAGCTTTTATTAAGAAATTATTGTCATGTACGCTTTGGCGGCCCTACAATCATGGACAAAACAGTTAATAAAATTGATCGAAATTTTAAGAAAACACATTCAACTAACTTCATTAGGCTTTCGCCCCCTCTCTCCCATCCAATGTTGCTATTATTTTCCCCACACTGCAAACGCGAAATGACAACATTGTCTAGGGGGGAAGGGGGGTATTATAGGTAAGATACAAGTTTAGTAGGCCTACAAGTTAATTTCTGACCGAGACACCTTAGAATTTTATTAACAAGTTATGTCCACGATTGTCTGAGAACGGACCTTAATTTAAAATAATTACCATTTGTAGGGTTATATTGACAACTTAGCGTTTGAATAACTCTGCTGAGCATTAGATTGTCATAAGTCAAACCATGTTTTAAAGATTTAAAGGGGATTGTGCGTCTATTTCTTTCTTAAGGGATACATAAACATTTGATACGCGATATTGACTGTCGCAATTATCATAGCGCGCGTAGCAATTGTACTGTCAAGTTAATAAGCGCACACGGAAACTTTTGCTAATATCGTATAAGATGTATGGTCATTCCATGTTTTCTGAGTTATCATCTTTTAGTAATAGAGCACTATAATTTAAAGTCAATTTCTGGCCCATTTACCGAAAATGCTGTCATAACACGACAGTAGTTTACATTATAGGCACGTTTAATTTTGGTCGAAGATGCTATGTTTTTTAATGTAACACGTTATATATCACGTTATATACTAAATATATCACGAGAGTTTAGAAGCATTTATCAGATATAAAACAAAATTTGCTATGTACTAGTGCACTATTAGTGCGAGTAACTTAACATAAGTGACTGTGTACTAAAATATCTGCAGAAACAATCGAATGTAATATGATCAGCATTATATTGTGACTCAATGCATAAGAGCTCAACGTTTAACCGCACGGTTAACCGTAGCTAAATTTTAAGAATTACTGAAAGCAATGTTATAAATTGATATATTTTGTGATTTGTTCCATTTATTTAACATAAAAGATCCCACTAGAGACATTTTTACGGTAAGTATGGTTACCGTTGGCGTAATCCAACGGTTAACCACGGTTAACCATCTTTTTGATAAGAAAATTTATGTCTGGTTATTTAAGTTACAGCGGTTAACCGTCGTATTTCTGAACAATATGTTCACTTGATATTTATTAATAACAGCAAAACACGTGTATTGAATTTTCCTGATACATTTCTTATTACTATATTTCTAACTTCATGTTTAGTCTACTGCATACGCATGTACTTGCACTAAAGGAGCTCGTGAGGATATCTTGTAAAATTAACATATATACTACTGATCAGCTTTGCCTTTGGTAAAACATTAAAAATAGTTCAAAAACTAATAAGTTTGGCATCATTTGAAAGCTTAAAGGTCTGGGTTTAAACGAATGTGTAATATGGACCTTAAATTTATCAGCAACTGATTGCGTGACACTGCGAAAACTGCAATGTATCGCAGACAATCATGGACAAAATAGTTAATAAAATTGATTGAAATTTTAAGAAAACGCATTCAACTAACTTCATTCATTCTTTCGCCCCCTCTCCCCCATCCAATGTTGCTATTATTTTCCCCACACTTCAAATGCAAAATGACAACATTGTCTAGGGGGAAAGGCGAGTATTATAGGTAAGATACAAAAATTATAGTACAAGTTATTTGCTGACCGAGACACGTTAGAATTTTATTAACAAGTTATGTCCACGATTGTAACATGATTTTAACGTATGCTGTAAAAATGTAAAATATTTTAAACTCTTTTTAACTTGCATTGTCGACAACAGAACGAAGTTTCTAAAAAGGAAGAAACTCTTCTAGAGCAGTCTAAGAAAGCAACCACTGATCCATTATCAAATGCTAATGGATCTGCTTATCGTGCGGATGAGGTAATGAACCGTAATCTATATTCTTATAGAGTTTATAATCAATCAAGCAATCAATACTTAATTCGAAATACCCTTATTGAAACGAAGGTCCTAGATTAAGCATGCAGTCACAGATAAAAACATTGTCCGGATCTCCTCACTTCCAAATAGATTTCGAAAATAAAAAAACAGTAAAATTTTTCTATTTGTATTCATTGGAAAGTTTAGCTTAGCTATCCAAGCTTTCTGATGATAGGTTATTTTTAAAATTTGAACTTTTGGTTGGAAAAATCATGTTTTCCGCGAGTAATTGCGATTGGCAAATAAAAAATGTTGAGGTGCGATAAAGTATGTTATTTTAACTCTCCGCGCTGTAGGTTGCTTTTCCTCTCCAATAACCATGCCTTTATATAACGGAAGTCTTAATCGGTAGGTCGTGCGAACCCTGATTTTGACAATATTAAACACCGCTATCTTTTGGTGTTTTAGAACAGCCGTTATAGTTGTTTGAAAAAGGAAATTTCAAATTCCTGTGAGCTGAATGTTACAATATTGAAAATTTTACTTTATGGTTGTGCTGCGAGCCAGCGAACGCCGGGTACACGATCAGTTTATGATTACATTATTATCATCACGTTATTAAGTGGCAATTTAGAATATCACATGATATATCACATTATTTTATCATTTATTGTTCTGTTTATTATGAATAGGAATATTATGAATACAGAAAACCAAAACTTGAAAAGGAACAAGGAAAGAAGAACAAGAAAAAAGGAAAAGGCAATGATGATAAGTAAGTTTAATGTGATTTAGAATTATACGTAATACTTAAAAAAGAGTTGGAGCGCTCTATCATAATTATTGGATATGATAAAACTCAAATTAGGAAGTTTTTAAAATACGAACACAAAAGACAGAGTGGTACAGTGTAAACGTAATGTTCAAAAAACGAAACTATAACATATATTTGTTGCGCATGCATATAAGACTTATAAGAATTTAACACTTCAGGTACGTAACTTTAGTAGGTATTCTAGTTTCACTAATTGTTGTCATTTTGGTAACAAGTAAAAACTGATTATAGTCATTACTTCGTAATCACTGAGAGATATTCGTATCCTTCGCGTTCGCCTGCAGCATTCTGTTTCCTATATAGTTAATTATAGCACTGACAGCATTGCAGATGGATTGATTTTGGGAAATTGACAACATTTTTGTTTTGGGTAACTACAAATCTGATTCATCAGTTATCTTTGAAAATGGCGTAAAATGATGAGTTTAATTATACGAGAAATCCGAAGCTTTTTGCAAGGTTTTATGAATTTGGACCGAATTTCTACTGAAGCATTTGTGAAAATTGCTTCTGTATTCGCCATTCGAATGTTCAAGTGTTGCGGCTTTAACTCAAGCGCCTGCAAATCTTGATTAACTTCAGGGTGGATTGATACAGGCTTTCTTTCAGCCAGTTAAGAGCATGAAAGATTTGTGGAATTGTCCAGGTCAAATTGGAACAGTTCTGTCTATTACATAATTAATACTTACGTTATTCGAATACAAAAGGATAAATCAGGAAGTATCAGAAAACCTGGAAAGTCGTCCTTCGGTTTGTCACAAGGCAATGTACTGTATACTTTTACACGAGACGTGAAGATATTATTTTTATACTGGATAATATAGAACACAATTCCAATTCAATATCTCATAGCACCGACGAACTTCCTAATGAAATCAATCAGGTGTTCCTCACACCGATGGCTATTTTCAGCCCTTTACCGCCAACTAATTCACAAACAAACATTGATGGGGAGGTTTATCGCGTTTCCGAGTTTTCTGTCTTCCTCAAATTCGCATCTTTGAACCCGAATAAGGCATGCGGACCCGATGGCATACCTAGTTGGGTGCTTAAAGAAAACGCCGATATTTTAGCTTCTCCAGTAACAGAGATTATAAATAGTTCTTATAGTGGAGCCCGACTCCCTCTCATGGAAGTTCGCGAATATCATCCCAATTCCGAAAGAAAAACCACTACGCGATGTTAATAAACATTTGCGCCCGATTTCTCTGACACCAGTTTTATCTAAAGTCGCTGAGGATTATGTAGCTGAAGAGTCCGTCGACGAAGTTAATTATCTATGAAGTAATAACGCGAAATGAGCAGCGCGCGTGATAACTGGGGACACATATGAAGTTCGTTCTAAACAAAGATTAGAAAACCTTAATGGGAACAGATTGAAAAAACGGTTAAATACCACCTCATTAATAATGGTTAAATACTTGTTTGTGCCAGTTATGGCTATCTTGACATTGTATATAGTGACTATAAAGAACAAGACGCCTGCTCAGGCGTTCGCTCCACCGGCCAACGCCCAAGGCTAATGGCAACGAGTGCACCCCAGCCAAGGAAGACATAATAACATACACGTTTCTGTAACAATTTGCATTTATACGAGTTACTGCTCAAGGTTTTCCCGTGTAACATCGCCTTAATGTTCAAGACTGTGTAATTATATACACTTATGTCTTATCAGTTTTGTAGAATTGTGCTATATATCAGTACTCCTGACAGAGACAAGTTAGACAACTAGACAACCAAAAGTCAAAACATGCCGTGATGCAAAATTTAAGGAAAACCAAAATAATTAACAAAAACCTTGACCTTATTTTGTGTATTGTTCATATCAGAGATCAGATTCAAGAATCAACATATTTCAACATATAAATCGGGCCACTCGGCTATCCAAATTGTGGACTTTCCTTCTTGTTGCAGCAAAAAATGACGTTAGTTCACAGTTCAGAGTACAAAAAATACGAAATGCATAAAAAACACGGTATAATTCGGTGAAAAATCAACGAAATTGTGTGAAATATTATTTGCACACACTTGCAGCTAAAGACAGGAATCTAGTCCGGCATTATTTGATAATGTAGTAAGTTACTTTAAATAGTATTTTTTGCCGTTCTTTTCAGCGAGCTTGCCTGTGGCGTAGTGGGTTAGGGCGTGCGTTAGCTGGGGCTATACTGTATTGTAGGTTCAAGCCCCCGCCAAACACTTTTTCTTAATTTTTTTGTTAAGTTTTTTTAAGTTCTCGATAATTTTAACTTTCTAAGACTGGTTAGGGTTAGGAAAGGGGTTAAGATTGGGGTTGGGGTTTGTTTATTTTTATAAAAACTTTAGATTTGTAGTACAAATCATGCCGGATTGAAAGCCTGTTCGCAGGCTAGCCCGGACTAGATTCCTGTCTTTAGCCGCAAGTTTTGCACACTCATCACGCCATTTTGAATCTGATTGCACACTGAACTATATAGGTCACTGAAGCATACTCGCGACCATTACCTATAATATCCATAAAATACCCCCATAAATAGTCGTTATTATCCATAAATGTACATAAGAAAGCATAAGTTTACGATCGAATTTGGGTTACCTGTAGAATGTTCATTTTGCGACACCCAAAATGAAAACGACAGAAACAGAAAATTAGCATTTTAAAGCTCCACGCGGCTGCGCCGGGTAGAGCAATAAAGCTGAAAGGTTTGTTAAACCTGCCGTACATACGAAAATTGATCCAAACCAATACGGTACCGTCCCTAAATATAGTACTACCCATGCCCTCGTAAGTATGCTTCATCACTGGAATGATTCAACGGACGAAATGGCGCAACAACTAGAATAGTTTTATTTGACTTCAGAAAAGCGTTCGATCTGATCGACCATCACTTGCTTCTCACGAAAATAGCAACATATGATATACCCCAGTGGACGATTAAATGGATTACTGATTTTTTAACATGCAGAAAGCAACGAGTAAGGCTTAGCCAAGATTGTCACTCAGAGTGGGCGTCGGTTCATGCAGGAGTTCCTCAAGGAACAAAGTTAGGCCCAAGGCTGTTTATAATTATGATCAATGACTTAGATATCCCTACTTTGAAAATCTGGAAATACGTTGACGATACGACCATGGCGGAGACTATTGAAAAAGGGAGGCGTGAGTTCAATCCGACGTGGACGATCTAACAAATCAAACATTAGCTAACAAATTCCAGCTAAACCAAGGAAAATGTAAAGTGCTGCGAATACGATTTAGTAAGACCGAGACACAGTTCGACGCAACTAAATTCATGAAAGATCTCTGGAAGTGGTTAGCAGTGCCAAGATATTGGGTTTAATTGTTTCAAGCGACCTTAAGTCGAAAGAACAGGTATCACAGGTTGTTAAAAAAGCACAGAAAAACCCAGTTGAAAAGATCTAATGTGGGCACTAGTGAACTTGTCCAGTTTTACATCACTTGCATCTGGCCCATCACGGAATACGCGTGCCCGGTGTTTCATAATGGTTTAACCAATTATTTATCAAGAATTATTATTTGGAGATGATACAGAAAAGAGCTATGCGAATTATCTTCCCATGGACTCCATACGAAGAGGCTTTATCCATCGCAGGTCTACAAACCCTGTATGCTAGAAGACAAGAGCTAACGGAAAATCTGCTTCAAGATATAATGACTAATGAGACGCATAAACTACGTGACCTACTTCCCCCATGTAATAACAATTATTTTAACTTGAGAAATAAGCACAAATTTAATGTCTCATTTTGTACGCAGCGAAATAAGAACAGTTTTATTACTTATAACGCGTTGAAAATGTAACAGTAATGTACATAAGATTTCCTTTAAATTTTTATCGTGGTTTTATTATTGACTATTAGAAAACTGACACTTTGTAGTATAATATTTTATTCCTATTTAAATTTTGTAATATTTAACCTAATTCAGCTTCTGGCTGCAATGTTTGATATAATAAACTATCTATCTCCATCCATTTCTCACTTTTAGCCCCAAACTAGAATTCTTATTATTATAATTACTATTTTACTCCACCTGTTTAGGAGTTCTACAAACAATGCTGACGGGAAAACTCTAACAGTAGTTTTCCACGCGATATTATCTGATAGATTTAAATTTGATGGCGGGACTAAAATTGTAATCCGTGGAGAGAAGCCCGTTTTTGATGGTTGGAATGAACGTGGTGTACCTATCCGAATAGAAAAGTAAGTATACCACGCAGATACCGTATTTAAGCGCCGTCCTGAATAGGCGCCCCATGTGAGAATAAAAATATTAAAGAGCGCC
This sequence comes from Trachythela sp. YZ-2020, assembly GCA_016169945.1. Classification (NCBI taxonomy): domain Eukaryota; kingdom Metazoa; phylum Cnidaria; class Anthozoa; order Malacalcyonacea; family Clavulariidae; genus Trachythela; species Trachythela sp. YZ-2020. The sequence continues at coordinate 376,185 of JADLSH010000373.1, forward strand.
GCCCTCAAATAAGCGCCGCATGACTTATTCGCAACAAATCAATACATGTAATACATTGTTTTTAACTTCAAAGTGAGCTCGAACGAGTAAATATAGTAAATATTTCAAAATATTCCGTCTAAAACAACATCTGTTTAATGGTGAATTATTAGACCATAGTGGCTATCACATACATCCTCGTACCTAGGCTATTCCTCTATGTTCTTATCTCGCTGGAGGAAAGACCCTGGCCCAGGCTGCATGGTCACGAGTCTCTCAGATTTTGAGAGATAAGAATTTGTACCTATCGGGGGCTAAGCCTAATGTAAATTTGCAAAATATTTATGTTGCTAAACGAAATCTATCAAAACAAGGAGTGCGATAAAAGCAACACAAAGGACGACCATGAAACCAAGTTTATTTTCTATAAAATATATTATAAAATAACCTTTTAAAAAGGCGAGCACTGATTGGTTAAAAGCCCAATCTATAACTCGATAGAAACACGGAAAGTTCCCGCCAGCTCAAACAACTGATTAAAACATTTTTTCCGTGTTCCCATCAAATTATAGAAACACTTGTGGAAGTTTGGGAGAAACTCGAAATTGCGTGGAAATACTCGCCCTTCGGCCTCGTATTCACACTGATCAATTTCTCGTTTCTCCCAAACTTCCACGCGTGTTTCTATAACTCGATGGAAACACGGAAAATGTTTTCTATTTCTTAATTGGAACGAAGATCTAATGAAGTGTTATAGCGGCATGGCTAAAGTTTTAGAATTAGTTTTGCCGAAATATGTTTTCTTCTCGAAGACGTTCAATCTATAAAATCAACAGTTGATTGGCAGAATGATGTTTGAATTTTACTTTATATTTGTTGCTAATTTGTCGATAACGGAATAGACTTGTGATAAAGGCCGGCGTGTGTAATTGTGTATTGAGATTCTTTAATTTTGCCAGCATATAACTCTTTTGGATGAACCAGCTATTACCATATCTGAATATTTTGGCCCCGTATTCAACGCGGTCATATTTGTCATTGATAGTCATGTTGATCTACAATTTGAATCAAATGCCTCGTTATCTAATTCCAGTAAGATTTTGAATATTAATAACTGTTAGAAACCTGCATTTAGCATACATGTAAAATGAAGATAATATAGCACAATTTGCTCAGTATTCTCGCTGACAAATTATTCGCATGGGACATTAAGAACGTATATAATTCCAGTCATTTGGTTTTTCAGTGTTTTTAGTGCAAAGTGCAAAGTTTCTTCGAAACTTTGAAGTATTGTTGTGAGTGGCGAAAATTCAAACGAGTCAGTCATTCATTCAATCATAGTGTAAACTTTCCGGGGGGTGCATACAATTTATGTTTATTTTTAAATTTCATTAACATTTAGTGATTTAGTGCTTCAAGACAGGGCTTCACATTTTTCTTTAAATATTCTTTTGATCTTATGGCGACTTTACACAAACTATGCTGAATTAGAGTCTTTATATTGAACTTGAAACATCTGCTGAAGACGTTGAATTGACATTAAATTGGCGACCTTTCCCCCGGAACACGCGATTTTTTGTGCAATCACAAATGCACGTGCGCTATCAAGTGCGTGGCCGCGAGGTGACTGCGAGATTCGTACACGTGCCGTGTAGCGAGTCTAGCGACAAGAACATTATCATTCTATCAAATTATCAATATATAGTATAACTAGGAGTTACTATCGCAAGGAAAGTACTGCCTTGACGCCCAAACTGCATGCAAAATTCCTCGACCAATTAGTAATATTGAACGTATTTATATTGCTAATGGCACACTGTATGTATAGATTTATTTTCTTGTCCAAACGATGAGATTACAACACTGTGATTACAACACTGTACGTGATTATTGTAAATAATAATATATAAGAAGTACACAAGTGGTTTTCAAAGCCACATATTGTGTTCAGACTGTTGTCAATGGAATTCTTGGTACAATTGCAAATAAATTTGGAAGAGTAGAGACAATGTCTTTTAATATCTTTGTGGTACAATAATAGTTTGCATGTTGTCTGTGTTCATAAGATATTGATACTGCACTTGCCATGTGCTAAACAAACATGTCACAACAGTCTTTGTTCCCAATCTGTAGATATTTCATTTCATATTTATTTAGCATTTAGCTTCCATCAGTGTTCATCTGTACTGTCCAGTGAATTGTCAAAATACACGATTATACAGCAAACCAACATAATAGTATATCTCTCCAAAACAACTGTGAGCAGGGATCCACATGACATATGTTGGAAATATTTAATTCTTTATATTGCAGATTCCATCCCATTACAGATGATGTAATATATCCATATTATTTTGTAAGTTTGTAACAACCATTTTTTTCAAGTAAATATACCATAATTTATCAACCAAATTTGGTTTTCATTTTCTGCCTCAACAGGCGGTCAATGTTACTTTGTGCCACAACTGGCTCTGCCACAATGGGCAGATCAATAATATTTTGTGCCTCAACACGCTCCACCACAATGGGCAGATCAGTTCTATTTTGTGCCTCAACAGGCTCTATCACAATGACCTATTCCATTTAAAATCCGTAACCCCCCCCCTATCGAGGACAGGGGTTTTTCTATAACCCTGAAGAATTCCTGACTTTCAACAGCCCACCTGAGGAATTTTGTATTTACAACACCTACCCCTGAAGAATTCCTGTCTTACAGCTATTACCCCTGAAGAATTTGACTGCAACCCCCTGAAGAATGCAATTTTTTTACTCAACCCCTGAAGAATTCCAAGCCTAAATAGTCACACCCCTGAAGAATTCCAAGGCAAAATGGCCCCTTACCCTTGAAGAATTCCAGGGTCCTCGATAGGGGGGGGTACGGTATTAAATGGAATAGCCCAATGGGTAGATCAATGTTTCTTTCTGCCCCAATGGGCAGATAAATATTTTGTACCTCAATGGGCTCTACCACAACAGGTAGATTGATATTTTGTGCTACGATCACAGGTACGGGCTCTATGACTACAGCTAGACCACTATTTGTCACTGTCATAGGTGGGGTTGTTTTTGCCTGCACAGGCGATATATTAACTGTGTCGATCACAGACCGACATATGACATATCTTGTAAGAAAGCATGTTTGAGCCAGTTGTGGCACAAAGTAACATTGATCCGCCTTTTGAGGCAGAAAATGAAAACCAAATTTGGTTGATAAATTATGGTATATTTACTTGAAAAAAATGGTTGTGACAAACTTACAAAAAATATGGATATATTACATCATCTGTAATGGCCTAATGGGATGGAATTGTCATCGCTACATGAATTAATTAACCTCCACGGGTAGATTAATATTATTTATCATCGTACATGAATTATAAACACTAACTATTGTTGGTAAGTTATCTATAGACAAATATTCTACACCAGGGTCTAGGACTAATAAGCCATTACTCAAAAATAATATATGTTGTTTTCGACCACGCGGACAATGGAATATTTCGTGCTGAAAGAAGCGCCGATAAACTCATAAAAGCACATTGCTTTCCTCTAGAATGAACACCAAACAGTTCATCACCTTGATGAATATCGGCAGAAAGAAATAAAGCCATACTTACCTGTGTTTCTTCGGGAAATGTTTGTATATTTTGCATCTAGAGAGTTGAGAGCTTGCAGAGCACATGGAACAAAACATGCGCGCGCAATACAATATTTTTCTCGCCCTCTCCCCCCATTTTAAAAATTATCCTTGAGCTCGACTTTCTGCCCGGAATTACGACAACTGACAGGCGCAAGATCCAGATCTCGACTATACATAGGTCGGCGCAAAAGACTGGGGCAAGTGAACTCTGGAGAAACCTTAGCACGTCAAGAATAGTGTGCTGCCTCGCTGAGGCGAGGCAGCAACTATAAGTATGTCGATGAACCGGAGAGAAATCAGTCATTATAACTGACTTACCAACTTGCCTTTAGTACTGGATAATCAACGGGAAGGATTGTAGAAATTCACTTATTTTCGCTTCCCGAGCATTATTATTTGACTTTTGCTTTCGAGAATATGATTATGACAAAATATTTAAAGACTGTATCTCAAATGCGAGTTTGCAGATTATATAAATGATAAGGAAGGTAAATGTGGTAGCAGTTTAAAGGCTATATTATTTCAAATACAACTATAGCCTTATGAACTATAGGGGCAATGCCAATGTCAATAAACTTGTGCAAGTCGATGGCTGGATATATATAGTTTACTGCATGTATTCGATCTGTAATCTGTATTATGAACTATCAAAACAGTGTAGACTATAGTATCCGATTTATATTATAACCTCTATGGTATAAAACGGGATCATATAAACGTGCTGCAAAGCCTGCAGTCCCAATAGTCGTGTTAATTTAAACTTTACAGTATATATTGAATTGGTGGGATATAATTGGATTGGGATGTATAATATTTTAAAATAAATGTAAATTCTGATTTTCTGTGATATAAATAATTACGTTTGAAGTGTGAACGTAAACAACAGTACTGTTTATATATGCATTGTCATTGACATTGTTAGGAAAACGAAAGTTAAACAGTATTTCCGCTTTGAAAAAAATCCCCTTAAAAATTGTGTCGGTGTTCTAGTTGAAGGCAGTGGCCGACTATACACCCTTAGTTTTTATTCCACCAAACAATTCAGATTTCCGACTTGGACTTAACTTGTGCTAATATATAATAGCCGCCCGTGTGCAAAATTTGAAGTGACAGTCCGGAATTATAGAGTACAAACATATACAGTAGACTCATATTACTGTAAACAAAATTTTCAACACAACATTTAATAAAAATATGAACCCTGTAATATTTGCAAAACTAAACTATATCATACATGTAGCTACTCTTTACTCTTTGTCCTTCTATAACTTAATAATGAGTATAAGTCATAAACATAACGATTAACGAATGTTTTTCTTTCAACACAACGACAACGTAATATTTACTGTAACTATTCATCCACAACATTCATTGCCTTGATAACTTTGTCCTCTCTCAAGATTACAAATAAAATCTTTTTTACTAAAAGCAAAGTTTCAATGATCATATTCTTGGAAAGCTTGTATATTATTGTCTCTTGTATATTATAGCCCTTAATTTGGGCAACTGATGCAAACATCAAGGTGAGACAATCTTTATTGCAACAAAAGCGTCCTAAATTTTGTTTTTTCTCATCAACAATAATCAAGTGCGCTATGACATGCATTTCTAGATCTTCTTTCTGCATGCTTATATTGCAAGTCGAACATCGAGCGAACAAATTATTGTTGTCGTCATCGTCAGGCAAACGCGCTTTACAACTTAAACGTACAAATTTATTTTCAACATTAACAGCAACGGCACGTCCCTGAATTTCTTCAGCTTCTTTCTTTTTGGGCATTAATTGTGTGACAATTGTTTCACTTCTCGGGGAAAGCTCGACAGAATGTGTAGAAACTGTAATCACAGAGTCCGGCGTTCCATTAAGGTGTTTAACACCGTTAAACTACATGTAGCCGACCTTCAAACTGCTGAAACTGTAAGACACGCCAACTTCAAGTTTACTTATCGCTTGTTCCCACAATGTAAGACGCATTGCATCGGTGGAATCTGCTATTACAAAATCACACTTCGTCAAATATTTGTTCGTCTTGCTCGAAAACACAGTTTCGTCCTCCGTTTTTGAGACAACATGAGCAGTTATACATACGACATCGCCAACTTTAACATTTGTGTGTTTTGCACTGTCATTGATATCTTCCAGCTTCCAAAAATCTGTAACCATGCTATTTTTCCATGGAAAAGACAGATTTTTCTTCGCTACGACTTTTGACCGCATATTCATCTTGTATTTCGTTTCGTCTGGTTGGTATCTCCTCTTCTGGGGACTGACATCTAACAGTGATACAGGCATTTTTGAACGTTCCTTCTCCTTAAATAAATCTCTTTTTTCTGGACTAAAACAAACGACTCGTGTGTTGCCATCCGCTTCTTGCACTTTAAAATCAAAGTACCTGCTCTTGTGATTGCCACTCGTAGGAATTTTAATATCAGACGACTCACTGTGGATGTAGCCATCCACATCTTTATAAGTACGATCTTCATTAGTTGAATTAGACGCCATTTGTATGCTATAAACGTCTATCGCAGTATAAGGCATTGGCAGTTTTAAAAGGACGGGGCAATGAGCGGGTTGTCATTTATATACCGAAACCGGTCAAACAACTGTTACAGCACGTGTCAAGCATAATACAATGATTGGCTCTCTAAATATGCAAATGATTATAGGGTTCAGAGCAAGGTTGCGTAATGTGACATGACACCCGCACGTGAACAACACGCTGCCGAATTCAATATGATTGGCTCGTGCATGAATGCCACATAGAGAGAAAATTGCATCAGATCAGTAGAGCGTAAACAGATTATTAGTACAGAAGCGGAGCGTTTGTGTCGCGTTTTATACGATGAAAATGACTTGCGAGAACAGCGAAAATCTCTTGACTCGTCAGAGGACTTTATTAAAACGAGAAAGACGAGGAGATAGCCAACGTGTTATCGTCAATCGCTTGACTTGCCAGCGAGCTTTATGCAATAGAAGAGAGAGGCAAGGAGGTAGCCAACGCGTTACCGTCACGGACCTTGTTCACGGGTCTAGCACAACGGTGCAAAATCGTGTTCCTGACAAAATCTCTATCAAAAATCTATCAAAGCTCATCAAAACTGCTATAAAACCTGCCATAAAAACTGCTATAAAAACTGCTATGAAAAACGTCAAACTATTGCAAACTGAAGTGAGACTACTGAACACATGCAAAACGCAAAGTAAAACTATTGAAACAGAACGTGACCTTGGAACTAAGTCAAAGGTCAATGAGACTTGTTATTCTGATTCTGAAACATGTCACAATCTTAATTTTGAGACAAAGAAGCCAAACTCTGCTGTATTACCAAAATGCAATATAAACGTATTAAGTGCAAATATAATAAAAGAAGCATTGGCATTGCCCTTGTCATCGTCTGTTCGTCCGTATAATAATTTTAGTCGAAGTAGATCACGCAGTAAACATTTAACACATGTCAAAAGGCGAGATCGAGAGCCGTCTAGAATTTCTATTAGCAAGTTAGTTCATTTGATGAGCAAATATAGAAAACGAAGACGTGTAATAAAACGGTTTATTAGGCAGTCTATTCCTAAACTAGGAGTTACTATCGCAAGGAAAGTGCTGCCTTGACCCCCAAACTGCATGCAAAATTCCTCGACCAATTAGTAATATTGAACGTATTTATATTGCTAATGGCACACTGTATGTATAGATTTATTTTCTTGTCCAAACGATGAGATTACAACACTGTGATTACAACACTGTAATTGTAAATAATAATATGTAAGAAGTACACGTACAAGTGGTTTTCAAAGCCACATATCAGAGTGTTCAGACTATTGTCAATGGAATTCTTGGTACCACATCATTGTTCCTGTTATTAGAAATCATTCTTTACTTCAAAGCTGTCAATTGCATCTTGCAATTGCAAATAAATTTGGAAGAGTAGAGACAATGTCTTTTAATATCTTTGTGGTACAATAATAGTTTGCATGTTGTCTGTGTTCATAAGATATTGATACTGCACTTGCTATGTGCTAAACATGTTTCAACACTTTTTGTTCCCAATCTGTAGATATTTCATTTCATATTTATTTAGCATTTGGCTTCCATCATTGTTCATCTGTACTGTCCAGTGAATTGTGAAAATACATGATTATACAGCAAACCAACATAATAGTATATCTCTCCAAAACAACTGTGACCAGGGATCCACATGACATATGTTGGAAATATTTAATTCTTTATATCGCAGATTCCATCCCTTTACAGATGATGTAATATATCCATATTATTTTGTAAGTTTGTAACAACCATTTTTTTCAAGTAAATATACCATAATTTATCAACCAAATTTGGTTTTCATTTTCTGCCTCAACAGGCGGTCAATGTTACTTTGTGCCACAACTGGCTCTGCCACAATGGGCAGATCAATAATATTTTGTGCCTCAACACGCTCCACCACAATGGGCAGATCAGTTCTATTCTGTGCCTCAACAGGCTCTATCACAACGAGCTATTCCATTTAAAATCCGTAACCAAGGAGAGGGTTTTCTATAACCCTGAAGAATTCCTGACTTTCAACAGCCCACCTGAGGAATTTTGTATTTACAACACCTACCCCTGAAGAATTCCTATCTTACAGCTATTCCTGACTTTCAACAGCCCACCTGAGGAATTTGGTATTTACAACACCTACCCCTGAAGAATTCCTGTCTTACAGCTATTACCCCTGAAGAATTTGACTGCAACCCCCTGAAGAATGCAATTTTTTTACTCAACCCTGAAGAATTCCAAGCCTAAATAGTCACACCCATGAAGAATTCCAAGGCAAAATGGTCCCTTACCCCTGAAGAATTCCAGGGTCCTCGATAGGGGGGCCGGGGTATGGTATTAAATCGAATAGATCAATATTTCTTTCTGCCACAATGGCCAGATCAATATTTTGTGCCTCAATGGGCTCTACCACAACAGGTAGATTGATATTTTGTGCTACGATCACAGGTACAGGCTCTATGACTACAGCTAGATCACTATTTGTCACTGTCATAGGTGGGGTTGTTTTTGCCTGCACAGGCGATATATTAACCCTAACCTAAACCCTTGTAACCCTAACCCTGATATAGACTGACATATGACATATCTTGTAAAAAGCATGTTTGAGCCCGTTGAGGCACAAATTATTATTGATCTGCCCATTGTGGCAGGGCCAGTTGTGGCACAAAGTAACATTGATCCGCCTGTTGTCTGTTGAGGCAGAAAATGATAAATTATGGTATATTTACTTGTTATGGTTGTGACAAACTTACAAAAAATATGGATATATTACATCATCTGTAAGGGCCTAATGAGATGGAATTATCATCGTACATGAATTAATTAACCTCCACGGGTAGATTAATATTATTTATGAATTATAAACACTAACTATTGTTGGTAAGTTATCTATAGACAAATATTCTACATCAGGATCTAGGACTAATAAGCCATTACTCAGAGCTTTTAAATACATTTTGTCTCCTTGTATTAAGACATTATTAAATGTTGTTTTAGACCACGCGGACACTGGAATATTTCGTGCTGAAAGAAGCGCCGATAAACTCATAAAAGCACATTGCTTTCCTCTAGAATGAACACTAAACAGTTCATCGCCTTGATGAATATCGGCAGAAAGAAATAAAGCCACACTTACCTGTGTTTCTTCGGCAATGTAAAAATATAAAACATTCAGTAATTTCCCTAGTAGTGCCCCCCGTGACCCCCCGGAAAATGAAACAGATTTACGACAAACTATTTTTTACTATTATCGAAATATACGACGGCTATATATAGGTCGGCGCAAAAGACTGGGGCAAGTGAACTCTGGAGAAACCTTAGCACGTCAAGAATAGTGTGCTGCCTCGCTGAGGCGAGGCAGCAATCATCTTACTTTCACAATTTGCTTTCTACATGAAGATACCGAAAAGAAGTAATTCAGCAACAAACAAATACATATATATGGAAATTTAGGAAGCCCTTTAATTCTAAGTCTAAAAGTAAAAAAATGCAAAGATTTGTAAATAAACAATTGAAAATGCAAAGCTTGGGGAATCTGAAAAATAGTATAAAGCGTGCTAGAACAAGAAAACACAAATTGTTTAAGTCAAACAGCGTTATGGATAATGTTGTGAGCACTAGTAAATGTAATATACAAAGAATAAAGAGGTCAGACAGATGTTTCTTATTTATGTGCGGTGATATAGAATTAAACCCAGGTCCCGAAAATACTTCATATATGTCTATATTGACCACATTATTGATGGTAACTGTTTATTTCGTAGTGTAAGCCATCAACTTTACAGAACAGAAAGTCGTCACGCCCAAATAAGAGCTCTTGCAATCCAACATTTAATAAACTGCCCAGAACATTTCATAGAGTATAATACTGAACAATCATGGTCGCAATATTTACAGAATATGTCAAGGCTAGGCACATGGGCAGACCATCTTATCATACAGGCAGTTGCGAATGCAAATAATTTGAGAATTCACATCACAGAAAGTGCACAAAATTTTACTGAAATTACAGTTGTAAGCTCTATTTACGCTCAGCCTGGGGGAAATGTAAGAGATATTTATATCGGACATCTTGACCAACTGCATCATGTTTCTACATCGCCAATTGAACAATCTGCTTCTGAACAAAATAGAAATCAGACAGCAAATGACAAACTAAAACCAAATCCACAAAATTCGCAATCTATTAAAATTCCGTCTGAAAAATCTGTCTCAAGTAAAAATATGCAAAAAAGAAAAGAGTATATGAAGGAATACATGAAAAAAAGAAGGTCGGATAACGAATTTAAAAAGAAAGAAAGCGAGAGAAAAAAGTCGTATAATAAAAAATACAAGAACTCGAATCCTCGAAAAATTAAGGAGTCTTGGCAAAAGCCACTGCAACATATAAACAGTCAAATTCTGAAAAGGTAAAAGAGATTTTTAAAAAAGCCACTGCAACATATAGACAAACAAATCCTGAAAAAGCAAAAGAGATTTTTAAGACAGCCACTGCAACATACAGACAATCAAATCCTGAAAAAGCAAAGGAGATTTTTAAGACAGCCACTGCAACATATAGCCTAGAAAGTCAAATCCTGAAAAGGTTAAAGAATCAAATAAAACTGCCACTAAAACATACAGAAAATCAAATCGTGCAAAGGTTGCGGAATCGACAAAATTGTCAAATGCTATGTACAAGCAGAATTATTCGGAAAGAGTTAAAGATAGTCAAAAAAGGCAATACTTTAAAAGAAAGTTAGATTGTAGTGAAAATGGAACTAGTAAGATGAATAAATACAAGAAAGTAGAAGATAATTCGAATGATAATTTACGTGAAGCTCCACAGACACGAATCAACATAACAAAAGCAACTGAATTATTTCATAAGAACATAAATGTTGGACCAGAATACACTTGTACATGTTGTGACCAATTATGGTATAGATCATCTGTTACTGAATGCAATGTTTCTTTATATAAATCTAGTTCAAAAGAAGTCCTTGATTTGTGTCTTACTGGTCTGAAGAGCATTGATAACACTGAATGGATATGTGGTACATGTCACTCAAACTTAAAAGTTGGGAAACTACCAAGTTGTGCAAAGGCAAACAAAATGACTTTCCCAGAAAAGCCCGAGGTCTTAAAGAATTTAACACCTCTTGAAGAAAGATTAATTTCGCCAAGAATACCTTTTATGCAGGTACAGGAATTGCCTAGTGGAGGTCAATTAAGTATTCATGGGAATGTAGTTAATGTTCCTGCTGATGTTAACACAACCGTTAGCGTTTTACCAAGACCAATTAACGAGTCACAAACTATACCAATAAAATTGAAACGACGGCTCGGATACAAACATCATTATCAATTTCAGAATGTTAGACCTTCCAAGGTTTTACATGCTGCTCAATACTTGGTTCGCACTAGTGAAATATTCAAGAACGAAGGAATACGAGTAATGGATAATTATGTGTCAAATCCAGTCAATGATGATGAGTGGTCAGAATTTATTGCTAAGAACACCAATGATACTTCAGAGAATCTGTCAAACGATTTGAATACTCAAAATCAAGAAACAGTAGAGACACGAACAAGTAACGACTCCGTTGACAATGACACTGATGATGAGTGGTGTGAAGTAACTGAACGACCATCAGGTGTTATGGATACATTATTACAAGAACCTGACATTACTCAAGATGGTGATAAAATAATAAGTTTTGCTCCAGGAGAAGGAAATAGACCACTTGGTGTATTTATAGATAAAGATGCTGAATTTCTGTCCTTTCCTACCATTTACTGTGGCAAACGTCAAACTGATAACAGTGAAAGACTTGTGCCTGTTCACTATAGTACAATTTGTAAATGGTAATTACGAAGTCAGGATAGAAGAGTTGCTCAGTGTGTGCCAATTATTTTTTACAAATTAAAAAAATTACAGATCAGACAAATTCAAGGAAGTGCAAGCTTATCATTGCGTAAGTGTAAAACCAAAGGTAAAACTTACACAGCTGGAGATTTAAAGTCAGAAAATTCTGTTAACAAGCTAATTAATTTAGACGAAGGATTCAGAGTTTTAAGAAATTTACGCGGTTCCCCTCCATACTTTGAAAGATGCAAGAAGGATCTATTTGCAATGATTCGTCAACTTGGAACACCTACATGGTTCTGTTCATTTTCAGCTGCTGAAACACGATGGATTCATTTGATTAAAATTCTTAGTCGTCTTATTGACAACAAAGACTATACTGACGATGAGGTGAAACAAATGACATGGCAAAAGAAGTCTGAACTGATACAGAAAGATCCCGTCACACAAAAACGCACCCGAGTATGGCAAAGATTCCGATGAAGATATTGTCAAGTTTGTAGATAGCTACGTATCATGCACAGCTGACTCAGATGATTTAACTGAACTCGTAAACTTACAAAGGCATAAGCACTCTAAAACGTGCAAGAAAAGAGGAAATACTGTTTGCAGATTTAATTTTCCGTTGCCGCCAATGCCGAGAACTATGATTTTAGAGCCTTTGTCTGAAACTGATATGGACGAAAATGTCGAAGATATATTAAAGAAAGCTTTAGGACGGATACGTTCATTATTAGACTCTATCAAAGCTGATGAAACCATGATCTTTCATGAATTTCTCGAAAATTTAGATTTATCGGAACACCAATATCTAAAGGCTACAAGACTCTCTCTTAAACATAACACTTTGTTATTGAAACGATCGCCAGCTGAGATTAGAATCAACTGTTACAACCCAAACTTACTAAAAGCTTGGAAAGCTAACATGGATATTCAGTTCGTATTAGATCCTTATGCTTGTGCTGTTTATATCCTTTCATATATTACTAAAGGTCAAAGAGGAATGAGCAAGTTACTTCGTAAGGCATGTGAGGAAGCAAAAGAAGGCAATAAGAATATTGTTAACAAAGTGAGACATATTGGTAACAAATTTCTCAATGCTGTTGAAATAAGTACACAAGAGGCTGTCTACTTAGTAATGCAAATACCTTTGAGACGATCATCTCGAGAGTTCCAATTTATCAATACATCTGACCCAGATGAAAGAACATTCTTATTAAAGAGCATGGATAAAATTAAAGAACTTCCTAATAATTCTGTTGATATTGAATCAGATAACATTATAAAAAGATATCAGAGAAGACCAAAAAAATTGGAAAGCTTATGTTTGGCTGATTTTGTGGCATGGTTCAATTGCAAAAGTGACAGTAATCAACAAAGCAAACTTAAATCAAATTCACCTTTAGTAGATAATTATCTTTCAGAGAGTAATTTCGATGATAATGTAGATGCTGATCTTTCTGATAAAGAACAAGAAATACTTGAAAATGATGAATATGAAATGAAAGGTGGAATAACGCTGGTGAAGAGACACAAGCCAAGGATAATACGGTCAGTTAGATTTAATAAACACAAAGATGCAGAAAATTATTGTCGAGAACAAATAATGCTTTACACTGCCTGGAGAAATGAAAAAACAGATCTTCTGAAAGACTTCCAAACTTACCAGGATCGATATGAAATTGTAAAAGATGTAGTAGAACAAAACAGAAAACAATACGAGAATCACACCAAACTTCTTGATCAGGCAGTACAAGATATTGAAAGTGAAGAAAATGTAGTCGCTCCGAATACGCAATACAGAGATGAACAAGACAGGGAAATTGGCCCAAAAGCAAGTGAATTATTTGGATGCTTCGATCCTGGAAAAGATAAACAACATGCCCAATACGACCTGATGAATGATATTGGTATATATCCACGAACAAATGATGATGAAGAAATTGTTGTCAAAAGACTGAATGATGCCGATTTTAGAAAACTTGTCCAATCACTTAATGTTGAACAAAAAGAGTTTTGTTGCCATGTACTGAACTCTGTCAAGACTGATAAGCAGCCAATGAGACTGTTTTTATGCGGAGGTGCTGGCGTTGGTAAAAGTAATGCTTTGTCACTAGTCACTAATGCTTTGTATGAAGCTCTTATAAGATTCCTAAATTCTCGACCTCAGAATGATCCTGATGATGTCAGTGTTGTAAAAGTAGCCCCAACAGGCAAAGCTGCATTTAACATAAGAGGAAACACACTTCATTCCGCCTTTAAAATTCCTGCCAACAGAGGATTTAATTATTGTACACTAGATAGAGACAGATTAAATACAATAAGATCTCAATTACAGAGAATACAAGTTATTTTTATTGACGAGATATCTATGGTAGGCAGTGGTATGTTTAACTTTCTTGACTTACGATTGCAACAAATCATGGGCACAAAATAACCTTTTCGCGGTATTAGCATAATAACCGTTATCCGATTTATCTGACGACTTAAAAGAAAGAGTCAAAAAGCAGATCCCAAACGATCCTTCGAAAACCATGGGCTTGGACTCAGTATGTTCAATACTTAAGGAAGCAAAGTATGACCTCACGACAAACGTATCAGTTTTAGATGGTATAACTAATGGTGCTGAATGTATAATCAAGAAAATCGATTACCGAGTACAAGGTTCATCAAGACCAAGTATTATCTGGGTTTTATTTCAAGAACAACATATTGGGAATGATTATCGCAGACAATACTCTTATCTTTACAATCAAAGTATAGAAAAAATCTGGGTTCCAATTCTTGAGGTAAAAAGACAGTTTACAAAAAATAAAATACAAGTTCTTCGCAGACAATTTCCTTTAAGACTATTCACCGTTGTCAAGGAGATACATTAAATGAAGCCGTTGTTGACCTTCCATCGTTAAAGCGAGAGCACATGCATTACGTTGCGCTTAGCAGACTTAGAAGCATCTCGGGATTACATATTCTTAATCTAAACGAAAAGAAAATAGCTGTGAGCAAGAAGGTGCAACAAGAAATGACAAGATTAAGAGAAAATTCTGTACTTAACAGCCATCTTCCATTTCTCTATAAAGATACTAGTGAGACATTTAAAATATTATGCCAAAATGTGAGATCATTACATCTTCATCGTTGCTGACGTTGCGAGTGATTATAGTGTAAAAGCAGCAGATATCAATATGTTTGTAGAAACTGCTCTATGTAGTAATGACGACAATGAATTGTATCAAATATCAGGCTTTCAACTATTCAGAAATGATTTTGTTCCAAATCGTACTAGAACACCTTACAGAACTGCTGTTTACGTAAAAGACAACACACAACTAATCTTAGAACCTTCAAGGTGCAACTATAATCATGTAGAAATGACATTACTCAAAGTAAACCAACCAGTAAATAATTTACATATTGTAGGAATTTACCGCTCTAAATCAAGAGTAAAAATTTCAATGTTCATAGATGCTTTAAAACATTTGCACTCTACGTATATAAATGATCCAAATACTCCAGTTATCATTCTTGGTGATTTTAATGTTAACCTTTTTGAAAATGCATCCGACAAAAATACACTTTCTAAATATTTAATCGAAGAAAAACAATACGTGCAACTTATTAGCCAAGTGACAACTGACTATAAAACACAAATTGATCACATATACACTAATATCCCTGAAAGAGTAAAAAATAGTGGTGTTTTAGAATCGTACTTTAGCGACCATAGGCCTATCTTCGTGTCACTTATTTGATATTTTAGTTACCTGTTACTCCTGTATTAATAAACTAAACCGGATATATATTAACATATATAAAGCAATAAAATTACACATCACTATATTGTATCAGTGAGAAGCTAAAAAAGTTGTTATTCAAAGCAAAGAGGGAATATCCAGAGCACCGGATACACTGACTAGAAGATCCTTTCCCCCCTCTAATTGGAGGGCCTATGTCCCTACTTACTAGGGACAGAAGAAGATTCCCCCATGGCGACCTCAAGGCTGTAAAGAATTCAAACAACCGTGTCGTATTTCTCTAATCGTAAATTCTCAAAATTAATTTCAGTTATGCAGTTTTTGAGACTTCAACATTCAAAGCCATTGGCCGGTATGAACCATTCTTGCGCACCTTTTCATTATGCACAGCGTTTTCCTTTTAAAACTTTGCACTATCCTTGGATCCCTAGTTCTTTAATATGGTGAAATATGATCAATGTTTACATAAAATTATATTTTTTAGCTGAATAATGACGTGAAGCATACAGTGTTACTTTTTTCACATGTGTCGGGTTTATATCGAATCGTTCCACTTTGCAATTATACGTTATACGGCAATTGACAACACAACAGACTCGCTGTTTTCTGCCAGGGAAAATATTCGCGGCTTGTTCTTGAGTTATATTCCAAACCCTTTGTAGTATTATTCTTTCGCCTTGACCATTATAACTCTAAGACTATTCTCATACACGGCCTTACGTAGCGACGTTGCAATCAACAAGGAGTACATTATGGAAGAAATCTCAACCAAAGACTTTGATTTTGCGGCACACCAGCACAAGCTCTTGATCAAATTGTAAAAGCAGCGCCTTACACTACAACTTTTTTCTTTATTGTGATTTGTTATCTCCCAAAATCTTGGAGATACGTGGCCAACCTGGACCAGGGTCTTTCCTCCAGCGCGGTAGAAGCGTCGAGGAAAGAGCCTGGGTACGAGATTGTATCGCATGAAGGGCTTTTCTTCCGCAAGTAGGCAAACAAATTATTAAAAAGCGGTGAAAAAGCAATACTGGAGAAAAATTTCTGCCTGACGGTTGCCCGACCGCCATACAGAGTTTTTCCTGGTGTCACAATGCGGGACAAAAATATTGTCAAAAGCGTAAAAAACTAATTTCTCACAAAATTCGCCCCCCTTTACCAATGCTAATTGTTATAGATTAATGGCAGATCTTTGGCAAATATTGATAGTACTATTTTAATAACTTTTTGCCACAGTTTTGTAAATGATTGTATGGTAGTGAAATAATGCATAATAATTTTGCATATATTACTTTGTCTATTTAGATATGGTGAACATTTGCTGCTACACGGTGAGCTCAAGGTTCCGCTGGGGCTCGCCTGGAAGAAACCTGGATACAAATATATATTATTGAATAAGAAGAATGAACCTATGTACGAAGAGCTAGTTGAATGGTGGACTACAGGAATTATGGACCGATGTCTTGTTATTGAAAAAGAATATGCTGCAGAAAATAGTAAGTTAACTAAATATTTTAATGTATAGTTGGTGATATCAAACATACCCCATGCCCAATACAAAAAAGATATATTGCAAAAAGACGATTCTGAGGGGTCACGCGTGAACCTGACCTAATGATGAGGATTTAATTGTTGAAATTCCGGGCAGCCGTAAACTATGTTAGAAAAATATTTCAGAGATTTCAATAGCTTTTAGCTGTTCATTTTCGTTGTTGCCGACGTTTTACCATTGTTGAGGAGATTTGAGTTTTCTTTTCGCTTATTAAGGACCCAGAAAAACCTAGAAGTGTGTGATAACACAACCTTTGCAGTGAGAGTTTAATAGAAAGGCCTGTATGGAAATATTGCCACTTTCTGCATGCAACATGGCAAACTTGAATTTTCTACCTGCTTTCAGCGGGCGAGTAAAGTTGAGCGCGGTGCGAGGAGGCGGACTTGTTTCGCTTCCACAACTTTCCCTTTCTTAAATGGTCAGCTCGTCCCGAACGGCGAGCTCTCTCATAGCATGTTGGGAAAGTTAAACATCCACGCGTGAATCACACACGCGAAGTCTTCGTTCTGTTGACCACGTGTTTCCATTTTTCACAAAGAGACAGAGTAAACAATAAACATGACAGATTCCAAAATGAAAACTAGGGGTTAAGTCAGGATATATCGTCATGTGTCGCGCACAAGAGCGTTAGGAATAGGGTTATGATTGGGGCAATGATAAAAAAACTATATTTGTGCGCAAACCATAACGATATATATAACCTTAAATCCTGAAATTTCACATTGGTCGCCATATTGAATTGAAACGCGCCGGAGTCTGGGACTACAATCAGGTGCAAACATTATTGAGACATTCTGGTCATTTCTCCCTCCCCCCACATACAATGTTGTAAACTGGCTACAAAGGCAAATGGTCAGCAGAAATTTTTTTTTCAACATTGTATATGGGGGGAGGGGGGCAAAAACTTGAATAGTGGCAGAAAATGTGGGAAGTCTCATTATTTTTGCACTTGATTGTCTGTATATGTACTTTTAAAAGAAAATTGAATATTTGGTTCAGCTTATTATCGCTTTACCGAGAAGTATATAATTATATATAATTATCTTTTCTGTTAGTTTTCAACTTATTCTGATGTGGATTAACAATTCGTAAGTAGTGTAATTAAATAATGACGTCACTATGACGTCAATATGACATAATCATGACGTCATATATTACAAAATTTCAACTAGATTTGTTGTTTTAGCAAAGAAAGCCGGATTTAAACTGATTGGGGTGAGTTTTTCTAAAGATGATTTTTAAAGAGCTATTAAAATACTAGTTTGAATATTTTTGTCATAATTTTGCCTAAAAGGATAGATATAGGGAAATAAGCTGTGGAAATTGCATATTCATTTACCTATGACTTGTCCGCTTTCAAGACAGCATAATTGTTTTTCCATGCCATACATTTTAAATCTAAATCTAATAAAATGAAAATAATCTTTCATCACCTCACACTTGAGTTAAAACGTTCACAAATAATCATTGCATAACTGAGGCTATTTGATATAACAACAGAAAAGTTCATACGTTCTATACAAGAAAGATGAAGTCAAAGGAGTATGTCTCGAAGGAAACTTCTACTTACATGAGGTATTTGTATCAAGACAAGGGTGTTAGAGGTAACAAGCTTTTAGAAGCATTCCCGAAGTACAGTAAAGCCACCATTTACCGCCACGCCAAATTGCCATTTGACGAAATCGATTCATTGGACAAACGGAAGCAGAACAAAGGGCGTCCCAGAAAGTTAACTGTTCGCGATGAAGGATATACAGTAGGATATACAGTATAAAATTTATAATAAGAATAATAGATCATTTTATAATTTAATTAATTAACAATGCATTATACCATAACAATAATAGATTATATAATCTTTCAATAATTAATTAACTATAAATTATTTTATAAAAATATATTTGTACAATATATTATATCATTACAATGAAAAGTTGTAAAATGTTTTAAATTAATTAAATATTAATTATTCTATTTTATATCTTTTTTACAATATATTATAGAAATATAACATGATCAAAAAGCATATGCTGTCAATAGGAAAATGCATAACACACTAGTTCTCCTTGGCAGTAACTTTAGCCAAAAGAACAAGCAGTGCTTGTCCTTGTTGCTGTTGTTGTTGTTGCATCATCATCATCTGGGTTGTCTGTTGCTGATTTTGCATTTCCAGAACTGCAGCCCACATATTGTTTTGTTTTTCCGTGAATTTCTCCATCCTCTCCTTCTCCATAGCGATACGTTTTCTTTCTAACCTCAAGCCTTCTGCCTTATATTCTTGCTCCTTTTCTGCCTTCTCCGCTAGGAATGCTAATGCTGAATCGCCTGTTTACGCATCTCCTCAGCTGCGAATCTGTCTTCTTCCACTTGCCTTCTCTCTTTGTCTTTGTCTAGATTTCTTCTAGCAATGCATCAAGCTCGGTTTGTTCTGGAGAAATCCCACTGCTTGCTCTTTCGATACGATCCTTTTTTCGAAATTGTTTCAAAAGCTTCTTGAGCCTGTCTTTGTCAGAGCGTTGGTCCATTTTGAACTTCGGGTACTCTAGCTTTTCCGAATTTTGGGCAATCGCTTCCCATACTTTCCCTCTTCTACCGACTTCTTCCTTGTTTCAAAGAGCCGTGACACCATTCAATATCATGGCATTTCTGCCATTTCATTATGAAGCATATTCTAAAAGCACAGCAAGTGTACAGTATAGTATACTAAATATACAATAATATATAATCACTCAAAGTACTTTTTAGTGCAAAGTTTCACTTTGCAACTATTGTGATTACAGGGCAAAAATTCACATAAGTGACTCAGATAGGCATAGGTGGATAGATGTATAGAGTAAACAATCCGGGGGGAGCTTACACTTGATGTTATTACTTTTTCAAACATTGAAAAATTATTATTTTTAGCTACAGTTGCGCGTTTCATATTGTTTTTCTGTCTGTTTAATGGAAACGTTGGGAAAGGTTGATAAATTACCCGCCTAATCGGCCCTATAATATATTTCATATCGTAATGAATTTTCCTTTCGCCAATGAGGATTCGGGCGATGGCACCCTCCGTAACACGAAAAAAATCTGCAAATCAATGCGCATATAAAATAAGTGTGTGTATTAATTATATCTATTTTCTTTAGAGAGATATTTTACTGTAATAGTTATTAAAATCGTGTAGCTATAAATCATGATCTACAGTCAGACACGTTATACAGTATACAGTGTCGGTGTATAAATAACATGCAATTATTTGATTCGGCATTTATATAGTCAATCTCGTTATATATAGTTCGCTTTTTGTTCGCTTGTCTAACTGATTCATCTTCAAGTTTTACTTCAACTCTGGAGTATACATTGAAAAGACGAATTTTGTGAAAATTTCTCTATATTCTGTAAAGGCATATAGATATTTTTCCGATATAAAAATATAATTTGCGTGCAGCATAGCCGGTGAACAGACGTGCTCTCGATCGCACGAGGGGGAGTTGATTTATGGCCAGCATATTGAAATATACGAGGAAATATATTTCGTTCGCTTTCTAGTAAGTCCGTGGCCGTGAATAAAATAATAAATAGTAAAGCGCTCATGTGCTGAAATTGACGGAATCACAGGCTGCGTGATAACGAAAAGAATTGAATTTGTTGGAATAAAACAATAAAAGTAAACACTGTTCACAGTGCTATTTATAGAAAGCGATAGACTCATGCAAATGCTTCCGCTTTAAAGGAATTCCTTGCGAATGAAATTTTGAAAAAATCAAGGATCGAAATAATCGAATTGAAGTTTTGGAAGAAAGTCTATCTCGAGGTCTATCTCAGAGGAGGTCTCGTCAGTATACCACAATGCATTGCGGTTTTGGACCATTGATACATATCAATTCGCCGGCGCAGCCACTGCAGCACGCTCATTGTTCGGTGGCTGTCGTTGTAAACACATCTCAGAAAATCTATCGTTTTAGAAAATGGCGCATATTTTTCGCTCCGGGTATGGGAATAAAGCTTCTGTTTTGGAAGCACCTCATCTGATTTTTGTTCGTTGTGTCCTCACAGCCTTTGTATCTAGCCCCTGATGGAGTAACGTGTGTTGAGCAGTGCCGTAAGATTAGCGTTAGTTTTTAGATAGGTTGGACGCCAGAAGCCATGCAATTTTTCTATCAACTGTGAATGGAGTTAAAGTTACCCAAATGTTTATCGAATGATGCATTCTAGTTGTGTTTTTAAGGTGAGCTTTTCAGAGTAAGAGGTTATATTGAAGTTATAGATATTCGAGCGAACTTTGTAGAAACATCAAACATGCACAGCCTCAATAATATAAGATTTGTATCAAATTTGCCATGTTTTAATAGAGTATTATAAAATAGCCATATATAATAAATATAACACCACTTATATCGACTTCTGACAATGCATCTGTATAAGGTATGTTAATATTTACCACAGAAACTTCAAATCCTGATAAAGATAGAAAATCATAACAAGTTTTGGCTTAAAAATTAGTTTGGAAGCCACTTTAAATTTTTATGGGATATATGTAGAACTTTGTACGAGCTTTATAGTATCTCCTGAAGTTATTCTGGCTATATATAAAACTGATTTGTTCTTGTATATCTTGTATGTAATTCTTCGACTTGGATGACCCTGGCAAGGAGAATATTCAATACATGTAATATTTTGTGGGAATTTGATATTCTACCATCACCATCAACTCAAGAGTTGGATGCTGTACTCCCACCAATGAATTTAAAAAGTCAAGCACCATGTAATTGTTACCATCAACATATGAATCCTGTCTGCTTAGTAGATCTACCACCTCATTGAGAGTCAACAGATGAGATGATGAAGAGGTACATGTGATATTGATGAGACAGAGGCCTTATATATACCCAGATTTGAGGTGTATGCCTGTATGCTACCAGACAAATTAAACTAACAGACACAACCATAAATGGTAAAATATATAACTCTGTCCAGCCACATACAGTTCTGGTACACTACGGTTACTGACTTACTGGTTATAAGCAGAATAAAGACACAAGTCAATTGATTTTGAAAATAGTTTATTGTTAGAAACATCACTTAAAATTTTAAACAGCATATTTTATGAAATATTGCACTATTTCCATTTAACCAAAATACATGGAAAGTATAAGGTTAGAAGAACAGGAAACAGTGCTTTTAATGTGCCTACCCGTATCTAAACCTACTGTATAAAATATTATCTAGAGTCATAAAATTATTTATACCTCTAGAATTTATAATATTTACATGTTGACTTCTTAACTTATTTAGTTTGTAAAATTATGATTTTACATATTACCACAGCATGTACAAAAAGTTTTTTTTCCCATGTAATGTCAATAATATATACTATAATGGTGTAATGTGAAATAATGTAAAACTGATGAAGTATCAATAAAGTTTAAAACATGCATTATAATTGCTTTACTGGGCAGTCTGCATTATGAGATGCATTTATGCTTAGCCTTGTAATTGCTTTCAATTATGTCTTGTATTGTGATTAGCATGGTGCATTTTTGAAACAAGCATAGGAAATTCAGCATCCTCCAAGGAAACAAATCTTTTTCTGTAGGAATTGTATACCCTTGGCCTTAGTCGACTATCTGAAAGATAAAATGAAACAAGTTAATTGTACTGTTCTGAAATATATATCAGGTATTGATGGAACATTGGCCATTTTATTATAGAGAAATATAAAGTGATTATGACTATGGGGTCATTCATAGCATAATTTTGACAAGAACACAACCTAATGCTAGGGCTGGGGAATAGAGTTCATAAGATATCAATGACATATGTCAATGACATATCCATGCAGCATCATTATTCCTGACATTCAACAAAAGTACACTCTGGGAGGGGGGCTCTTAACCTTTCAAACTGAAAGCTTTGCGATCACACCCCCTCACCTGCCCAATAATTTCTAACAGCATCTTGATGATACTTATATACCTGACTTTATGTTAAAAGTTCTATATTAATGATTCTACTTCCACAAAAGCCTTGATCATTTAAGCCCACCACTGGTGGTGTCTATTAGAATTCCTTCATGCCTTACCAGGGAAAACCTATTTTTTATTTTGGCTAAGATATAGTAAACAAAAAGTACTTACTAGTAAGGAAAATGTTAGAACCAGTGCTGTATTGAATATGTTTAGCACCATCACTCCAAAAACTGTTCTTTTCCTTATATCCTGGCCACTCAGGAACAGAAGTTGTACATTGTCCATACTTAGGATCGGCTTTGGCAATTGAAATAAACTCAATAAATGCCTTATCCTCATTAAATGTCCATTTATGTTTCACAGGGGACTTTGTCATTGTATGACTAGGTTTGTAAATCTTTCTACTGAGGAACTATACAAAAACAATGATCATACTTCAGTACACAATAAACCTTACATATATTTGGTCAAATAACAGATGGGTTATTTATCAATAAATATAAACATCACGGATTCACAGTAAAACATACATAAAGCATTACCTTGGGTGATGTTCCAGGACTTTGGAACAAAGCTCGACTGGATGTTGCATTACGAGAAAGCCTTCTGGTCTTCCTATCTGGCTTACCTGGCGTGTTACCACTCGAAACATAAACACGCTTCCATTTCATAGAAATACACACGTATCCTATTATTAATACAAACAACATAGCTTTACAGTAACTGTAATTAGTAAAATTACATAGGTGATTATTGAAAATTCTCAACGCTGATTGGTTGCGCTACCTCGGATTAATACGCGATAATCACCTAAAGCGTTTTTAAGCCGCTTTTATCGTAAATATTCAATTAAAATATTTTTGAAATGTGCTTTTTTTTTCCTTCCAAATAATCACCTATGTAATTTTACTAAACCAATTATTCGCCTCAGGCTCGGTGAATATCGGTGAATAAAAACCTCGACTTCGTCTCGGTTTTTATTCACCGATATTCACCTCGCCTTCGGCGAATAATTGTTAAATATCAGTCTTAAACGAGCTATTGTCTCTTACTTATTCATCAATATAATGGAAAATAGATAAGAAAAATTGATAAAGGGTATGATTTCATGTTCCTATATATAAAAACTGAAAAATAATATGATTGCAGGCCATGGCAAGTCCCCAGACAAGATTATTTTACATGTTGGAACCAATGACCTGAAAAATACCACGCCAAAAGTCATTGCGGATTCTATTCTAAATCTATGCTCTCAAATAAAAGAAGATTCTCCCAATACAATGGTAGGTGTCTCTGCATTATTAACGAGGAAGGACAGTCCCAATCTAGCCACTAAAGTAAAGCAAGTTAACTTTATACTTGATAACTATTGCCAGATGAATAAGCTACCATTCCTTAGAAATGCTAACGTTAATACTAATCATTTAAATAGTAGAGGCTTCCATCTAAACAAACAAGGTAGCTTGTCACTACAAAATAACTTTATTGAATTTACAGAGAACTTTTGATATAGTGCCGCGTCGCTTAATGTTGCTGATCCAGTACTAAACTTGCAATCTCCTCAGCTTTATAGTAGTTTAAACGGATGCAACCTTCTTTTACCTAAAAGAAGCGGTTTTTAATTAGCGTCTTTAAACATAACTAGTTTAGTCAAACATATCGATGAGCTTAGAATTCTTCTAGTCAATAATGAGATCGATGTATTGGCTATTAATGAAACAAGGCTTGATGCTACTATAAGTGACAACGAAGTACATATACATGGTTACGCAATTGTTCGTCGTGACAGAGATTTCAACGGTAGACTTGGTGGTGGTGTTTGCTTTTATACTCGTATAATAGCATTAATTTTTCCATACGACATGATTTGTCAGTGACCAACTGGAAAATTTATGTATTTCAATTAGCAAACCTAGATCGAAACCTTTCCTCATATTAACTTGGTATAGGCCGCCAAGTTCACCTGTTGAAAAGCTCAATCACTTTGAGTCACTTCTTAGTAGACTAGATGCCGAAAATATTGAGTTATATCTCTTGGGTGACCTGAACTGTGATCTGAGCTCTACAGTCTTAGATCATGGTTCGAGGTTACTCATGGATATTGCAAATTTATTTAATCTTACTCAGTTGATAGAAGAGCCCACTCGAATTACGAGCTCTTCTTCTACGCTTATTGATCATTTTTTCACAAACACTCCTGATAAAATTGTTTGCGCTGGTGTCTCTCACGTTAGTATAAGCGATCACAGTATTATTTATGCGTATCGCAAACTTTCAATTGGTATGCCGACAAGGGGTCACACTACAGTGAATTATAGAAGTTTTAAAAACTTCGATTCTTTAAAATTTCGTCATGATATTGGAAGTCAAAATTGGGTCTATGTAAGTGATTTTGAAGATCCTAACGATATATGGCATGCATGGAAAACCATATTTAATTATGTTGTTGATAAACATGCTCCACTCCGCACAAAACGAGTTAAGGCTTCTAAATCGCCTTGGATTTCGTCACAACTCAAGGATGAAATGCACAAAAGGGACATTCAAAAAATCAAAGCTATTCGTTCCAACGATCCCCAAGACTGGCTTTTATTTAAAAAAATGCGTAATTCTGTTAATCAGAATATATTTCGGGCGAAAGAAACTTATTTCAGAAATACTCTACTAACAAATAAAAGCAATCCGAAGAAGACGTGGAGCATTATTAACGAGCTTACTTCCAAAAACCAGAAAAGAGTTCGCCTATGAACTTGCGGAACCTGTTACAGTAATATTTAATACATCTCTGTCGTCAGGACTGGTACCAGCTTCATGGAAAGATTCTAGTATCATACCCATTCCGAAAACGAAGCAAGCTCAAGCGGAAAGCGACACACGCCCCATTGCACTTACTCCTGTGTTATCAAAGGTTCTCGAAGACTTTGTGGTCAATTGGATGATTGAGGACATAGGAGGACAAATTGACAATCGCCAATTTGGCAGCCTAAAAGGGACATCTACTACCTACTGTCTCCTAGATCTTGTCCACAACTGGCTCTCCGAAATGGACAACCCAGGCCATTATCTTAGAGCTTGCTTTTTGGACTTTAGCAAGGCTTTCGACAGAATAGACCATAACATTGTTATAACGAAATTGATCGATCTGGGCGTGCGCCGTTCAATAATCCCCTGGATTTGTAGCTTCCTCTCAAATCGCCGGCAGTGTGTTAAGTTGGGACAGTGCGTGTCTCAATGGCTCCCAAACAACGCTGGAGTCCCACAGGGTACCAAATTAGGACCTATCCTTTTTGTTATAATGATTAACGATTTGAAAATATTATCCCCGCGCTCCAGTAATTGGAAGTACGTAGACGACCTAACAATATCAGAGATTGTTCCAACAAGAGAGGTGTCTACACTGCAAAGCGAGTTAAACGCAATTGGTGATTGGACAAGAATCAATAATATGAAACTGAACCCAAAAAAGTGTAAGGAGATGATTGTCACCTTTCGACGCGACGTCGAGCAGCCTCCACCCACCTTGGTCGTTGAAAATATTAACCTTGAAAGAGTACAATCCCACAAAGTACTGGGTATAACGATCCAAAATAATCTTAAGTGGGATTTGCACATTAGTGATATAGTAACTAAAGCATCAAAGAGACTACACATTCTACGTGTCCTTAAGCGCAGTGGTGTTTCATCGTCTCATCTGCTACGAGTATATCTTACACTCATTAGACCTTTACTTGAATACTGCTGTCCGGTATGGCATTCATCCTTGACCATCAACTTGTCAGAAAGAATCGAACGAGTCCAGAAACGCATAATGCGAATGATTTTTCCGATATTAAGCTACGATGCAGCTCTAGACCAGGCCAAATGTTCGTCCTTATGTTCAAGACGTGATTCTTTGTGTGCCAAAACATTTGACAAAATAGGACAGCCTGATTCATGCCTTAATTATTTAATACCACCGTGTCGGGCTAAGGAACATAGACGTAACTTAAGGTACGGAAGCAGGCTAACATTGTTTCCCTGCAAGACTGAACGTTTTAAGAAAAAAAATTTTCCTACGATGTGTTTCCGATCACATAGCTTTTAAATTGTAAATATAGATTTGTTAGATAATTGTTGTAAATAATGTATATCTTATATAGTACACTCTAACATTAATAATTTCTAGAGACTTTTGTAAATAATTTCGTAATTCGCTTTCGAGCGCGACGATCTTATAATAAACCATTGATTGATTGATTGATTGATTGATTGATTGATTGATAAATGAAATTAAGATTGATGGTGACTTAATTCATGATTCGGGTAAAATCGCTAATGCTTTCAACGATTATTTCTCTAACATTGGCCCGATGCTTGCTAACGAAGTAAGTGAAGGCAATCGATATTATCTTGAGTATTAAAATGTCAAAATGAGAACATTTCTTTCTATCTCGAAGAAATCAATTCCAGAGCAGTTTTGGTTCTTTTATCCAATCTAAATAAGTCGAAGGCAACAGGCTGAGATAAAATTTCTTCTAGATTGCTTCGTGAATGCCCCGATCTCATAGCTGAATCCTTAACTTTAATTTTCAATCGTTCCATCAACTCTGGCATCTTTCCCGATGAATGGAAATACGCTAAAGTTATTGCCATTCATAAACGTGGAAAACATAATTGCCCTGACAACTATCGTCCAATTTCCATCGTTCCTGTAGTGGCAAAGGTTTTCGAAAGAATAATTTACAATCAGTTGTCTCTATTCTTTTCTGAAAATAATCTGTTAACTAATTGCCAGTCAGGGTTTCGTGGACTGCATTCTACTGTCACTGCTCTTCTTGAGGCCACTAACGAATGGGCTTATAATATTGATTCTGGGAATGTAAATGCCGTTATGTTTTTAGACCTCAAGAAAGCATTTGACACCGTGGATCATGGGACACTATTAGGCAAACTAAATACTTATGGAGTTAATAGAATCGCGGGAAATTGGTTTGGATCATATCTAAGTCAACGTAAACAGAGATGCTATGTCAACGGTCATCTCTCGTCTAATAATCGATTTATTCAGTGTGGAGTTCCCCAAAGTACTATATTGGGTCCACTTCTATTCCTAATCTATATAAATGACCTTCCTAATTGCTTGTCGCATTCTCGTGCACGAATGTTTGCTGATGACACTCACTTGACATACTCAAGTAATAATATTGATGACATTAATCACAATTTTAATGAAGATCTTGTTAGTGTCAGTGAATGGTTGACAGCGAATAGACTTACTAGAAGCCAGACTAAAACAGAATTCATATTAATTGGCTCTCGTCAAAGAATCAATACTTTTAATTCTATGTCTTCTTTGGCACTTAATAACATTCCAGTTAAACAAATGTCTCATACAAAATCACTTGGTATGCATATTGACGAGAACTTGTCCTGGAATGTTCACATTGATAAACTGTGTAAAAAAGTTGCCTCCGGTATAGGTGCTCTAAAGCGAGTAAAGCCATTTGTTAATTCCTTTACATTGCAAATGATATTCAATAGTCTGGTTCAACCTTATTTCGACTATTGTTCCGTAGTCTGGGATAGCTGTGGTAGTACCCTGGCGGATAGATTACAAAAACTTCAAAATCGTGCTGGCAGGGTGTTAACTTCAGCTAGTTGTGAAACAAGTGTCGATTATCTATTGGAAAAACTTGGATGGAAAGATCTGAAATCTCAGCGCAAAATTGCCAAGGCTACCATGGTGTATAAATCTTTAAATGGCTTAGCGCCAGATTATCTCGCACAGATGTTTACTGATCGCAGTAGCATTACGAATTATACGTTGAGAGACACCAGTGACAAATTAGCTCTGCCGCGTCCTCACACCAATTACCTGAAAAATAGTTTCAGTTACAGTGGAGCGGTACTATGGAACTCCCTCCCAACTGAGATGCGGCAGGCTAATACCTTATCCCAATTTAAGATGTACTACGGCAACCTTATTCGATAATTTAAAATTTTTTATTGTATATATCACGGCACTCATGGAAACCAGGTATATTTTATGTTTTATTAGTATTGTGTAACTTCTGTAACTTAGTAATTTTGTATTCCTTTGTAAATCCTGATGAGTCCACCGTGACTAAATAAAGTTCACTTCACTTCACTTCACTTCACTTCAATTGAATATCATTGTGTTTTCGCGCCATTTCGCGCGGAAACCGGGATGTCGCGTATTTACGCATAGTTTGAATCTGGTTTGAATAAATCAAGCACCAAATACCCCATTTTGAAAAGCCATTAACTTCTCGGTTTGTGGGGTCGTTTTTTATTTCTTGGTATCATTTGAAAGAATAACTTCTCTTCTATGTACTGGTACGATTTTTTTCGACTTTTTCTATTTAAAACTATAAACGACCCCATCATATTTTAAGGCTAATTTCCGGCCGTGTGCAGTGACCCGAAAAATAGGTCAAAACATATGCAAATTATTCGCCCTAAAAGTATCAAATAACCCAAATAAAATATTTATATAGTAAATTTCAATACCCAAGAACATATTGTTAATAAATACCTTTAAAACTTTCGTGATTTTCAGCGAGAAAAAAATCGATGAAAACTCTCAATTATTTCGTCGACCGCACGCGAAATTCACAAATGAGAAAAAAAACCACCGCAATGCATCACGGTATACTGACGATTCCTCCTCTGGGTCTATCTGGTACAGTTACACACTGAACAATGAATTACAACCGCGAATAATTCAGCCATTCAAATATATTTAAGAGTTGCAAGAAATTACAGCTGTGTTACCTCATTGAAGCTCTATACAGTAACTATAAATATTTTGCATTTGAATTCGAAAAAATAGTTTAGTGTGAAAATGACTCTGATCAGATCTTCTGTGCTAAACGTGCATATTGCCAAACCATACCGTATTCATTTGCCTATATGATCAGTAGTTTACCCCATGAACTTTGCACTATCCTTGGGATCTCTAAGTTATATTTATCCTATATAGTTATGTCCTTCAACCAAGCCCATGATATGATTAGTGGGGGGGGGGGGGGGGGCTAATTATGGTGATTTTTAATTTTAAATTTGAAACCCCTTCCTATGGTTTGGTCATAACAACCGCGAATAATTCAGCCATTCAAATATATTTAAGAGTTGCAAGAAATTACAGCTGTGTTACCTCAATTAAGCTCTATACAGTAACTATAAATATTTTGCATTTGAATTCGAAAAAATAGTTTAGTAGGCCGTGAGCTAGTGCACCAAAACGTTTAGTTTCATTGGACACCTCGCTAAGCTAAAATAAATTTACATATTCTTATAGATTAAAACACGCTGAATCCAAATCTAAAAAGTTCTTGTCGATATACCCTGTATTTTTTTTGTATTTCTCGATTGAAATCTTAAAATATTCACTGTTTTGAACTACGTTTATTAGCAATTCCGTGAAAAACTCATCGTTCAAAAAGCGTTTCGTAAGAATCGGACCAATAGCCTGCCATAGATATAATAAACCTAGATTGCTGACTCATACGTAGCGGACGCGTGACCTGCATGATAAATCCAAGATGGCCGCCATTCAGGGCAAAAAGACTATAAACTCTACGGGGAAATCCATATTTTTTGCATTTTGCGTCGTCCCAGTGTTTCGAATCCACTTCGATCAAACTTTTTTGGCAATAACTACTTATCGTGAAGGTTTTAGACGCAAACTGGACAGCTGGGGATGAATTGATGTAAACATATCGCTCGCCGAAATTTGTACGAAATCGTCACTTGGTCAGTTCGAGTGAATTACTCTGGTTTAGAGTATTTTATAAAGGAAATTTGTGGTTTTCAAGGCCAAAGACGTATACCTTGAAGGCTTTGGATGCAGAATGGACCGTTTGGGATGAATTATATTAAAATATCGCTCGCCGAAGCTTGACAGTAGTCGACATGAAAATGTCACTTGCTCAGCTGGAGTCATTTACTGCAGACAAGTACTTTAAATGTACTTGGTTTAATACATTTAGTAATTAGATATTTTGAGGAATATTCGGAACATTAAAGGAGGATAAAAGTAATGTCTGTAACAGGCTTTACTTGCTGAGACGACTGGGATTACAACAAAGCAATAAAAATAGCAATTAAAATTGGGAATGGAAAATGAGATTATCATCCCTCCCCCACCTCTTACAACCCTCTGACTTCTTTCCCAGTTTTTTTTCCTTTTGTAGTATTTTTGGGGCTCACTTAAATCTGGGGCCCATCGAGCAATTTCCCCCCTGGGCAGCCTTGGAAAATATAGCTTACTAAATGTCGTGTTAAAAAGAACCATAAATAGAAAACACTAACATATTGTTAATCTGGACATTCATTCTCACTAGATGACATGTCAAGAAATTTAGTTTTGGGCATGCAAGAGAACTTCATGTTAGTTTTATTGAGGTTCAACAAAGTAGGAAAATTTGCCATTAATTACTTGAAGGATTAATATATTTTTACTATAGTAATGATAATTAATATTAGTATAACAATGTACGGATTTCATTCAAGCATACATGAAACTGTTAAGTTTAATGAACAGAATTTATTATATAGAGGTTTATATTTCACGACCACCATGGAAAGTCTGGCCGATGCATACTTGATATTTTTCAGTACATGAACAGGTTGCACACTGTTACTGTATTGTTAAATGTTAAGTTAAATGTTTTAAAACAATACTGAAAATCAGAAACAACACTCAAATTTGCAGTGCACTTGCCACAATTTTGCACACTACACACTTGAATTTTTCCCTGCTGCATAAATTTTTCCTTGTCGAAATCTGCCATATATTACCCAGTCTGGTCTCATGATCTCCCCGGGAAAAGCCTAATCAATATAATGATCAGAATTCTTCCTTTCATGAGTAATGCTGTCTGCCATTTCATACAGTGAGTTCAAATAGACTGCAGTGCATTGCATCTTCATAAATGTTTTAATATTTCCATCCTTGAAATACTGTACCATGTTTATTATTGTTTGTGTCAAATTTCACCTCTAGGTGATATTTGGCGTCAGTTAACTGTGGACTTAACTTTTAAATACTGCTTTTATCCTCTAAGTAATGTTCCGAATATTCCTCAAAATATCTAATGACTAAATGTATTAAACCAAGTACATTTAAAGTACTTGTCTGCAGTACATGACTCCAGCTGAGCAAGTGACATTTTCATGTCGACTACTATCAAGCTTCGGCGAGCGATATTTTAATATAATTCATCCCAAACGGTCCATTCTGCATCCAAAGTCTTTGGCCTTGAAACCACAAATTTCCTTTATAAAATACTCTAAACCAGAGTAATTCACTCGAACTGACCAAGTGACGATTTCGTACAAATTTCGGCGAGCGATATGTTTACATCAATTCATCCCCAGCTGTCCAGTTTGCGTCTAAAACCTTCACGATAAGTAGTTATTGCCAAAAAAGTTTGATCGAAGTGGATTCGAAACACTGGGACGACGCAAAATGCAAAAAATATGGATTTCCCCTTAGAGTTTATAGTCTTTTTGCCCTGAATGGCGGCCATCTTGGATTTATCATGCAGGTCACGCGTCCGCTACGTATGAGTCAGCAATCTAGGTTTATTATATCTATGTAGCCTGCATACCGCCTACAACTCGGGCATATCTCGGGTCATTTTAAGATATACAAAATAGTGGTGTACAAAACATTTGTAAACAAAATGTTACGTATTTAATTTATATCAGGTTTCCGATAAAAATGACGTTTTTTCTGATCGTTCGAATGTTTTTTTGACAGCGATGAAGCGTAATATAGAAACAGTAGAGCTTCGTGAAGATATCGAGGGCTTTGTAAGGCATATTGACAATGGATAATGTAGTTTTCGACGGGGAAACGAAGGCCAACACGAGGATACTTTCCTGACATTAGCGTTCGCCCTACTTCGAATACGAAGATCCGTTTAACTTTCAGGTATCTATGGCTATTGCCCAATTTTCTGATGCGCTAAAAAATTGACGGAGAGAAGTTATTTCCTTGTAGTTTGTGCGACAAAGTTTGGAAGGATGGCCTAAACAAGGTCTGACAACACACACGAAATCAAAATACTTGGGAACACAGAACGAATTGAAAAAAGCTTGGCTTATGTATATCTTCTAGTTTAAATAAATATCATTGCTTCAATAAACGATGCAATTGTGTTTGGGCAAAGCACAAAAATATTATAAATAATCTGAAGACTCGATATTTATGATCCATCTGCCAAGGCGTTTGATAGGGCAGAATAGCCCAACCGCATATGGACGTGAGAATACAGACGTGAATCGTGTCATATATATGCATATATCTCCTCTTTTGAATACAGAAGCGATTTGTGCAAGGTGTTGGTACCTTGAACGTTCTTATCTCACGAAATGAACAGTGCCAGACAATATTGCAATTTTGTTTCAATTGGAATTGTTTTATTTACAATTAATAATCAGTATTTACAAAATACATTACATTATTACACCCTATCATTGTTTTGTTTGTGTAAAATACCACATTTATTTTCTCGACAAGGCTTTCGATCTGTAAACCCTGACCTATATCTGTGCAAATAATATACATTATATTGTTTTGCAGTATTTGCACTGATGTATATGTGGCTAACTGATTGAAGGCCTTGCCAAAATTAAGGTTTGCTTTTATATTGCTGCTTAACAAGTTAACAGGAGGCATAATAGATGGGGTAGTCTACCCATTATAAAATTATATTATAAATCTGCCTCACAATTAGACACTTTGGTTTGCTATGCCACCTCAAAATTCTGAATACAGCAATCATATGCTCCAGCCACACAACAATGTAGCAACTGATGGTACAAGACACCTGGGTACAAGACACATGCAGCTAGAGAGTTCAAGGGCTGTTCTTGATGAGATCTTGGTGGTGCAGAAGCTACAAATCTAGGGGCAAGGCTGCAAAACTGTTTCCAAGGGCATGTTAAGAGGCAGTCAGGGTCACAAAATTGACCAAATAGATATTAAAAACAATGAAATTTAGGGGATAGATTAGAGTACAAATTTTTTTCATATTAAAGCACATCCCATGCAGGTGTGCTAAAACTTTTACATTGAGAAATCTCTGGTTCTGCATTGACCAACTCTGCAGTCTGGACAGGACAGATGTACTATAATGTAAATATTAATAAGAGAGAGCACACTGTGACCGAGTTAATGAGTTAATGTGCTTTGAGGAATAGTGGGCTGACATCCAATGCTCAAATGCATCTCCTTTTATTTATATTTTACTCCAGGAGTGTTTACTGTACAGTACAATCTTAATTAAACTACATACAAATATGAATCTAGCTACATAGTAGCAAGACTTTTGGGATCTTAAAAATACATAAAACAAATATGCTCTATAATTTAGAACTAATAAACACTGTATATGTATATTGCAGTGAACAATGAGGAATATAAATAATATATATAGACATATAGTATTTAGACAAAGCGCAAGCGTATACTATTATAAAGATAAAAACTTGCGCCAAATGTACACAATGGCTTTAAATGAAGGTAGAACAGCATGATATTGTCATTATTCTTGATGTCAAGAGCAGCAGAACCATTCTTTAGTTAAAAGCTTGCCGTTTGCACTGGTATCTTGAAAGCTAACGTCCTTCGCGTTGTCTACTTGTTGAGCAGCCATAAAAGCATTCTTTTGTCCTGTCATATATATAACTTAAAACTATCGCTTAAATGTAGGAATACAATAGAACACATCTGAAATTCGAAGTTTAGGTGAAACAGGCAGAATAACCGAAGATATGCAGTATGATCTTCACTTGCACATTGATAAATGCATAAGAAAATAAAAAACACATGCCTCAAACAGCTGTCGCCTGTAAGTCGAATAGAAACCGGCAGATAATCGGCGCATGTTCGTACAGGAAGTATGATTTTTGAAAGATATGTTTTCACGGAACTGCTAATAATCATAATCACACAACAATGAATTCTAAGATTTCAATCGAGAAATACAAAATAAGTGCAGCGTATATCGGCAAGAACTTTTTAGATTTGGATTCAGCGTGTTTTAATCTATAAGAGTAAGTTATTTTCTTTTAGCTTAGCGAGGTGTCCAATGAAATTCGTTTTCTAGCCATCTTTTGGTGCACTAGCTGACGGCCTATAGTGTGAAAATGACTCTGATCAGATCTTCTGTGCTAAACGTGCATATTGCCAAATCCATACCGTATTCATTTGCCTATATGATCAGTAGTTTACCCCATGAACTTTGCACTATCCTTGGGATCTCTGAGTTATATTTATCCTATATAGTTATGTCCTTCAACCAAGCCCATGATATGATTAGTGGGGGGGGGGGGGGCTAATTATGGTGATAAACCTTACACCTAATAAGCACTTGTAAACATTGACAATTTCCTCAAAATATGTCACTTTAACTTTAAGTTTAAATTGTGTTCAAAGTTTCACGTGTTTCCTAGTGTGTTT
The DNA here is from genome assembly GCA_016169945.1 of Trachythela sp. YZ-2020. Lineage (NCBI taxonomy): Eukaryota > Metazoa > Cnidaria > Anthozoa > Malacalcyonacea > Clavulariidae > Trachythela > Trachythela sp. YZ-2020. The sequence continues at coordinate 411,922 of JADLSH010000373.1, forward strand.
AAACGAACTACGAACATTAACATAATGCTTACCCTGACTTGTTTGGTGTTTGGCTGTCAATATTGCTTTCATACATCGTTCAAGCAAGCTATATTTAAAACCAAATGCAAATATATATTAACCATAGCTAAAAGAAAATTTACATTGTATTTATAAAGCTTTTTGTTCAAAATTGACCAACCTTTCTCTGGATTCTTACGGCTTTTACAAACATAAATCTAGTACGCCTCCAAAACTACGTTCCCGACGTCGTCGTAGATTTGTTTACAAACATCAACAACGCACGCGCATGCTCAGTTTAGGTAACGAAACTTCCGGTCGCGTCGTAGACTGCCGCGTCGTGCAATCTTAAGTTCTCTATTGTCTTATTTACGACGTGCCTATCTTGAAACTTTCCTCACGAAGACACGAGCAAATTAATTTTAACATTTTCTTTCTCAATTAAAATATATATGTTATTGACCGATCGTTAGAATATCCTTCTGTACGGACCGAACAAGCTCGGTCAATAAGCTATTTATTATAACGGCTATGTAAGACAAACAGAATAACTTCAAAAAATATAATATTTTTAATTTAAGAATATTGATAAATTGTTTACAACATTTTTGCAAATGAAGCCAGTTGAATGCTAACCTGCGATCAGGCTTTATTTTTAAAACTAATAGTTACTATCGCAAGGAAAGTGCTGCCTTGATGCACAAACGGCATGGAAAATTCCTGAATTCCTGAACTTATTGAAATTGTTAATGAAACACTGTATGTATTGATTTATTTTGTCGTCAAAACATTGAGATTACAACACTGTGACTACAACACTATACTATTGTAAATAGTATATACTGTACATTATTAAGCAAGATATCTGAGTGTGCTATTGTTAATGGAACTCTTGGTACCAACATCAAAATATATTAATAGAAGTCATTGTTTACTTCAAAGTTGTCAATGGGATCTTGAATAATTAATTTGAAATCATAAAAGCAATCTCTTTTAATATTTTTGATGTGCATTTAGCTGGTTGTCTGTGTTCATAAGCTATTGATAATGCATTTGCCATGTGCAGTCTGTCAGAACAGTCTTTGACTCTTTGTTTCCATCTGTAGATGTTTCATAAATGTATTTAATCAACATTTGGTTTCATCAGTGTTCATCTGTACTGCGCAGTAAATTGTCGAAATACATGATTATACAGCAAACCAACATAATGGTGTCTCTTTCCAAAACAACTTTGAAACACATTACACAGGATCCGCACCCACATGACATGTTGGAAATACATAATTCCTCATATTGCAGATTGCACCCCATAAGAGATGGTGTAATATATGAAGGAAATATACATTTCTGTGTAATCCAGCTGTTCAGATGGTAGCAGTTAGTGTAATGATTAACATTAAGCTCAGTAAGAATTCCAAAACCCAAAACTATATAACGAAAAAGAAATATTTAGTATGTAAATTTACCTGCGTAAGGAAAAAGAGGGGGAGGAGATGACTATAAATGAAAGTCTACAGTATACGAGCATGCATAATAGTTCAACAAAATGTATTACAAAATATAAGATCCAACTTGAGCCGATTCATATTTAGGCTAATAGGTTTTATTGTTCATAATTCGACACAGCACAGCGTGCTACTCTGAGTCGGTATTTAACGCCTGGTATTTATATGGCATAATTTCGCATATTGTATTATTGGTTATGAATATTAAATGGTAAAAAATATTTACTAACAGTATAGCTCATAATTTGTAAAGAAAATACATCAATACGAAATTATGGTTCGATGAACCGATTGTATTTTGTATTTATTATTAATAGGTCTATGATTGTTTTACAACATTGTTCAAACCGTCGCAAACCGAGGTTTAAACACAGCGAGTGCATATTAAATGCCATAAATATATATAAATGCTGACGGTGACAACGTGAATTACGAGACTTTCGCATTTGTTTACGAACAATATTGTGGTATGTATTGACTATAAGACAAAAGGAAATATCGAATGAATAAACCTACCTTTAGAAATGAACTCTTTTCCCCCAAAACGTAAAACAATAATGTATATTTAGCCATAGCCTTTTCTTTCCTCATTCGCTCTTCGAGTGTTTTCCAGTGATTTTCACCTCGTGTTGGCTGCACTATTAAAATCTCCATAGTCGTAACGTCGTTCGCATATTACCGAACGTAGTATTCGGTAATAATCGGATTGCCATCGTAAACTTCTAGTGCATGTTAATCGCATGTAAATCCCTTACTGCCACGTCATAATATGACGTCACAAATGTGGACATACACAAATTCTCGATACGGTTCAGTATATAGAACTCTTGGCGGGAAATTCAAACGTGTTATGGTGTCAAGAATAGGGTGCTGCCTCGCGGCAGCAATAAAAGCCTGACACATTTGTGCTTACTTCTTCTTTCCGCCCCCACTAACAATTTGTCATTGATTGACACCTCTAAAAAAAGCCGACCAATCACAAGGAAGTGAAATCGACAACACAAACGAGAATAACAAAGCACTAAAAATATATATGTCGTGTTAAATAAACATTAGCGAAAATGTTATGCTGTGTCGCGCGAGCATATATTAACGAAAAAACATGAGCGAAAAATACTGTGCTCTTTGTCGAGCGAGTCTATTGACGAAATCTGATTCTCTTGGTACAGTAGTACCATTTTTCCGTGAAACAAGAAATAAAGAGTTTCTCTCGAAGCTGAAATCAACGCCAACGACTTCATGCGTTATAGTCAACGACGTAATAAATTCTTTGCATGGGAATGAAAACATCTGGTTTATTCAGTTCTCGAAGTCAACAAAAACGGGATTTTGCCCTTCTTTGCACCAAGAAATTCTCATCAACAATTGACACCGCAAAAAAGCGTGTACCTGACCGATCGCCTATAGTACTAGTGGGTTAACTCTCCAGAAGAAAAAACGAAACACAGTATTCGCCAGGGCCGGTGCAGTGTCCAAACGAACTTTATATTACTCTAGCGAAACATCTGCTATAATTTATTTTCGGTTAGATTATATAATACCGACAATACCCATTCATTTCGTAACCTTACACATAATAGTCACTTGTACATGTAAACATTAACAATTTCCTCAAAATTGTCATTTATAACTGCGGAGTCCTTCAAGAGTATGTATTAAATATGATAAAGAATAAGATATTCTCGCAATTTCATTTTTAAACTTTATGTTAAAACTGTTTTGAAATGATTTCTGTGTTTCTTTGTGTGTTTAAATGAAGTATAAAGACAATTAAGAAAAAGAGAAGCCTGGAATAGCCGAAATATATTCAACATAATAAAAATAAATATATAGAAGCTCACCATAATTCAACCGTATGAACTTCGTCTACCACCACAGCTGTGACATTTGCTATTATTTGCTCCTGAAGCACCTTCTTCCATTTTGAAGACAACCGTTGTTCAGCACTTCCGAAGATAATTTCATAATTATGTCCTTAAAATCGCTCTATACGTTTCTGTACTCTCTTCCAGACTCACGGCTTTAATACCAAGGGAATTTAACTTATCAACCTGCTGTTTAAGTATATACTCCAGGGGATTAACAACGATAATAGAAAATGTTTTGTGGATGAATAAAGCATTTTATCCTTCTTCGAAGAGTTTTGGCAATACCTAATGCTCTTCCCGTAACCGGTTGGTAATATAGCTAGCTAAAACATCCCGCTGCTCCAACGCCAAAAGCCGAATACATTTCTTTTGATTTTCTTTTAGAGAGTGGATGTGATAAATCTCGAGAACTTTATCCAGAACGTCTTCGAACACATTTTCTCTCAAGAAAGCTGCCATGTTTATATTCTAATAATAATTTTACTAGTAATTGGAGTTACGCATTAGCCAATGAAATCGCAGTGTTTGTGATCCTTTGTTCAAATAGCCAATCGGAGCTACAACCGTGATACGCAGAGGAGGAATGAGGGTCTTCCCGAAATGCAACGCGCGCCGGGGCGGTTTATCATATATACTCAATTTCTCGGCCTGCTCCGTCATTGTTCGATTGTTGCTCGCTGCGTTCGCAACTCAGTGATTAAAAGTAAAATATTAAAAAATGGCGAGTTTTCGCAGTATTACTGGGATGAAAGCTTCTGAATTAGATGGGCATGAACTTCTTTATGTTCATTGTGTGTCGAAAAATCCTGTGAATATGATCACAGATGGATTACCGTGCGTTCAACTAGAATGCTGCGAGGTTCATATAAGTTTTATGGATAGTTTGGACATATTTCGACGAACAGCCCTTATTCCATCAGTTGTTATTAAAGGCATAAAAATCGAAAAAATGTTCGCTCATTGTAGTAGCCCTGCATTGATAGAAGTGCATACCAGTTGCGTTTTCAAGGTGAGATGATTCAAACGCATGCTTTTAATACTGTATAGTGTATATACATAATTTTGATTGAAATACATTTTGTATATTTCCAAAAAATAGAAACTTTAAAAACAGATAAGAAATACATACAATGTGTTTACAGTACATAATATCTTTGAATAAGAAAGGATTTAATCAGTAAAAATGTAGTTTTATTTGTTTTTTATATTAATATTAAACACGTCATTGTTAGACTGATATTTAAGTCCTTTACCTTGACTTTGTTGTTATGTTCCTACTCAATGTGTTTCTTACTTCCATGTGTAGTTCCATGACCCCATTAAAATCAGGGATGGATGTGGCCGGCTATGTAATATTGTCATGTTGTGGGAGTTTGATATTTTACCATCACCAACATCCCAAGCAGTCCCTCCAGGTGACCTAGATATTCAAAATGATGAGCTGGATAATGTACTTCCACCAGTACCTTTAAACAAGCCAACTGAATGCAATTGTTTTAAACAACTACTAAATCCGGTTTGTTTGGCAAATATTGATACACACCGAGTGGTACAGAACGAAGACCTGTCTAGTGGTGCTAGTGTTGGTGAAACTGAGGCAGTGAATGTAAATGAAGTTGAGGAAATTCAACAATTGACAGTTTTGGATGTGGAAGATACTGCCGTTGGTGACAATGTGGATAATGAAATGTCTGATGATGAGGACAATAGTTCGGATGTTATATCTATTTGTTGTTGGGTCTTGGCATGAACAAAGACACCAAGGTGCTCTTGCAAGCTGCATGTGGAGGAGATCGGCAAAGCTTGATTTACAATTTAATGTGGAATCTGAACCAGACAATGTTAAAGACAAAAATGCTTTGAAATTTTCAATTTTTCACAACTACAAGTGGCATGTTATTGGTTATTGTGTGGTGAACAAAATACCTAAACTTAAGCGAGCTATGCATAGAAACGAAGTCCGATCAGTTTCTCTCAAAAGTTTAAAGAGAAGATATGCTCCCAGGGAAAATACATTACTCTACTGTGCAGCATTGCTGATTGTGAAAAGTGGACCATGGGACAGAGATGATCCAAGAAACAATTATAACAGTGATATAGATTACTAGAATATTGTAAATTATTGTGTTTTTATCTTTTTGTGGAAGTGCAGGAACCCTTTGTACAAAGACCTGTTGTTATTTGAAGGCACATTTGAAAGACTGGAAGGAGACAAATTTTGTCCAGGTAATTTTCTGCTGGGTTACACTCCCTTCCACAACTGTGTGCTATCAAACATTACAAATTGACAAGTAATCATACATATATACAGCTGTACTACAGATTATGGTTTTTATGATTTTTACATGTGTTGTGATTGCTTTTATAGCTGCTGTTGTGGCATAGTGGCAAGTCTTTATTCCACAAACTTAAAAGAGAAGTATGAAATATTGAGTAAGTATGATCTAGTTGAATAAACAGCTAAGTCCTAACCTAATACTTCGTTGCAGATTGTATGGAACATGTATATTGCTTAGGTTATGATGTCATGTTTCATGATTGATAATATATTTTTCTAAGCATTTACTAGGATAAGCACAGTGTTACATTTGTAGAATTTAGACATCATTAAGTTTTACATTTGAAAGTTTTATATTGAACATTTAGATTATTTGTTGGGTTTTTTACATTATTCATTAACTTGGAATTAAGATAATTGTACATAATTATGTAGGATCTATAATTTCAGGAAATAAATAGGTTAACATGTAAATCTAGAGGTACAAATGATCAGTTTTGTGACTCTATAGTATAGTTAAATAAGTGATAGACAGTAGGTTTCTCTAGGCAGAGTAAAAGCACCGTTTTCTTTTTAATCAACCTAATTCTTCCCATGTGTTTTGGTTGAATGAAAATGGTGCAACATTTCTTAAACATTTTATGCATTTCTTATTTCAGGTCTACTGTAATTATATGATTTGTAACTTGAATTTTATGAAAGAGATAAATTGTTTTCATAAACAATTCACTGTGTGTATTTATTATATTGTCTACCTAATTAGTAACAACCTGGGCGGAGCCTCTGGAGGTTTTATTGGGGATGTGAGAAGTGACGACCTCCATAAGTCATAACTGATTTGAAAACAATTCCTGTCTATATTTTGCTCATAGATGGATTTTCCAATTTTGCTCTGGGGGTGTGCAAAAAATTCAGGAAGGTGTAACAGAATTAAACTTTATTTCAATCATATTACATCATGTTACATTATGGTTAGATGTTACATTATTTGCCAAAGCCAAATGCAGGAACAGTTTGTTCAACAAATTTTCTAAATCACCATTTTGTAGACAACTAGCAAGTTTAAACACATTCTCCACTATAAGTAATGGCTGGGCATCACTTGTTGTTGGTGGTGGTGCAGAGGGTGGTGGTGGTGGTGCTGAGGGTGGTGGTGGTGGTGCTGAGGGTGGTGGTGGTGCCGAGGGTGGTGGTGGTGCCGAGGGTGGTGGTGGTGCCGATGGTGGTGGTGGTGCCAAGAGTGGTAGTGATGGGGGTGCTGAGGGTGGTGGTGGCCTCTTATCAATCACTAGTTCTGCACTGTCAGATAATGTCAAACCATAATGGATTTCAGCATCTTCCAATGTTGCAAACTTTTTCCTGTACACAGCAGTTACTCGTGATCGCAGACGGCAATCTATATAAAAGGCATGAAAACAAGAATGAAGTAACATCATATCTATGATTGAATAATATTTAAAAAACATCCTTGATCTTACTCTTTTTATACTAAGGGCTTTCAAAATAAGCCGGCAGCCGCTGGGTTACTTTGAGCTTTACCGCTGGGTTACTATGAGCTTTACCGCTGGCAACTGTGACCTGCCAGTCAAATTTTAGAACAATTTCAATAACAGACAACTTAAAATCCACATTACCGCCTGCTAATTTATTATCACAACAGTCTATATTGAACTAATTCTGAAATCCCTGTATATATATATTAATGAATTAGACATCTAACAGTAGCATTAACTTACTTGATAAGAGAATGTTAGAAGAAGTACCACATTTAATATGTTTGGCACCATCGTCCCAGAAACTGTTCTTTTTACCAAATGCTGGCCACTCTCCAACAGACATTTTTCCATATATATATTTTGGATCTGTTTTGGCAATCACTATGAACTCAACAAATGCCTTGTCTTCCTCAAAGGTCCATTGATGAAAGTTTACTGGGGACTTCTTTGTAGGAGTAAGTTTCCTCTTTCTGGATATCTTTCTACTAGGAAACTACAAATAAAACCGATTCTACATTCAATTATTAAATACGAAATAGCTTTCAGTTGAACAACAGTTGACACACTGTATTTATATTTATCTGTATATATACAGCTTTGGTGACATTCCAGGACTCTGAAACAAAGCTCGACTGGATGATGAAATATTCTCCGTACGTGCAACTCTTCGTGACTTGTTCACAGGTTTTCCCGGCGTATCTCCTTTAGAAATATATGCCCTCTTGGCAATATCATTTTCCTCATCAACAATGTCAATAATATTATAACGGCGTATCTCCTTTAGAAATATATGCCCTCTTGGCAATATCATTTTCCTCATCAACAATGTCAATAATATTATAAACATCGCTGTCGTCAGATTTCATTTTTTCCCGAATTCTATAATAAAATAGAAAAATACAGTCAGTACAGTTAAATATATATTGCAGGTATTAAACAGGAGAATCAAAATATATAGCAACATATAAGCGTATGTTTCTAAATACAATATAAAATAGTGCATCATACACAAGATTCCCTCGCGCCATAATGATCACAACGCGGTCTATTCCCGCCATCTGCGTTAGAATACAGCAAAAATACCCCATTTTCAAACCGCGATTACTCCTCGATTTAGTGGAGCTATTTAAGGTTTTAAAGTACCAATATAAAGAACAAAGCTTGCTGAATATGATGACGTGATTTTTTCCCCGTTTCTGTTTAAAAAAGCTAATTAGCTCCAGCATTGTTTCAAGGTCACTTTTGTGGCGTGTCCTCTGACCCGCAACAAGCATAAATACAATGCGTAATTAACATAACTAAAAAGACATATCTGTACCAAACAAGTAAAAAATAACTAAATTAGATACCTAAACAAAACAATTATTCAAACATACCTTCCAAAAAATCAGATCTTTAGGGATAAAAATCGCAATATATTTCAACAAATTTTCACCTAACTTTGTTGAAAATCGCAAATGTGAATATTAATGAATGCAATGCATTTCGGGAAGACCCTCATTCCTCCTCTGCGTGATACGGTTGTACGGCATGAACTTTAGTTAACATTTGTATCAGGCCTATATATATCTCGCCGCGGGAATATAGGCCTGATCGCAGGTTAGTTGAATGCATAATTTAAAATTCAAGAACAAAATCTTAGTATCTTTTTATTGGCTAACAGAAAAACAAGAACAAATTTGACTGGTTTTATATCGAAAAGTTAAAAAACAAGAGTTAAACAACGTTCATTCGTCTTCGTCTTCAAAAATTAAATCGTGAGCGGTCCGTACTGCTTTTTTCCGACTGCTCATGAACCAATCAAAATGCTCCATTTTGCAGATGGACCGCCTGGCCATATAATAAAAACTGATACCGAATCTCCGTTTAAATCGTAACAATCGGATCAATAACCAGCATTGAAAGACCACACCTTGCCGTTGTGCGGGTATAAAAATTAGACCCATTGCCATTGTGCTGTGATTATTGACAATCAGACCCATTGCCAATTTGCCATTTGTGAACAAAACAAGCCAAAAATACTTGGCACATAACTTTTTGTTAATTATAGCGATGTCTTTCTGATGACATCGTATCTAAAAATAAAGTTACGTTGTGTTAATTATAGCCATGTATCTATCTCTAATAACATAAAAATAATATCGTATAATCTGCATGCGCCCCAAAAAATAGGCATAAAATACTTCGCACAGAAGTTTGTATTTATAATCAGAGCGATGCCTCTCTAATATCATCATCATCTGCATATAAATTTGTGTTAATCATGGCGATGCCTCTCCTCATATAAATTTGTGTTAATTATAGCAATGCCTCTACAATATAATGTCATCATACTGATAATTATCAGTTATAATTTATATATTAGTTATGTGTTTTCTATATTCAAGGGCCCACAGTAATTGGTTTTAAACTGTTGTGTATGAAGTTACATTTCCGCCAAAATTCAAGTTCCGTATATATGAGCTATTAGTTTGTATATTTACCGATTTTGCAAGTTTGTCACATAAAACATTCAACTTTTCGGTGTAAAACGGTCAACTACGTACTATCGTATAAAATGCTTGCAAACTTTCCACGATAGACTATTGAACTTTCCCCGTTTAAAACACACAACATCGCAGTGTATACAACGTTCATATTTACTACATAAAACATCCAAGTGCGCTGTACCGTTGAAATGCATGTCATGCAAAACTTTGTAATAATGTCGTATAGAACTTCCGACTTTGTCGCGTAAAACGTTCGACTTTGCCGTATAAAACGTCCAACCGCAATCCAGTTGGAACGGTGGTACGTTGGCTCGTTAGCAAATGCGATCGATGCTCCAGTAGTATACAGATCAGTGGAGCTTCTCACTTCCTGATATGATCTTCCGGATCATCTATGATATACGTCTCACTATAAACGGTAATAGTCGGCCGGCCAAGCTATCGAACGGTGCAAGTTGATGGCAACTTCGTGTTAGAAGCTGGCAACAAACATATTCATACTCAGATAGATGTAGAGAAAAAGGTTTGAGTTGTTGCCAAGCCGAAAAATGAATTTTTAAGTGAAAAATCGAGAGTTTTTAGGCCGCCTTCCCGCAACGTCGCGGCAACTAAACTTCAAACGATTGCCGAAAATTACGTTGCTATGCTACAAGTTTCTTTACTCTGATTGGTCATCAATAATGCTCGCTTAATTAGTCGACCAATGAGCGAACGTAAAAGTATGTGCACTTCCGGTTTTTGGATTCACGACGTAAACAAACTGCGAAGATCGAGGGAATAACTTGCAAAATTTTACGATTTCAGCGATATTTAGATAACTTTTTTCGTGTTAAAGCCATATACACTCCATAAACATATTGTACTTCATTCAGCGACACTGACTTGGCCATAGTGTGTCAAATTTATTTTATTGTTGTGCCAATACTGACTATTTTGTCAAGTATTTTTCAATGTTTAAATACAGCCAGAATCAAATTATAATATTGAGTGCTGAAAATTTATAAAAATAAATGCTAAATTATAATATATTTATCGATGTTAGTATGGCCAAACATAAACTAAGATTTGGTAGACATTTGCAGCAATATAATCGGCGTTTCTTTTGCAAAACATTCACATACACTTTTTTGGTAATACATTCCAAATTAGTTGGTTCATGAAGTCAATGCAATTTATTTGTGAGTTTAGTAGGGTTGAATTCGTTTGTGACTTTATTCTGTCTAAATTTTGTAATATAAAGATTCCGTCTCTGTCATGTTTAAGAGTTAGGTCAACAAAATATCATACTTTCCAATCTACTGTAGCACAACTTACTAGAATAATAATCACTGACACTGTGCATGCTTGCATGGTAATGCCAATGACCTGCTCCTGTCAATTTATATCGTATTCTTTTTTGACAGTCTTGTATAGACTTTTATAAAGCCAGCTTTTAGTTCAAATTAGCCTGTAATAGTTGTTTTCCTCAAAATTATAGAGTAACACTGGCCAAGTCTAGTTTACTCCAAGTTGAGTTATGGATTTTATATGGCTAATGAAATACATAGCCTTGAATTATGTGCGTTTCTTAATATATAATCGCACGAAGTTTACGGCAAAATATATCAGTTGTGTATATTTTCTATTAGCTGTAATCCGTGAATTAGATGTCCTAGATTCTACTTGTCTAGTACTTGCCTTTATAACTAAATATTAAGGTCAGAAGAAGTACGAATTTTGGCACAAGAATAAAATAAATTTGACACACAAGGGCCAAATCAGTGTTACTGAACAAAGTACAATATGTTTACGGAATATATATGGCTTTAACACGAAAAATCTTACCTAAATATCGCTGAAATCGTAAGATTTTGCAAGTTTCTTCCTCGGTCTTCTCAGTTTGTTTACATCGTGAATATAAAAACCGGAAATGCACACACTTTTACGTTCGCTCATTGGTCGACTAATTAGGCGAGCGTTATTGATGACCAATCAGAGTAAAGAAACTTGTAGCATAGCAACGTAATTTTCGGTAATCGTTTGAAGTTTAGTTGCCGCGACGTTGCGGGAAGGCGGCCTAAAAACTCTCGATTTTTCACTTAAAAATTCATTTTTCGGCTTGGCAACAACTCAAACCTTTTTCTCTACATCTATCTGAGTATGAATATGTTTGTTGCCAGCTTCTAACACGAAGTTGCCATCAACTTGCACCGTTCGATAGCTTGGTCGGCCGACTATTACCGTTTATAGTGAGACGTATATCATAGATGATCCGGAAGATCATATCAGGAAGTGAGAAGCTCCACTGATCTGTATACTACTGGAGCATCGATCGTATTTGCTAACGAGCCAACGTACCACCGTTCCAACTGGATTGCGGTTGGACGTTTTATACGGCAAAGTCGAACGTTTTACGCGACAAAGTCGGAAGTTCTATACGACATTATTACAAAGTTTTGCATGACGAAGTTGAATGTTTTACATACGAAATATTTTCAACGGTACAGCGCACTTGGATGTTTTATGTAGTAAATATGAACGTTGTATACACTGCGATGTTGTGTGTTTTAAACGGGGAAAGTTCAATAGTCTATCGTGGAAAGTTTGCAAGCATTTTATACGATAGTACGTAGTTGACCGTTTTACACCGAAAAGTTGAATGTTTTATGTGACAAACTTGCAAAATCGGCAAATATACAAACTAATAGCTCATATATACGGAACTTGAATTTTGGCGGAAATGTAACTTCATAGTTGTGGTGTCCCCGCCTTTTTGTTGTTGTTGTTGTTGTTGTTGTTGTTACCTTCTTGTTCAACCTTGAAACGTGGAGGCCTGGCGCTTTTGCTGTGTTTCGATAAGTTTTGTCTAGGTCTAGGCCAAGCTTTTAAGCAATTTTCCGTATTTTCCAATGTTGTGCTCATAAATTTCAAACTATTTTAAAATGAAGATATATGATTGTAAAATGTAAACCGTCCTAGTTTTAACGGTCAAGGGTGTATGTCAAGGGGGCGTTAAAGTTTGGGCGTTTTGGGGTTGAACAGGAATGGTTGTGTTTTACGTGTTGATTGATTGAGTAATTATAGGCGAAGCTAAATAAATAAATAAATATTGTATCAAATAAGCCTAAAATACTTGGCATATAAATTTGTGTTAATGATAGTAATGTCTCTCTAAATGTCCTCATACTGTATCTGCACCGCCCCATAAAATAAGCCTAAAATACTTCGCACATAATTTTGTGCTCATACTTCAACTTGTTGCTATAGTAGGTTTCTCTTCATAATGTAGCTCAGACCTCAGTCAACTATTCTGTACAACATAAAGCCTGCGAAGCGGTCGCTTTTTGAGGCGTTTTTAAACTATGGGCGAGAAAAAATGGACGAGAATTAAACAGGCGAAAATGAGCTAAAACTCCCACAAAATCCTAGCAGGCTAAAAACCTTAAAATTAAGATGTCAATTGCTTTAATAGTATAGTACTACTGGAAAAGAATCCTTTTAAACAAGTATCACCTGTACGGCACGCTTTCCTAAAGCCACCGGCATGCAACATGTACGCACTGCGTACCTAGTTTTTGTTATTTGCTCAGTTATCCAAAAAGAAACTAAATTTGCCAAGAACATAATCGTTTCTTTCATTTTAGCACATTTTACCCTCTTAATTTAACTGGTTTCCGAAAATGGCGTCGATTTGCATATTCTATTAGTTTTTGAATGACGTTACCTCGCAAAGTAAAAATGACATCATTTGAAAAGGACTTTGCGAAAGTCTAGCAGCATAGTAGCAATTGCAATAAAAGTTGAAAATCTTGAAGTATACATGGCGTTTGAGCACATAAACGAAAACCTATTGTTTGTAAAGATAAGTAGCTACAGTAGCTATATCCCGTTCGAACTTGTTAGATTATAATTTATAGATCTACTCTCATAAAAAAATTGGCATATTATTTATTGTTATTTTAGAAACCTTCCACAAGTACGATGGATATATATATCCTGAAACAGGGAAAATATCATGGGATAGATTTTTCCCATCTGCAATAAAAGACAGAAGAGCATTCTTCAGAGAATTTTTCCCGAAGTGGAGCGGATTTTGCGTCGATTCTTTTGATTTCAAAATTCAACCAATGGAAGCACTACAAAACCTTCAATGTTTGGTTCAGGGTATTTCTGTTGTCTGGACATTAGGTACCACTCGATATCCTGATCGTCGTACTGTTGATTATCACAAGCTTAAGCTTTGGGAGGTAGGCGCAGCAAGAAATGAACAAATCTTCAGTATATGAAATCGTAAAAATACGGTAACCAAATACTATTAATTAATTGGTACATTCAGGACCAAAATTTTTCCTTACGCACATATAAGCGTCTTATGTTCTTCCCCGGGCGCTTATATGGTGGGCGATGAGACAGCTATAAGCGCGTTGATCGATGTGTGATAACGAGCATGCCGTTGTTACGTTATCTTAGAGTTAAAGCAAAATAAAATAAATATATGTCATTGGTTCTCGTAGGGTTCTTGTGGTTCTCTTGGTTCTTCTGGTTCATCTGGTCTCTGGTTCTTGTGGTTCTCTTGGTTTTCTGGATTTTCTGGTTCTCTTGGTCCTTCTAGTTCTTGTGGTCCTTCTCATACTTCTAGTTCTTCTGGTTCTGATTCTCGTGGTTCTTGTGGTTCTAATAACTTTTTTATCGATAACTTTTTTAAAAGCTGCGTTTAACATATGAGGAAATACAATAAATTCCGCCTTTAAGGTTCCTGCAAACTAAACAGAGGATTAAACAATTGCGCAAGATCTCAATTTCAGAGAATGCAAGTTATTTGTATTGACGAGATCTCTATGGTATAATTAGGGACCGTTCATTATTTATACTCTCGGGTGGGGTGGGACATTCTTGATCATATATAAAAATCTCATGGAGCCCCCCCCTTTTTTGACGCTCTTAAAAATGACCCCCCCCTGAGAAAAACATTAAAAATATATACAATGTTTATATGAATGACTGACTATGGAGAAAAACTGACCTTTTACAGCATACGCGACCTCGCAAGCTTCCTCCCGAACACACTGCATGTAGCGTGTTTGAGGGAGAGAGAACCACAAGAACTATGAGAACCTGCAGAAGAACAATGAGAACCATTAATCAGATTAATCAAACTACATATAGATTACATGTCGTACTTTATCTTGGTGTAATAATCTCACAAGTGGCGTCATTCGACATAGTTAAAGGCACCTAAATACGTACAACGAACCTACACAAATAGCGGAATTTGTTTGTAAATGGATTATTAATGAATATTAGATCATATATTCATTATATTCATTCGAATATTAGATCATTTGCCGACAATATTAAAAATATGTAATGGGAGAATATCTCAAACTTGTGGTGCCAGTGTAGGTAGAGTCACGAAGATACTGCAGTTAAGTTGGATCAGTCTACCTGAAAAATACAATAAGAACTTCGACGAGAAGGCCTTCGCTCGAAACGTCGAAGTTCTTATTGTATTTTTCATGGGAGAATATGCTTTCTAAGAACGACACCACCGAATCATACAACGAATTCTTTGCCTTATTTTCAACAGCGTATGACAGAAACTTTCCATTAACAAAAAGAGTGGTAAAAGGCAATATTGTTAAATTATTTACCGTTAACCAGTCTATTTTATTTTCTAAGTCAGAGTTTCATTTACCATTAAGCTCATTAGTTACACCACAGTTAATAGAAGGGAAATGGTTTGGCTAGCCAGTGACGTCACAAAAATGTTATTGTTCACTTTTTATTTTGGTCACGTGACCATTATAGTGCATGAACGCCTAAAGGCTAGTAGAAACATTATAGTAAAACAGGAAAATTGTCTTTTAAAATATTACGTTTTTTCGAGCTGTAGCGATGTGATTTGTCCTTTGGGATAATTATCGAGGATATGCCTGGAGCGAACTGTGCTTTTTATGGCTGTCCGACCAGTAGAAGCCACAAACTTTCGCTGTTCAGGCTTCCGGCTGTTAGCGACGCAGAAGGCGAACATACGAAGGCTTTGAAGCAAAAGGCCCGAGAAGAATGGCTTAATTTGATCTTAAGAACGAGGGAAATGACGCCTGATATGAAGACGAGAATTGAGAGAAACAATATTTACATTTGTGAGCTGCATTTCAAGCCAGAATGCATCGTAGTGGGTACGTACATATATGAAAGTATTTGATGTTTATGTTATGAGTCTATTATATTTATATTTTAACATACAAAGCGCGCCGTTATTAATGAATTTTAGATGAAGTGCTTGACTAATAAGCAATACAATCTCATGAATAATCATTCATTGAATCAAATTGTGTCTTTCAGGGAAGAGAAAGACTTTGATCACTGGTAGTGTACCTACGGAAAAATTGCCAGTAAAGAGCCACGACATTCAAAAAACTGAACGCCGCAAACTAGAAAGAAAGAAACTTGATCCTAGCCCAGACCACCCAGACACACCATCGACTTCAACTGCACCGACCCAGAAGATATTTAGCCTTGATGATCTCAATCAACAGCTACAGCGGAAAGATATTCTCCCCTGGCTAGTGGGCAAATCAAACGAAGAGGAAATGCTATTAGAATTCTACGACGAATGCCATAGTATTCCTAAATACACTGTTGTTGTGAATTCAGCATTGGAGTTCAGTATATATGTATTCAACTGGCCTGTACCTGATCAGAATCCAGTGTATAAAGAAAATAAGCGTTCAGTAATGTATCTAGACATAGCAGAACTGTTTAAATATATTGAAAATTCTGGTATATGCCAGGGTTTGGAAGAGGATGACAATGTTATGTCAGTAGCTGTTGAACCAACAGAAAACCCAGATCCTGATTCTAAGTCAGTCCTAAGCCATCCCACTTGAAGAACCTCACTTTGAAGTATCTCTTTCATATAGAACAGTTTCTTGTGAGGTCCTTACAGGCTCTGGACATTCACAGAAGGTATGTAAACCTTGTGCATCATCATTGAATGCAATAAAGAGAGCTGCAAGAGTTAAAACGAAAGCTGCTTCAACCCCAGCAAAACCCAAAGCATCATTAGCCGCCTGTGGCCCTGGAAAGTTGCGAGCAACAGTTGTGTCATCACGGCTAGAGATAAAGGATCTTCAGGAACGCTTGCAACAACTTCAGAAAAAGATAGACCAAGATGGAATTGGCATTAGCGAAAGCTTTGAGAAGGACATTCTCACAATAATGGGTGGACAAAATCTCGAAGCAACACCCCACATGAAGTTTTTTTGGCAAGAACAAATGAAACTTTTGAAGTCTTCCAAAATGGGTAGGAGGTACCATCCACAGATTATTCGGTTTGCTCTTTCAATTCACAGCAAGTCCCCGTCAGCATACAGGGAGTTACAGGACAGTGGCGCCCTTGTTCTTCCGAGTGAACGAGTTCTTCGGGATTATAAGAACTATTTTAAGCCCAAAGCAGGTATCAACAAAGAGAATGTTGAAACCTTAAGAGAGAAAACCTCATCATTTACACCGTACAGAGATATGTAGCTCTTATAATGGATGAGATGAAGATTCAGTCCAACCTTGTGTTTGACAAAGTTTCAGGGGATTTAATTGGTTTTATCGATCTGGGTGATCATATGACTAACTTTGCTTGTCTTTCCAATGAAGATCCACTTGCATCCCATGCCTTGGCATTTCTTGTGAGAGGGTTATGCACTGATATGAAACATATCATAGCATATTTTTTCACAGGGAATGTTACATCGTTCCAGCTGATGCCACTGTTCTGGAGAACTGTGGCTGTCTTAGAGGTTTCGCTGAAGCTGTGTGTGTGCTGCTGTCAATGATGGAGCTTCACCAAACCGAAAGTTTTTCCGGTTGCATTCTAAGATGGCAAGAAGTGTGAATTGTGATGTTGTGTATAAAACCCCAAACATTTATGCACCCTCACGTTTCATATTTTTCTTCGCTGATTCCCCACATTTGATCAAGACAGCAAGGAACTGTTTATATAATTCGGGTTCTGGGAGTCAAAGTCGTCTGATGTGGAATGATGGGCAGTATGTACTATTCCGACACATAGCAGATATGTTCTACAGCGACCAAGAATTTGGTTTGCATACATTACCCAAGCTGACCTTGGACCATATCATCCTAACCCCCTGCAGCAAGATGAAAGTTAAGCTGGCTGTCCAGGTTCTGAGCAAGTCTGTTGCCATTTCTCTCAAGGAAACTGGCAAAGAAGATGTCAATGCCACAGCTGAGTTCTGTGAAATGATGAATGGTTTTTTTGATTGTACGAATGTGCGGTCACTGACTGAGCATGTCAGGAAAAAGAATGAATTCATCATGCCATACACCTCCAACAAGGACGATCGCTTGACATGGTTGAAGGATGTCTTTCTAAAGTATCTGGAGAACTGGAAGGAAAGCACATTATCTCGTGATGGGAACTACTCAGCTGACGACAGGCAGAAAATGTTTCTATCTCCCCAAACCTACGAAGGCTTAAAGATTGCTGTCTACTCCCACATTGACGCAATAACATTTATTTTAGCTGAAGGATTTCAATATGTGCTCACAGAAAGGTTCATGCAAGATGTCGTTGAGGATTACTTTGGCCACCAAAGAGAGAAAGGGAGGAGGTCAGATAATCCAACAGCCCAGCAATTCGGTTACAATGATCTGACAATCGCTGCCCAAAGAGACATTGCTCCAGCGGTTCGTGGCAATGTTGGTGGACGCTATGGAAAAGTTAAGTGGCATACAGTTAGCGACGAGCCAGTCAAAAAGCGCCAAAAGAAGAGCAAGAAAAGTAATATTGTACTGTAGTGGATACACAATATGGTTTTGTCCGATATTGATCCAGTGTTACTACAGGAGGAAACCTAATCTAAACTAACATTATATATATGGGATAGCTGTATTAGTTCTAAACTGTTCTCCTTAGAGATCCAGTAAGGGTCATCCCACTCATCCCTTGTTGATCCAGTGTTACTACAAGAGGAAACCTAAATTAAACTAACATTATTTATTTGGGATAGCTCTATCAGTTATAAACTGTTCTCCGTAGAGATCCAGTAAGGATCATCCCTTGTTGATCCAGTGTTACTACTAAAGGAAACCTAAACTAACTTTATTTATACGAGATAGCTCTTCAGTTCTAAACTGTTCTACCTAGAGGCCCAGTAAGGGTCATCCCTTGTTGATCCAGTGTTACCACAAGAGGAGACCTATGGCTATAAAACTAAACTAACATTATTTATACAGGATAGCTCCTGTAGTAGATACATATGGTATTATCGTTGAGTGCTTGACATTGAAAACAGCAATATTCACATGTTTTATCAGGGAATGCTGTAAAACCATGGACCAAAAGAAGTGTTGCAGTTTTCAATGTCAAGCACTCAACCATATGTATCTCCAAGCAATACATACTCACTGGTATTGGGATCAATGTAAGCACAACATAAATTTTAAAAATCTATTAAGTAACATAAAAGATGTACAACAATGATTTACTATTTACATTAAATATTTATTTAATATTATGGGATAATAATAGGAAACCTAGTCATGAAAGCGTAACAGAACCCAATTTAATACCAGGGTAACTTGTTGCACTTGTTTTGCACTTGTTGAATAGCAATTAATACTTATTAGTGGGGTGTTGTTATATCTATTTCAGTATTTATATTAAATCTTATAATATGCAACTTTAGAAGATTTATTTATTGTGTTTTGCTTCGTTTCAAGTCCTTTCTAAGAGCTTTGCCCTTTGTCTTCTTTTCCCTTATCTTATATTTACTAATATAGTCTCTCGCATAAGAGAAAGAGCGAACTCGTAAAAACAACTTAATAATATTTTTCAAGCACAACTTGTTTGTTGAACTTGATGGTTCTATACCTGAGTCTAGTACAATGTTCGCCCACAACGATTTGACAACCGGAGAGTTTAAGGTTGAAACACATATCATATCTACAGGTATATTTCTTACAGTGTCAGTTACTTCTCCCATGCCCACGTTTTTTCTGAAGCAAATCTCGGCTTCCAAGATGCCCAGCAAATCCTCACACGGTGTTACAAGGCCTCCTCTGCTACGTGCCGATATAAAACTGTTCACGCATTCACTTGACTTTAAGGACTGAAATAATGCGTGTAATCCTTCGTTACAGGTGCCTTTTCTGTTTCTTGATGTTTGGTATAATTTTGAAACAATATACCCTGCAATGTATGACAGTGGACCATGTTCGGAAGGATTGAGTTCTTTCATGTCGGTATTCGATGATGTAGGTTTAGATTTTGCATCTTCTCGAGCTTGGGAGATTTTGAAGAATCCAACTAAACGGTCTGGTATTTCTATCATCAAATTTGCTACATATTCGTCTGTGCAGTGTAAAAATGTGTTCGCTTTTATAGGCAACAAGCCATAAAAAGCTTCCAATAGTTTGTCTTGATTTCTCTTCTGACAAAACAAATTGTATATTGGCAGAATAGCGTCAAACAAAGCTTTACTGCACGAAGCATTCTTAACGGCAGCGTTTATATCAGCCCCATATAAATCATCGCTGATAATTTTTGTTTTTATCGCTACGATAATAGAAGCCAAATCCTCCTGTGAAAGGCCATATCTTTCATCAGACTCGGTTGTATCTCGATGCTTCGAGTTTGTGTGTTTCGTCAAACCACCTTTCGATTTACACACTTTGGTGCATTTCGAACAAGGAAAAGATTTGTCCCCTTCAATTTCAGTTAAAGCATCGAGAAACTCGGCATTAACTTCTCTGAATCATTCGCTTCGACAACGGCGACAGAAACATTCAAATTATAATCGTCGCCAATGTCTGTCGACTCACCAGATGTTTGGAACAATAATTCCTCTTCGTCAACGCGTTCCCCCCACAAGTCAGATTCTTCCTCGCTACTATCAGCTTGTAACATTTCCGTGTCCAAATTATTTTTCCTGCTAGCGCGCAAAACACGACATATTATCGAAGGTTTTGTAGTTCGCACTTGTAATTTGATAGTATTTACATTGTGTTCAAATCAACATGATGCACTATAATAGTCACGTGACTTTATTTTGGCTTGTTCTCGACATAAATTTCCGCTCCCTTTGAAGTTTGCCGGCTAGCCAAACCATTTCCCTTCTATTAACTGTGGTTACACTGTATAAAGTTCTCCAAAATTTCATTGTTTAAAAAACAGCGAAAATATGACCGTGTTTAATAATCTACTCCATGTCAACTTTTGTCGAAAAGCACGCTCGTACCAGTCCTTGTTAGCATCACACATCAGTAATGAATACTCGTAGACGTTTTCGAGGGGGTTGCATATAAAGCCCGAAGAAAGCAACTAAGCAGTCTCTAATCACCACTGTGAAAAAGAGACGGAAAGAAAATTGCATATAATTGCGCGAAGTTATTACGAAGTCTCCCAGCATCCACGATTTTTTACCATAAATGGATAGTGTTGATTGTACAATCTGATAACTACTTTGTTTAGATTTCTTGCAACTATACGAGCAAGTTGCCAAGGAACGAAACAGCGTTTAGTGCCGAGCGTACGTGATCTATCCATTTATTGTAAAAACGTGGATATTCGGAGATTTCGTAATGACTTTGCCTAGCGACATGCAATTTTCTCTCTGTCCGTCCTTCGACCCTTCACATGTGTATAGAAATTTACAAGTAGTCGTATAAAAGTTAATCGATTATTCGTCTCATGCGTGACGATATTCGGATGTATGATTATATGACTACATAGAAGTTTGTTAATATAAGATGGGAATTAAAATATGTTTCTCTGTTGTAGCTTTTTAAAGAAATTTTGATGCCGAAAGTCATGAAAAACGTGGAGGTTTTGGAAAGTCAAACAAAGGGTGCGAGAGCTAAAGTTCATGCGGTGGTGTCGTCTGTAATAATCGCTTACGTGTTTACCAACTATGGTGTTAATTTAAAACCTGAACAATATGAAATTTTATTTAAATGTCTCAGGCTACCTCCTGACGAAGAAGTTTGTTTCGAATTTATGAAGAGTGTTAATGAGTTTGACAACAACATTTTAAGGTACGTTATGATTGTAAATGCTATTGTACTTTAAGGTATCTTTGCTGCACTAAATGGGGGAACATTGGTAGAACATAACCAGCAACAACCATGTAAGAACATTTCAAAATCTGTTATCAAATTCGAAAAAATTGCTAATTATTGGTTTTTCATAAATAATAAGATTTTAGAATAAGATTTTAGAGAAATAGAATTTGCTTATAGAACTTGAGAAAATCATCAATGGACCATTGCCTTATAGCGATGGCCGTTAAGCATGACGGTAAGAGTCGTCACCTTGCGTCCTTGAATTCGAACGAATGTAGGAGCGAGCGATTTTGTTTTGAAAAAGAAATCGCGGATTTAAACAACTTTTGCATTCATGCATCCATAACTTTTATCTACAGAGAAACAACAAGGGAACTTTCAACTACGAGTAGATATAATTTTATGACGTTCTGTGTGTTAATGCGAAGAAAGTGCATGGGCAAGGTGGCGACATGTGAACACGGTTCGCAAATAATTTATTGCAGTATGTTAGATAACTATTATGGTTAATACGTTTCCCTCTTGAAATAAAGTTTTACTACTACTACTACTAACCTCACGACAGAAATTGGCATTTTACGGTAACATCGGATAATTGTTTTTCAAAATTAAATTTCACTGATTGCTATTTGTACTGGATCTTTCGGCTATTTAGATTCTATCAGTTAATAAATCCCATTTAAAGCTTTGTGAAATTGACAACTTTTGTCATGATTTTGTTCGAATTTTTCATTTTCTTTGACAATGAAAGACAGGAAGTCTTTCATTCTCTTTGACAATATTTCTAGGCTTAAATTTCATCAATCTGAATAAATTTTTATAGCTCTAGCAAGAATATTTAAAAGTGAAATGTTCTCTTTGATTGCTGTTTTTTATCATACAAATATACATATTTGTTTAACAAGGAAGTGGGGAACTGCTTGATCTGTTAATAATTAATTGCACATTTGCTACAGCATGCAATTATGCTTAATTTTGCTGAACCGTTTTCTTGTTTGATTACAAGAAAATGTGTTTTACTCAATATGTTTTAAGTTGTCTGTAAACGTGAATTTTGATTGTTAATTATTTATGTTTATGTGTCGTCACACACAGAGTCAGTGGGGATACATATTGATATAGGAGGGGTGCAAATTTTAGTTGTCAACAAATGTCTGCTTTTGTTTGCTGAAAATTTAAGTCCTCAGAAGCTTTTGGCTTGTACCTAATGCAAATTTACATATATAACTGCTTCTGATTTGCATAGACTTAGTCCTCATTCAAAATGGAAAACATTGGGGATGGGTGATAGTGTTCCTCTCACCTGCCTATACATTGAGAACTAGCAACTGTACTGTGTGAAAACACTCTAAAATCTACAAAAAATCCACATTTAACTAAAACAAATTCATTATCTGTTATTATTTTTTTGTTAATAGTTACAATATTTTACATGGTCTCTATCTTATAGCCCCACTGGAAAGATTTTGCGAATTTAGATAGCCTGAGAGCAAGACTAACATGTTTAAACTATGAGGAAAAGACAGCTTCCTCCTATTGCAAGGATATTTGAAAGATATTGTTTAGACATATAACAACTTTTGACTATAAAAGACTTAGGACATGTTCATTTTCATCAAGCATTTTGATTTATTAATTTTGCTGATCATTTGTGAACTTGGGCAATTTTGGCTTGTAGACATCTTATTTTAGCATGCTTAGATTATGCTGAGATCCTGTATTATACCTGGCCATGGACTGAGTGTGTTTCCATCAACTTGGTTAGTTTGCATGGTAAACTGGGTAGTAACCCGAGTTAACTTGTAAGCTGTGGTAAAGGCCACAGGAAATAATTAAAGCTACTGTGGTTATGGTAGACTACGTCTATATTAACATTAAAAGAATATGCTCATTTACTATTTCCCTGAAAATATGTGTCGATATATCAAGTACAGAATGCCCATCTTGCCAGACTAACCCATTACATTATTTTGAAGTTAGTGCTAAGCCCAGCCAACAGAAAATACTAACACTAATAGGGATTTCAGACAATTCAACAGAATATGCAAAGGTCAGTGAGAGTGTGTATATATAACTTGCCAAATAGTCTAGGACCTGTATATGAGTTTGTATGCATTTCATTTAGCACAGATAATCTCAACTGTTTTAGGGTAAAATGACCATGACGGACAACATGGCATATGAGCCAAAACCCGAATCCGGTGCGAAATGCCCGAAAATGACCACGCCCAGGAACGGCACTGCCGACATGGCTCTATCTCCTAAACCATCAAAGCTACAGACTTTCTGAAGTTCTTATAGTGTTTAGAATGGTTACTTTTAGGGGTGGTCATAGGAGAGTGAAATGTGTCTAGGTACAATATTTTACAAGAAAATGACTATGCACCATCCCAGGTCAACTACTAATTATACATCACATAACTTCATACACCTTAGAAAGGCATATTTTCTTATTTCCTAAATATTTTTGTCAGGATAAAAAACTCTACTTATTTCAATATAATAGTAAGAGATTGAATGAGGGTTGGAAAATTTTGGAATCTGAGTCCCCTGAAAGCTCGGAAATACACTCAATTTTTACCAGTTTCTGTGAAACAAGCTTAATCATCTATGATCTATTATTAAATATCTTAGCAAATTTGAAGTCTGTACGATGTAGCAATGAAATAAAGACAAAATATTGGAGTTTTGTTTGTTTAAATAAAATATTTTTGCCCGTCCACTTTCAAAAATGCCCGTCTATTTGCTTTTAACGGCAAAAATGCCCGTTTTATTTGCTTTTTATCACCGAGC
Organism: Trachythela sp. YZ-2020; assembly: GCA_016169945.1. NCBI lineage: Eukaryota > Metazoa > Cnidaria > Anthozoa > Malacalcyonacea > Clavulariidae > Trachythela > Trachythela sp. YZ-2020. The sequence continues at coordinate 436,411 of JADLSH010000373.1, forward strand.
CTCGCAAATATTACCCACAAGTTGTACTTGAACATAATGATAGTTGCTTAAGAATAATCCAACCAAGTTTCGTCAGGTTTTGAAGTAGTGCAGTGTATTTATCTTCGATATTGTAGAAGCGATGTTTTACCACAGGAGGCCAAAATTCACTGTGTATTATTGTGTATTTAATACTGTCTAAATAAATATAACATTATATTAAGCTAAATTTTAATGTAAAAACTACCATGTCATTATAAATATGAGGTGATATTTTGAAACTATGAAGTATTATTAAAATACAATAAATATAACCTGTATCTCAACCTGTATTTATAATTATTACCGTCGGCTCTACAGTTTAATATTCACATTCAGATTCACATTCAGATTCACCGAGACGTAAATTCATGCTATACGCCATATTGTCGCAAGCGATCAGCTAAAATATTTTTCGCTATATCTCGTAAGATACGCGTTGTAGCTCCTCAAAACTGAAACGCAGTCTGATATGAAGCAAACTTAGTCTCAAAAACGTTTGCCGTTTTGTCGGGAAAAATCGCTAATCGCAGCGCATGAGAAACGGCTCTTGTAACCTGAAGCGAATGACAACAACCCAATCGAAAAAGTAAAGGCTTCTCACGGGGCACGCGTTTGCCTTGGAGTATTTTCACGGAAAAGCATTCATCTACAACTATCGCAAAACACAACTACTGTAGTGCTTGTGTCAAAAATCGGGGTGGGACTTTGCAAATTTTAAAATTCAATTTAGTCTGATGTAAACATAATTTTCTTTGTCTTGAGAGTGAATGTATACCAACTGTTTAGCAATTATGCTCAATTGTGAATAATTTCAAAATGACAGCAATTGCTTTTTCCAAAAAAGAGCTTAAAATGTGTAGAATGATAGAATGGCAAAACCCCCAGGATTTTATTGTTTCAGATTCAAATTTTACGCGGTTTCACATTCATTCTCAGATTCGCACTAAAACAGCGTTAGCCTCGGTAAATCCTTTAACCCCTGCAACACTTTTAAAGCAGCCTTCAGGATTGGGGTGCGCTTTTTATAACTCCCCAATCCTTTAACTCGCCAATCCTTTATAACTCCCCAATAAAAACCCCTTTATTCTTTAAGAGACAGACTTGGAGCAAGTCTACCTTCACCGGTTCGACATAGTTGAAATAATGTTAAGGGATATTTAGATTTACGAAATTGTTCCATAGTACTGAACAGAAGTTTCATCATAACATTAACCCAGGATGGTAGATTCATTCCAGGGACGAAGCATTCTTCATGTAACAACCAAAAATATTCTTCAATATAGTACCTTGGTCGGGTTTCAGTATATATTTCTTATAATATGCAAGATTACGTATGGCTATATCGTCGATTGAATTCCCCGTTCCAACGCTCCCCGCAATTCATGCTGAATAGAGCATTTCATTTTCCGAATAAAAAGCAGCCATTCGTCTGGGTTAAGTACTATTCTGGTACTAACTTCCTGACGAAGGACCTTCGCTCGAAACGTCGAAGTTCTTATTGTATTTTACATGTAGTTTTACACAACTCAACCGCCGAATCTAATTTTTATTTAACTCAGCTTATGGTGTGTATGTGTTGTAATATTTGCTGCCAAAGATGGTACTTTGGTAACAGTGTCATTCTATAACACTCCATACCAATTTCAACTAAATTTTCAACTACAAGTCTTACTTATATTTATACTATATTGGCCTATATGGGAACTAAATACGTAGTTCACACGTCATGTTTTAACCACATAAAGTTCTTACCATTTTCGATTTCTAGGTGTGTCGTTGTTTTAATCATAGCATACATATTATGGAAGTTGCACATTATTTAAAATTGTTGAAACAATGATCAACTCATGAAACAATCACAGAATTCATATATAAAAACATTCATAAGTCTACTCTTGTTAAGTAGGCCGTAGTAGTGAGGCGGTTAAGAGCGAAATTTAGCTGGAATTGTTCATTTTGTGATAAAAGCACCATATTTGCAGGAAGTATAGACTTTGATATGACAATAACTTTTAGATATAGAGGCATCTGAAAAATTAAAGTCACCGGCCTAAAATTTGGGTTCTTTTTCATTTTCCTCATTAAACTCCTATATTGTCGAAAAATATAAAATTGCAAGTTAACTTATAGCAAAAGTAATTACAGAATCAGAAAGCTTACAAAAAGTTATATTAAGACATGTAAGTGGTTACCATGATTTTTCAAATCCTTCTTGAGTTACAAGCTGTTAAATACGCATTTTCAAGCTAGTACCCAGGCTTTTCGCGCGATTTCGTGGCATTTTTTCCATTTTGGAACAGCAATAACTCGAAATCGGTTGGGAAAATAAAGTAACCGCTTAAGTGACCTATATATAGTTTTTTGCAAGCTTTCCAATGATGTAAGTCATTATTGCTTTAAATGAACTTGGAATTTCACGGTTTTACAAGTATAGGAGTTTAATGAGGAAAATGAAAAAGAACCCAAATTTTACGCCGGCGACTTTAATTTTTCAGATGCCTCCATATCTAAAAGTTATTGTCATATCAAAGCTATACTTCCTGCAAATATGGTGCTTTTATCACAAAATGAACAATTCTTACACTTAACCGCCAGACTATAGTTTATAATAAAGTTCTTACCATTTTCGATTTCTAGGTGTGTCGTTGTTTTAATCATAGCATACATCCTATTTACGCGCAATTTATGTAATTATCCAGGACTCATCTTTATGTGGTTACTGCACTGTTAATATGAGGGTGTTAATTTAGCACCAAAAGTGGTGTCAAATAAAAAGGTACAGAATAGCACCTTTTTGGATGCTATTTTAACACCACCATTCAAGGTGCCAAATTAGCACCTGGCGAGGTGCTACAATAACACCATTTTTGGTGTTAAAATAGTACTGATTTAGGAGTTGGTTTAACACCCGAATATTCTCATAAAAATAGCACCTGATTTAGGTGCTATTTTAGCACTAGTGTGAGTGTGAAGAAATAATTGCTCATTGCTACAAAGCAAATCTGAAAACAACACAATCTGAAAATATATGAACATCCTTTAATTGAATTTATAATAATATATTTGCTGATTCCAAAATTACTTTGCAGCTGAACATTAAAATGGTAATAAATTTAGGCAAATCTAGCCATGCTCATGCAATGTTATCACCAATTACCTATCAAAACCAGGTACTTAGGTCATGGTAAACACATATTTAGATCATTCCTTAAATAAGTATTAAATGGAATTTAACTTGATGAACATAATTGACATTCAGTTCTGCGAAGTGACATACACACATTACACAGAAATAGTAAATACTTTGGCGATAATGTACTTATTACAGTATAAGTTACTCTTTTGAACAGCATATCTATTATTTTATCCTGGGCAATCGGCCAAGCAATTCTAGTACTATGCTAGGAGCATGTCAGAAGAGTTGTTCTATGTCACTCCAATGCTTAACCTATTAACAACTAACAATTTTCCTTAGCAGGTGAAGTTGTTGGGTAGCATCCTTTGGAGGAACAAGCAGGGTATAGCTGAGTTGAGTTAGGAAGAGTCCACAAAAACCATCGAGAGCAGTGGTCAGTAAAACTCAGCTTTAGTACCACCACCCCCCCCCCCCATGATATATTTTTGGTTTGTGCCGAAAAGCATGGAGGGAAAGTTATTATATATTGTATAATACCTCGTTATTAAATAACAATTATAATATTATGGAAGTTGCACATTATTTAAAATTGTTGAAACAATGATCAACTCATGAAACAATCACAGAATTCATATATAAAAACATTCATAAGTCTACTCTTGTTAAGTAGGCCGTAGTTTATATTATCGTTTTGATTCTGAACTAAATTGATAAGCACAAGGGAATTTTTGTCGCGTCAAAATTCAAATATTTTCTAACGGCACGCAACGCACGCAACATAAATATGACACCCAACTTAACGGTGCTATATTGGCACTCAAATCGGTGCTAAAATAGCACTTTCTATTTAACACCACCTCCTGGTTTCAATTTAGCACCTATACAGGTGCTATTTTAACAGCCTCAAATTAACAGTATGCGTCTACATCGATTAACATTACAGGGTTGAGCGTAACTCGATTGAGGACGCGAAATCATTTTCAATTTCCCCTAACACGCAACAAACCTGGTTTCGGTTTGTCAAATCTTCCCCCAGAACGGCAGGAAAGGCCATTTCAGAGACTCCAGAATTCAAAATTTTCCGGGGTAGCATGCCCCCGGGCCACCCTACAGTTTTCTTATCCCCCATGCCCCCCAACCAAGCTAATGTTCCGCCGCCACTGTGAGACACAACCCAAGGCTTCTCGGCTGATGAGTCATTCATGTGCTTAACTTCCTACCCAAGGCTTTGTGCTTGTGTGCACAAGCGCAGAAACCCTGGGTACGACGTTGTGATGGGCTTCATAGTCTCCGAGAGGTCTCCGAGTATAAGAAATTTGATAATTTTAATAAGAACTGCAAGGAAATGTGAAGGGAAATTTATTTGTGGAAGCACTGTTTCCGCCTCGCTTTTAATAGCTCGCCTATAAAATACCTTCTATTAAAATACCTTTCTGTGTTCTGCGAATTTTCCAGCCGAGACAGCAAGTTGTTTGAAGATAAAAAGTACATCACACCATTTTATGATAGTTGTAGATGACTGCGTTTCGGTGAAAATACTCCAAGGCAAACGCGTGCCCCGCGAGAAGCGTTTACTTTCTCGATTGTGTTGTTGTCATTCGCTTCAGGTTACAAAAGCTGTTTCTCCTGCGCTGCGATTTGCGATTTTTCCCGACAAAACGGCAAACGTTTTTGAGACTAAGTTTGCTTCATATCATTCATTATATTGTAATAGAGACTGCGTTTCAGTTTTGAGGAGCTACAACGCGTATCTTACGAGATATAGCGAAAAATATTTTAGCCGATCGCTTGCGACAATATGGCGTAGCATGAATTTACGTCTCGGTCGTGTAGGTTCTGCGATTTTTCCTGACTTCCTATTTCGCACAAATAACTTCGAACTACTTTTGTTGAGTGCATAATATTCTGAAGGAGAATGGGTTTTATAGACAAGTCTATTCCGTCTAAAGAAAGAGTAATTCCACATTTTGTACGTGAGATACCCGACTATTTTCAGATTTGAATCTGAATGTAATCTGAATGTGAATGTGAAAGTGAATATGAAACTGTAGAGCCGACTGTATAATTATTCGGCATATGTACTGACCTGTCGACCGGGCGGCGTATAGAGTAATGAGAAGGACGGAAACATCACCCGATTCCATGCTCTATATGCACTCGAATCGCCAATATTTTGCTCCACAATTAACGTTTTATTCGCATACGAACGTCGCAATAACATTCCCAGAACTGGTTCACACCATCTTAGCCGAGAAATCACAACTCTACATCGCAGGAAATACGAGAAAATATTCGGCCCCTTCAGCGTCAAGCGCGCAAATGCCAACGTCTACATCATAACAATCGTTTTATATATAATATTGGGTTGCTAACTCCCCCGGTAGCTATGAACACGTGCGTTCAAGTCCACTGATCTAATAATATCACGGAACGAAAATACGAAATTTTTACCGCACAATGGTGGCAGCTGGGAGTGGGAATGTGATGGAAATACGATCAAATTTATAAATAAACGTTTTCATTTTGGCCTTTTGGATTAGTAGTACGTTTTGTCATTTATATATTCAATAGACAATACTGAATGGGTCGAATATTCATTATTGCAATATTTTTTCTTGTATTCATTTGCCGATTTGATATAAATATTGACTATAAATAACTGCCGTGCGGACTGCCTGCATGTATTCCGTAGAGTACGTAGACGGTAGTAAATATTTATAATGTTAAACAAACAAACATTAAACAGGGCTGAACAAGGAATCTCAAACCAGCTTGAACAACATAATACCAAAATAATACCTCGTATAAGTAGTAATTATTTGATGCAAAAATATATTCAGTAATTCAATATGAGGCCAGACAAAATGTTTTGTTCACGCTGTCGCTGAGCCTGATTTTTACTTATACATTCTTATACATACAATAACATTGAAATCCCTGAATTAGGCAAATAATTAATAAAACAAGCTTCGACGCTAAAATTCTCACAACTATACATTCTGCACAGATTCCGGTAGTAAGATTCCAGGTTTATGTTAAAGTGTTGCATCAGCCATTGTTTATATTAATGCGCAGCTAAGCAATTCTTGGTTTCACTTTACAAATATTTTATCAAGTGTAATATTTGTGTCTTATATATTGTGATCTCTTGCTCGAAGCAATCTAATGAGCAATCTTACGAGCAATCTTACAAGCAAATCAATACTTATCAATGCCAAATCAAAACCTATAATACAAACGAGAATCTAATATTTCTAAATATTAACAAGGAAGTAAGTCGCGATTTTGAGGTTGACCTTGGGAAATATAAAACAAATGTCAACGAGACTAAAAATATGTCACAATCTTTACAATACAAAATCAAATGAACTTATATTAAAGACAAGAACGCATATGACTCGCCGTTCATGCATGCATTTTATACGATGGTATAGTCAAAAGGTGTCAAATACTGATTACAAATATTAAAAGGGGAAATAAAGAATTCAAAAAAATTGTGATGTACGATTGAACAAAATGTATTTGGCTGTCTACAGTGTTGACAACTTGACATACTTCCATTCAACCATGCAGTGTTTGCTGACTTTATATAATAGCTATATAATTTCATTTCAACAGTTTTATGAACCGCCGCGACATACATGCACAGCAATTACGCATGTACAGACCACGCTTGTCCTCCAGTTAGTCGATATAATGTGACATAGATTTTTTCCCTTTGAAAGTGAAACTTTGCACTATCCTTGGATCACTAGTTACATTAAAATTTAGCTTAATATATATATCTTATTGAATGGTTTGGCATATAATACGGCCGGGTATTCTACGAGTTTCTCAAGTATTTTTCCGAGCCCGCCGCGGGCTAGGGAAAATGCGAGAAACGAGTAAAATACCCGGCCGTATTATATACAAAACCATTCAATGAGGTTTTTATTATATGACAAAAAAATCCGTATTTTTGTTCTGTTTAAACCGGTTTAACTGGTATAGAAGAGGAGAAATACGGATTTTACCATGCAATACGGCCTGGTAGTTGTTCTGTTCTCGTGCCCTTATATGGAAGAATTACGTCATAGTCATATAATAAAATGTTTTATTATATGGCAAGTGCTTGTTTTGGTGAATCTCGCAATCTGATTGGTCGCTGACGAGGCAGGATTTTCCCGTATTGCCCACGGGCAATACGGTATTCTTATTGCCCTGCGACGACTTGAACACATTTCAAACCAATAAAAGCATTAAAAAATCCTTAAAAATAATTTAAAACAATGAAAAATAAACGGATAATACGGAAAAGGGATAACTACAAGGGATAAAATCAAGTTTTGCTGGCTCAAGTCGAAATATTAAGGTCAATTTTACGATGTTTTTTAACTAAAACAGTCAAGAATATTTTTGTTTTTTTTCGAACATGCAAAGTTGTTTTTGTCCTTGATCCGACAGCTCAATATATCACTATATTTTCTATTAATTTTATACTTTATTCTATAAATGGTACTGTAGAGTAGTTTTACTAAGCTAAATTAGATAAATTTGTAAAAAACTAAGACAAATTCGTATCATTGAAATTATTTTGACATTTGAAAATGACCGGCTTTGAGTTTCGGACTTTGTACTTTGCCCTCGCGTGACCAATTTTTGGCAAAATGAATTGTTTTTTGTTGTCTGAAATGCCATATAATAAACAACTTACTAACTTCGACTGTTCGGTCTGTACGGTAAAATATCAAGCCTCGGTCTTGCTGTATTGACCTCGCTATCGCTCGGTCAATACAGCAAAACTTCAGCTTGATATTTTACCGTACAGACCTCACGCTCAGTTAGTAAGTAGTTAATATTTATTTAGACAATATTAAATACACAATAATACACAGTGAGTTTTGGCCTCCTGTGGTTTTACTCAATTATGGCGCCAGTGCAATGTCTCGCCGCTTCTCTTCTCGATTTATCACACTTTTTCGTCTTCAAATGTATTTAGATTACAGTATCCAAAATTCCTTGATTGTAGAAAAGTTCCAATCGAAAAACTGAACACATAACTGCCAATCCGTTACAACTAGAAAACATTCATGCAGTAATCCCTCACCATTAGAACCAAACAATTATTTTCCCGAACACCCCAAAAGTTATTGTAACATGAAGTACTAAATCGATTACTGTAACCATGGTGACACGCAAGCTGACGCAAGCGAACACTGTATTAAATACTGTATATTTCTTTTCTTTTCTGTACAAACTGTTAAAATAGTGATAAGATTTTTACTTTTAATAAAATTACCAATTGCCCAACTAGGCCTATATATTATTTTGTTCTCTCAGTTGGCTTTGATTTACTGTAAAATTCAATCTTTAAAATTCAATCTTAGACGTCTACAAATACGAATTACAAATACAAATAGCCTACAAATTTATTAAATAGAAATTTACAATATTGACAATTTTCACTACCTGCCAAAAATTTACTAATCGAGGCAGGTAGTGAGCTTACATATAGAAAAAAATATTAATTATATATATTTACAGCAGAAGAGCAAAGACAAAGTGATATATCTTTTGCTACCGTCCTTGTGTTATATTTATGAGACATACACGTTTTTTGGAATAATTCTTGTAAAGCTACAGGTGCATTTCCCACTGAGATGTCGTATAATATGCTAGCAGATTCTTTGATATATATCATATTTATAGGAAGAGTATTTGTGGAAATAAATAAAGGAATTGCGTGATCACGAAATGACTTAAAATGGATAAGTCGTAAGACACGTTTTTCTAAAATAAGGAGCTTTTCTATATAAATTTTGGCAGCATTTCCCCATGCTACTACACCATACAATAAATAAGGTAGAATTAAGGACCTATATATATCTAACAAAATGTGATGTGAAACATAATGACGTAATTTTGAGATAATTCCCACGTTTTTGCTAATCTTTAGCGCAATGTAATTAATGTGATGCTTCCAACTTAAATTACAATCAATAATGACTCCAAGGTATTTTATATATTCTTTGCATTCAAGTGGGATGTATTGTTTAGTGTTATTATCAAAGATTTTAATTGTAGGTTGGTGATTCAACGATTTCTGATTTGGAGGAAAAATAACAAAATTTGATTTTTTTATATTAAGTGTGAGCTTATTGACAGCAAGCCAATCACAAACATTATTTAATTCAGAATTGACAACTGATTCAAGCGTTCTCAGATTTTTATTGGCAAAAAAATAGGTTTGTATCATCCGCAAAAAGAAAAAAGTTAAAAATCTTAGATGACTCACAGATATCGTTGATATATATTAAGTAAAGGTCCGAGAACTGATCCTTGCGGCACTCCACGTAAAGTGGTCTCTTTATTCGATATACAATTCCCAGCAAGGGTAGTTTGTGAGCGATTTTTGAGGTAAGAAGAGAACCAGTCATTTATTACTCCTCTAATACCGTAATGATTCAATTTGCCTAACAGAATGTCGTGGTCTACAGTATCAAATGCCTTCTTCAAGTCAATAAATATTCCACAAGAAAATAGTTTATTGTCAATGTTATTTTGAATTTTGTTGAATGCTGATGACGGAAGCCATATTGCGAGTCGCAGAAAATATTTTTCATATTTAGATAACCTTCTAAACGTTTGTACATAATTTTTTCAAAAATTTTATTAAATGTAGATAAAAGTGATATGGGACGATAATTATTTGGATCAGATTCATCGTCAGCTTTGTAGATGGGTATAATTTTTGAAATTTTTAGTTTATTAGGATAGATACCGGCTTCAATGGAGCAATTTAATATATCTGCCAAGGGCTTGCATAAAATATGCCTTGCACATTTTAAAATTCGGAAGGGGCATGAATATAGGCCTTCAGCCTTTTTGCCAGGTAATGCAACAATTTCCACTTCAATATCCCTTTCAGTTATCGGGATAAATCCATGGTCATGGTCATGGTTGGGAAGATATTCAGAATGGTGTTTTTCGGAATGTGGTATTTTGGCAGCTAATCGTTGGCCACAAGTAGCAAAATGTCGATTTATTATTTTAGATATCTTGTTTGGATCAAACGATAATTGTGAATTTGGATTTGGTCGGATAGCACTAATAATCTTCTTAGTTTTGTTCTCACGCCCTAATATCTCTCTTATTCCCTCCCATTTCTTAGCCATGTTTTTATAATGTGAGTTAAAGTAATCTTCGTAATACATTTTCTTGCTGACCCGGATTAAAGTTACAATGTGATTTCTGTATATTTTGTACTGAATTGTATTATTGGCGTGAAATAGCTTATTTTTAGCTCTTATAGACGCCCTTTCCTTTTGTTATCCATGGTTTAGATAATTGCTTTGATTTACGTGTAGAAATAATTTTGAGTGGTGCATGTTTGTTACAAAACGTTTCGAAATTGTTTTTTGAACAGTATTTTTATACTATGAAGTTTAAAATATGTTGTCTCTTTTCTATATAACGCATTTGAATTAATACTAAAACAATTTTTAAGATTAGTAAATTTTGTGTTGACCACACAGGAGGAACTACGCATTTTCAAAACCACAAACTATAGTGCATGCCAATTGGCCCAATTGACGGCAAAACTGCAAAAGCAAGTATGCAAAATAAACACTTACCCGTTTAAAACGCTTTAATACTCGAAAATCCTGTCCTTTCTCGGCGTTTCGACTGATTTATTTTCTTATTGACCTTAGTAAATGATTGTCCTCTAAAAAATGTTAATTTATCTTGTTTTGGAGACTTAATATTTGTCTGAATTAATATGTCCCGACTCCAGAGTACAATTTTGAAAAAGGTTTCATATAAATGCCAAAAATAAAATCAATTTAAAATGCCAAAATGGCAGTTATTTTTCTGACGTAAAAACAACCCGTGCGCACACCCGTGCGCACACCCGTGCGCACACCCGTGCGCACACCCGTGCGCACACCCGTGCGCACACCCGTGCGCACACCCGTGCGCACACCCGTGCGCACACCCGTGCGCACACCCGTGCGCACACCCGTCACCCGTGCGCACACCCTCTGCACACACCCGTGCGCACACCTGGGTGCACACACCCGTGCGCACACCCATGCACACACCGTGCGCACACCTGTGCAGACACCCGTGCGCACACCTGCAGACACCCGTGCACACCTGCAGACACCCGTGCGCACACCCGTGCACACCGTGCGCACACCCGTGCGCACACCTGTGCACACACCCGTGCACACACCTGTGCGCACACACCATGCGTCATCTCCACCCGTGCACACCACATTATCATGACGTCACACGCACTTCTACTGAATACTAATCACTTCTGGTACATATACTTACTTGCATACTAATTACTTCCGGTGCCATATACTTATTTGCATACTAATTACTTCCGGCGCCATATGTACCGGGTTATACTACTAAAGTGTGATAAATCGAGAAGAGAAGCGGCGAGACATGGCACTGGCGCGATAATTGAGCGAAACATCGCTTCTACAATATCGAAGATAAATACAAAACCGGACGAAATTGGGTTGTATTATTCTTCAGTCACCTATCATTATGTTCAAGTACAACTTGTGGATAATATTTGCGAGGCTCGGTGATAAAAAGCAAGTAAAACGCCAAAATATGTGTTATGGCAGGGGATAAGTGAAATGAACTGCATTATTTCTCAACAAACCAATATCAACCCTCATTCAATCTATTAGTATTATGTTGAAATAAGTATAGTTTTTTATCCTATGACAAAAATATTTAGGAAATAAGAAAATATAGCATTTCTAAGGTGTATGAAGTTATGTGATGTATAATTGGCAGTTGACCTTGGATGGTGCATAGTCATTTTCTTGTAAAATATTGTACCTAGACTCATTTTACTCTCCAATGACCACCCCTAAAGGTAACCATTCTAAACATTACGAGTACTTCGGAAAGTCTGTAGCTTTGATGGTTTAGGAGATAGAGCTTTGTCGGCAGTGTCGTTTCTGGGTGTGGTCATTTTCGGGCATTTCGCACAGGATTCGGGTTTTGACATATATGCCATGTTGTCCGTCATGGTCATTTTACGCTAAAACAGTTGAGATTATCTGTCCTAAATGAAATGCATACAAACTTATATACAGGTCCTAGACTAAAAAGTAGGCTGCAAATTCTAAGAAAATAAACCACAGGAGTTTTCCAGTCCCTAAGATAGAATGTTGTCCCAATGAGAACAATCCATATCACTATGCCTGTACCAAAATTTGTTCCATCTGAAAATTTAGATTTTTTAAATCAAGCTAGAAATCTTCCAGAGTATGTGCTATAACAACCTAGCCAAACACTTTTATTAAAATTTATTAAATTCAATATTGTTCTAAAATTGACAAGTAATTATGATAGTAAAAACAGTAAAAAACACACAATAGTGTATAGAGACATAGGGCCGCCCATAGTGGGGGGGAAGGGGAATTTGCTCCCGCGCCCCCAACTAAAGGGGACCCCTAAATAGAAATGAAGTGAAATATGGATATATCGTACTGTAAATAGTCTCGCAGAATGCAGAAATTTGCCATTCTTGAGACACTAGATTTCAATTTTCCCCGGACTTCCCTAAAATATTTTAGTACTGAATGCAGATTCAGAATGTTATTTAAAACATTAAGGACTACAGAACGTAATTCGGAAGTTCAAAGGTATGAAAATCAGTTTTCTTAACAAACACATGACGCCAACGATCTTTGAGAATAGAAAATAGCTGGGGCCCCAAAGTTATGTTTTGCCCCAGGCCCCCAAATATCTCTGTGCCGCGGCCCTGTACAGACAAACAGTATAAACAATACAAATTCGGAATACAAATCCAAATAGATGTTAAGCTATGGATACAAAAGAATAAAAAAACAGCGATGCAATCAAGAGAACATTTTCTCTTTTAAATATTCTAATATTGCTATAGCTATAGAAAATTTATTCAGATTGAAAAAGAATAATCTTAGAAATATGGTCAAGGAGACGCGAGGTCTTTGCATGAAAAATTTAAACAAGATCATCACAAAAGTTGTCAATATCACAAAGCTTAAAAATGCCATGAACTTATAGAATCTAAAAAACCTGGAGATCCAGTACAAACAACAATGAGTGAAAGTTAATTTTGAAAAACTTCGCTCGCATGCAAAGTGACTCCTACCGGCATGTTTAGCGGGCATCGCTATAAGTATAAGGCAAGTGGTCCATTAGGCCTGGAGGAAATGAGATAACTTCGGAAACATTGACGCCAATTTCAATAAAATTGAAATAAGATTATTCGAATCAAGTGATTTTAGGTGCCGCTTTTACTCGTTCATATCTTTTTATATATAGTTCATTCAACAAGACGCTTCTTGAGTTTTACCAACAACGATCGAAGAAGTTTCTTGTTGTTGATTGGCTGCCTGCTTTGCCTTTGTTGCATTTTCTTCGACGAGAATCGAATCCATTTGAGGACGTGAGTTGCGAAAAGCCCGTTGATATCACAGCCTGGAAATGGTGGGGATTGGAGGAGTTTTCGTGCAGAGAAATTCGAAAGAATATCACTGAAAGGTTTGCTTTACCATTTGTGTGTCATGTCCGGTTATGCATTTATAAGCAGCTTAAATGCCACTTAATAAAAGAAAAGTTAAATGTATTTTCCTAAGCCGCTTTTATACGACAAGAGTTTTAGGTTTGGAACTCTTACATGGGTTTGCCTGGAAACAGACCTGTATGATTCGATACGACATTTTTTAAGTGCAAAATGCACAAAAGATGAGGGGGGAAATTTGGTCAATTGGCAATGACGATTATGACCATAGATGTAGGAAACAACCTCATCTTGAGGGGCACTTCGTCTTAAGGGCACCCCTTCTATTAGAAAAGGACAGTTTTAACTGGAGAAAAGGGCACGTGCCCCTTGTGCCCTCCGGTTCCCACGCCACTGATTATGACACATATATCATTGAATTTAATCTGCACTTTAAAGTGAGTTGCCTGCAAGTAATTACAATGTACAACCGTGGAACAGAGGGGAATTTTGTTTGCGCATGCGCCCGAACAGGCAAGCGTGAAGTACACGCAGCGCGGGATTATCGCATGACTGAATTTTAAAAAGAAACAATGTGATTAGCAATTAGCCATATTGCATATTAATATGAGGGCGTTTTCATGTGTCGTTATTGTTTGTATATTCACAATTTTCAACTTTTCCAAGTGAGGGAGAGATGCTTGTTTTGTAATAAGAACGTTGAAGTAGAAATAAAAACGTTACCCAGAAATATAATTTCGTCCGACAATTACCTGTTTAATATTTATACATTTTCGAACGCGCGTCGGAAGAGAAAAATCATACATGTAAATTCACCTTTCTTTAACATGCACTTGGACAATTTTTCACTCCACGAAAACTAGTTTTATCAAAAAGTATATCATTTAGCCTTTAAAACAAGCTGGAAAAAGGTGGAGAAAAGGGTAGAATTTTTGCTAACTGAGATTAGGTACAAGGTACTGAAATTGTTGCATACACACAACAGTGTAACAATTATTCAAAATCCATTTACGTCAAGGAATCGGTCGACAAATGGCTACGGATTGAGACAACGACAATAGGGTCCCGAAGCTGTCGAGTAAACTGAGGTGTCAAGTTGCTCTGCCAAGATCACCTTTTTGACATTTTTCCTCAAGTCAGGTACCACGTTTGTACGACCAGCATTATGTATATTTTAACATACAAGAATAAAAAAACTGTTGAAAAGAGGAGATTTTGAGAAAAATACATGAATTTGAAATGGAAATTTTTACCTTATATTTATGTACTCTGATGCCTTTCGTAACATTTTTTGTGCAAATCTTTTTAAAATCGGAGAGATACACACCATCGAGTCACATATAGGTAGCTTAAATAACGAATAAAAGTTTACTTTCCTTTGTAGAGACATCAACGACGATAAAAGGCGAGTATAGCCCTCGTAAAAATGCCTGTCATATCAAACTACTCGCAACAGAGCTGCGGAATACTCAACGAAAAGTTCGTCTCATTTCGTAGCCAATTTGGACATATTCGTATATTTATCTTTCTGAAAATGTTTCCTAACACAACAAAGAATAATTTTCGTGGGTCATTTTAAAGTATAAAGTCGGATTGTTTGAAGCTGCATTCCAAGGCTTTTCCCAAACGTCCGAATGTAAAACTCGCCAGCCATTTCCCCCGCATGAAAATATTAGTCTTTGTAATTTTTTCGCATTAAAAGCACTTAATACGTAGATGAAGAGTTACTGTATTACTTGCAGCAAGAAAAACAACGATATTTTAAAAATACAGTGAATCACAATGCCTTAAACTTCGACGTCCTTCGAAATTGCATGTCAAACTTCGGAAAACAAAATTCACGAGGAAAATCGCTCGCGCCCGCCATAATTTCGTGCAGCGTCGACAAAAGTTCCCTCTGTTCAACCACGGTGATATTATATCGGTGAGACTTGCAAATTTCCTTGCTTTGATACTGAGATTAGCTTTGTTTATAGATGTAATGGTATTTCGCATGCAGAATTATTCGTAAATTAAATAGCAGACATTCATAATAAATAAACATTAATCATCATAATAAGCTGACTAAGCTAAGTCAGTAATCTCGCGTCCGGAAGTTCAAGTTTAAATCGCATATTATACAAACTTTGTGTGAATAATACTCAAAGATAAAATTACGTGGATCTTTTTTGATATGAAAGTATAATATTTCCGTATAAAGTGTGGATATTATCATATAGTATTTATCAGTGAAACTAATTATGAAAGTAAACAAAACGGACTATAATAACTCTAATGCCTATTTATAGCAGTACTTTCGCATGGAACGAAACGTCCTTTTTGAGAGAATTTCTTAAGATAATAAATAAATAATTTAGATATAGCAAATTTAGGAATATAAAACTTCCAGTATATTTCGCAAAGACTGTGCGATACCTCTGGTGTAGAATCTTGTAATCAAAACGAAGTGGAATCAATTTGCATATCAATGAGACCCCATAGATTACCAAGGCAAATTACGTCAATTGTCCTAAAAGACGGTGTTGTGTTTTGGCTTTGTGCCAATTTTCAACGTTCGTTTTTTCTCTTTTACGTAGCGAAGCTGTCGTAATGTTACCAGATCTGATGAATATATTTAAAATGGATCGTTTGCTAAAGCGGACTTTCTTGTTGCTATGTCCTGTGGGATTGTTTGGAGATCTTTTAAAGGCGGGATGCTTTTCTTGTCTGGAGTTGTGCGTCACAATGAGAAAACTACTGCGCGAGAAAACAAGTAGTTCATACACACGAACTTTTGTAAGTACATTAAAAGTAACAATTAAAAGCGAATTCCCACTTTTCTATCAGTGCTGCATGACTCCCATTCGTTTTGGTATCGCATATATAAAGTTTCCAGTTTGGGAAAACCTAAATACGTAAAATATGAATTAAATCACCGACTCCGTAATGAACGAATTACAGTCTACTTTGAAGTGATGACACACTGTACACTCCGTTATGCCCATGCTCGGTTATTATAAGTATACTATAGTCAATTTTACATCCAGTATCGCGCAACAAAGCATAATGTCAATGCGACAGTGCATTCTTAAATTGGTTTTTCACGCGCACCCTTTCGCTACAAGGAACAATTGCAATACTACTGTAGTTGTCTATAATTTTAACGGTTCAAGAAAAATGAACGGTTGTGAAAGATGAAATTTACTCTCTCATAAAGGAGGAATTGCGAAGATAACCAACGGACTCTCTGTATAAATACATGCAGTGACGACCACGTGAAAGCTATCGCATTGCCAACCACAGTTCACAACCCCAAACATCACGAGTTCGAATGCCTATAACGAAAATATAATTAATAAATCCAATAAGCGAAATAACGAAATCCGGTTGTTAAGGTGGCTTCGTAGGTTTTTCTAAAAATATGGGTACTTTAAGTAACCTTTTCTTTGATTTGTTGGGTACATTTTAAGACAGGGCAATATTACCATTTTCTAAAAGTTTAGGAAGCCATATATGCTGCATGTCTATATAAATATGAACGAATATATAGGAATCTGTAAAAAGTCTATCTGTAAGCACTGTATAATAGATATCATTTATGCGTTTCTAGGTAGAAGACCTAGCATTGTTTTTTAAGGAGATCAACCAAACCATATCACTGATGAGGTATTATGTTACACTTTATAGAAAAACCTATTTGTCAATTTCACTAATTGTATGGTAAGTATTCCACTCAGGTCTAAAATATAGTATTTTGCCGATTGCAAATTATGTCAATATTACTTCATTATTTACAAACTTGCTCATGCATGCATATTTTGTACGAGTTACCAACAAAAAACCTTGGACTGTGACTTGAAGCTCTTTGGGATTTTTTAAAGTAGATAAACGCTAGGTCCGAGGACATTTTGAGTGTGAGTTTGGCCATGAATAGGTGGTTTTCACTAAAGACGCTGTGATAGATAGTGCAATTTTCATGCAGCCTTTGTCTCAATGTTAAGAAAAACGATTGTGGCCTTGCCTTGCAAGAGTTGTTAGACTGTGCAATGTATTTCATGCAACTTGCGATGATCATGGTAAAAAATAGTGATCGCGTGTGCGGCCTTTTGGCGCAAATCTGGTAAGAGCCAAATATAGAAAGCAATTTAGTGAATAAATATTGCGACACAATAAATTTTGACGTATGGTGCACACATTTCAATGCTGAAACAGGACGCTGCAATCATTGCATGCAAGTGTGACAGAACGCGATGGTTAATGCGAATTTCTAGCAACAGCCGCATTACGAGACAAGTTGCATGAATTATTGCATCGTGTAACAGGCTAACAATGCCTTATAAGCAAGACATTATATAGCAAGCATTTACTTGTTATTTTAAACAGAATTGCTCATAAGCCAAACACCGTGCGGCGAAAAAATATATTTATAGAATCTAATGATTGTGTTTTAGTTTTTGTAAGATCCTAAGATATATACAGATATCGAAGAACTAGACTAAGTTCCGAAATATCATCTACTCGAACCGATTTGACCTCGTAGCTCAGTTGGCAGAGCATTGGACTAACAAACCAATGGTCGCGGTTCGATTCCCACCGTGGTCAGAGTAGCATTATCTAAGACATATTTATAGAAGCCCAAAAATCAAGGAAAATACACATTGGTTTTATATGCATGTAACTATAATAAGAACTCAGAAGCCTTAAAACGTTATTGTTAAAATATCAGTTCCTGTCAATATAGTTTACCAATAATATATTGATGATTTTTCCTGCATTGTACATTTAGCCCTAAAGAATTTCCGAAAGAACGACTGCCAGAGACCTTGGTCTTACTTAATAATTTGGTGTTTCTTGTTCAAAATGTGAAGGAACATCTTAAACTTAATCAAGTTGAAATCCTTTGTCGCTTGGTAGAGTGTTTAATTACTGTTATTGTACTTCAAATAAATGGAATGGACGGTGAAGACGAAACTGCAACATTGGGACATGACAATGATCTTCACGAAAACCTTTCCACATCTTTCCAATTGACAGATATTCCAAAAGAAATGTTATCCCTTTTAAATAACCAGCGTCGATTTGTTGAAGACTTTATCAATTTGAAGCTTACTTTTTACCTTGAAGATAGTAAGGTTACAGAATGGAACCAGGAATTGCAGGTAAGCAGTTGTTAAGACCTATATGCACAAGAATATTAACACTTGTATATTTACATAAATAGCTCAGTTCAATGTTACTCATCGGAATATAACTTGGTATTGGCTATTGAAGTGCTACTTCAACAAAATTTTTGATCCCCTTTTTATTCGCTTAATTTAAAAGGTTTTAATCTCCCGATTTGTTTGCCGGAACAAAATTGAATTTACTCTTATGAAACGGTTTTTATAGCCTTCCGAATGTGCGATTTTCGCCACTTTCCTATGCGAACGTTTGCGATATATACATATAGTGCAGTGTTCGTAAATTTTGATGGAGCCCGGCATGCCTATTGAATGGAAACCAGCATATGGATGGATTTTTTCTTGTGGTTACAGTCCTGGTCAATAATACTTGGCGCACTTGCCAAATTTAATGATTACTTTTCTCCGTTAGTGAGCAATGTGTATGAACTAACATATCACTTCATGGGTGATGGGGTTAAACCCCCATTGCCCCCATGCAATGTTGGCTATACATAGTAAACAGGAGCCAGACAAAAAATAATTCATGAAATGGGGGACAGGGGGAGTTCTAGTGACTGAAGTTGAGAAAGCCAAATTTGTGATTTTGGCTTCATGGCACCAACTAAGGTTTTTGGGCAGGATTGTAGTTAGTGATCTTGCATGTCGGAAAAGAGACCTTGTTAATTCAGCCAGCACATAATGTTAAGCAATTTTTACAATACAATAACAAATACTGCACATCAAAACTGATCATTTGGGCTGAATTTTATTTAAAATAGGTTGTGTAGGCAGTGTAGCCGTAGGTGTGCATGCATGCAACAATTATTCCGAGTTCATCATGACTATATTGTTTACTGCCACCACATAATCCTGGGACCGAAGTATGCTTCCAAGGAACTTGTTCAGATTATATGGACACAAGTTGATGGCCACAGATTTCTCACATCTAAAAAATAGAATGTGGTAGGAATATAAAATTTTAAAATTTTAAAATTTTATTGCTTCAACGAAAAGCTTTGCATCATAAAGGCCCACAGCGCCGACCTGTTGAACAAAAGGGACGAATTAATATCAAAATGTAGACACGAAAACAAATTTTACATTAAGAACTACAAGAATGAAGTCACCTGAAAACAATACGGAGCACAATGAAGAAGGCTACGCAGTGGGAATTAGGCAGACGATACTTTTAATTGTAATTTTATACACAGCCTCATTTGAATTGGATATTTTAACGACCTCTTAATTTACATAATTACTATGTATTTATGGTGAACTGTAAATGTTTTTTTCTTATTGCGGCTGATGATCGTGCACACGCACGTGAAACTCGGAGTAGCATTAAATTTTAGATTTTAAATTTTATTTTATTATGATTTCGTTTTGTCTTTGACACATTTATATCTCTCTGCATAAGCATTGAGCCCTGTTTCAAATATCAAATATCAAACTATATATATATATATATATATATTTGTTTATCTTAAAATATTTCTATCGCTACTTAAAGTTTCGTACCTCTTGCAAGGCAATCATCAGGCGATTAAAATTCAGTTCGTTATAAAATGGCGTGTTCGATCGTTTAAAAATAAATAGCTCTGCTGAATACTCTCAGTATTGAGCACTCTTTTATCTATTACGAAGTTACCATTATTATTATCATTATATATATATATATATATATATATATATACGTGTAGGTTTATGTATATACAGCCAATTCAAAAAAGGTTGTCCTTCAAAATATCTTAAACCTTAAACATTGAGCGCGCAAAGTATGACGGGTATTACTTATTTGGAGCCTTAGATTGGACATTAGCTTAGTAAACCAAATATCCCTATACATCGTATAAGTGTTTATTATATGCCCTTGCATTGTTACAAAGCACATTTCCCGAGTTAAAGACTCTAAAGAGGAAGGTATCCATCATCCCTTGCGCGCTCAATGTTTAAGGTTCAATATTTTTGAAGGACAACCTTTTTTGAATTGGCTGTATATGTGTATATATATATATATATATATATATATTTGTAAAACTCATTAATAATTCATGAAGAAAACACAAAAGAAATCATTAGCGTGAAGGAGTTTGTAGCTAATACTGATACAGAATCATGCTGATTTACATAAACTTTAAGTTCAATTTTCTCACCAAATATCATTCATTTATTTTAAATTGTTGAAGAATACGAATGTTCTCATCAAGACGTTTCACAAGCTATTTACAACATGAGCGGCAGTGTTGTATCGGATATACAACGCTCGCCTTCGGCTCGAGTTTGTATATCCGATACAACACTGCCGCTCATGTTGTAAATAGTACATATATATAGATTTTCGCTTACCATCAGGCAGTAACCAGTATCGAAAGCAATGACCGCTTATATGCTTCCTGCCGGAACGTGGGGGTGTATGTGGGAGACAATGCGTGTATGCATGGCTTTGTTTGCGTTGTTTATGCGAAATTTGTTACGATGACGACACCGCGAAATTATTTCAGCTCTTTTGTTGAGTAACCAATTCTTGTTTTTTTCTTTCAAAATACAAAATTTTTCTTCTAAACATAAATTGCATCGTTTTGATCCTCCCGTGTACGAAATAGAATGTTTTAAAATTTGCCAATTAATACTGAAATCCTTATTGTTTTCTTTCAATGTCCAAATATATTTCGAAAGTTCCGTGTCGTTTGCATGCTTTTTATGCTGAAAAGATTTAGTGTGGTTGGCCAATCGCTCTTTGAATGTGGTTGCAGTCATGCCAATGTAATTTTTGATCGTGTTTGTGTTGCTTACTGTGACTGTTGCTTTGTATACTATGTCCCTAGTCATGCATTGTTTTTGAAGCGGGCAAATGGTGTTTTCTCTACAACTGCATGCAATTGGTAGTGTCCCTGTCCTGTGGCTTGTTATTCCTAGATATGCGTGCATTGTGTTTAGTGATTACTGACTTGACATTGTTCATGCAGCTGTAACTTACTTTAACTGTATTTCTGTTAAAAATTTGATGGAGCTTGTGGTGCGGTGGAAAATGTTTGTCAATTAGACTAAGGAAATTACGTCCTATGTTTGTGCTAACACTCTTGCTAAATGGTGGGTTGAACCAAATGATGTTGCGTTGCCTATTCCTGCGTTTTTGTTGCGGTGTGTGCTGATGGTAGCTAAGTTCATGATTAAAGCTGCTATGCCTAAGTGCGTTCTGATATATGGGTGCAGATTCCTGAAAAGTTTGCTCATCTGATGAAAGAAGTGCGATGCGCTTGTTAATTGATGCAGGTAGTTGCCTTGTGATGCTCGGTGGGTGATTAGAGTGCATATTTATGTATAGTGGATCGTCATTGGGCTTCCTATAGGGCCTATGTTTTCCATTGTTAAGGTCGAAAGTTACATCTAAAAAGTTTACTATGCGTAAATTTGATTCGGCGGTAATTTTTAGGTCAAACTGCTCGAAATTTTTGTGGAGATATTTTCTTGTTTTGTCTGCTAAACGTGCTGATTTACTTTTTATAATAGCCAAACCGTCATCTCTATATAGGCCGATGCTTTCTTTGCCAAATTACAGTTAAAGTAAGTTACAGCTGCATGAACAATGTCAAGTCAGTAATCACTAAACACAATGCACGCATATCTAGGAATAACAAGCCACAGGACAGGGACACTACCAATTGCAGTTGTAGAGAAAACACCATTTGCCCGCTTCAAAAACAATGCATGACTCGGGACATAGTATACAAAGAAACAGTCACAGTAAGCAACACAAACACGATCAAAAATTACATTGGCATGACTGCAACCACATTCAAAGAGCGATTGGCCAACCACACTAAATCTTTTCAGCATAAAAAGCATGCAAACGACACGGAACTTTCGAAATATATTTGGACATTGAAAGAAAACAGGATTTCAGTATTAATTGGCAAATTTTAAAACATTCTATTTCGTACACGGGAGGATCAAAACGATGCAATTTATGTTTAGAAGAAAAATTTTGTATTTTGAAAGAAAAAAACAAGAATTGGTTACTCAACAAAGAGCTGAAATAATTTCACGGTGTCGTCATCGTAACAAATTTCGCGTAAACAACGCAAACAAAGCCATGCATGCACACATTGTCTCCCACATACACCCCCACGTTCCGGCAGGAAGCATATAAGCGGTCATTTCTTTCGATACTGTTTACTGCCTGATGATTCTTTTACAGATGAAACAGCCTGTTGCAGACAAGATTTGAGGTAAGCGAAAATCTATAATTTGCTCTAACTATATGTTGTCGAGCACTCTTTGCGTTTCGTAGACCTAAACCTACACGTCTAATTATATATATATATATATATATATATATATATATATATAAATATGTATATATATATATATATGTATATATATATATATATATATATAGTCAAATCTGCAGACATGCATGTTTCGCCGTTCAACGGCTCGTCAGTGCAGCTTGTAACGCAGTCTAGATGCGAGTGACTTCGTATTTATACACCATATACTCTTGCCCTCACCAAGCGCATGTGGTACAATACTCAGACACATGCGCATCCAGACATGCGTGAAGTGTCTTGGGGCTAGAGTGCTCAAACGACCACAAGGGAAGTGAGCTTTTGCGTTATAGCTTATAGCCACCAATTAACCTCACAGAGTGCTCAACAACACAAAGTGAAGGAGCATATATAGTCAAATCTGCAGACATGCATGTTTCGCCGTTCAACGGCTCGTCAGTGCAGCTTGTAACGCAGTCTAGATGCGAGTGACTTCGTATTTATACACCATACTCTTGCCCTCACCAAGCGCATGTGGTACAATACTCAGACACATGCGCATCCAGACATGCGTGAAGTGTCTTGGGGTTACAAAAAGGTTGTCGCATGCAGATAGATAGATATATAGATTAGTTGCTTAAAGAGCATATCAAATGTATGCAAGGCGAAATTAAACTTTGAATAAACAATCATTCTACTTTTCCGGGGGTTCCGTTTCACATCCCATATTTATGACTTATCACAACTATATAAACAATGTCGAATAGACTTCCAATAGGCATACGTTCATAGATTCTGTTATATAATATAGAACCGCAGATGTGTATGGTGGCCTATCGTTGTCATTAAAAAAATTCCTTTTGAATTAAAAAATCATTATGAAATCAAAGTAAAATGAAATGAAAATACAAGAAAAATGAAAACGAATTGAATTCAAAGTTATTTTAAAACGAAAGTAAAAATGTTTTACTTTAAAATTGATAGTAAGTAAAAACTTCACCGGCCTATCGTTGTCATTCAATCTCATAATTTTCGGCCTTTGGTTTTGGCAAGGAAATTTTATTTAAAAAAAAGGATTTTCAGAGATCGTAAAAGGATTTTTCATTACGCGTTGTGGAAGCACTGCACGTGTTTGTGTTTTTATCATGGCCGATCAAGCATGGAAAAAAATTAAGACTCAAATGAAAAACAAGAGAACCGCCAAAGGGAAAGAAAAGTCAAATAAGAGTACACCTTCTTCAGGAGAGTTAATAATTCAACGCTTAAGTAGTTCTGTTTCGGGAAAAGCCCAAAAATATTCGCGTTTAGGACCGAGATAATTTGTGCAATTTCCATATGATGAAATAACAATGGCAAACATCAAGGCAGCTTGTTGTAAGCATCTTGGCGCATCTATTGGCGATTCCAAAGTTTGTGATGTTTTAGCAGGGGATCAAGGGCCTTCGTGCAGGTCAATTGATCAATTACCAGACACTAAATTTATCCACATGAGGTTTATCGAACCCTTGGAATGGAAGTTTTCTCTTTTAATATGAAAGAATTAACCTCACCCTCCTGCAGTGAGCGTGTGGATTTTACTATTGCTAAAGATCCATTTGCAACTGGAGGATTTCGCGAAGCGTATGAAGCATCCTCAAGCGCCCCCAAGTTTTCAGGCAAGTGGGTTGTTAAGAAATATCTACCAGACACTTTGTCCACTCTTCAAAAGATGAATGAGACAGTTGAATCACATACAAAGAAAGTAGTGCAGATGCACCACCTAGCCAGAAACATGGCTGCTCGTCTAGATAAGGGGCTTCGGTGGCGCAGTCGTCAGGGTAAGCGCCTTTCACCTCTGAGTCTTGAGTATGATGAGTATAGTCCTCAGCAAGAATCGAACTCATGTGAAAAGAGTAAGTCAACGCTCTGCTGAAAGTCGTGGGTTTTCTCCGGGAACTCCGGTTTCCTCCCACAGGGAAAGTTGACTGGGTGGGTTAGGATATACATATTAGGAAAGTAATATCACAATTGTTGTAAAAATATATCATGTAGGCCACGTACATAATATAGGTAAGCGAGATACTTGATGTAATCGGTCACTGAAAACCCCCAACGGGGAGTGAGCTGAATAATGTATGTATGGTTGTAGATGACAAAAACGAGGAAATATTTGGGGAAAGATTTCGTTTTAATGAGATATATCTTGGAAAAATTGGTGATTGTTTTGTAACCTTGGAAAAGTTCATAGATGGTGAATTCATTAAGTATATGAACAACAATGGGGAAAAGTGTGTGCAACCTAATAATGATCGTGGTCAGAAAGCAGAATGTCTCTGTCATTCCTCATTTGAAAAGTCAGAAAAAACGCTAATGATTGTTGATATACAAGGAAGTGGGTACAACCTTTTCGACCCTGAGATAGCATCTTCTAATTTGTTTGATGGTGACAAAATCCTTTTCTGTGCTGGTAATCTGTCCACTCAAGCAATTGAAACATTCACACTTGGTCACCAATGCAATATGTATACTGTACATTGGTGGGACTAAGCAAATTATGACATTAAAATTATTGGGAACATAAAAGTTTTAATGACTAAATAGTGTCTCCTGTTAGGTTTGAATTCTAGAACAATGTTTTGTCAGTATGTTTTGTTCAAAGTTCTATTTTCTAATGAAACAATTGTTATTGTTTAAGTTCTGCATTCTTAATGGTGACAGGATAATTGTTTTGAGAAGAATAAGTGAACTAAATTAATATAGTAACTAAGCTTTTACTGTAGATAATAAATCATTAATGATTTTGCTCAACTTCAATGTTAAAACTACATATTTTTCACATTAAGTCACAAATAGCATATGGTTATTTTGCTTATATTATATACAGCCTTCCACTGGAGTCTTGACTTCATGCTATCAATTTTATCACTCAGATTCATTAACATATAATTCCATCATGTTTGATGGTCGTGGGAAGTTAGCTTTGAGATAAATAAATGCATCATAGCATTCATTTGGTTCGACTTGATCAGTGTATGGGATTATAGCTTAGCATTGTGCCCTAAAATCTTGATGCACCTGAAGAACACCAGACTTTTCAGCTACATCTTTCGGTTGGTTTTCTGTAATTTGAAATCCTATATTAAATTAGATGATTGTTGTTGATAAATAAATAGACAAATGCAAATGCTTCACAAAAATTTTCAGCAAAAGCAAATCATTGCTTGAATTCCACATAGCAATTATTTATTTATTAATGGATTGACATTGAAGCATTAAGCAAGAGTAGATGCTATGATGTGGCATCCAAGCAAAGCAACTATGAATAGTCCAGGGTACAAATTTACAATTAAAATAATGGTGGCTATTATGGCAGTTGAAATTGTATGTATTCATGTAGAAGTCATACCACATTCATCCAAGCCATATTTGCATGCTAGGAAACTGATAAATATGGTTTGGTACACCATCGAATTCGATGGCTGTTCCATACACTGTCCTTAAATATGTCTAATTCCTTCTGAATCAGAGGAATGAAAAGGAAAGCTAAAAGGGATCTAAAATAAAAATATGGAATAGGATTTAATAATTCATTCTTTGTGTTAATTTTTTATGTGATGCATATTAACTATTACCTATCTATTTCATCATGTGCATTGTAATGATTCTCAGCTTTTAATTTTCTCAAGTGCTCCTTGAAATATTTTTCCATCCGTTCGTGTAATTCTCTCCACCAACGCTCAATCTTGCAAATTAAGCAAGAAAAATAACATTAATTTTTAATCAAATATCAACACTTGTTTCATGATGGTGAAAGGCGAAGCCAGGCTGTTATATAATAAACATTGTACTACATATGCCACCAGCAAATAGTTACTGCATCTATGATTAACTATGTAATATATCAATTGAATATACCTGATTTGAGGTTGATGGACCACATATCACTGTCTCGGCTGGGTTAGTAGCAGCCTCGTTGAATTGGTGGAGATAAGCATGCATAGTTGCAATAGTTCCCGTCTCTGTCCCTTTATCAAGCCTCATAAAGGATGAGATAACTTTGGACTCATAGAGATGCTGCAAATACCAATATCCAATCAATTGTGGATGCGAATTGCTCACCCAGATCTTAAGCCATAAGATCTTTCTGCTGGCAGTATCAATGCTTCCATAAATAACCAGAAGGTACGTGCTATTCTGGTCCCATAAGTTTGTCATGCCCGTCAAACGAATGGACCCAATTAGTACCCAAGGTGGAGAACTTTCCTTTTTTCTTCTTTTTGGCATTACCGAATGCTCTTGCTTGTAATCCATCAGGATCAACATCAGTCATCACCGCATAAACCAAATCACGAGGAACTTTCAGGTTGTGCTCTTGTCTAAGCTTCTTTTGCATGGCCCTGTAACCTAAGCATTTCCCTGGACCACCACTTCTTTCCTAACTGCTTCTCTTACTTCATCAACCGTAACATCTTTGCTGGTGTAATGGATATCAAAATGTTGCAAGCGACGATCAAGAGAGCTAAGGCTCCAGGCATACTGCTTATAATCTCGCTGCAGAAAGTCTAAAATTTCGGTTCGCCTCAAATCCTGTTTCACGTAGTTTTCAAGATCTTCCTTTAAAGCCCTGTCTTCTTTCCAGTTTGTATTCCGCCAACACGCCATTTTGCAAAACTAATCGCATTTAATCAATTCCTAACCATTAATATCCTACTTGAACATGCAACCACATTTGTGAATGATAATGGATATGATAGGATAATGAGATTGAACGACAACGATAGGCCGGTGAAGTTTTTACTTACTATCAATTTTAAAGTAAAACATTTTTACTTTCGTTTTAAAATAACTTTGATTTCAATTCGTTTTCATTTTTCTTGTATTTTCATTTTATTTTACTTTGATTTCCGATAACGATTTTTAAATTCAAAAGGAATTTTTTGAATGACAACGATAGGCCACCATAGTTGTGTATTAAAAGTCATCGAATACATACATATACGAGTCACTTTGCATGCACGAAATATATAAACAATAAACGACACGTCTGATTCACGCCTTATCTGTATACTGTCGAGTATACTAGAAAAATGCATCATATTCATATACCAAATAGTAAAACATTCAAAAGCAGCTAAATATTATTCGTTTAAGAATTTCTCAAACTAATTAAAGTCCTTCCGCTAGGCCTAGAGGGAACTGTATGGTGGTGCAGTATTCGAGTAAACAACAACCTAGCATTCGTGCGCGTTAAGTAGAAAACAAAAATTGAAAACAAATATTGTCGTTGAATAGCTAGATGGCATTTTTAAATTCCTGTTCGATTTGACCTTAGTGGAGCAAACATTTACAGCGTGATGCTTCTATTTTTGACAGCAAAAAACTATATGCATAGTATATATTACATGTAGACTAACAGATAAAGCATCACTATATATACGATGCACAAAGTCAAAGGCAGCCAAAGGAGTTCAAGTCTCTCCGAAATAACTTGTATTCGTGGAAATAATAATTCTGCGATTGCTAGGAGTGTATTTAAAAAAGGGTGAAAACATATCCAGATTCCAGTTTACATTTACTCAGATACCGATAAATGAGCACATTAAGTCGACCCCCGGCTAAAATATGTAATTTTGGGCCATTTAATATATGTAAGCGGAAGTAATGCTTATTCGCATCTAATTAGAATTCCTTTCTATCTATCTATCTATCTACCTTGCGACAACCTTTTTGTAAACGGGTGTATATATATATATATATATATATATATATATATTTTATCTGATGAGTGCCACATATTGTGGTACGAAACTAAATAGTAATAAAGATGCCTAGTAAAATTTGTTGAGTAGTTGAATCTTAATATATATATATATATATACCATGAACAAAATGTATAATATATATATATGTATATATGTACCGGGTGTCCCAAAAAAAAGTACTGTATTCAAAAAGGGCTAATTTAAATTTTGGTATATAACAATAACCGAGATACAGATGTTTGAAGTTGCGGTACGCTTTTAAAATTAGTTAAAAATCGAGAAAAAACGGCTTATTAAATTTATTTGAAAACAGTTGTCATTTTATCACGAGTATTGTCATTTTCAATAAAGTTAACTTTAACTTCACATTATTTCGTAGTAGATTTACTATTTGGCTAGTCTTTTGTAACCCTTGGGAATAAAAATGGAATAAATTATATACACATTGACATAAAATTTAGTTGAAAACTTTGAAGACAGCTTTGTGAGGCAATTGTTTTGGCATGTGAAATTTTGGATGAAGAACTGATCCAAAATTCTCTTAATGGCATTGTTTCCAGAGCAAGACGATGTATTCATGCTCAAAGACAAGCATTTCCAGATGATCAAATCTTGGTCTTTGGAATATCGTTGTACATGCGTTCTTTTGACCACATATAAATATTTATCAAGTTTAACCAAATAGAAATTTGATGGGGCCGTTTTATGGTAATTTTAGCAATTTCAAAAATGCTTACTCAACTTCAAACATCTGTATCTCGGTCAATACTGCATCAAACGTCAAGTGTTATATACCAAAATTTAAGTTAGCCCTTTTTGAATAGAGTAGAACTTACTTTAGTGAAATGCCTTTTATACTTTTTGCGCTAAATTAAATCAAAGGGCGATTGGGACACCCGGTATATACCATGAACAAAATGTCTTTAGCATAGGGCGCACAACGTCTGCATGTCGCAGTTTAATGTTGGCGATGAGCAGTGAAAACAGACATAAATGTAGTGTCCAAACTCGCCATCAGCAACTGTGGACAGCTGTTTCGCCCTTTGGGGCGTAAGTTATATACAACAATATTACAGTAAGTTTTTACAAGAAGAGACAATGTTATGGATGTAAATTTCTCTAGTGTCCCACATCCATACCATTGTCTCTTGTTGTATATAGCTTACTGGATGTGCAGACTCATCATCGGTACACTGTGCTGATGAGCCCCATAAGGGCGAAACAGCTGTCCACAGTAAGTTGCTGATGGTGAGATGGACATTATACATATGTGTGCGCATAGGGCTAAAGATATTTTGTGGTATGTAAATTTCTGTAGTGTCCCACATCCATAACATTAGTAGGTTAACACATACATACAGGGTCGGAAGTAATTAGTATTCAATCATCATAGTGAGAAATGACGTCATACAATCACCGGAAGTAATTAGTATGCAAGCAGTCATAGTAAAAAATGACGTCATTAGGGTGTGCGCACTTATCATGTCGCGCAACAATTGTTGCGCTACATGAATATTAATGAGTTGTGACGGATGTGTGCACTTAGGGGGTGTGCGCACTTATTATGTCGCGCAACAATTGTCGCGCGACACATGAAAATTAATGAGTTGTGACGGATGTGCGCACTTAGGGGGTGTGGGTAATTTTCCCGCCATATGACGTCAGCAACGTACATCCAGCGTAATTTTCCCGCCATATGACGTCATTTGTAAATTAATTTATATTTGTATTGTTAATTTTAGTAGTTTGCAAACGGCTCCTTGAAAAGCAGGTGCCTATGTGCCCTGAAGGACTACCGTTTTTAAATATTTTTAAATAAATAAAAATAAATAAATAAAATTTGCGTACGTACGGGATTAGAAGTAATTAGTATTCGGGTGACGTCATTTTG
Source organism: Trachythela sp. YZ-2020 (assembly GCA_016169945.1). Classification (NCBI taxonomy): domain Eukaryota; kingdom Metazoa; phylum Cnidaria; class Anthozoa; order Malacalcyonacea; family Clavulariidae; genus Trachythela; species Trachythela sp. YZ-2020. The sequence continues at coordinate 467,128 of JADLSH010000373.1, forward strand.
TGTACGTACGCGTGCGTACAGAGAGAAAATAAAGAACAACAGAGAGGTTTGTGTTGGATTTTATTTAAATTACACACAACAATTTAAATGTTTCTTTCTTCTAATAAGAAAGTCGTTTTATAGTGTTGACTTTATTGTTCGTTAGCCATGGTTTCTTTAACAAAGTCTCGGACCGTAGACTCGTCTTCGTGCAGATTCACCCATTTTATATGGCCTGTAGATTGGTGCCTTATTTTGACAGGCCAATAATGTTCTTCGTTGATGTAGACACCCGGATGGCCAGGATCAAAACTATTGCGCGACGATTTATACATCTCTATGATAGCATATCCTTTGGGAATGACACGAACGGTATCGGCTTTGTCGGTGTAGTTTAGCCACTCGGGGATAGTTGCATCCGACCAGGTAATATACCGCTGATGTTTAGGTTGCTTTCTTCTAGGCTTGGTTTCGATGCCAGAGACTGGGGTGGGTGTAGTCACTTTAGTTTGGGTGGTGAAGGGATAAACATGGCAGTCGCCAAATAGGTCTCCAAGAACTTGCTTATCGGTTGGTGGGTCAGGCTTGTTATCCAATAATAAGTATCCAAACGGTTTTTCGGTCTCTTTGTAATTGGCGTTCATAAAGTGGATTCTATTCTTATCAAACATTCGTTCTCCAACAATTCCAATTTGTTTCCTATCACTAGGACTTCGGAAGAGAGCAAGATATTGGGCATTTCGGCTAATATCTGTATTAAATTTCCCCCTAGGAAACATGTTCTGAAGCAAAAGGATAACACTAGCGTTTCTATGACGACCCTGGGTAAATAATCGAGCTACCATAGGACTGTCTGTTGCTTCGGCCATCAGATCATCCAGTATGATTATGTTGTTGTACCGGGTATTAATCTCACTCAGATCCTCCGACAGCTCGGGCAAACCTCTCTCAAACCGGATGCTTTTCCCAAGGGATTTTTTCAAATCGTCGTAACGATCTTGCCATTGATTGTAGCACCAACGAATGCGAATACTTCTCTGCTCCTCGTACACGATACGATTGTTTTCCAAAATTTGTTGGACAAAATACGTTTTTCCACTTTGGCTCGGACCCACGACCATTAGCGAAAATTTATGGCGGAAGTTGAATTCCGGATAGGGCTTAGTAATCAAAGATGTTGTTACTTTCGGTACGGTTTTTGTTGGTTTTAGTATTGAACTTGTTTTCTTTCGAATACATCTCATTTCTTTTAGTATATGTGCCGGTCGTGTAGGTAGTACACTTGAGTTGTGGTTATGCGGTGTTGAGAACCTCGCTCTTCCTAACCACTTTTTCCTTTCATCTCCGTATAAGTTATGTACTTGACGCAAATGATCACTTATATATCGAAGACCAGGCTTGTTACAGAAAGGACTTTTGTGCTTATAGGGCATGTTGACACTTTGAAAGTTCAACCATAAATGACCGAGAATAAAGTGTTTCAAAACATTTCTTTTTTTTTGCGGCGACATGTGAGGTCGATGTAGGGTAGATGTGAGGTCGATGTAGGGTCGATATGAGGTCGATGCGAGGTCGATGTAGGGTCGATGTGAGGCCGATGTAGGGTCGATGTAGGTTCGATGTGAGGTCGATGTTGGGTCGATGTTGGGTCGATGTGGGGTCGATGTGGGGCACCGGTTCGAGTCCGGTTCGGTAGATGTAAACGTTTTATAAGATGTCATAATGATTATTTAATTTTATGACTAAGCTATAGTTAGTCATAATTTTTCGATATAGATCATTATGATTAAGCTATAGCTAACGAACAATAAAGTCAAAACTATAAAACGACTTTCTTATTAGAAGAAACATTTAAATTGTTGTGTGTAATTTAAATAAAATCCAACACAAACCTCTCTGTTGTTCTTTATTTTCTCTCTGTACGCACGCGTACGTACGCAAAATTACGTCACCCGAATACTAATTACTTCTAATCCCGTACGTACGCAAATGACGTCATATGGCGGGAAAATTACGCTGGATGTACGTTGCTGACGTCATATGGCGGGAAAATTACCCACACCCCCTAAGTGCGCACATCCGTCACAACTCATTAATTTTCATGTGTCGCGCGACAATTGTTGCGCGACATAATAAGTGCGCACACCCCCTAAAGGCAATTTTCCATTACAGCCGCTTTGCCCGCGCGGGCGGAGCGACCATGTTTCAACTTTCGCTGTAGGTGTCTAGCATGAGATTTTTTTGTCCGCTTTACACCTCGCGGACACGCCTGAAAGTTGAACTACATTCAACTTTCTTGGCGTGCCCGCGCGACTAATTATTCACGTGATTCGAATCGGTCGCTTCGCCCGCGCGGGCAAAACGACCGTAATGGAAAATGGCCTTAAGTGCACACATCCGTCACAGCTCATTAATATTCATGTAGCGCAACAATTGTTGCGCGACATAATAAGTGCGCACACCCTAATGACGTCATTTTTTACTATGACTGCTTGCATACTAATTACTTCCGGTGATTGTATGACGTCATTTCTCACTATGATGATTGAATACTAATTACTTCCGACCCTGTATGTATGTGTTAACCTACTAACATTGTCTCTTGTTGTATATATATTGTCAACTTTAGTTGATTATACTGAAGCATACTTTGGTGGTTTAGAAATCCGTCCAGAAACCACATCAAGCAACTCTGAGAAGTCGTATATAAACACTATCTATTTATCAGACAGTATACTAGCTGATATTGAATGCTAATTATAATAAACTATATGGTATATATAAAGTATATTGCTACCTCAAAATAGCCATTAAATAAATAGCAAGCAACATATATTATTATACACTGTATATTTACCACTGGTTTACAGTATTCTTTGGTTGCTGCATGTGTTGCTTTACAACTCTATTATAACACTAATGTCGGTCGTAGTAAAGAGAAGGCATCAAAATATATTCTTTCAGCTCAGTGTTTGGCCTTGTTTGTTGAGAGATTTATTATTTATTCGTGCGGGGAAATATTTTGGTGTACAACATTGCATTTTCGTCGCAACGACTGGCAGTTGTGATTTTCGTACTCGCGCTTATAATTGTAGACGTATAGTTTTATTCGACTGCATTTTTTCGAACAAACCATTGCTGCATAAACGGTTAAGTGTAGGACTTGTGTTATTTCCAAAAATAACAGGTTTTCGGATGAAAGATAAGCTAAATAATAAGGGAAATTTCACTGCTAACAGCTTGAATGCTATATAGACTTTACTATAAGCATCATGTTGCATTTCCGACTTCTGTCCTCGTTCTGGCGTCACAGAGGTAAACATGGCCTTCGCATCAAATAACGCACTTTGGAGGCAAAATTTGGCAGCTTCTACCCAGTATATATCAAATTGCTTCTAAAAGACTGAAGCTTTATTTAAGCTACAAGAAAAGGGGTCGAAGATTGTCAGATTAGGCAATTGTGCTAATATAGATTTTTTCCTAGTTCCAGTCTTATCTGGAATCAAAAGGCGAGCAAAGTTCAACCCATTCTGCTAAATCAGCCTCTTGAATGGCATGGTACATGAACTATATAGCTAGGCAGTCTAGATTATTCATTTAAAAACGTATACAGAGATACCAATAGTTTTATTAATTAATTAGTTCGTGGTACTCCTGTGGGGAATTCGATGCATGGTATTATGGATGCTCAGTTACCAAAAAAAGTTCCCAAGAAAAATATTTGCCAATTCGCCAATGAACTTTATAAAAATATTGCTGGCGTAAGCAAAATTTAAAGACGTTAACTTCGCCAAACTGGTTACCAAACACTGAAACACATGAAGAAATAATTTAGATAGGTGATTCACAGTTTTTAAAATGTTCTGTGCTATTATTTTAAACACTTTAGTTAGACACTTTTTAAAGAATCATCTTTATTGCATTTACACAGTATACTGTTTATAGAAAAAAATTTGGTGTGCAAAGTACAGTCGACCCTATCCTTGCGGATACCTTTTGTGAGCGGACACCATTCTTGGGTCCTGTGCAAACGCCTCTTATATCAGTAGATTCGTAACCTCCCATAACAGGCATAAGCGGACCCCAAAACAAAATCCCAAATAGCATTATAACCTCCTGTAAGCGGACAGTTTGTATTCAACTTCCGTTAAAATAGTGGATGGATTGGATTAAGATTAAACATCTGTTTGGTGTAGATTACAAATAGTACCCTTATTCATACAAAGCAATCATATATTATAATGATTAATTATTCATTGATATCAATGACCTCACATAAGCGAACACTTCCCGTAAGTGGACACCAGAACTCGGTAAGGGTGTCCACTTACGAGAGGTTCTACTGTACCTGTAAATTATTTTTTAAATGTAATATGACTTTAATTGCACTATTTCTGCTGTACTGAATATAGAATACGAATGAATATATAAATATGAATATACAAGTGATTAAGTGTCACTGATTACCGTCAGAATCCGTGCGACGAAGGTCAGTCTATCATTGTGTTGACAAAGGCCGCGGAAGCACTTCAAAAGAGGGGGAGGGGGTGTATGGGGGTTGAAAATATCTTAATGGGACAAAATAAGGAAATAGCATTGTGGGGGGGAGGGCGGGGGCACGCTCCACCGGAATTATATAATTTGCTGACGTCAGCAATATTTTTAACGTGCCGTTTCTGGCGAACTGGCAAGTATTTTTCTTGGGAACTTTCTTTGGTAACTGAGCATCCATAGTACTATGCAAGGAAACAAAGAAAATCCATTCCCCAGAGAGGTGCCAAGAAATGAAACAATTTTCGACCACAACCCTCGGCTACTCTTGCCAGTCCTTTCGTGCAGGGTAAAAGTTAGCATATCAAATGTTGACCTGTACTTTTTGGACTCGAGAGGTAACTTGATCAGTGTGTGAGAAAATGTTTTACGTATTATAGGTGATAAATAGATTATTTGTTATAATCAAGTCATTGTTTTATATAATAATATATATATTATTGCTCTAATAATAGCCCATTCTTCGATGTGACCTTTTTTAAATGTTTTATTTTGAGAGCATTTTGGCTTAGTTAGTTTTTTAAGTATTTCTTATCCCTTTGAAGAGTACTTCTGATTTTATGTTTCTCTTGTGCAGGCTTGGAATGAACTGCTATCATTGACATTGTCTGCCCCGGAGATCTTCTATAAGACGTGGCACGATAAATTCATCAATAAATTTCAAAGTAGAATACGCAAGGTATAGTGATTGTACATTAAATTCATACTTCAAAATAACAGTAGTTATAATAATAAATCTATACCGAATGAAGTGTGCGCGATATATAGTTTTATTCATACTACATTCTGTTTTGTGATAAATTTCGTTACAAAGTATCAAGCGTTGTACTTTGCATGCAAATCTGGTTACAAATTACCGTCTTCATCAAGATCACTGCTAAAGAGCTATACATACAGAAACAATTGAAACATCGAAGGGCCAATAAAAAGGAACGTTTCAAAAACGCGTCAACTAAAGAAAATATGATGCCAGCCGAAGGGCAATTACCTCTTATTTCTGAGGAAGTTTCTATAGCATGCGTAAATCAACCAAGCAATATCAATTCTAATAATGGACGTAGGATTAGCAAAGACTGTAATGGAAAACGTTTAGAACATTAAACATTTACTGGTTTAGACAGTACGTCTACTTCTCGCAACAACAGTAATCCAATAAGTGGTCAAAATGCTGAGATTCATAATGTGAGAAATGTCATTGTCCCTAATGTCCCAACAGATGATACTAGCACACCCAATAAAACTGTGAATAAGGAACTTCTGGGTCATTTCGTCTACATCTTGTTGTTGTTTATAGACCACCATACTCCGTAAATCATCCAGTGACCGCGTGAACGCATTTGTCGAAGAATTTTCCCAGTACTTAGAGACTATTATCATGTCAACAGACCCACTTCTCATTATTGGTGATTTCAACATTCATGTTAATTCAAAGTTGGATAATAACAGTCTGAAGTTTCTTGATCTCCTACAGTCTATGGGTTTACAACAGCATGTTGAATTTCCTACACACGTCTCTGGTAACACCCTTGATCTGGTTATTACTAGAAATGTGGATTCCATTCTGGGATCACTCCCTCAACCAGATCGCTGTTTCTCAGATCACATGGCGATCTTGTTTGAGCTTATAATTTCAAAACCACCTCCTTCCAAGAAAAGTGTATCATACAGATCGATAAAATCTGTAAATATCACCGACTTCACTACAGACCTGGCTGCATCTAAATTATGCCTGGACACTCCTACACAACTTGATCCCTTGGTAAGTTGTTATAACAATACGTTATCCGCTATTCTGGATCGCCATGCTCCGCTAAAGAGTAGAATTGTTACCTCTAGGCCTATAGTTCCATGGTATAATCAAGAAATAAAACTTGCAAAGAAAGAAAGAGGAAAGCTGAGCGGAAATGGCGGACTACAAAAACGACGACAGATTTTAATATATTTAAATCACTGAAGAACCGTTGTACTTATCTAATGAGGAAGGCAAAATGTTCCTTTTTCTCGGACTTTGTCGAAACGAACAGTGATAACCAAGGAAAACTTTTCAGAGCTATCAAAGGACTGCTGATAAGGAAAGATACGCTAAGTTTCGCTGGACATGATAAAGCAGTTCTTGTTAATGAACTTGGCAAGTACTTTGTTCAGAAAATTTCAAACATCCGTTCTGACATGGAAAATAGAACTTCTTCAACTAATGATGATTATGAAGAGTCTCTGGGTGACGTCTATGAAGAGTCTCCAGGTGACGACTATGAAAAGTCTCCAGGTGATGTACCTCCTTTTGACACTTTTGAGCTTTTATCAGAAGACGATGTTCGAAGGCTTATTATGAATTCACGGAAGAATTCCTATGCCAACAGATCTCCTAATGAAATGTTTGGATGTGATACTTCCGGTGATTACGAAAATAATTAACATCTCACTTGAAACGGGGTGTTTTCCCAGGGATTGGAAAGAAGCCATTATTCTTCCTATATTAAAGAAAGCTGGGTTGGAGTCCGCTTTTGACAATCTTCGTCCCATTAGCAATTTGGCGTATATCTCCAAGCTCATTGAGCGGGCAGTTTATAATCAAATGCATGATAATCTTCTTCGATGTGGTTTCTATCCAGTTCTACAATCTGCTTACCGGCAGTACCATTCCACCGAGACCGCTCTACTTAAAGTACTTAATGATATTCTATTGAACATGAACAGTCAGCGTGTAACTCTCTTAGTTCTCTTGGACTTAAGTTCTGCTTTTGATACTATTGACCATGAAATTCTGCTTAAACGGTTAAGTTCCAAATTTGCGATCCATGGCAAAGTTCTCGATTGGTTTTCTTCGTATCTGTCTGGTCGAAGTCATCGTGTTATGCTAGATGGTGCCTCTTCTGATAGATTCGTCTTGGACTTTGGCGTTCCGCAGGGTTGCTGTTTAGGGTCTCTTCTTTTTGATTTTGTATAACACCAGACAAAGAGACGATATATATCTTAGAAAACCAAGGACCAATTGGGGAAAGCAGAAACTGTTGTATCTGGCTTGTAAGGAGTACAACGCTTTGGACTATATCATTAAGTCAATTCCTCAATTAGCTAGTTTTCGAAATATACTTTTTAGAACTCCATATCCATGATTTAATGAAATTCACTTTGAAACTTGCTCTTCCTTGTAATATAAAATTATCTTAGACTTATTCTATTTTTTGTATTGTTTTTCATGTATATATACGTAATATATCCTGCATGCTTATTACTACTTTATAGTGTAGACTTTTGTATTGCAATATTTTCTCAGGCACCTTCTGAAAAACACAATATGTGATGTTGGTTTCTCCTGAATAAATAATATTATCTATCTATCTATACTATATTCATCCAAATTGTTTGACATTATTAATAATCATCTGCCAGATTCACATTGTTTTGCTGATGATACCCAGTTATATGCGTCATTTAAGCCTGATAATTGGTGTGGCCAATATGAGGCGACTTTGGCAATGGAGAATTGTATCAGTGACCTGCGGAGATGGATGCTTCAAGACAAACTTAAATTAAACGATGGCAAAACTGAATTTCTAATAATTGGATCTAAACAACAATTACAGAAACTCAATCCATGTACGTGTCGGAAGTGTTGATGTTCTTCCTGTTTCAACAGCCCGAAATCTTGGGGTTTGGTTTGATTCCAACTTATCGATGTCAATTCATATAACAAAGACATGCGGTGCGGCATTCTATTGGCTGCACAATATCAGGCGTATAAGCAAGTTTCTATCTCGGGATAATTTAAAGGCTGTTATACATGCTTTCGTAACAAGTCGTATGGATTACTGCAATGGCCTCCTATATGGTTTACCTAGTACTGAATTGAATAAATTGCAGAGAATACAGAATGCTGCTGCTAGATTGGTGACCTCAACTCAAAGATATGATCATATTACGCCAATTTTACGTGAACTACACTGGTTGCCTATCAGGTTTAGGATTAATTTTAAACTTTTATTACTTACCTTTAAGGTTTTACATGGAATGGCTCCAAAGTATATTGAAGATTTGCTTACTATTAAAAGGGAGGGGAACTATTTTTTACGATCAAATGATAGTACACTGTTAGAGTTTCCAAGGGGTAAATTTTAAAGATTATTTGGTGATCGCGCTTTTAGTGTGGCTGCTCCGAAACTTTGGAATGAGCTTCCGACGGAAATCCGTGACATTTCATCAACGTTTTCAAAACTTCTCTTAAAACTCATTTTTTAAATTAGCTTTTAATTACTTAGGTATTTACTATTATATTATTCGTATTGTACGTTAATGCATGGTATATAATTTTGTATATATTATCTTGTAACATATAGCGCTCTTGATCATTTTATGTAAAAAGCGCATTATAAATTATTAAATTATTATAAATTATTATTATAACGTTCTTATAATGAAAATAGATGGGATCAATCGATTAAAACCCATCATTTGCATGTTTTCTGAACACTCAACGATTAAGAGTACTTTCTTATACCGTAGGATAATCGCATTAGTTTACGTCATAACTCCGCATTCACGACAAATCGCCAGATTTATATTTAAATTGTATAAAATGATGATATAATTAAAGCGTGTTGATTGTAAATTATTTATAATAACTGCAGTATTTGTCAAAATATACTAGTGGAATCCACTTGCTAGCTCATGGAGATCGAATGTTATTATTATCCAATTTTAGGTGTCACCACTCCGTCAGATTCAGTTATTTGGTCAATCCGACGAACAAAAATGTCATCCAGATATTGCAACATGTTTAAGCGAGGTTGCATTCGAAGCCGTGGAAAAAGTTGTAAAAGTGAGTATATGCATGCAGAGTTTATTTGGTAGGAAAAATTCAAAATCAAGAAAAACAATCGCGCACAGATTCAACGTCTCGACATTTATTGCACCTGGCCGAGCTACTTTTGGGTGTGTGCAAGAAATGGCTTTTTGGGGCAACCCTCCCCAATGGTCACGGCCTGAACATACAGTAGATCCAGTCCTCTTAGCGCCAATACATTGTCAAAGTAGCACGTTTACAGTTAGGTATAAATGGTTACCACATATAATGGACGACAAAACCTCTTGTGTCATTAATCGATGCGAAAGTATTGTCCCTTAATTGAAAAGCAAAATGCATAGCCAATTTATTCCTCTATTATGATACATTTGGGTCCGCTCGAAATATGACATCTCTCCGCAAAATTGCCAAAATTTGCAATTTGCGTAAAAAATCTCAAATTGTCAAAATTATAGGGAATTCCGCTATCGATTTGTTGGATGAAATTTAGCTTAGACGATAATAAAAATATCTGTGTACAAAATTTCGTGGCGATAAGCCAAAAGGAAATAACTATTTTCATTAAATTTTATATTTGTTTAAACTTTCTTCTTTGTAAATGATAGAATATACGGCTTTTGTGGTGCTTTCCATTTACATGGTGAGACTGATTAGACCAGAATTTCTGCCTCTGTGTTGGTGGGAAAATAAGGACAAATTGTTTTCAAAATTTAGCTAAATTGGGCATTCGTCTGATTTGATCCAAATTTTCTGGTTAAACCAGTCTCCCCTCAAAATTTTGTATTCCTATTTAATAATGCATCCCTGGCTAAGAACATCAAGAACTATTTGAAGAACAATTGACTAATTATCTTAAACCATAGTTTTATAGAGAACCTCACAGACCCAAACAATCCAGTATTAAATCAAAATGAAGGGGTGTACCCGAAACTTAAAGGCTTTAAAGTTGGACATTTAAATATTGCCAGCTGAGTTAAACATAAAGAAGAATTATTGGTTTTTCTTACTAAACAACCGTTCGATATAATGTGCATCAATGAAACAAGACTTGACAGCTCTATAAACAACTCTGAGGTTAAAATACAGGGTTATCTCTTGATAAGACGAGATAGAAATAGAAATGGAGGAGGAGTAGCTATTTATTTAAGGAATGTCATTCCTTATATGAATAGAGCTGATTTAATTACAGACAATGCGGAGGCGATCTGCCTCGAAAGTAAAAAGCCAAAAACTAAATCAGTATTAGTTTCTACTTGGTATCGTCCTCCAGGATCAAATATGGAATGTTTTAATGACTTCGAAAATTTCTTAAAAGAGATTGACAATGAAGACAAAGAAATAGTCATAACGGGTGATTTGAACTGTGATTTCTTAAAAAGCGATTGTAAAAATAGTAATATCAAGCGACTTCAGGACATCTATCCATTACAACAAAACATTGACAAACCAACCCGAACAACCGAATTAACAAAAACGTTGATAGATATCATAATTACAAAAATTGACGATACCAAAACTACAGGATCGGGTGTAATAGAGCTGAGAATAAGTGACCATGATGTGGTGTATATTTGCAGAAAAATAGGAATACCTAGAGAAGAAGATAATAGAAACAAGGCAATTTAAAAACTTGAATGAAGCTGAATTTCAAAATAACTTAACACAAGCGTTCAGATATTTCACGTATAACTCAGATCCGAACATTGCATGGCAGGGGTGGAAGGAAATTTTTCTTCAGATTTCTGATGCTCATGCTCCATACCGATCTAGGAAAGTGAGAAATGAATATTGCCCATGGCTGAACAATGAAATTAAAAAATTAAGCTATCAGAGAGATTATCTTAAAAAGAAAGCAGTGAAATTAAATTCTGCGACATATCATGAAGCTTATAAAAGATGCAAAAACCAAGTTACCAAACTTATAAGGAATGCAAAAACATATTATTACCAAACAAATCTGGAAAACAGCAAAAACAGTAAAGATAGCTGGAAATATATTAATGAATTACTTAATAGGAAGTCAAAAACAACAACTATAAATCAGCTTAAAGTTAATGAGCAAACAGTAACTGGCAATGAAAATATAGCCAACGAATTTAATAAGTTTTTCTGTGGGATTGGACCCAAACTCGCGGAAACCATACCTACAAATAATCTAGACCCCCTTCAATACGTCACTGCTAACACTACTACACTAGTCAATTTACTTTTAAACAAATTTATGCAGCGAAGTTGACTAGCATACTGAACAGTATAAAGCCAGGAAAGGCAGCAGCGCTTGATAAAATCACAAATAAATTGTTAAAGACTGTAGGCTATACTATATGTGAGACCTTACTTTATATATTTAACTTAATGGTCTCAGTCACTGGTATTTTTCCAGATGACTTAAAACAGGCCAAAGTAACTCCAATTTATAAGGAAGGTGGCTATAGACCAATTTCTGTAATATCGGCTATTGCAAAAATTTTAGAAAAACTTATTTATGATCAATTAATTACTTTTCTGAATGACAAATATTTACTGAATATCGATAAAGGCTTAATAAATGGTATCTTGTTCCTTGACCTTAAAAAAGCGTTTGATACGGTTGGTCACAAAATCCTTCTAGCAAAACTAGAGCTATATGGATTTCAAGGAGTAAGCTCTTATTTAAATCGTATAGAATTTATTTAAATCGTATTTAGCCAACAGAATGCAAATATGCACAGTGCAAGGAACTAAGTCCAAACTGAACAGGATAATATGCGGAGTTCCCCAATGATCAAACTTAGGGCCATTGTTGTTTTCGTTATGTATAAATGATCTTCCAAACTGCCTTGAACAAACACAGGCTTCAATGTTTGCAGATGATACAGATATATCAAGTACTGGTATTTCATCTGGAAGATAAATAATGACTTATGTAAGGTCAAAAACTGGCTAGAGGCAAATAAGCTAACTTTAAACGTTAAAAATACTTAGTTTATGCTGATAGCCTCTAAAAGGAAATTAAAACAATTCACAGAAAACCCGCACATATTAATTGGCAGCCACGAAGTGTATATATATATATAATGATATTCAGTGCGAAAAACTTTCTAAATCTATCGCTTTATTGAAACAAGCGAAAGATTCGTAACTCAAAATGCACTAATTAATATGTATAACTCATTAGTTTTACCTCACTTTACATAGTGCTCAAATGTGTGGAATGATGGCAGTCGCACTCATATTGAAAAGCTATTCAAAATGCAAAAAAGAGCGGCCCGAATAATCACAGGATCAAATTATGAAGTAAGATCAAAGGATGTATTTGAAAGCTTAGACTGGGAATCAATTGAAAAAATGCTTAAGAAACGTGAAATAATTATGACATTTAAGGCCTTACAAGGCGAACTACCAGAATACATAACGGATATGTTCACACTTGGCCACAATGACGTGCATCCGCTAAGGAGTAATGACTGTAAACTTTATTTAGAAAAACCCAGCACTGACTTCATGAAGAAGTCCTTTTCATAACATATATAATATGGTATAACACTCCCAATATGATGTACAACCTCGTTCCCAGGCTTTTTCCTCTTAGGAAGAAAAAACCCTGGCTGGAGCTGATCACGTGTCTCTGAGGGAAAAGTGTCATATTACATACTTCCACTTGAAAAGTTTAAATGTCAATTACAATGAGTGAGCGTTGTACTGGAGTTCTGGAGTATCAATAATTTTTCGAATAATTCAAGATACTGGCTAAGATTTGTTCCTTTTTGGGTTTAAAGAAGAATTATCTAAATCATCAGACAATTCAAAAACCAAGCAAGTCTGGTTTGAAGGTTTTGTTACTGCTCTCTATATAGCAGTTTCAACATGTTTCATATCAAAAGTTCTGGTCTTTCATTTGTAATTTTGTCTTTTATAATATGCCAATGCCCAATGGAATGATTGTTTACAAACATGCAGTCTATATAGAGTATAGACGTTTTTCGTGTTATGCAGTCCATATAGAGTATAGACGTTTTTCGTGTTTATATATATATACAGATATATTTATATATACGTTCAACGGCTCGTCAGTGCAGCTTGTAACGCAGTCTAGATGCGAGTGACTTCGTATTTATACACCATACTCTTGCTCTCACCAAGCGCATGTAGTACAATACTCAGACACATGCGCATCCAGACATGCGTGAAGTGTCTTGGGGCCAGAGTGCTCATACGACCACAAGGGAAGTGAGCTTTGCATTATCGCTTATAGCCACCAATTAACCTCACAATATATATATATATATTTATATAACTTTGTCTTTGCCGTCTCTACCCTAACAAAATATTCACAGTTTCCTATAGGCATTTTAAAGTCTTAGTCTCTAGTGATGTAGTTGGACACTTGATGTACAATTAAGTGTATATCACATGTTTGTCCGAGGTCACAACAGTATATTAAATGTACTGATACACTGCTTACAGAGGTCTGATATTTCAATGTTGAGAATTATTAACATGCTAGAGTTGTCTATATTCTATTTCATAAAGTACAAATATAGAGCAAAATTAAGTAAATTATTAAATAATGACAATGAAGCGAAAAAAATGAAATTGGGTTGCACACAAAGCACACCACTCTTTGCTTTTGTCACACAATCGGTACCTGCCCAAGGCGTTAGTAAACCTTTGCTAACCAGGGTAATAGAGAGAGCTATACTTTGATATATCTTGTGATTCGTGAGTTTTGCCAATGTTGATGCGGGACGCTTTGGCTTGATAAACTGGTTGGCATAGCCATTGTTTACAATTATAAACAACACGAATATTTTGAAAATTAGAGCATCGCGTCGTCGCACGCGTCTTCATTTGTTGATTTCGGTCGCCAATTTCTAGATTGTTTGAAATGTGTTTTAGTTCATTGAGAATCTGTTTTATGGTGTCCTCTGATCCATGTTTCTATGTTTTTGTTATTAGTGTTGTTGTGCATAAGCTTATTGTATGTGTCCAGCAAGGCCTCATAAATATTTCTAGTTTTGTCGGCGAAAACCAAAATATTATAGGTGACTAATGAATTTTCTTCAAACTATTTGCTAAAGATTCCTGAAATCTCGTGTTATATTTGGTCAACAATGAGTTTTATTAGGTCATTTCCAAAACAGTGGGAGGTGTTTTGTTAGAAGGCAGTCCGAAAGGGTTAGTTTTGGAGTTTTTATCACAGCCCCTATAAACACACTTTTTTAAGACCAATTTACTGATTGTCAGTCAATTTACAGACTAAATGCAGCCCCTAAAAACACATTATTAAGTCCAATTTACTAATCGTCAGTCAGTTTACAGACAAAATACGCGTTGATGAACGAAACTCTGTCTTCGCGCCTAATTCACAATAGAAGAGAGCTGCCCCCTATTCCATCACTTAGCTCTCTCCTGGCCATTCTATTTTCGAAACTGGCAAGACCTACCGCAACTCCTACTACAAAGCCTACCACAACTCCAACAACAACAACAACAACAACAACAACAACAACAACAACAACAACAACAACAACAACAACAACAACAACAGCAACAACAACAACAAATAACAACAACAAATAACAACAACAACAACAAATAACAACAACAACAACAAGCAGCAACAACAACAAATAACAACAACAACAACAACAAAAACAGCAACGACGAAAACAACGACAACAACAACAACGACAACAACCACGACAACAACAACAACAACAACGACAACAACAACAACAGCAGCAACAAATAACAACAGCAACAACAACAGCAACAACAATAACAACAGCAACAGCAAGCAGCATAAATAACAACAACAACAAACAACAACAACAACAACAACAACACCCCAAACAACAACAACAACAGCCAGCAATAACAATAAATGAATATCAACAACAACATTGAATAACAAATAAATGGAACAACAACAACAACAACAACAACAACAACAACAACAACAACAACAACAACAACAACAACAACAACAACAACAACAACAACAACAACAACAACAACAACATTAACAACTACAAAACAGCTGTACAACTACAATGCAAAACTATACTCTCAACTACATCTGCATAAACAATCACAACAGCACCTTGGCGCAGATGCATACTCATTTCTAATTATATAATCTGAAGTAATTTACTTTTTTCAGCAGTTAATAAATATTGCATCAGATTTACTGCCCAGGTAACCAATTAGTTAACGAATCAATGTTAATGATTCGACGAGTATAAGCTGGATATTATTGGAGTACGTGCATCTTGTCTTTTTAGGATGGTCATGGAGAACAGCCTGCCTTCGACCATTTAACTCGGACCAGTAGTTCAACCAATGGTATAAAATTGGTCAACATGGTCAACATGGCCGGGATTCTTAAAGTTTTTCGGTAAGGAATCATCAAAGTACACGCATTATCGAAATCCAATGAAAAGCAAAATGGTAGAGCATATTAAAAGATATTTCAACAAGTGTGTAATATGGACGAGCTTTTTAAAAAACCTTTCCCTTGTATGTTTTAAGATTCAAGTATTCAACCCATTCAAGGCAACTCGGCGATCAAGAAAATGCCCATTTTAAACCTCCTACGCGACCGGCGGAGTATATAATAAGGAAATTGCAATTTTTGCGGGAATCGAACCTCACTATAAGGCACATGAGCAAATATTGTTTTTTATACACAAAGCAAATCGAACACATTTATTCAGCAATGTTATTTATTAACGGAAAAAGTTCATTCTACTGTTTTATTTCTATTTTTAAGGGCGCAGCTCCAGCAGTAAAGAGGAACTGACAAAGGAGGGCGAATGTGCAATCATGATGGCCCGTGCAGAGTCGTGCCTTGATAATCTTATAAATTCTGTCGAGAATGGGACTGTTACAGTTGCAACATTGAAAATCTTAGAAGAACATTCCAAACAATTTTTAAAACTGGGTGAGATACACCAAACGGACCAGAATAGTCCCCAAAACGTTCCAGTATTAAAAACTTCTCTTTCACGACGACGTTCCGAACTGAAGGCTTTTTTCACATTAAGAGACCAACTGGCATGTTTTATTGACTTCAGCAACAACTTCACTTCAGGTATGACATTACATTCAAATCAATTCACCCAATCAATTTGTAAGGATTTTAATATATAAGGGAAAATATAATCAAATTTAAGCCCTGGGTTTATACTTTTTGGCCGATTTTTGAACGGGGGATGGGCTTATGTACGGGGGGCGTAAATAGGATCAGAGTATTGTGTTTGCATAATTTTATGCATGCCAATTTAAAACGCGAACAAAAATTGAACCAAAAACATTTTGTGTTTAAACACTTGCATCAGTCGTTCCATCGGTATTATTTCTATGTTATATATTATATCATATTTAAAAAATAATTAGCTGCAATCGAAGCTGCAATCAAGTATTTCTGTTTTGATTATTTTGATTCTATTTTGTCATTTTTAGTGCAAAGTTTCCATTTTGTTCTGATTTAATGAGACATTTTGATTAAACATGACAAATATCAACTGAATACCATAATATTATTTATAGCAAGAACTTCGACGTTTCGTGCGAGGGCCCTTCGTTTGCAATTGTGATTGGGACGTCCTAGAGAAGATTACTGCTCCTGTAGTATGAAGTTGTTTAAGAACAGGGACCCTGGAGAGGGAGGCGCTGGGTGGAAAGCGCCCCTCCTGCCCTTTCTCAGGAGGGGGGCAAGGGGAAGTGGCGTGTAACACAATATGAAGATGATAAATAACACAAAATCAAGCCAAAGAAAAGAGAATACAACAGTAAATTAGACGATCAGTCCAATTTTTCGTTCTGTATACCTCTGTAGATCTATTTGTACATAGAATTAGAAATTATATGAGCTAAAATTTGAAATTGCCCTTACGTCCGCATTGGCCTCCCTTGCCCTACCGTTGCTCCGGCGTCCCTGCTTAAGAAAACATGGTCGAACGTAAGAGTGAATGTCGACTTTTACAAAGCTATACAGAATATATATATAGGACGTCTTTAGACGAAGACGCATAGGCAAAAGACTTGGTTTAGTTATTCAAAAATTCGAGGTATAATTGGCAATGAAAAGAAAATTTAATTATCAAATGGCAAATTTCATGTGTAAGACTGTAGCGCGTATTATAAAAGCATATATGGCCAAAGTTTTATAGCTGTTTATAGAATTGTTTTAATAAGATAAAACTAAATAATATACAACATTTCCTAAAGGATATTAGTAAGATTGGATATTAGTAAAAATATATCTTTGTCAAGAAATTTTAATGAAATTTACCTTTTTTATAAACAAAATTCTGGTTAATCAGTAGCCTCTTGAAACTATCCTTAGTTATAGGATCCGCGCTCTGCGTTTTACAACTTATTTTGCGTTAAGGACCATATGTTCGAAGAAAAAGAATCTCCTACTCCAAGAATACATATTTTTTTTAACGCTGCCTGTAAGCACTTAAAAAATGTGATATTTCTCACAGAATCGTCACCGTTGTTGTTTATATGTTCTATTTTCTTAGTTGATGAGGAATTTCGTGTTTTGCGTGACAAAATTGGACAAGACTATAATGAGTTATCCATACGCGAGTTATGCGCAGAAAGATCTGGGAAACATGATATGATGTTTTTTTAAGCCTCGATGGCAAGTTTACAGCAGTTGGTGTATTGTCAGTAATAACTGAGATAAAAACGCAGAGTCAATCTTTTGACAAGTTATGGCTAAAATATTTTAAGGAAATTAAAAGATGTAAAGAAGTGACAATGTGAAATTATATTCCAACGAGATTTAACAAGTTATGAATTTAGAGTAAACTCAACTCTATAAATCAAGCAGTTTCTTGATGGTGAAATGCAACTGAAGAAAATTGAGTAAATATTTAAATATGTTTAAGATGGACTACGGCGCTTTGGAAGAAAAGGATTTCATACTGCGCTGAGAGTTATTTTTACCAGTGACTTATGGACAACTCCTTTAGATCAGGTAAAGGTTCACAAACTTGCAGTCAGAATAAAAAAAGGTGAAGAGTTACAAGAAACTTTTTGATGCTCGGCAAGCCGCCCAGGCAATTCTAGAGTTACAACGAAAGATGGGTCTCGAAGGCGATTTTTCAGAAGTTAAAAGGATTGAAGAGGTTAGATTATATACAAAATATTTGGGTTATCTGAACTTTGAACTCTTAGAGTTGAAGTTAATAGCGAGATTTAAATGCAATACGATCCAAGTACGAGTTCGAGTTTTTGCTGATTAAGGTCTTGCTTTTCAACGGATAGGGGAGTACTTTAACTTCAGCTCGAACCTGAACTCGTACTGAAGTATGAACCTTTCCATTAATTTGGAATAGTACTCCCAACTCGTTGCTGGGCGAGGGTGGTAATCTCCGATTGGATACTAACACCCACGTGATGTAAGTAGTTAGGTATGAAATTCTAGCAGAGTATAATACAAATTAGTGGTTTTATGCAAAGGTTACAAACTAGTCCTTTGGGAGGCTCAGCCCTCATTTGTCCTATTCTCCCTCATAACGCTTGGATTCTCACCCCTTGACTCCGTGGTAGGCGCACAATTAATATTCAAACGTTCATGGACCTTTCGGATTATACCCTCCAATTAAATTCCGACGGCGTCATGAGGCGATGAGGCAAAACCTCGGTACATTTATTTCGTGTTCGTGTCCGTTTTTATCCACGTCATACCATACGAACAAGACATGTGGAACACAGAAGCCCTATATGGAAACAGCACATGCGCAGTAACAAAATATGGACATAATATTCGATGAATCGAAACAAAATCTATAAACAAAAGGAAAGGCTTCCCCTCTATTATAAACACATTTCTACGATGTGATAAATTCTTATCTCACCAATACAGACTTCGACCAATTCTTAGACGCTGTTTTAACTACACTTTGGCATACCCATAGCTTTAAAATCGAATCGAGTGAATCGAGTTTCTTCGGTGAATGAATCTAAGGTTTAGTTTATACACGAAGGCTAAATACGCGATAGTTCTATCAAAACAAGAAGCGTCTAAGAATTCATCGAAGTTTAAATCGTGTAGAAATGTGTTTATATGAAGAGGAAGCGTTTCACTTAATGATTATCTCAGAGTCTTGCTTATAGAATTTAACCGTAGTGGAAGGAACGATTTCTGAAGTAGGAATATCAGGTGTGTGGCGTAAGAGAGTCAGGGTGAGGAGACCTAGGGTTATAAAGGGGAGTGGGACATATGAATGCTAATGATGTCATGGAGTCAGGCTCCCAAAGGACTAGGAGCGAGTTGAATAATTAATGAGTCAGCATCCCTTTGAAGTCTATATGGGGAGTATCCCTACTCACAAGATGTCAACAAAAACTTACATTAAAACACTCGCCCCGGCAATCCTATCTTTGTCATGGCCTGATTGTGTGTGATGGCCATTGGTCTCACGTCATCAGTATGGAAACATGTGGATCATAACTGACGTACTCTCATCTAAACCATGACCTAAACCACTACCATCACCTTAACCTACGTAAGTATACACAATGAATGATGGTTTCTATATTTCATTATTTTCCAGATTATCAGTGGGAACTTTAGCAGTCAAGCTATCAAATCCGTGAGTGTCAATCTGCTTAAAGCTGGAGAACTGTTAGAGGAGGTAAACCCCAAGAGGCGAAGTTGTTTAATGACATTTACCAACTGTTTTGATTTGGTCACGTGGTTAAGAGAGAGCATAAAAGGTAAGGATATATATATATGCTCCTTCATTTTGTGTTGTTGAGCACTCTGTGAGGTTAATTGGTGGCTATAAGCTATAATGCAAAGCTCACTTCCCTTGTGGTCGTTTGAGCACTCTGGCCCCAAGACACTTCACACATGTCTGGATGCGCATATGTCTGAGTATTGTACCACATGCGCTTGGTGAGGGCAAGAGTATGGTGTATAAATACGAAGTCACTCGCATCTAGACTGCGTTACCTAACTTTGCACTGACGAGCCGTTGACCGGCGAAACATGCATGTCTGCAGATTTGTATATATATATATATATATATATATACTGTAAATTAAGAAAAACCGAAGGACCGTGGTTGTCGCTGCCAACCCCTGGTTGTATATGTAAAAAGAGCTTTATGTAAATTTGATGTATACAGTTCAGTCTTTGATGTATACAAATTATTCATGTTTTTGCTCGCTACTCTAGTTTAAGTAAATGAATGCAAAGCAAATGTTTCGACAGTCCGGTCTAGTGTCTTCATCACGGGTCATCTAAAAGTCGCATCTTAGCCCTTATATACTCGAGGGATGACGTCATCGATCAACAAGGTGGGGATTTTCTTGTGGCAAATAGCTACCATCATCTCTATCAAGCATGATGATTCATGTTTATATGCCACGCTTCTAGGCAATGTCTTTGGCCGTGGCAATGATTAGTGGTGATGACTTTAGAGTTGTCTCACGCGATCGCATGCTTGGCTTCACACACATGTTCTGCCAAAGCTGATTTCTCGTTTAAAGTTGAAACAGCCTTCTGTTGTTCTTTCGGGACTTCCGAAAACTCCTCATGATATGAGGATTCGTATTACAAAATCTTTTTGCCTTTTCAGGTCAAAATTTCCTACAAATGTTTAATTTTACCTAATGGTGGAGGGGAGAGTTGACCCCACCCACCCCCATCGAAATTTCTGCCACTGGCACCAATAACCTTTTGATCAGCACCTTAAACATTTGAGGTCAGCATCAATTTCCATACTAATATTTAAGGCTGTCATTTCAGACTTGAAAGTCATCGCAGTCAGTTCTTGTCTCGGAATTTGCCTGCTCAGACAAAGTACATCCATGCAGTCTTTATTTTCTGATTTTAAATATTGCGCGCATCGTTTTGAATTGATACCTTCCGAGTTAAATATTTGTCTTCTTTTGAACCTCTCTTCAGATGAACAAGAGCTCAAAGTGTTTGTTGATTTGGCGATGATTTCAGCTGGGGAAGATGACATGGAAATTGACAGAATTTCTTGTATGCACACCAGTTGTCTTGGGTTTGGATCATTAATCTTTGGTTACAGACCAGGTCATGGTTTTAATGAATTAATGCGACTTTGTGAACCTGTATGGGAAGTCGTTGACGCAAATCCAAACATTGGAGAAAAATTGGTGAGCTAATAATCAGTTTAGTGGGGCCATATCAATATTCAGATAAATGAGGATTACAATGATATAATAGTTAGTTTAAAGGTTAGCACATTGGTCGAGCGACTATTCCATCCCGCGACAATTTATTGTTGGCGGAAATTCACTTTTTCCGGTGGGGGGCAAAGCTCCTAAATTTCCAACAAAGCATTAAAATATCCGACAAACCCCCGTTTTTAGCCCTTTTTAGGTCATAATTTCCGAAAAATTATCAATTTCCCACCGAAATTTTCGTCTCTGATTGTTATGCAAAATGGAAAAGAATCTGAATCTAATGTTTGGAAATAATGTTTTAGTGCGTATATATACGATCCTTTTTCCGTGAAGCATAGATATTTTCGTAAGAAATATTAGATAAATGTGACTGCGCAATTATGTTTTTGTTTCTAATAAGGGCAAACATTGCGATGTAAGGATGGGCGAGGTTTGTAGCAACAGCGAAAAAATAATACACAAACTGTAAAGGAGATACATGCACAAACTCTTTATTACCTGTAAGCCATGAGTTATATAAAACCTGAATATTTAATGCTGTTGCATGCTCGCCCGTCAGAACAAAATATTAAAATTGTAAGTATTAGTCTATAATTTTAGTTTAGTTGTCAATGTTTACTCAGAGTTCTAGTCGTAGGTTCAACACGACGGAGAACATTGCTTACTCAGCAACCAATCACGTCGCTGGTAGTATCGTTGTTATAGATAAGTATGCAATAATTACATAGTCATATATCACAGTACATCTCCATTTAAGGAATTAACTAAGGGAGGCCTCTCATGGTTGAAGCAAATAAAGGAGTCACATGGTTCTGTTGCTCTCACAACTATGGTTCAAGTTGAAGCAATCAATTCGTCTGGTACTTACTACATTGCAGACAGCGAAATAGCTAAAGAAAGTAAGCATGTGAACACCGGTGTTAAATTGGGCCTTGAGAATTTGGTGTGCCTTGTTGTTCCTGAAGACAATGTTAAGAATCGAGAAAAAAAGATTTATAGCTTCGAAGAAATAAAGGACGTTCAAAGTAAACTTATGTTGATTGCTGGAAAGGCAGAAAATGGAAAGGAGGAGGTTGACCAATTTAATCAGGTTTGTAAACATTTTCTAAATTTCAATTTAATTAATATAATTTATCACTTATTCCTATTGTAAAATACACTATATATGTGAATATATCTCGAATGTGCGGTGCCAGTGTGGGTAGAGTGTAACAAAGATCCCACGGTTAACTGTTGTGTAAAACTACCTGAAAAATACAATAAGAACTTCGACGTTTCGAGCGATGGCCCTTCGTCTGGAAGTTGCTGTTAAGATAGGTCGGGGAAAGAGCATATTAAATCCATCTGATTGGTTTATTTTTGTCGTGATCGCTCTTGTAGCTTCACTATAAGCAGAGTTTTCCCCATCTTGCATTCTGAAGCTTCAGACAGGCATTCCTTATGGATTTTCAGTAGTTTTACAACAGATCTTTCACCAGATATATGTGAATATATCTCGAATGTGGGTGGTGCCAGTGTGGTAGAGTGTAACAGCATCCCGCCGGTTAACTGTTGCAAACTACCTGAAAAATACAATAAGAACTTCGACGTTTCGAGCGATGGCCCTTCGTCTGGAAGTTAGTAGAATGGGTCGGGGAAAAACATGTTAAATCCATCTGATTGGTTTATTTTTTATCACGTGATCGCTCTTGTATTCACTATAAAAGCACGAGTTTTCCCCCGTCCCATTCTACAAACTTCCAGACGAAAGGCCTTCGCTTATGGATTTTTCAGGTAGTTTTACACAACAGTTAACCGCGGAATATAGTATGTGTGAATATATCTCGAATGTGCGTGCCAGTGGGTAGAGGTAAATAAAGATCCCACGGTTAACTGTTGTGTAAAACTACCTGAAAAATATACAAGAACTTCGATGCTTCGAGCGATGGTCTTTCGTCTGGAAGTTAGTAGAATGAAAAAACATGTTAAATCCATCTGATTGGTTTATTTTATCACGATCGCTCTTGTATTCATTCAGGTGCTAATGAGTTTTCCCCTCGTCCCATTCACAAACTTCCAGATTTGTTACCTCGCTTATGGATTTTTCAGGTAGTTTTACACAACAGTTAACCGCGGAATATATATGTGAATACATTAAACAATTATAAATGAGAAAAATGTAATAATCGAAAATTACAAATTATGTGGCAGGAGTCAGGATCAGGAATTTCGTCCCAATTGATACCTATAACCTGTGTGTGTCTATATACTCTTCATAGATACAGGTACTTGTCAGCTTGAAAAAGATAAAAACACTTTTCAACGTTTCGAGCGAGGACCTTTCGTCAAGAGAGACGGTTCCTATACAAACTAGAGTATCTACGTCAATTAGTGCTCAGTTAATCTAAATCTTTAATATACTAGTATAGGAACCAAGTCTCTTGACGAAAGGCCTCGCTCGAGACGTTAAAAAGTGTTTCTGTCGTTTTCACCCTTACAAAAATTTCACATATGATTTCACATGTGAAACTCTCGTTCAACATGTGATGAACTGTTCCATACTCGAAACTCTCATATGAAACATCTGATGAACTGGCTACAATTCCTACATATGAAATGTGTGATGAACTGTTCCAATTCCACATATGAAATATATATTTCACATGTGAAATAGATTTTTACATATAAACCTTTGCTTTCACATGTAAAAGTATATGTGAAACTCGAATTTCACATGAATTTCACATGTGAAATGTTCCAATTCCTGACTTATAGAAACCTTTGCTTTTGCTTTCACATGTTAACATACTTTAAAGAAAGTATATGTAGCTCAGAATTTCACATGAATTTCACACATGTAAATATTCCAATTCCACAGCCAAAAGAATTTATTTATTAACATGCAAATGGATGCAAAACCCACTGTACATTTGTTAAGTGATTAAAAACTGTTTAAAATAAATTGTTGTTCGGGGATTTGTACTAATTGATTTTTGTCATGGTTCCTACATTTCTGTTACGTTTTGACAGCATTTTTGCGGTGTATGATTTTTTAAAAAACAGTAAATTGTAACGACATTGTATCCGTCAATTTCTAACTAGAAATACATGCATGCAGCAACCCATCGCCCTAGGCAAAAACTATAGCTCCCATACATTGTTTCAACCTGAAGTAATCTGGTTCGCTTCAAGCAATCAATCGTATTCATGACCGTATTCAAGTGGTAGTCATGGTAACATATATTTTTTTAGTTTTTACGGCAAAAATAATAAAAAGATTAGTAATTTTATCTAAAGAATTATAAATTTCTGAAATATATGATGTAGGTACGTTATTATGCATTCTATAAGACGTTTTGTAAAACGTTTCGAAATGTTCATGAAACTAAACTGCTTTTTAACGACAAACCTCGTGTTTTAAATATAATCAGTTCAAATTATGCAATTATCTTTGTGAGATTAATTTTCTCTCCTTTCAATTTAAACTTCTAGGACAATTTGAGAAAATTACACCTACACTGAAATTAACTGAAAAATTGTGTATAACCATAAGCAAAAAATTTTAAAGCAACAAAATACATCAACAATTAAAACAATCTTGTTTTACATTTTACGAATTTCAATCAAAAGCGTTAGAATCCGTTTCACGGCTCCTTCAAATAAAACGACTCTTATCACGGCTCTTCTTCATTCCACGCGACCTGCACTCCTGACAATCCGTTATATATTTGAGATCGGTGAGAGGTCTAACCCGAGGTTCATCCATGCAACGATGAACCATAGCGACACACCCGTGATAATTAATGGACTTTTCATTTCGCTAGCTGTCCATTTTTCACGCGTGCATGTAAAGAGGTAAAATGGCCTAGCGGAATTAGTACCTTCGCCTAAGGCTATCGCCCGGAGCGACTATGACGCGCCATTGGCTCGGAGACAATCATACAGTCCTTAAAATAGTCAACTTTTAATCTTTAACAAAAAGCCATATTAAATAGTGATTTATCAAATCGGTAATTCTATAGTATCTATAATATTTGGCGTGTTTAATATTTCAGGTTTTTGAAGGAATACTCCGAGTAAGCAATTTGTATTTGCAACTTTGTGAAGTTGGTGAAATCAACTACTTAACATGGAAAAGAAAATTTCAGTGCAGTAAACTTGAAGGCTGTCGGGAAGAGTTGCTAAAGAACATTGAAGAAACCTGTGAAACAATGGAAAGCGAATTAGAACAATGGAAAGAATGTATAAATGGTGAAAGAAACCGTTGCTATTCTTTAAACCATTTTACAATGAAACAAATTTTGAACTTGAGAAAGGAGTTAGCAAAAGCGTGCGTTGGCCAGGTGGCGATCGATGAACTACCATTACAGTCTTTTATGCTCCTTGAAACTGTTAACAAGAGTATTGAGCCTTTGCTTCTTGCAAATGTTTTAAAAACAATGATACCTGAGAACTCGATATTTTTTACAGAAGAAGGTTTTAAAGAAGAAGATAAATATTTTGAAAGTGAGATAGAAAGTGAGAGCATTCTGATAGAAAATGTCGAAGAGAAAACACATGTGATTCAGCCAAACACGCGAAGACGAAAGAACTCACTTGAAACTTTTACTAGTGCAAAAGAGAAACTTGAAGGTTTGGGTTATACTGAAGAAGAGGTAGTAGCTGCTTTACAAGTTTGCGGTCGTCGTGCAACGGAAGACGCTCTTGTTACGTGGGTGATATCTGGTGAAAATGATGAGGAATCTGTTATGATGCAGTTTGAAGAAGCGAAGCAAAATCCACGCCTGTCAGATCTACTTACAGATGTTTTTGATCCGGAATGCCAGGCTGTAAATGACGAAGAGAGATTTCCGTATGATACTACTGCACTTGAAAGGTAAACTTTGTTTCTTTGTTTTGCTTACCTTGCATTCTCTGCCACAACCGCCGGTTTCACCTAGATAGGATCTTCAGGTGACTGAAAATTTGTATTAATGGAGTTAAATGTTTGTTGTCGAAACGTGGGTGGGTGGGCGTTCAAATATTCCATGCATTATTTTTCTGTTTAGGTTGTATATTTATAGAATTTGGTTGAAACATTTCTGAAGTTCCTTTCTCGTTGTATATGTCAATTGTGCAAACTTGTTTTTCAGGATTGCCAATCCGTCGTCTCTGTATATATAGGACGATGTTTTCTTTTCCAACTTTATTCCTAAGTGGTTTAATATGAAAAGGCCTACTACTTAGCAAACTTCAGGGCCCTCGTAGGCACCCATGGTAACGTCAAATATGTTGTTGTTGTCTTTTTTGATCCAAGGTTTTTCATTGTTGAAAAGGAGCGATTTTCGCGGCCATGCAGGGCCATTTTTTTGGTCACACCTTTTGGTCGCGCCTTTTGGTTGCACCTTTTTTCCGCTTTTCAATTTTTGAAAAATACCCTTCGCTGGTTTTAGCATCTTTTTCCAGCATAATTTTTCGTATGCCTGAACTTCCGGTTGTATTTTTAATATTTTCCCCTTGACTTTTGTTGTTTTTGCTCAGGTTTTTCACTCTCTTCTTATCAACGAAGTATTTCTGAAGACATGATTTTTGTATTTTTATGGCAAACAATCGTTTTGTTCGTTTGGTCATTGTTTTCTCACGTTTTCTGTCTCAATAAACACAAAGTCGTCTTTTTCAACAACACCCACGTGCTCGTGAACTCGTTTTTGCAACGTTGTGGCATGGTTTCACACATTCACTAGGTATTTGATTAAAGTAACGAAACAATTTCTCCTTAGCTTGAAATACAAAATAGTCAAACATGGATTATATAAAAATACATTAGAATTGTGTTTATATATCCTTCAAGAACATACCAAACTCATTGAAATGTCATATTAAACTTAAAGTTTCACTTTCATCATTTTAAAAAGTGAATGTGTGAAACGAATGTGTCTACGAAAAGCGAGTCCACGAGCACATGGACGTTGTTGATAAAAGATCGACTTTGTCTATTGAGACAGAAAACAACAACCAAAACAAAAGAACAAAACGAGATTGTTTGCCGTAAAAGTGCCAAATGTCATCCGGTAGTTCAGGCTTACGATACATTTTCCTGGAAAAAAGACGTGAAAAACCAGCGAAGGGAATTTTTCTAAAATTGAAAACCCGGGGAAAGGGCGCGAAAAAATATGCGCGAAAAAAAGGCGCGACCAAAAGGCGCGAAGACGCGACCAAAACACGCGAGGCGCGAAAATTAGATTAAAGGGTGCGTACGGCCCCTGGAAACCCTGGAAAGTCGTGGATTCTTTTTCTTATCTTGAAAAGTAATGGAAGTCCTGATATTTCAAAATAATATGCAATAATGCGATAAATTGTCGACGTCTTGGAGAAAGTATTTTGTTTTGTTTTAAATACCTTGAAAAACCCGGCCCCTGGAAAGGACAGAAAAACGTCCTGGAAAGTCTTGCATTTATAAAATTATGTTGGTAGCAAAAAAATAATTATAAAATTCTTTCGATATCAACAGGTAAACACTTGTACAGGAAACACGGTCAGAAAAATTTCATAGCTGCCATATTCTTGAGTAAAGTATATAATTTTTTTGCAAAAAATTATGTGTACTTTAAGTTTTACGTATTTTGATTATCCAAAACCACGTATTTCCCAACACTGGAATTTTTCGAAATTCAATTTCCATCAAGGAAAAGACCCGTTATTTTCTGTGTCGGGCAGTTTTGAGAGTTTTTGGAAGATATTTTTTCCTGTACAGACTTCCTGCAGCCGGTATTTAAATAACATACATTAATCAATGTTCGTATATAATGTTCTCGCAATTTGTTTTCTCTATAGGAATATTGAAAAACCATACGTGAATAACAAGCAAGATACTTATCTCACGTTGCAAATTCTAACTGCCATTTTAGAAAAACTTTCAGAATCAGGTAAAAATATGTATTTAAGGTTGCATATCTTTTTTGTATGTCGATGGTATTTCTGTTTTCTAAAGCTGGAATTTGGTAGTTACATGATGGTTGAACTCTAAAACCACACTGTTTTTTAGCTGTTGCATAAAATTTTAAGTAACAATTTGTGCATTTTATCAATCTATTTACGTGTCTGCCATTCACTGCCTGCCGCTGCTGTTTATATACATTGATATATACCGGGTGGGGGAAAAAGAAGTACGACTGTTTGGTTTAGTATAACTTAAAAACTAAAAGAGCTATTACACTTAAACAAGTTGTTTTGCATTCAGCGATGTCTAACTTAAATTTTGATATGTGCCTTGTGCATTTTCATGCAATATTGACCGAGATAGCTGCGTTTAAACTTGAGTAAACATTTTTGGAAGTGTCGAGAATTAGCTAAAAATGGCCTATTAAATAATTTGATAACCATTAGCATTTTAGCAAGTATTCGTTTCAATGAAGTGAAGTTGAAGTTAGAAGGCCAAATGTTAGAATAAAAGAGCATATCTATTCAAGAAACATTTCTAACTTCAACTTCACTTCATTTAAATAATACTTACGATAAAATGGTAACGGTTATCAAATTAATTTAATAGACCGTTTTTAGCTAATTCTCGACAGTTCCAAAAGAGTTTAATCAAGTTTAAACGCAGCTATCTCAGTCCATATTGCATGATAAACTTGTTTAAGTGTAATACCTCTTTTAGTTTTTAAGTTATACTAAATCAAACAGTCGTACTTTTTTTTGCCCCACCCGGTACATTATGTATGTATACATTTTGTGAAACTGACAAGCAATAAACTTCAAGTTGAAATGTGATCTATTTGCACAACGTAGATTGGTTATTCTGTGTGGCAAGCAAGACAAAAGGGTCTTTATAGTAAAGGAGCTAAAATCCCCTAGTGAATTTTTATGTATTTTGTCACCATTGCTTTTAATAACCATTTTGATTTTTCCATGGGCATAGAATCTCACCATATTCAACGGAAGTTACCATCAGTCTTAACAGAAGGTGAACCTAACTTACTACTTGTTCCAAAAGGTATGTAGCAAATTACACGTTTTCAATTCTTCAAGCGGAATTGAACATTTCTTATGCTTTTGAGACCGTAACACATGTATTGAAAAATAATATTTCAATCGCACCAAAAGTATATCTAATTACTTGTGAGATCTGTAAGATATTTGAACTCCTTTTTGTAGTCTTTTAAACTTTTGGGTGGTGAAAAATTATTTTGAAATACTTACAAAGTATGATACTTTCGTGCAACTTCTTTACTCAAAGTTCAATTTGTTACTATACTACAGAGAGTAAAGGGGGAGTGATGGGAGTGTATCGATATACCCTTTTGATAATTATGTCACGAGCCTCAAGCGTTCTCATGAATCAAGACGAAAGGCAATTCGCTCACGTTTCATGAGATGAGGCTCCCGAGACAAGAATAGATTTGTCATTTGTGACATAGAAATCAATATAATAAATGGGTGAAGCTCATTTACTGTATCAAACTATTCAAATTTGTTGGTTTTAGGCGAAGTATTTGGTTGTGTCTTGTCACTCTTCATGGGAGCTAAAAATCAACCTTTACCAACTGATGAAGAAGTAATTGTCTGTGACGAAAATACCACAGCTGAAGAGGTAAGTTAACTTCAATTAGTGATGCACCGATATCCATATCGGTGTATCGGTATCGGCACTAAAATAGAAATATCAGTATCGGTAATTTTGTTGTCAATATTACCGATATCTGTGCACATATCTTAATGATATAAAAATGTGTCTGTAGCCTGGATTACTAGATTTTCGAATCTAAGTTACACCTAAAAATTTAAGATAACGCTCGATAACATTACAAACTCGAACAAAATCATGAGTTTTCATGTGGAAGTATAGAAAATCAAAATTTAAGAGCGAAACACCACTAGTTTATTGCATACATTTCATTTGAATTTCTGTGAATTTTGTGAAATGACATATCGGTATCGGCAAAATATCGGCCCTTCAATATCGGTTATCGGCATATCGGTGAATTTCCATACCGGTGTATCACTAACTTCAATAATAGTTATGAAAGACCTTTACCAATTTTTGAGATATTGACAGTGTACCTTGATACAGATCTAGATCAAACAAATGAGTCTGTGAATCTTTGGTCAAAATTTTCACCAACACTAATTTCTTTAGCAACACACTCCTGAGTCCTGTGAAACATTTTCCTTCTCTTCTACGTAGCAAAATCTGGCACTTCAACACGTGCGCCCATTTTCCAGTTAGATACAAGCTTATACCATTAGCAAATTAAGGTTTTGATGCGCCAGATACCAATTTGCACAGTTTCACTCTGATTCTTCTTTTAGAATGTAATTCAAATTTAAATCAAACTTAAGATGCATGCTTCTGGATCTTAAAGGTCATTCAGTGTGTAGAATTTTCATCTTTGTACGTCATTCCCGAGTTCAAATATAGTAGTTCCAAACGTGAGAAGAAGATTCGTATCTTATGTGAAAATTTCTTGAATGAAATTTTAATATATGAGATTTCCATTATGTGAACATTCCACGTTTGAAAATTTCTCATACGAAATGTCCTGGTTTCACATACCAAAATTTCGCATGTGGAAGTTTTCCAATACACACACAGATTTCACACGTGAAATTTTCATATGTAAAATCTTGTGCGAAATTTCTGAATGGGATGCTCCTCGTCATTTAAGCATTCCCACAAAGTTGCTAATATTATAGTAACGAAATATTTTACGCAATTTGCACTTGGTAATCGACCTCCATGCATGTTTATCATGAAACACTATAAGTGTTATAAAATGTTTTTTCTAAGCGAGGTTCGAATCGTTACGATTTCAATCTACTGTAAAATGTTTTAAATTGTTTTTAAAGTTCTCTTCTTTAATTGTTCGTTTTCGTTGGTCTTATAATGTTCTGTCTTGTTTTTGAGCTTCTTTCACTCTTTCGGTTTCTCTGAATCCACTGATTTGAACTGGGCTGGGTTCGCCCTTTTATAATAACGGTTTAGTTGGTCGATGTACACGTGATCTGGCGAGTGGTGTGATTCCAAACCAGCCAATCAGCGTTGAGATGTACGAGTGGTGGGTGACGTTGATATCTCGTATACCAGCTCTCTATTTCTGTTTATTTAAGGCGTTGTCGCACTTGTCGAGTCGGTTGTATGCTTAGTCGATCAATATTTAAAAATGTTCATAACTTAAATAATTTATCATAATCTTATAGCAAAACTTTCAAACTGTACGTATATGAACTTTATTTTACGACTTAACCTAACTTTTAACTATTTTTACCCAGCTTTTGATGAGGTAATGTTATAATTACTTGACCGCGCGAAATATACCCAAGAATGATTGACGGCCAAGCCCTAAGCATGCACACGTGTAATGTCAATGTACAGCTTAACATTGAAATTTGAATTATGCAAACACATCTGCCCACGATGCAAGATTCTTATCAGACTTGACAGTTTGCAGGCCTGGCCGTGAGCATTTTTGCAGGCAAGTGGAATATCGCGCGCCATATTCACGTCAGGTGCGCGTTTGAAAAACGGTCAAAAACTACGCCAATAGAGCGGACTAGATTACCACTTTGCAACCTGGCAACGTTATATTGTGTACTAGAAATACATGCTTGCAGTAACCCCTCGCCCCATGCACCCGAACATTGACAGACACTACATTCCAAAACATTACTGTTACTAAGCTTTTTCATCACAAAATCTGCTATGCAAAGGTGGTAGACGAGTCAGATATCTGGGTTCAAAGCAAAATTTTGGCTTGGAAAACTGAATATAATTGGATCTCTGGGCCTCTGGCTTACATGCACCCCTCTTCGCGACGCACTCAAAGGCTATCGCCATATGAAATGTTTTACTTGACGTAATCATTGTGTTTCCCTTCATTTTAAATGTGCCATTAAAATTTTGATCATTACTGTAATAGTTTGGAAAGAAGAGTGGAAGGAAACAATAATATTTTGGGAAAATCTATTTTGGGTTGAGAATTTTTGAAAGAATAAAAAATGGAAATTTTGTTTCAAGAAGAGGAAGCACAGTAGCCATGGCAACTCGATTAATAATATAAATTTCTTTTCTGGAGTACAAAACAGTTTACAAAAGCTGCAAAAATAATTAAAATATTAGTTGTTTTAGCCATCGAAATATGAGATATATGCGGTAGGTATGTTCTTATGCATTCTATAAGCTTCAAATTAATGTTTTAATGCAACCTTCCGTTCACTGAAACGTTTCGAAAAGTTTGTAAAACTAAACTGCCTTTTACTCTATATTTCTTTTCTTTTCTGTACAAACTGTGATAATATTTTTACTTTTAACAATAAAATTACCAATTGCCCAACTATATAAAGTAGGTATGTTATTTTGTTCTTTTTTTGGCTTTGATTTACTGTACAAAACGTTTCGAAATTGTCATAAAACTTCAACTGTTTTTTGAACAGTATTTTTATACTATGAAGTTTTTTAGATAAAATATGTTTTTCTTTTCTATATAACGCATTTGAATTAACACTAAAACAATGTTGTATTGACCACACAGGATGAACTATGCAATTTCAAAACCACAAACTATAGTTGCATGCCAATTGACGGCAAAACTGCAAAAACAAGTATGCAAAATAAACACTTACCCGTTTAATTTAAAACGCTTTAAAATTCTGTCCTTTCTCGGCTTTTCGACTGCTTTATTTTCTTATTGTCTTTAGTAAATAAAAGTCCTCTAAAAAATTTTCACTTCTCTTGTTTTGGAGACTTAATATTTGTCTAAATTAATATGTCCCGACTCCAGAGTACAATTTTGAAAAAAAGTTTTCATATAAATGCATTATAAACAGGGCTCTCACATCCTGTTGTTAGGAAATCCTTAGATTCAGGGTAAAAATTCCTTAGATTGACTAAAATTTCCTTAAAACCGTGACCGAGCCTGGTTCCCAGGAATATGACGCCTGGAAACTAGTGTAAAAAGGCGGGGAAAAGGCGGGAAAAATTAATTTTGTTATCATCAGTCATATAGACAATATAAACAAGTGTAAAACAACTGTCAACACTAGTCAGACTCATATTAATAACAACAATTTTTATTTGTTGTCACATTTTGTTCAATGATTTTTGTGATTTTTGTTAATAAAAGTAATTAGTATAATTTCAGTAGTAAAAATGGCTTTCGAGCAATTTGATTGGTTAGCTGAGTAGTAAATCTGAGGCATTATTTACTACCTGAGTAGTAAATAATGCTTTCAAAATGGTTTCCCACAGTCGTTTTGTAGAAATTTCTGTTGAGGAAATTGAACAAATAAAGGACAGTGCAATTCCACAAAACACAAAACTAGCAACAAAATATGGGATTAAGCTTTTCAAAGGTAAGGAATCTTTTTGTAATTAATTTACTAACAATTTTTTTGACAATTTACAACTGACTGTGAAAAAAGAGCGACCGGCAAAATTACTTTTTTTTAAAACTATTTTCTACACTAGAATGGTTCTCACACCAAAACGAGTTTACAACCGAGTTCGAGAACATGGAAATTGATTACCTGTCTTTGCTCTCACAAAATCGCCAAGATGTCCAGTAAATACCATCAAAGCGTATTTAATAAGTCACCTAAATCCCGACATTGACGTGCTGTACCAGCGACCAAGATATCCTTCTTCCAGGTTCAACTCGGCCATAACTTGCTCAACAACATGATGCGAAATATGTCACAAAGAGCTGGAATATCGCCTTACTATACCAACCATTCGCTGCGAGCCACCACCGTTACTGTTTTATCGTCCAACAACGTTGAAACACGAAAGATTAAAGCCGTAACTGGTCACAGAAGCGATACAAGTATAGAAAGTTATTGCGCCAGACCAACTCTAAGCCAGTTTAAGCAGATGTCGTCGACGCTGAGTTCGTTTGTTCATGGCGAAGAAAATACAGCAGCCACTTCATCTTCGTCAATCATCCCAACTCCAGTTGCCCCTCGTCAACATCCAGCAGAAAGCAGTCCAACAGTCACAAACAGTACTGTATCCTTTGGCAGAAATGAGGCAAATATCCTTCAAGCACATGGTGTGAGGTGTCCTGAATCAATTCTTCCATCTGGTGCTTTCCAGGGATGTTCATTCACATTTAACATCAATATGAACAACAACTAACTTTTCTTGAACGTATTACATTGTTAGATTTTTATTATGCATGATCCTTGTTGTAAATTTAAAACGTTTTCAGCGTCTTAGCCTCACTGTTCTTGTGAAATGTTAAACCAACTTGCCGAACTGCTTTAGAATTCAGATCATGTGTCATGTGATCGATCATTACGTTTTTAAGAAGGAAGTAAATTATATTCATAACGGAAGCGAATATTAATTGTTTGATTAATTTTGTGAAATAAATTATACTAAAACAATTATTTACCTCAGTCTCGATGATTATCGGTGAATATTTACCTTGCCGCTTCGCGGCGCGGTAAATATTCACCGATAATCATCTCGACTTCGGTAAATAATTGTTAAATATTTCAGATAAAATTCAGAATTCCTTAGAAATTCCTTAAAAAATATAATTCCTCAAACAATTCCTTAAAAAAGTAAAAAAAGGTCGAAATTTCCTTAGTTTAAGGAAATTTCCTTAAAAGTGAGAACCCTGATTATAAATTAAATGCCAAAAATAAAATGCCAAAATGGCAGTTATTTTTCTGACGTTTGCATAAAAAAACAAAATCGTTGTCTTAGCCAATCATGATGTAGCTAGTTACCAGTTTTCTCTCGGCTTTAACTCGCGCATGCGTATAACTTAAAAAACCGTCCATGACAAAAAAAAATGGTGGACGACTTTGCATTCCACAATGTTTTCACATACCCGGGTGTAAATATCCGAGCGGAATTAGTACCCTCGCACGGCGCTTCGCGCCGGCCCGGGGATAACCCGTGTGGCTAGTAAATAAGTCTAAAGTTGAGAACTGTTCATGTAAAAACTTAAAAGTCGCAAAGTGGCATACATGAGACGCGCGATTTCATACTCCAAGGCGCGTGACAAAAACAAACAAAGCGCGTGACAAAACGCGCATCTTAACCAGTTAAGGCGCGTGCGGAGGTGCGCGCGCGCGATCGCGTGCCTCAAACGGCCAGGTCTGAGTTTGAAGTATCATTTATCTATCATGCCTAATGGAAAGGTTATTGACACTTTTGCGCAAGTTCGAAATGGTACTTACATTATCTGCCTTTTGTAGCAAAGAATGTCCACTATCTGTCCATTTGACGTAACTAATGTTTACAATGGCCTGGGGTGCAAACTGAGCTATTTTTATACAATTTTATATACTTTCGTAACATAAGTACAGTATTCTGACGTACGCTAACCCTAACACAGGAAGATATGGACATAGCTTTTCTAACAGAGACGTGGTTAAGGCAAACAACTCCAAACAATCCAATTAATATAGCGGGATATAAATTGTTTCGAAGAGATCGTATGAATAGACTCCATGGTGGAGTTTGCTTGTACGTAGAAAACGTACATCGAAAGTGAAATATTCGTTTGAGGGCAACGGCAAACGGCAGAGACGAATTTTCTTTGAAGAATTTTCGCTGAACTTCTTCGCTCCATATTTTCTTTCTTATCTCAAAAAGATCATCATACATTACAGTTTTAAAATAGCAAGTTCATTTTCCCTTTATTGCCTTATAGCGTAAAATTTTTCTTCGCCTGACGTTTGTCGTTTGACGTATGAACGCGAAGCTTAAACTCTCTAATGCCCGAAAAGAAAACAATAAAAGTGCGCGATAAAAGAAGAAGTAATATCTCTAGTCTTGACCGGATTTTCCAGAACGTCCCGTGGGAAGATGTTATATCATCGGTTCAATCTCCCTGCGAAAAACTCTCAATTTGCACCGACATAATAAACTACGGGTTGAACATTATTATGCCAGAAAGATCTATTAAAGCGCATGTCACTGATCGCCCATGGATGGCAAATAACCTGAAACGACTTATCAATAAAAGACAGAAAGCATTCGCAACGGGCAACAAACCCCTGTTTTCACTTTTACGAAACAAAGTCAATCGTGAAAGGAAGCGATGCCGCAAGATATATTATAATACTAAAGTGCGGGACTTCAAAGATACTAAACCAAGTGAATGGTGGCGCGAAGTAAAACAACTATGTGGATGCGAAAGAACAAATCGTAAGAATCTTCGTTCCACCCTAAGGATAAACAGCGATTGCTCTGATGAAGATCTAGCTAGTAAGATAAATGAAGCTTTCATCGGCGTCATGAAAGATTATACCCCTCTAACAGACGATGTTTGTGTAGCCCGAGATGAAGATGACCCTATCCAAGTTAGCTTGATATCTGTTCAGCAAAAGTTACGTAAAATAAGTATTTCTAGAGCAAACGGTCCAGATGGAAATATATGCTGATATTTTAGCACCAGCCATTACGGACATTTTAAATTGTTCATTCCGCAACTGTAAGATTCCGCTGGTATGGATGACGGCTGACGTATCACCCATCCCGAAAACATCGAGCGTAACTGATTTCACCACTTTATCTAAAATCGCTGAAGGGTTTGTTATTGATCATGAACTGAAGCCTAAGATATTACGGGTAATAGACTCCCATAAATTTGGCTTTATTCCAGGATCAAGTACAACTCACGCACTCATTTCAATGTTGCATAGTTGGTTGACCGCGACAGACGGAACAGGCTCTACTGCGAAAGTTGCCCTATTAGATTACAGGAAGGCTTTCGACTTGGTGGACCATAACCTTCTTATAGCAAAGCTTGTTAGCTATGGAATCAGATCATCAGTCGTCAACTGGATTACTGACTTCTTACGTTAGCGTACTCAAAGAGTTAAAGTGAATTATAAGTGCCATTCTAATGTATTGCAAGTCCCGGCTGGAGTACCACAAGGGACCAAATTGGGACCGTGGCTATTTCTTGTTATGATTAACGCAGATGACTCCACAATTTCGGAGGTTATCCCCAGGACTGAAGATAGCAATTTACAAGACATAGTTGGTCAAGTGGTTGATTGGTCGAATAATAATAAATTTCAGCTAAATTCTACAAAATGCAAAGAACTTAGAATAAAGTTTACCAAAGATCCCTGCAAAGATGAACCAGTTAAAGTAAATGACCAGCACTTCGAAATGGTAACATCTGCAAAAATCTTAGGAGTGACTATTACTGATGACCTAAAGTGGAATGTCCATGTGGCAAATATTCTATTAAAAGCTTCAAAGCGACTTTATCTTCTGAAACAGTTAAAACGTGCGGACGTTGATATTATTTCCTTGATCAAATTTTACTGTGTCTATATTAGGTCTGTCCTCGAATATGCATGTCAGACTTTCCATTCTAGTTACCTATCGGAAGACATCGAACGAATTCAGAAAAGAGCGCTACGAATTATCTATCCCTATGTGCATTACAGAGAAGCGTTGAAAATGGGGAACCTAGAAACATTAAAGGACCGTAGAGAGAGGTTATGCGTAAATCTGTTTCGTGAAATTGAAGAAAACAAAGATCATAAACTCCATGTACTTTTACCAGAAATGAACAAGGTTGTTCATAACTTCAGAACAATTAGGAAATACAATCTCCCAATAATTAGAACTAATAGATTTAAAGACTCTTTTATTCCTGAGTATGCATCACGGAAGGAAATGTAAATACGAATTTATTTTAAATATTTAGTTATCTAATTTAGTCAAATCTTGTATATATAGCAAATTGTTTATCTGAACATTAAGTACTACATACGTTGTAAATTTTTACTATATTCAACCAATTGTAATTCAGTCTTAGGACTGCAAAAATTGAGTTATTAAACGATTCATCTATCTATCTATCTATCTATCTCTATCTATTCAAATTATTTCTGTCTTAAAATATAGATCGAGTTACTCTGGCGACGTGCAGTTGTTGACGACAGTGGTCTATTGTTTTGTCTTGCTAATGCAGATCTATTGGACTATGATGTCAGTCAACAGGCTGTTCGTTCTTTGGAAATGTTAACACAAGGCCATGCCAGTAAGTATGCTGTTTACACTTTTTTTTTTATTCAACTTCGCCTCAATGGCAGGGAGTCGTCCACAACAGCGTCAGCCAATTACTGTGGCCCCGTTGTTAGTTCCTAAGGGTTAGTATTAGTATTAGAGGGAGGAAACCGGAGTACCCGGGGAAAACCCTCGAAGCACAGGAGAGAATCTCAACTTACATGAGTTATTTGAGCACCCTGCCGATCTCATGCGAGTACCTCGACCTGTTGTGAAACAGGCTCAACTCAGTGGTAAGAGGCAGCGCGCTAACCGCTTCCGCCACCCGTGGCACATCGTCTTTTTTCTGTTGTCGGTTGAATCCTTATCAACGGGCAACAATTCAATTCACCTTAGGATTCAATGTTTCACTCTTAGGATACAAGGATTTAATTTAATCTTACTGTAGGATTCAATAATTCAGCATAAACTATTTTTTGAACAGCTATGACTATATAGTTGTCGATTTTGTGACTATCGCTTTGTTCTATGAGGATGAATTGAAAGTAGAGCATGGAAAGCCTTGGTCTTAATTATTCATTTTCTAACATGCTTCTACTTTTTTTTGTTTCTGTTTACACTCACTTTAAACCACCTTTGAAAAGCCGAGTTGATAAGTTTTAAAATGAGTGTAAACAGAAACGTTTTCACTCTATTATTATTTTCGAAATTTATATATATATCGAAGCTTCTGTATTTTTATACACCCTGTAGTCTTGGGCTACCATGACTATAATCTTGTATTGTGCGTATTATCTTGTATCATTAACAACCATGACTATAGTCTATATACTATGATTGTAAGCTACTATGGCTTTAGTCTACTATGACTCTTGTCAGTCTAGAGTCTTGGTCTATAAATAATTGTAGTGTTAGACTATTAGAATTATAGCCTTGAACTAATAGGACCAGTCTTGGACAATCAGGACTATAGTCTTGCCCTATAATACCTTTAGTCTTGAACTTTATTATGACTACATTCGTTGACTATAGGATATATGTTTGAAAACTTCTTTATTTATACAAGCAGCAGATGGTGCTCCTGCAACATCCATTCTCAATTCTCTCGTTTTGTCTACGAATTATGCCAGCTGGATAATATTATCCTGGCCTGTGCGTTATTTTTAATTATGCAAATTGTAGCAGGCCCTAATCTTTTTATAACCCTAAATTATTTAATAATAATATTTTAATTTATGGTGCGCAAATTCCATACAAAATATGCTCAAATGTGGATATATGTTCAACTGCGCATGATTTAAACCTTTTGTGTTTCACTCATTAGAGTTAAAACATAACAACACTTGTATAAAAATATATTGTAGGTAGAAAAGTTTGCTAATAATATTGTCCATTTCGAAGCCTTATCTTCTGCTGCTTTTCATTGCTTGAATATGGTATAAGGCTAATATTATTCCTGTAAGAACTTTGTTGATTTATGCCTATAAACTCCATATCGAAAGTTCCGTTTTCGTTTTGGAAAGCTATATAGTTTTCTATACTTATTATAACGAAGCACTGCAGCTTGTGTATTTTAAAAAAGAGCTGGTTGAAAAATTTAAAATATAGAACTCTCAAGGCAGTGTTTTTTAATTTGCATAGGCATCTACAACCAATTTTAGATACTCTATAATAGCAAGGGGATATACACCTTTTGTTATGAAAATGTACATGTCAGCAAGCACGCCCAAAAGCCATCAATTATCCTACTATATGACTGCTTGAATATCTAATCAGCTCACTCCACCACATTCCATCTTCAAAAAGGATCTATATTACTACTGTAGAGCGCTCAACTACGACTCCAGTGGTTGCTGGTTGAATTCTTTGAATCTGTAGAACAAGACTTACTACCATGAAGCTAAACAAATCAAGATGGTGGCCACATATAAAGTGCTTAATTTAGTTCTGAATATTGCTCACATACCTCTTTCCTTTTTTAGAATATCACTTGGCCGTGATCTGCAGCATTGAGAACGAGGACAAATCAAACATGGTTGCATCCTTAGATCAGTTTCGTCGCCAATTTCCCCCACTCACATCAATGAGAGGCATTCAGAATTATTTAAAAGAGCAGCTGGTGGTTTCAGGTGCAAAAATGGTTGGTGATGTTCAATGGGCACCAGCAGCTACTGTTGACATGGAAAAGTGAGTGATGTAAACGCATACATGTAGATATTATTGTTTTAAACTACAGACTGTAATTTTATATATTTTGTATAGGAAGTACTGAGAGTTTAAATACGCACACTCCATGTTTTCTGGTAATGGCTTACACATCATGTCACAGTTAAAAATCGGTTGTCCTGTCCACGATGTCCAGTCACGTTGTATTCTAAATTTAGTATGCGAAAGATCACCGAAAATACCCGAAGATACGCCAACGGGACTGTTTACCATTTTCGATGATGGAGCGATATTAAATTATGTTCTATTTTATGGACCATTTACGGAATTACTGGAGCGTACCATTATACACGCATAGCCTTGACTTCTATCTTTTGAAAACAGACAGAAACTTCAAACATTACGTAATACTGAATACAATTCAAAAGAATAAAGTCGAGGCTATGCATGTATACAGTGGTAAATTAAAACTTCTGTGCAGATTTTTTGAATAGGAACAGTAATTACTGGTAGTAACTAGCTCCAGTAATTCTTCAAAAGCTCTATATTTAGACGATTGTTAAAATGTATATATTTCCTCGATCTAAATGTACTATCTAAAATACCAACACAAAACTGCTAGTTGTCGCCGTGTATAGGTGTGTAGCGTGTGTTCAGTGTTCAGTTGTCCGTATTTTAAATTGTTGATGTTGTTAATGCAGGTAAACTTTGTTTACAAATATTTGGCATTTTTGTATAACATGCATACACATGCATGTTACATATTAATAGCTGATAAAAATATTTACAAAAAAAAAAAAAAAAAATCTTTGAAGTTTACCTTATCACAACCCGCACACCCGATAACCTATATATACAGAACTTACGGTTACAGCTCAGCAACTCGCCTCTGTAGCTCAGTTGGTTAGAGCGCTGCACCGGAATCGCAGGTCGTGGGTTCAATTCCTGCCAGAGGACCTCGTGTTGCATTTTCGCAACCGTTCCTGGTTAGGTCTTAAATTGTGTATATATCTACTCACTTGGATTATCCACCAAACCCAGTATTTATTCATTTATATGTTCTGTGTAGGAATAGTATATCGACATTAAGTCCTGCACTAAATAGCACAATTTCATCTAATTATATATCTGGTGTATGGAGGATTCCGAAATTTTGTCTCAAAATGAAATAGATCATAAATATTTTAAGGAGCAAGTCCCTGACGATACAAAATTTTGCCTAATTCCATTGAGGATCGTATATGGATCGGGCGTATAGATCGAAAGCTTTGCAAAATTAATAAACGCTGTGTTTCCTCCAATTAAACGGAGCGGCTTATTGTCCGTATTTAATTCTTACGTTATTTAAAACCCCTCTGCAAATTGTACAGTACTAGACCACATCAATAATAGCAATCTCTATTGTTGACTTTTCTATTTTTAAAGCCTATCTGTTCGTGTGGTCCAGTCGTCCAGAGCTGGCATGGGAAAAAGTTTGATGATTAAACATCTGGCAGAACAGTTGAATAACCTACCGAATAACAAAAAGCTTCGCAAAGGCTTAGTGTCATCATTATGTCCTACTATTCCTGTGCATGGTATCTCTGTGGATAGTGATTGTGTTACCCGTGCTCTTCTTTCCCATGCTGTCAAAAGAGATATTCCTGTTTCAAGGATTTTTCATCTGGACATGTCTCAGTCGGTTAGTAGTGTCATCGAATTGGTATCTATATTTCACATGATTGATTGTTGAAAAAGTGGCTATGTCCCAGCAGTTATTGAAATTTTGGTGCAATACACTCAACCCTTTAGTTTAGAAGAATGAACTGTTCCTATTTCAAAAATCTGCAATCGAATTGACGGAAACGTAATTACGGTAGCTCCCTACAGTTTTTTGAAACGTGGAAAATTTATGATTTAGATCAAACATTTTGAAGAATGTCTGTTGTCAGGAAACAGGAATTTTGTGATTTATACGAAACAATATTGAATATTACTAGATTGGGAATTTTTTCGTCGCTATGATAATGGCGTTTCGATATGACGAATGTTTTGGTTTTTAATGTACTTTATTGAAAATAGCCAGATTACCCCCAATTTCTATTTCATAAAATGTTTTTCATTTTTTAAACTCGTTCAATAGTCTCCAAAAAGTCAAAAGATAGTCAATTTCGCTCTAAAAATTGATGGAACGTAGTTTAGGTTTCTGCTTTTGTTTTGCTTACAGAGTGTTTTCATTGTTTTGGAAATTCGTCATCATTTATTCATATTTTTAATTCTTTGTAACGAAACACAACTTAGCATTAACTATAACATTCACATGAAATACCTTTCCCCAGTTAAATTTAAGATTAATTCTCCAAAACTAACTTCAGCTAGCGCGAATTCTTATATCTACCATGCATGTGCACTTTAACTTAAATACATGTTAATATAAGTCCTTGTCTATAATAGGCAGCCATGCATATATAGGTATAATTCTCTGTCTCTACAGGAGACTACAAATCGTTTTTTGAAAACTTCATTAAGGTTGTAAAAGGACTGGACAATTTCTTGTTTAAACTTCTCATCTTGCGAGCTGTGAAAGATCATAGTGGAAATGTCTGGAGAAGAAAACCAACTGATATGTATGTTGTTGAAATTACAACAGACAAGTCGTTTGAAGCATTAACAGCCGAGGATATTTTATCAGATGGAAGCTACAGTCAGGTAACGTTCACTGGATGACCTTCATGTGTGCACCTTCCTAGGCTGAAACCTTGAAGTTTCCAAAGATAAACACACTAGAAAATCTGCCATGCTGTCGGCGTGTTTTTAGAACATGGTGGCGTGCTTATATAACACGCTGACGTGCTGCAAAATTTAAATATGAACACGTCGGCGTGTTTTTCATTAGATGCTCCTGCAAAACAACACACTAAATATGGCAGCAAGCGTGTATGAACAGCACGCCAGATCATAGTTAATTAACAGCACACCATCATAAAGCAACAACACGCCAAAAGTCTGCGTAAAACACGAAGCGTGTTTAAACAACACAATAACGGCGTGTTGTTGTTTTGTAAGAAACTAGTGTGTTGATAGAACACGTCAACGTGTTGTTAAAAGCGACAGGGAAATTGACCAATCACGTTGTAAGATTTGCAGACGAGTTTGGAGAAGAAACTTAAACGCCATGTTATTTGGCCGACCTTTTCGGTATAGTAAATATGTATATTGTATGCTTCTGGAAAATTTATAGAAAATGCTCTCTAGCAAATACGAAAATATCCCTCAAATTTCCATGCTTTTTTCAAAATAGCGTTGCTTCTTTCAAACATGCTTCTTTCACACGTAAAACAATAGTTGAAACGTAATAAAATAATTTAAACAATTCTTCTGCACTTCTTGAGTGCCTTTTTCTAAAATTTTAACAGAATACGAGAAAACGACTTGCAACAAACAAGTACTCGTTTGTAAAATTTCTACCTCGAACACACTGCTTAACACCCAGGGAAACTTTGGACAACATACAGCAGAAAAAGAGAGGTAAGGTTAACTCGGTTTCCTGAAGGTAATTATAGTTTTCGGAGATGGGAACTATTATTTGAAGTTTAATTTGTTCCGTACTATATAATTATATTGCATGAAGTTATCGACATGTAATGAGTTTTGATTATCAATATAATAGCATATGTTACTGTAAAAATCGTTTGTAAAATACTTGGATAAATTTCATTATCGATTGGAACTTGACAGTGCTGGTTGCTTACTACTACTCGTATTGCAACCGCTTCCATTTAATCGATTAGTGTCACACCTATGCATTGCTTACTCTTATTGGAAATGTACAAAACAAAGTATTTTTATCGCTATATTTGTTGCTGTTTTGGACAATCAAGCAATATACATATACTCGAAATATTTCGACCTACAATTACGAAGTGTGAGAAACCATATTAATCCGTGATATAATTTAACATCCTTTGAATATACCAGCTTTTTAAACTTATATTATATTAATGCGTCAAAAGAAAAATTGTTGC
Source organism: Trachythela sp. YZ-2020 (assembly GCA_016169945.1). Classification (NCBI taxonomy): domain Eukaryota; kingdom Metazoa; phylum Cnidaria; class Anthozoa; order Malacalcyonacea; family Clavulariidae; genus Trachythela; species Trachythela sp. YZ-2020. The sequence continues at coordinate 511,733 of JADLSH010000373.1, forward strand.
CGTAATTTGTAGCTTTAATCGAGACACTCAAGTAATAAATATACTTGAAATAAATATGCAGGCCTTCAACCAAGCGTTCGAAGTCATATTTTGTTGCCGTACGCGAGCGAATCTCATTAAATACTCACGAATTTCACAAATGGACATTACAGAAAGACAATAAACAAACTCTATGACAAATATAAAACGCTATATAGGAGAGCATATAAATATACATATATTCTGCTAAAACGTTTTATCAGGGTAAGATGTAAATAATAACATGCACTAGCCCGCAATGCCTGACCCTAGCACCAATCCTTTAAGGTTAGCGGATGTTTCATAAAATTACCATGCATAAAAGCTCTCTTACACGATGCAAATTAATTTAATACAACTTTGCAATTTTGGTAAAAAAGAACATTTTTGGCATTTTATTGCAAAATGTGGATATATTAAAGGCAAACACCAGAATAGCCGTGAGGACTGGAATGCGCTATACGCGGAATTGCGATTATTATCCATATTTCTCATAAAATAGGCAATTCCAGCTATAGCAAAGCATGCTGGGAGAAATGGTTATTCTTCCATTTCGCGCCAAATGGCGGACGGAAAATGTGTATTTTATACAAAGCTATATTTTTAAATTTTTATCCTTTATCTTTCGCTCCAAAGACTGGTTTAAAAGTTCTATTTTTAGCAGAGGTTATCAGGACTCTTAAACGTAAGTTTCGGCGAAATCGATTCGATAATTCGCGAGAAAATTGCTTTCGAGTTGACACAGGAATCTTACTTCGAACACTGCTCTGTTGCACGTTTTGAAGTAAATAAAGTGATCGGTAAGGGCACTGTAAACAATTTACCCCGTCAGGCCGTCAAATGGAGTACTGTACCCAAGGAATCTAGATTTATTGTTTTTATGTATTTCTGACTGCTTGATTCCTACGTACAGGCAGTTAAAAATCACAATTTTTTAGTCGAATTTTTGTTAACATGTCTCAGAGGCATGGCTCACTTTGATATGGTTTGTCGCGAAAACAAACCCGGTTTACTAGCAACTTTCTCGTTATTTCCGAACAGTTTTGACTGTAAAATACCTTTGCTTTGCTGTTGACTTTAACTTGGCTATATTTTTGGTTGTGGCCACATGTGTTTATAGAGTAGTTCCAAAAATTAGTGTTTTGGTTGCTATGTGTATGTAAAAGGTTGTATTTTTAAGAAGCCCTTCCATTAAAATAACTGAAAATATATTATATGCAAAGCCCTTAAGTTTGTTGTCTGCCCACTACTACAGACATTGAAATCACAAGAGGTTTTGGTCCAGTGATTGCTGAAAGTTGACAAAGTTGTTAATAAACTGCCCCTATTCTTCCACAAAGTTTATACTTAGAGGTCTGAACTATCAATTTATTCTTCGAACACAACTAAAACCAATATGTAAATACAGTCGAATCTCTATTAAGCCGCTTAGTAGAGGTGGCCGCAAACTAGAGGTACGCAAAAAGGAGACCTTGGGCGTGGTCAAATGTCTATTTATATTTTATAATATTCAATCATAAATCACTGATTACAGTAATAAGCAGACTTTAGGATGTCAAGGAGTATAGCTAACAAGGAGTTTTCTAAACTTGATACAAGAAAACAAAGCAGTAACAAAAATATTAAAAACTTAAATTTGTAAATATTTCAAAATTGCAACATGTGTTCGATATACGTTTACTCTTAGCAGTCTATGTTGAGACTCTAGATAAAATCGCAATAAAGAGGCTCTAATGCTGTGGCAGTTGTTCGTGAAAGCTTGCAGAAAAGGGAAGAAAATCTTAGACTTAGGTCAGGTCAACGTGCAATGCGACGTCGTGATATGTCTACCGAAAAATGATGCTCGCATCCGAATGAGATGAGGGAGGATTTGAAGTCATTGGGCATCTTCCAAAATTAATGGCAATCTGGCTCGTGAAGTTTCTTAAACGAGCGACAAACTCCGGTAAAGCAGTGATCAAGGGCAAGCGAGAAAATAGAGGTGGCGGCTATGTGTGGAATTCCATGTGAATTTCATTTCACAGGAGATGGATTTTAAAAGGAGGGATTTGATGCGAATTAATATAGCGTTTCCATACAACGCAAACACTGACACTTTTGCTAGTAACAATGCTTTGAATTTAATGGCCTGTGAAGTTGTGTGAGGTGTCAAGTGACATGCGTTAGACATTATTTTTAAGTATTATTAAGCACATAAAGCAAATTATTAAGCATTATCAGCTCAACTTTTAGCTGCGGGTCTCTTGACAAAGAGTTGCGCCAAGTAAATCATGCAGGCTGGCCGTTTAATAGAGGTAATAATTGATATAAAACATAATTTGGGACCGCTATCTTGGTGGCCGCGGCCGCTTAATGGAGGTGGCCGTTTAATAGGGGGATATTTTATAGTAATTGTATTACAAATATTTTGGGACTTTGAAATGCAGCCGTTTAATAGAGGGTGGGTTAATGGAGGGCCGCTTAATAGAGGTTCGACTGTAACTGTTGAATATGCATTCATGCAGATATGCTTACTTCAATGTAAATGCTGTGGAAGTTGAAGACCTTGGGAAAATTAAAAAGATTAGGTACATGTTGCTGCTGGTCACAGTTGGTACATTCATGACAATTGTTGTAGATAAAGAGGTCAGGGTGGTTGCCGTAGCTGTAAAAGTTCTTTCTGACCATTAACCCAAAGCATTATCCTTTAGCCAACCCAAATTCATGTAGAAGCAGAACAGGGGGGCTAGGGGATAGCCCGCATCCAGGAAAAGGACTGCGGTTAGTGCAGTGCTATATTGGGACTACATGTCCTGATACACACTGGTATTCATGTTCATGTCTCTATTAATTGAATTAGATTTTTAATGCACACATTAAGGTGGCTCCCTACAGTTAGTACAGTTTCAAACACGATCTATATAGATCAGACGTCATCCTCGCGTCTCACGCGTGGAATCTCGTGACCCGGTAAAATTTTGAAACAAGCCGCGGGAAGTTATTTTCGAGACTTATTACGGATCTCACCGAACTGTGGCATTGCATCAAAAATTCGTATAGCTACCACTCACAGAAATTTACAATTCTAATAATAAACAGCAATCAACTTTTTATAGCAATTGTTACTAAGCACCGGATTGGCTGTTTAAAAATAGAATGGTAAAATGCAAAAAAAAATGTAGGTGTGGTCGTAGACGTTTGTGGGAGTGGTAGCGATATGAAAATTTTGATGCAATGCCACAGTTCGGTTAGATCCGTAATATCTGCGAAGAAAATTGAAAATTCAAACAGTACGTATGTTGTTAACCAGTTTCTAAGCTTTCTTTTAGTATGTTTTTTACGTATTTACGTTCAGTATTATCTTTTATAATGTTCAAAATCTTCGACTTGTTGCAGACTAAAAATTCTAAAATGATATTTTATACTCTCCTCAAGGCAGTCTAGAACTGTCAAAGTAATATAATTATTTAAAGCAATCAAAAGTTTAAAAACTACTGCATACAACTACAGTACAGACAGTTACGACTTACGAGTTGTCTTATGAAAATTTGGAATTGTTTGAATGTTTTGAAAAGTTTTCATACCGATTTCAACAATAAAAACAAATTTAAGAGACGTTGGATTAATTCAATGCGTAAACCACCGACAAACCAGACCAGAAAAAAGACCACCAACAAACAATCTTGTGTCCAACAAGCCAAGGGTAGCGAAAACTAAGAGAATTTTGCTCGCAATTGCAGACCATTTCGAAAAAAACAGCCTGTTTTACAGCCAGCGAGTGACTCGAAGTGATGGGTGCGCGAGACCTTTCAAGGCCTAGCCCTAACAGTTTTCCCCACTTGAAAGTTTTATGTGAACCCTGTAATGTGGAGATCTTGCCTTGCTCCAACAGCCACTTAGTCACTAGCATGGCTGGATTTTGAAGGGAGGCGTGGGGAGGTGAGCACCTCTCCTGGGATTATTTTGCACCTCCCCTGAGAATTTTTGCAACACCCCTGGAAATTTATACACTTCCCCTTGTTAGCAATGAAATGATGGATCAAAGTCAAAATTTAATATTGAATAATAACAGAACCATTACAACCAACTTGCCAACTTTGATCAAACACAATTTCAATTGGATGAGTCACACAATCATAATGCATAAAATACATACATTACATATACATAAAGTAACATTTTTTACTTTAGGGGACCTCCCACAGCATGTACACCAAAATCCGGCCTTGGTCACTAGCAAGCGGGCAGTCATGGGTTGCAATCACAAGCCTTCCCAATGTTGTGGGACTAGCAGTGTTGTATATTTTTTGCTGCAGCCGACACTGGACCCCAAGGTTACAGTATATGAAGCAATCTTGGTATTAATAACTTTCAGCAATCACTGGACCAAAACCTCTTGTGTTGTCACTCACTGTCTGGAGCAGTGGGCAGACAAAAGGCTTTGCATATAATATATTTTCAGTTATTTTAATGGAGGGGCTTCTTAAAAATACAATCTTTTGCATACACACAGCAACCAAAACACTAATTTTTGAAACTATTCTATAAACACATGTGGCCACAACCAAAAATATAGCCAAGCCAAAGTCAACAGCAAAGCAAAAGTATTTTACAGTCAATATTGTTCGGAAATAACGAGAAAGTTGCTAGTAAACCGGGTTTGTTTTCGCGACAAACTATATCATGCCTCTGAGACATGTTAACATAAATTCGGCTAAAAAAATGTTATTTTTAAATGCCTGTACGTAGCCGTAGGAATCAAACAGTCAGAGGTTACAGAACTCCATTTGAAGGGGTAAATTGTGATGGTCTGTCCTTAGCAAAGGGAAACATCTATTGTAATGTGCGGAGAAGTTTAGTTGTAATCCGGATGCCATATGGTTTAAGGAGTCGTTTTAAGGATTATGTGAGGCCTTTGATGTATGGAAGGACAGCGTAATCTCTGTTCGTCTCTGGTTCAACGTTTTCAAAAAATATCCGTGTTGATTCTTCGTGTGATGGAATTTTATTTCGTTTCTTGACTCGATTACGTTCAACTTCCTCTAGAAATTTCTTGGGGTATCCATTTGACATTAAGGCGTTAGTGACATGTTTGCGTTCTTGTTGTTTTCCTTCGTTCGTGTTAGGCAGTGTGTGCTGTGCTAACTTTGTGTTGTTTGTCGTGGTGTGAGTTCAAGTCTAAGTATCTGTCAGTGTGTGTAGGTTTACGAAAAACATCAATAGAGAGTGATTTTTTATTACGTGTGACTATCAAGATGTGGTATCAAGAAAGGAGAGTTTTTCGTCATGTTCTTATAGAATTGAGAAAATTGTGCAAATTGGTTAACGCATGTCTTTTGATGATGGAGAAAACATCATCGACATAACGAAACCATTTCTTAGGTGGTGTAGTTGATTGTTTTAGTGTTAAGTTCTCAATTTCCTCTATACAGAGGTTTGCCACAATGGGACTGACGGGACTACCCATAACACAACCGTGAATTTGTTTGTACGTCTGTTCATTGTAGTTAAAGTAGCTATTTGAAAGTGTAAAGCGTAAAAGTTTGATAATATCGTCCATTGACGTTTTTCGTAAACCTACACACACTGACAGATACTTAGACTTTAACTCACAGCACGACAAACAACACAAAGTTAGCACAGCACACACTCTTTTACACAGGGCAGCAACACTGCCTAACACGAACGAAGGAAAACAACAAGAACTCAAACATGTCACTAACGCCTTAATGTCAAATGGATACCCCAATAAATTTCTAGAGGAAGTTGAACGTAATCGAGTCAAGAAACAAAATAAAATTTCATCACCCGAAGAATTAACACGGATGTTTTTTGAAAACGTTGAACCAGAGACGAACAGAGATTACGCTGTCCTTCCATACATCAAAGGCCTCACAGAACCCTTAAAACGACTACTCCTTAAACCATATGACATCCGGATTACAACTAAAGCTCTCCGCACATTACAACAGATGTTTCCCTCTGCTAAGGACAGATCATCACCTGAAGATAAAACCAACGTAGTTTACCAGATCAGTTGCTCGGATTGCTGGTGGAGCTACATTGGGGAGACAGGCAGAGCCTTCAACACTAGGAAAAAAGAACACAAGAGAAATGTGGAACAACATAAAAGTGAATCTAACATCGCAAAACATGCTTGATCAAACAAACATCAAATAGACTTCAAAAATAGCAAAGTCATCGACAAAGGCAACTATCGACGGCGCACCGCAAGCACAATCAATTCACATAAATTCTAAACATTTGCCTGAACAATACCGATTTCTTATAAAAAAACAAAACTAGTCATTAATCATGTATGTAGGCGGAACTGTCAGTTATATGTCACTCTATCAGTTTGTTTCCAAATGTAAGTGTAAACCACTCTTTTGTAAGCATGTTTTTCAATCATTCTTAATATTACCCGTCGAAGACTGCAGACTGGCAGTCGAAAGCTCGTAGAATAAATAATATATTAAACCAGAGAGCGTCCAAAACTTAATTCATGTTTTGTTTGCAGAAGATACAGGATTCGACATGGAAAAGTTCCACAGTGACGAATACCAGCGAACATTTCAGTATCTTACGCAGTTTGTAGCAGAATCAAATTTAGACAGATTTTCGTTTATATACGATCCTCGTGTCATCATTGGTGACCCCGTCGATGCTTTGACGATTATAATCAAGTAAGGGTGATTTAAGAATTGACAACATATCGTCTAAGCATCAACGCAGTTCAGTATATTTCAATTACCCCATATGAAATAGAACGTTCTCTTTTAGTCTTTTAATTTATTTTGAAGATTTAGAAGGATCAATCCTCATGCCAAAAATATAATCGTCAAAATATAATCGTAATTTTGAAAAACTGTAAGGACCTTAAAATTAGAAGTTGCTCGATATAAGCTCGCTTATGGGAACTTTGCGCAGAATGTCAGAAACCTCCTCTCCCACACGTGTCAGGACAGCGAGATTTCTTATTAATATTATACACATTTTGATTTAACTTAAGGTACAGTAGTTACATCTTAGCTAATTTGACTAGACAGCTATGAATCACTTTTCAGCCAGATTGTGGCTTCTATTCCGCTCACATGCAGTGATACAGCCCAGGGTTGCAAGATTTGATGAATAATTAAGCCAAACATTGTTATAAGCGGCCTTTTGATCTCATTGTTAAATTCTAAGAAAAGAGAGATTATGATATTTTTTGGCTTATTTATTCAACAAATCTGGCAACCCTGATACAGCCACCGCTCCAGTGAAAGTCTTGAATTTGCTTGGGTACTCCGGTTTCCTCCAAGAGGAAGGTTGACAGGTTGAGATAGGATAAGTAGAACAGGACAAATAGTTTAAGGAAGTAGTTTCAAGATTATTGGTAGGAAAAATTTTCTACAGTAAGTTAATTATCTACCATAGGTAAGCACAATACTCAGTCTATTTGCCATTGCGTAAATAGCTCTAATGGATTAATATGAGAATAATATATGTGTATGTACAAAGTACATCAAAAGTCATTTACAAGCTGGCAAAATTTGTTTTAGATATTGTGGAATCCGTGATCCGTCATGGGCAGAACTTCATCATTTTGTAAACTTTTTGAACATCCAGCTGCGTGACTGTGAAGAAAGCGTTTTCTGTGATGCACAGCTGGTTGGTGACCTCCTACAAGGTTTTAGGATGTTTGCAGTTCGTTTCATGATTCAAATGTCTCGAGTAAGTCTTTTTATCTTCATTATTCTTAATTATATGACATCGATACCAGAGCGATATATTTGGCTGCTGGGCGAGCAATATTGGGGTTAGGATAAAACGCGGATACGGGCGGACGGATGAGTGGCGGACGGACGGACGGACGGATCACTTCAATTGTCATGAAACGCTATTTAAAAGTCATACAGAAAATGCTTCTCGTGCCTTTTAAAGTCATATCCGCGTTTTACCCTTTCGGGTAAAACGCGGATATAGTATAGAAAATGCTTTTCGCGCCTTTTAAAGTCATATCCGCGTTTTAACCTTTTCTGGTAAAACGCGGATATGGTATAGAAATTGCGCGGATATGGTAAAGTCAAAGGCACGAGAAGCATTTTCTATACCATATCCGCGTTTTACCCGAAAGCGTAAAACGCGGATATGACTTTAAAATAGCGTTTCATGACAATTGAAGTGATCCGTCCGTCCGTCCGCCACTCATCCGTCCGTCTGTATCCGCGTTTTATCCTAACCCTTCCATATTGACCTACGACTAGAATTAACATTGAAACTAATTACATTAGAATAAACTTAAGTACCATTTCTTATTTCGTTTTGCCATACAAAACAGGGCTTTCAAAATAAGCCGGCGGCCGCCGGAATTCCGCCGGCTACTTTAAGTTTTACCGCCGGCTACTTTCATCTGGTCAGAGCAAAAATAAAAGCAAATCGATATTCCACACGGAATTTAGCCAAACACGGTCTGTTCACCCTTAAATTTGGAAGATTAATGCAAATTTAAAGTAACAAATGGAGGAGTTAGCTTTCAGCTACTTTAGTTACCTTAATTTCGTTTGTTTGTTGTCGAAAAGCGATAATATTAAATTTGCTGCAGAGTTTTATAAGCTGCAGAGTTCTATAAGCGGGCGTTTTTTAAACTTCCAGGCGAGAGCATGCACCCAGACCCGACTAGATGTTTTCCTTTTTTTACCCTTGATCACTATTAGTCACAGACTGCTACTTTTTTGGGGCAGCCGCCTACTTCAAGTCATTCCGAAAGCCCTGACAAAAGGAAATATATTGAAACGGGAAATATCAAACCTCGCGTTTGTAATCATGACCTCACTCTCGGTTAGTAACTAGGTAATGTTGTCCAATATACTGTAATTATATTAGGATATATTATGTGTAAGCTTTCAAACGATTCCCAGCTTACGTGACTAACCGAGAGACATGCATACACACACATATGTATGAATTGTACGTATGTATAGTTCTAAATTATAAGAAAATTATCGTTACAATCTTTACAAGCGAAAGGTCTAAATACATAAAATGTTTTACATGTTTTACCTCGTATTTTTGGCCATTTTCCACATACAAAAAATATACGCCACTGCACATGGAAGAAATGAACTCTTCACATCCGGGCCTCTCATGCATGCATAATGCATAAATTATAATACAAATATCACGCGTCTCGATCCTACATTATGGATAATATGTTCTCGCTCTGTAGGATTTTGCCACCAGATCACTAAGTGACAGTAATTTGGGTGCTGATGATGAATCTACATCAGAAGAAAATGATGATTTAGCTCCATTTCAAATACGGAGACGTTGGGAATTAAGGTGCGTTTGCAAAATTGATGTGCACAGTCCATACTTACTAATAATTTATGAGGAAATTGGAAAACTATCATTGTCTATTTTGGTCGCATGCATGGTGATACTGAACACGTCTAGGATTGCATAAAGTTTTGATCACGTCTAGTTACAATATTTCGACCGTGCAGTCCTAGAATTGATTAAGATTTTATCAAGTGTTATTGCATATTAGGCAAATATGTATGAATAGAATTCCAACAATCGCATGGGAGAATTTCATGTCATTCGAAAACCTTCAGGCCGGGTATGATTTGTACTCCTTGCAATTTATAGCATGCAGTGTTTGGCTTTGCATGAAACTGGAACTGCTTGGAAAAAGCTAGAAACGTACTTTCAGAAAATTTGAACTATTTTAGTTCTCTCTCTACATAACGTGGTGTTGGAAGGGTAAAAAGATGAACTTAATGATCAAAGCTCATTACCACAAGTCATACACTAAATTGAAGTGGGAGAAAGGCTCCTGGGTGACCTATACGAATTATTTACTCTCTACAGCTCCAAAATTGTCGTTCTGGGGTAATAATATCCAAGATGTTTCTAATACTGTATGGCTATAATAATCCCCGTAAAGCCCTCCCATAGGGGCAGACACACCATAAAACTAGGAGTAACAGAGTCTCTTGAGTACCCTCTAGTTTTGAATAAGTTAACGGTATTTCAACATGCAAACGTTACTGTAAAATCCTCTCAATAGCAATCACTCTCTTGAAGCTTTCGTAAATATCTCTAAATCTTATAACATCTTTTCTTACAGTCCCCATCCTTACATCTTTTTCAACCATGACCGTAACAGCATGACTTTCCTCGGATTTCTGCTCAGCAATAATGGTGATTTGCTTGATCCCAGAACCAATAACGTTTTAGAACAAAGGTTGATGGACCCTACGTTAAGAGGACAACTTAAACATCAGGGAGTTGATTTTGATGTAAACTACGAGAAACGTAACAGGTTGGCCTGAATACAGTAATATATTGATTTTTATTTCACTCCATTGTAGGGAAAAATGTAACGATTAATATTTTTAATTTTTCTCAAAGGATGGCACGTATTGAGAACTTATGCAGCGTCATGGGAATTGAGCATTTATATGATCCAGATCCCACATACCAATTAACCACAGACAATGTTGAAAAAATTCTGGCAATTCACATGCGATTCAGGTTAGTTTGCAGCTTAATATTATTTATCCAAACTAATCTCAATATCTTGGTATCAATTAACTAAATTTAACTACTATCTAGAAACTTTTAACTAATTTATGTCAATGAACTTTCTAATTACCGTATTTACTCGTTTAGTGTTTTTGATGCGGCGCTTATTTGAGGGCGGCGCTTAGTCGGGGGCGGCGCTCTTTAAAAATTATTCTTTTTGTATCTGCTTTCACAACGGAAAGGATAGAGAGTTAAACGGCAGAGCATTGAAATATACTCACTTTGAATAAAAAACAATGTAATACTAGATAATAATTAAAATGTCCGAGGCTGAGTAAAGATCGAGATGTACTGTAGTTGTTTTCAGGCATTCAGTTTGAAGGATTCCGTCTAACCGCGTTTCGATTAAGCACCGCGCTTATTCGAGTGCGGCACTCTTTGATATTTGTGCTTTCATATGTGGCGCTTATTCGGTATCTTGCTTTATAAAATAACAACAGTGAAACACGCAATTTGATTGGTCAACGCCCGTGCAGGATGAGACAATCCTGCCCGGGAAAATTTAAATGCCTTCGCGCTGGCTTTTTAAAAATGTCGGACAATGAAAATACTTTACGTGCGAAGTTGACAATAATATTATATTAAACGAGAGAAAAATTAACGAAAACAGCGAACGAAGGTTTTCCCTAACTACAGAAGAAGAAGTTGACGAGTTGGTCTCAAATGCCCAAGCACAAAGCACAAAAATTAAAACAATTTACGCTGTGGACATTTTTAAAGGTAGGTTTGTTTACACGATAGTTTATTTAATAACAACATTTTCCATTCACAAGCAAAATAATAAAGCAAATTTATGAACACATACATATATTAGTAATATTATTTTCTTAAGAATGGGCCAAAGTACGACAAATTACAACCGAGCTACACGAAATGAATAACGCGACGTTAGACAGCCATCTACGATTGTTTTATGCGGAGGTTAAAAACCGAGATGGGAAGGACTACAGCAAGTCGACTCTACTCGGTCTGCGGTATGGTTTGGAAAGATACCTAAACTCTCCGCCACACAACAAAGGTACAACAATATCTGGAAACCCAGAATTTAAAAGGTCAAATGTTGTCCTCAACGCGAAACTAAAATCCCTGAAACAAAGCGGCAAGGAAAATGTTCAACACAAACCTCCGCTCGAGCCAGAAGATCTTCAAAAGCTCAAAACCAGCGGCGTATTTGACTGTTCAAATCCCCTTGGGCTGCTGCGAAACGTGTGGTTTAGTACGGTGTTGTTTTGGTGTCGCCGTGGTCGCGAAGGTCAACGAAACCTGACAAGACAGAGCTTCATCTTCGCACAAGACCCCAACGGTGAAGAGTACGCGACGATGACCCACAGCGAAGCATTGAAAAACCACCCGGGAGGAATAAATGATACCGAAAGTTACCAACATATGGGTCGGATGTATCAGACAGACGAGGAAAACGACGGATACAGCGCCTTGAAGCTGTACATAAGCAAGTTAAATCCTGCCTGTGAAGCACTATTTCAGTACCCGAAGCGTAACTGGAAACCAGCCGATGAAACGTGGTTTGAAAATCGCCCTCTTGGTGTCAACAAACTCGGCGATATGATGAAAGATATCAGTACAGCTGCTGCTTTATCCAAGAATTACACAAATCACTGTGTAAGAGCCACTTCAATCACGCTTTGGTCAAATGCTGGCTTAACCAACCGCCACATCATGTCAATTTCAGGCCATCGCAACGAGCAGTCCTTGCAGCATTACAATCGCAGACCATCCACAATCCAGCTAAAGCGCTGCAGTGAAGTTTTGTCTGAAGCTCTTGGTAACGAAGCTGGTCAGTCGGATCGACATGTTGCTGTGCAGCGAAGGCGTACCGTTGAAAGTCTTCAGACCAATTCAATGCCGGCAAGTACAACAACAACTCTCACTACGCAATCGTCCACTGTTCAGCTCGAGAATCTTCCGAATTTTGGCTCTCTGTTTAGCGGTTGTTCCATTGGAAATGTTAATGTTAACTACAATCTGCAGCAGTGAACTGGAACTGTTATTTTATTATATCATATTTTAACGTTTTAAAGCATGTTGAACGTTTGAACATTTCTTATATTTTAAAGCAATAAGCCAATAAAGCATGTTGTTTCGAAATAGTTAAGAACATTCGTGGGGGGTAACGGCGTACATACTCTGATTGGCTAGTTCACGATTGTTGTGAGAATTGCACACTTCATCAATAATTTAAATAAAGTTGACCGTTGTTTCACTGTTGTTATTTTATAAACCAAATACCAAATGGTTTTCCGTGCAGGATAGCGTTGATCCATGCACTTGGGATGTTGCTCGACTTTCGGAAAGCGTAAAGTCTCGCAACATCCCTCGTGCATGGATCACGCTATCCTGCACGGAAAACCATTCGGTATTCCTTTATTACCAATTGTATAAGTTACTTGCATCCTGCGTCATTAATTTAGATTAGATATTTCATTACTCTGGTTTAAGTATAAGTGAATGTAATAGCATTTCGACACTCCTATCCAGTGTCTAAATGTAGCTTTGTTTTATACAGGAGTTGCGCAAATATACACTATGCATTTTCGGTATTGAACTGACACATGAGTCCATTCAAGCAAAAAGTATATTTTTTATTCCAAAAAGGTGTGGCATACCAGTAATTATCATGGGGGAGACAGGATGTGGCAAGACTCGTCTTATTAGATTCATGTGTGAACTTCAAGCTGGACCTGATGGACCGAAAAATTTGCTACTCATGAAGGTTTCTCTATATACTTGTTTTAGTATTTTATTCACAAGATAGAAATTAGAATCTGCTCGTTTTGAATTCAATTGATTTTTAGGACAGATCGTTAATTGAATGACAATAAATCATAAACCATAGAAAAGTCCATATATTTTTCTGGAGTAATATTTTGGATTTCTTATCAGTTTGTATAGCCTTTCATAATGAAAAGGAATCTAATTTTACACTCTTTCGGTCGTACTGTGGTTTAATATTTCACGATTTTTAATGTACACCCACCTTTGTTTACTGTGGACAATTATAGTTCCGATGCTTGGGTGAATATTTTTGGCAGAAGGTGGATAATTTTGGCGGATTATATTAGCGGATATTTTTTGCCTATATATAGGTACATGGTGGAACAAGTTATGCAGAAATTGAAAAGAAAGTGGAAGAAGGAGAGAAAAGGGCTTTCTTCAATGAGAAGATAAAAGTTGATACTATTTTATTCTTTGATGAGGCCAATACAACCGATGCAATTGATCTTATTAAAGAAATTATGGTTGACCGAAGAGTGAATGGACGAGCTATTAATCCTGAACTGAAGAGACTACATTTTATTGCTGCTTGTAATCCATACCGAAAGTAAGTTAAAACAGTTAGAAGTAAGTTTCTTACTTTTCTAGTTTGGTCCTTTATTCATTTCTTACTTTTCTAGTTTGACCCGTTATTCATTTTACCCGTTGTCGTAAAGAATTGTTTTCTCTTTTTTATGTTTAATGTTGCAGAGGTTGAGAACAGTTTTGTGTTTTAATGTTGCTTTGTTACAAATTGCTTTCATGTTTGTTTTTTTCATGCATCCAAGCAGTTCTTTAACATTTTCGTATAAAAACACGGAATTTTCCGCTAGTCTTGAAGAAAAAAAATACAAAAAAGATTTCCTTGTGATATATAACTCTTATATCACCGAATAACTAATACTATTTTAACTTTATACTTTTCTGGGGATTTGTATATACGAAGAGGTGTTATCAAGTTTAGACTAATTTCGTGTGACATCCAATTAATTAGGTCAAAACAATGACAACTTTGACATGAATATGGCGGATACCATGCTGGAACCTATATAAGATAACTACGAGTTATTTATATATTATTTTTCAAATTTTAACCACATGCAACTGTGAAAGGTTATACTTGCAGATCGAATATCTGAATTTAACTGAGAGAGTGATCAGGCATATAAGAAAAGCATATTCCGAATATTACCGTCTTGTAAACCCAGGAAATGAGTTATTGAAAACAAGACACAAAATTCAAGGTGATAATTCGACTCTTTTTTAAAGTCATTGTCCATGTTTATATCACCTTGAATTGTGTCTTCTTTTAAAAACTCATATTCGGAGCATGTTTTTTCTTATATTTTGTGAAATTGACTGTTGGTAAAGGATTGTGATCACGCGTTTTTACGAGCATTCTTTACACGACACAAATTTTCAAAAGCAGCTCGAAGACACACTTTTGAATTTCAGCGGAAAAGGATGCCCTGTATTGTTAAGGATGAGAATGCCAAGTAATTAGTTTCGAACGTTTGTTTTAGGCACACAAAAGAGATGATTCAGAAACTAGAATCCGCTGGGTTGGGGTATCATGTTTCTGCTGATGAAACGGAAGATAAATTAGGTATGATGGCGAACAGCAGCAAAGTAAAAATGATGCTACAATTATTGGTAAAAATATATGGCACACTTTCTAAAGGTTGATCCTTAATTTTCTAGGCCAAAAATGCCGAACAAAGAACAACATTGAAATGCATGGGGGTTAGGGGTGGAATTATAGCAACTTAAAAACGAAAGCTAAATCTGTGACTTTTACTTGACAATGTACCAAGATTGTTTGCCAGGACTGTAGGTCGCTTCTAGCCAACCTAAAATTACAAGGTCCATAGCAAATCATTTTTTTGCATGTTTCATTTCTATAATCAAATTCCTCGTCATTCTTCAATTTTTTGTTTTTATTTAAAATAACCAACTCCTTTAACAATTTTGTTAATAATACATAAATATATTATGTTATTTAGGTATATATTATATTCTTATACTTATCTACAGGCTCAATTCCACTCCGTCAACTTGTGTATCGTGTCCACCCTTTGCCAGAGAGTATGAGACCGCTAGTGTGGGACTTTGGCCAGCTTACAAATCACACAGAAGAACTTTATACTGCGCAAATTGTTCGAAGGTTCATGGTTGCGCCAACGCCAGATGTAAGTATTTGGACACTGGACAAGTGCATTATTGTACATAAAATGTGTACTTCAATAATTGAAATTAAATTTTATTCAATCTATTTTCAAGCAATTTAAACAAATTTTCGAAACTGAATACCGAAGAGAAGGTTTCCCGTGTTTTACTTTTAAACAAACAAATGGTGTAAACGATCTTGTTTGTTTTCCGTTGAAAATTAAAAAACACGTAACTGTCCGATAACCACCTATCAGACATTATGACGCCCTCACATACAATCGACCTATCACGAGTCTTAACTAAGGTCACGCGCTGGTCCAATACTGTATATACGGCCTGTATTTTATTGTTATAAATGTTTTTTTCGATATAATAAAACACCTATTGCATGAATTCATCTTAATTCATTCAATATTACATAATGTAAGGTCTCTATACGTACAATATTGGGCGCAGAAGAATCCATTGAGTAATAACATCAGGCAGGCGTTTTTCCCGGCTGATTGTGAAGTCGTGGTTGGTCAAAAGATTGTGTGCATGAAAGGGTATAGTTTAAAATCTCCATCATGCAACAAATTAGTGTGAACCTTTCACGTATGTATATATGTGATGCAGACATAATATCAATTAAGTCCACGGTGTATCGCAGGTTTACCGTATCAAATAATTCATCTAAGAAATCGTTAATTGTTACTATAAGGAAAAGACAAATATGTGATATAGATTTATTTAAAATCGTATACTGTATAATTTTGTTCCTTTTCCTTTAAAAGCTTGTTTCTGCCAGACCAACCACAGAAAGTTTTCATGGAACTGATGCACAAGCATCTTGTATCGCCAAAGTGTTGTCAGCTTCACAGAAATATATGCGTGACCAAAAGGTAAAGAATGTTTTTTCTGCATCAGAACTTATTCATTGATTAGCCATATGTGACAATGGACATTTACCATTTATTATATAAATGACGTGTAAATTTATTATATGTGAAATAGTTAAAGTCGTCGCAAGTGTTTAGCTGATCATATAGCCTACTGTGTATACATAGTCGGGCTGCCAACTTCAGATGGCCAGCTTCAGGTTTATTCCATCTGCACATGGCGGCAACACTCATTCTATACTTCATTGAATACATGCAACCAACCTGGTTTTACCAAATGTATGTTTTGCCACATATAGCGTTTAGAACATTTTATGCTCTATAATTAATATAGGCGGGTTGCAACCATGCAATCTCCAGGAATTCAATGTACAAAGAGATGAAATGTTGGATGAAATTTGAATTGCAAACAAGGAAAATCGCGTTTGTCAAATTTATCCACATGGCGATAATGCCTACCATGTGAACTACACGTTTTTTGCATATTTGCAAAGATCCTATGGTCGATTTCCACCAATTTTATTTCCAGATTATTATATAAACTGATTATGGTTTATTGCTATATCTAATATTTTTATCTTGCAAGCCTTGAAAGAGACGAAAATTAATTAACCTATTTTTACCCGATTTTCCATGAGTGGACCACACAACCACATTTATGTGGAAATTGTTAACATGCAAAATATGCAAAAATATCTAATGTTCCAACAGTAAGTAGATCATACTGAAATATATGAAAGGTAGTGGGAGCGATAATTTTATTATTAGATGTTCATGTAAATCACAATTCAAGTTTTTCTAAATGTTTACTTTTTACATCCCTGTTCTGAAAACCAACGAAAATTACAAACGGATCAAAACATTATTTAAAGTTTCATACATCATCCTTTCCTTTTTTCAGAATGAATGCAGCTTTGTCAGCTTGCGTGATGTCGAAAGAGCGATGAAAGTTATCACATGGTTTTATTCCAACTCGGAATTGATCATCAGGACTATTGGAGATGGAAATAATGTCCGAGATGAAGATAATACCAGTTCTGAAGAATCTAGTGAAGACGAAGGTGATGAAACTGACGATGACGATGAGCAAGTTGAACAAGTAAGGTCCTCAAGGTCTTTCTTTTTTCTATACAAGAACGAGATTTATGTTATCTATGTGACCAAGAATTTGTATTAATTAAGTACAAGCTAGGTCTCTAAAGGAAAAGATCTAGAAACATTTTCGTTCATATTCAGCGACAAAGGTAATATGTGCATGGAGATGGGCTTATAGATTTATAGATTGCCTCATAGATAAGAATTAAATTGCATATGACAGGAAACGTTTTATTATCTTAAACGAAAGAATACTTCAAACTGTTGGCTAAGTTCTTGTTTAGATTTATTTTCATGCTTCGTCGTTCATTTTCCTTAAAAAAGCAATCCAACCATGCAAATACGTAATTTATAAGATATCATTGAAGGTTTTATATCTTTGTTATCATCAAACGAAATTATTTAAGGATCAGCATGCACACTGATTTCGTTTAATAGATGCAAAATATAACAGTCACAGCATGGTGCCGTACTATTCGAACAGTGAAAATAGAAATCTATGGAAGAAGATTCTTTATACCGTTTAAGAGTTTCTTCGTTCAAGAGAATAAATAGTTTCGTCTCATATGCACTTTAATTACTTGGTATTTTTACTTTTTAGCCTTTAAGTCCAATTGTCCGCGCTGTAATCCTGGGCATTGGTGTATGTTACTATGCAAGATTAAACACAAGAGAAGAATATTGCAGATACATTTCCAGATATTTTGACAATTCATGTCCTATACCTGGAGGTGCACGTAGCCGTAGGATGCAAGATGAAATTATAAGGTAGGTTCATTATTGGATGGCAACCACTGACCTATACTTATAACTGGACTGAGTGTTCCAGGTCAAAAAGTGTCTGCACCGATGCTGACATCGTGTATAGGTCCTCGCGTTAATGAAAATTACCGCTATGGGTTTATCATTGCCAATTTTTGCCGACAACCTTTCCTGGTATCTTACTGAGTAAACGACTGTTTCTGTAAAGTTTTCTACGGCTACTTTTTTCAAATCATGTGCTGCTATAATTGACAATTGAAAACATACTTGACAAACAGCTAATTTCTTTAAAAACACATTTATTATAAACTGACTTACTTTCCATGATTTGGCAGGAATTTCGCACCTCAAAAACACAAAATTAACAATCTTTTTGAGTCTGAATAATATCAAAATATAGAACACGAGCCTTTTCTCAACGCATTTACATGTCAGCAAATTTCCGTATGAGAGCAAGGACCTATATATGACGTCAGCATTTTCGCGGACACCGAGCTGCAGCCAAAATAGATTGAGCACTCAGTTCATTTTGTATAGGTACGTGATGGCAACTGGACGTGCTATGTTCAAAACAATCACTTTTGGGCGAGATCTATACGTGTATGGAAGGTTTAAGATTTAACAGCATATATATATATATATATATGCATGTATATATATAAGTGCACTCGAAATCGCACTATTACCTACCATCAAATATACAATCCAAATATACAATCCGAAATGTACAATTCATGCAAATATATAATCCAAATATACAGTCAAATTTACAATCCGAAATATACAATCCAAACATATAATCCACATATAAAATCGAAATACACAATCGAAATATACAATTCAAATATACAATCCGAAATATAACCTGAATCCCTCGCCAAAAATGAATCTTCGAACTTGCAATCGATCGTGGATGATATTTCAAATTGGTGCAGTAGGAATAGAATGAAACTTAATCCTACTAAATGCAAGGAATTTCTTATTTGTTTTTGGAAAAAAGATATCCCTGACTTTCCACCTATTAAAATCCAAGATCACCCTGTTGAGAGAGTTAGTGTGTACAAGTCCCTTATTGTTTTCATTAATGATGAGTTAAAGTGGAATGATCATGTTCACCATATTACTACTAAAGTGTATAAACGTCTATACATGTTGTACACTTTGAAGAAAGCCAACGTTGATCCAGTTACTCTCTTGAAAGCCTATAAAGCATGTGTCAGGCCGCTGTTGGAGTGTTGTGCATCGGTGTGGCACTTTAATCTCACTAAATACCTTTCTGACGATATTGAACGAATCCAAAAGAGAGCAATGAAAATTATATTTTCGAACTTGGACTATAACGAGACAATGGAGAAAGCATCCTTAGAATCGCTGGAAGAAAGAATAACCAACACGCGAAGATGCAAGACTTGCTAAATAAACATCCTGGCAATAGATTCAATTTAAGACATAAAAACGAATTTTATCCTGACAGATGTAAAACTGATCGTTTTAAAAATTATTTTATTCTTTCAATGTGTTAGTATATAGTTCTTAAATAGAGTTTTTAATACAATATATATTGTAAATATTAGTTTATTCATACTTATGTTACCAGATGTAATTCAACGTTTGTTGCAATATCTTTTTTTATAAATCATAATAATAATATACAATCCAAATATACAACCCAAGTATGTGCAATCTCAAATATACAATTCCAAATGTACAATTCCAAATATACAATCTCAAATATACAATTCCAAATATACAATCGAAATATACAATCCAAATATACAATCCAAATATACAATCTCCCATATGCTGAGCCCCTTTTCTTCTACACCACTGGATCCATGATCTAAACAAAACAACGAACGTCATTGATTCGCAATGCCTCTGAGAGAGCTGTGATTGGCTAAAAGATATTACGCCACTGAAATGGCGTCATCCATGGGTCTTTCCTCTAATAGATCATGGCTCTCGACCAACGAACAGGCAGATTGAAATCAGATTATTAATATGGTACACGTCTGCATGTGTACAGTTTTCCTAACGAAATTATTTATGTTTCGCTAGACGTATTATCTTCAACGATTGGTTTGAAAAATTTGCCATTCAAGAAATTTGAGTTTCGTAATGAACACTTTTCCCTCTATATAAATGCAATTTTACGATGACATTTTCATACAGAAGTTGTTATATTGCCGGCGCCATGTCATGCATCATGCATGACTAGTTTTGAAGTAGCCACTTGTATTAAAATTCTATTAACGGTCCATGGTAGCTAACTCTCCTCCTGACGAAGGACCTTTGCCCAAAACGTCGAGCATGCGTTGTTGTAATGCGCTTCTCTGTCGATAATTTATTCCCTTAAAATATAAACTAACGATTGTAATAATTAGCATAAACCTGTTTCCAGATGTCAACGTGGATTTTTGGAGGACATACAACTGGGTCAAACTATCGCCAAAAATACTGCTCTAAGTGAAAATGTCTTTATGATGGCAATCTGTACGGAATTACGCATCCCGTTGTTTGTTGTTGGCAAGCCAGGCAGTTCCAAGTCTTTAGCAAAAGATGTTATATCGACAAACATGAAAGCTGGTAACTCACAAAGTGAATTGTTCAAGAACTTAAAACAGGTACGCGAGTTATAAAAATCTATTCAGTTCAAGTTTAAGAAGACGTTTTTACGTTGCAAGATTCTTGTTTTATGTTGCAACATTTTTGTTCAATGTGTTTTCAGTAAGTTATCTCCACTCCCACATCCAACAATACCATTTTTTATCAAACAAAGGATTTCATAAACATTTACCTACACATATATGCACTCATATCATAAATGATGCAACTTGCTTCAAAGGAAGAAGTAAATCGAAGTTAGGAATAACAAAGATTTCAGTCCCAATATATTTTATCTGTGCATTCCATATTTATCTCTTCATGTGCATTGAAATATTTGTATGCCTAATGAACTCACTAATCTATGTATACGCATCTATTTTCTTGGTTCCTGGATTTGCACAAAAAGGTTTAATTTTTAATCAAGCAAGGAGTGCTTGGAACTCCCATTATCCTCGATTATCCTCCATACTCGAACTACACCTAAAATCGCACAACTTGTAACAAACCTGGTGCAGACTTTTGCTGCTGTTACAACAATTTGTTATCAGGATGTGTTCGGACTGCTTTCATGTTCCCAGTTTGTTGACAAATTGGCAACTGCTTGCTAACAACTAAAAGTATATATTTGTGGTAAATGGAATAAAAATTGCTTAGATAGTGAAGTACTCTTTAGGAACTTGATCTATGAACCGACAAAAATATAGAGGTAGCCTCAGGCGACATTGTCAATGTAGAGTACCGGTACTATCAGGAAACATTACGTCATTGTAGGTGGTAAGCTAACACTAACAGTTTACATCTAAGAAGACGATAGCAATATATCTGCATACGCAGATACAAAAATGTAAGCACCGAAACACGATTATTAGCTTCCCGTCTTTTCAAAACAATAAGAAATAGATTGGAAATTTATAAGCGGGTCATGAGAACTTTTGAAGCAGTTTCTGAAATGTTGAAATTAAAATTGATTGGTGTGATTTTAATAGATCCACATGCAATCGTACCAGTGCAGCCCGTTATCTACGCCTGAAGGCATCGTATCTACCTTCAGACAGTGTGCTAAACTACAAAAAGACAAGGACCTGAAAAAGTTTGTGTCTGTGGTAGTATTGGACGAAATTGGTTTGGCTGAAGATTCTCCCCTGATGCCTTTAAAAACGCTTCACCCCTTACTGGAAGATGGCACAGCTACAGCTGAAGAATCAGGAACGACATCCGATCATCACCGTGTTGGTTTTATTGGTTTATCAAATTGGGCATTGGATCCCGCTAAAATGAACCGAGGCATCATGTTGAGTAGAGGAGTACCAAGTGAAGACGAACTGCATAATAGTGCTAGGTTTGTGGCGATTGAATCTAATATATAATATCAAGTCAAAAATGCATGAGGACTAACTGGACGTTGCGAATGCATGAGGTACCTATTGTATTCATATTTACATAAACGATTGTAGGATAAGTTAAATCAGTTTATTAATTTTCTTAATAAGGTAATTTTCTTAATAAGGTAATTTTAATCGTTTTTAATTTTTCATTTTTAGTGGAATTTGTTCCGGTGATGAAGATATTCAGCGTCGTCTTGAGACAACTATCAGGAAGTTATGTAGAGGGTATTTTGACCTATATAAACAACAAAGCAATTCAAAAACACTAGAAAATGCCCAAAAAGATGAATTCTTTGGACTTCGAGACTTTTACAGGTTGGTAGTATATTCAGAATATCATTATACAGTAGGCTGTTTATCTATTGACTATTATTGTTCTTCAGTTTTTTCAACACGAAACACAATCAAAACAGGAGGCTGCTTCTTGTGTTTATGGCGCGCCGAACCCGTCACAATTCTAAACTTCCAAATATAAGTTCTTTACTCTCAAGTAAGGGTTCTAAACTGTCCAAATTCATTTTAAACATAGTATGTTTTGCCAAACGTCAAATATTCTTCTTGAACTTGTAGATTTTTTGGCGAAATTCCAAATATGCTTTTTAAACTTGTATTTGTTTACCTTGCATATGCTCATTTATCTTTCCTCAATTCCAATTATTTTGGGTAAGTTCGTTTTTCCGTTCTAAACTTCAAATATACTGTCTAAACTCGTGTCAAAAATACGTTCTAATTAATATTCATGACGCAACAGTGAGGGCATGCTATTTATAAAGTTAGTCAGTCCTCGACGTTTGTCCAATATTTGTTGTTTGATGAATTTGATGGAAAGAAACGAGAGAAACACTGTTGGGCTAAGAAATTTCTTCGACACCCTTGCTTCAGTTCTTATTGGCATTCGGAATTTGAAAACTGCTGAAACTGGTTTTCCTGAAGCAGAAGTAGTCCTCGCACAGCTCGAAGAAGCAAGCGTAACATAACGACTACTTGCATCACAGAATACTGACGATGTTTATGCACGACACCGTACCACTTAGAGATCTTCAGGAGTTTGTTGCAGGGACTGAAAGTTTTACGAGGACTGAAAGTTTATAAATAGCCTGTCCCCACTGTGCGTCGTGAATATTAATTAGAACGTATTTTTGACACGAGTTTAGACAGTATATTTAAAGTTTAGAACGTATAAACGAACTTACCCAAATTGGAATTGAGGAAAGATAAATGAGTATATGGTAAACAAATACAAGTTTAAAAAGCATATTTGACGTTTGGCAAAAATATATGATGTTTAAGATGAATTTAGACAGTTTAGAACCCTTATTTGAGAGTACAGAACTTATATTTGGAAGTTTATAGTATGAAGTATGACTGGTTCCGCGGGCCATAAGACAGTGTTACCACAACAAATGTAACATGCATGTAAAATCTCTGTTCGTGTTTTTACAGTTTGGTAAAGATGGTGTATGGTTTTGCTGTACAGGCGGAACAAGGTGATCAAATCAGTGATATAGAACTGGAACAATCCATCAGAAGGAATTTTAGCGGCCTGGATGATCTTGATCCAATGAGGATATTTAGTCGGCAATTTCCAAGACTTAAACAATGTCTGAAGGTAATTAAATATAACAAGGGAATATCGTATATATAATAGGTATATATAATATATACAATATTATACATCGGTAATATGTTATCTTATTTTTAAAGTACCCCTCCCCTGAATGCTTTCCAGTGAATCTTATCCAAGAAAGTCTTGATAGAACAGAAAATGAAGGGTGAGTTAAGCTGCTTAATGTATTGTGTGTAGCGTATATGAATATTTCGTACCGTATTTTAAATCAGAGGTATCCGATTACATTTTCAGTGAAGCCTATACCATTATACGGCTAATA
Organism: Trachythela sp. YZ-2020; assembly: GCA_016169945.1. Classification (NCBI taxonomy): domain Eukaryota; kingdom Metazoa; phylum Cnidaria; class Anthozoa; order Malacalcyonacea; family Clavulariidae; genus Trachythela; species Trachythela sp. YZ-2020. The sequence goes on from JADLSH010000373.1 coordinate 535,859, forward strand.
CCATTATACCTGCGAGAATTTTCATTCTGGTCCAGCCCAATTATATAGTTTAGTCTCTGAGCATGTTGTAGAAACCGTTGGACACGCAACTTAATATTTTATAGAAAAAGCTTTTTAATTTTGATGCTATAGACTTCTATATATTTATAACAAGAATATCTACATTTTAGGGAAAGTCGCTATTTACTTGTTCTGACTGAGAACTATGCAGCGCTGAGATTGTTACAGGGGCAGTTTTATGATCACGATCCTGTTGTCATTTTTGGAAGCAGTTTCCCGAAGGATCAGCAATACACACAGGTATATTGTCAATTTCTATTCATTTGCTTGCTGTTTGCCAATTTGAAAGAATTGTTTAGATATATTTCCAAAATATTTTAAATTTTAATACTCCTTTGCATCAGATCTTGAAAAGTATTTAACACATGAGATGACGACCGTATGTATATACACGTGAACTTGCTCTCACCAAGCGCATGTGGTACAACACGGTGACATCAACGCATCCAGACATGCGCAAAGTGTAATGGGGCCAGAGTGCTCAAACGACGGCAAGGGAAGTGAGCTTTGCATTAATTGATCGGAATAAAGTGAGGAGATACGTTTGTTGATTGATGAAGGTATATGCTTGATGATGGAAGGTGGCTGGTATATATATATACCGGGTGGGGCAAAAAAAAGTACGACTGTTTGATTTAGTATAACTTAATAACTAAAGGAGCTATTACACTTAAACAAGTCGCTTTGCATTCAGCGATGTCTAACTTAAATTTTGATATGTGCCATATGCATATGATAGCTGCGTTTACACTTGAGTAAGCATTTTTGGAAGTGTCGAGAATTAGGTAAAAATGGCCTATCAAATAATTTGATAAGCATTAGCATTTTACGCTAGTATTCGTTTCAATGAAGTGAAGTTGAAGTTAGAAGGCCAAATGTTAGAATAAAAGAGCATATCTATTCAAGAAACATTTCTAACTTCAACTTCACTTCATTTAAATAATACTTACGATAAAATGGTAACGGTTATCAAATTAGTTTAACAGGCCGTTTTTAGCTAATTCTCAACAGTTCCAAAAGTGTTTAGTCAAGTTTAAACGCAGCTATGTCAGTCAATATTGCATGAAAATGCACATGGTATATAATTATATCAAATTTAAGTTAGACATCGCTGAATGCAAAGAAACTTGTTTTTGTGCAAATAGCTCTTTTAGTTTTTAAGTTATACTAAATCAAACAGTCGTACTCTTTTTTGCCCCACCCGGTATATATATACCACCCACCTTCCATCATCAAGCATATACCTTCATCAATCAACAAACGTATCTCCTCACTTTCTTCCGATCAATTATCCTTTGATTCTGCCGCACCTTTCTATACAGACGCACTCAAACGCAGCAACCATGATGTTACTTTACAATAATCGGCCGGTAATAATTCCACCAGTATGCCATCTACAAATTGAAGACGCCGTAGAAACATCATTAATCCTCCCTTCAGGAAGACGGTAAGAACAAACGTTGCCCGAAACTTCCTTCAACTGATTGATAAACATTTCCCCATTACAAGTCCTCTTCATAAGATCTTCAATCGCAACACAATTAAAGTTAGCTACTCTTGTATGGAAAATGTCAAAAGTATTATATCTCGACACAATCATCGCCTTTTAACAACAAGTGAGTGCCCACTAGACGGAAAGTGTTTAGTAAATAACATGGTGTACAAAGCTGAGGTGACAACGACTGATGATGGAATTACTAAGGAATACATAGGGATGACGGCCAACTCATTCAAGGAAAGATACGGGAATCACAAAAAGTCCTTCAAAAACGTAAACTACCCCTCTGAAACGGAACTTTCGAAGCATGTGTGGGAACTGAAGTAAAGCGGAAGAGAATATAGTATGAAGTGTCCATTTTGAGACGAGCGGCGGCGTATACGCCTGGTGGAAAGCGGTGTAATCTCTGTAAAGAGGAGAAATTATGCACATTGAAAGCAAAAAAGAAGAATTTGTTGAACAAGCGATCAGAGTTTTTCGCGAAATGTTGCCATATGGAACGATTTAGCGCGGGCAAATTTAAGCGCGCGCAACCAAGCAAGATACCGCGTCAGCGAACCGTTGATGTGTTGACGCAAACAAAACAATAAACTGGATTCAGTGAACAAAATCGCCGAAGTTCGTCTCGAACGAGGCGTGAATCTCGGAGTAGCGATCGTAAATTTTAAATTACATTTGTGCGATCAGTAAATGACATGACTTCTGGTTTCTGTTGAAGCTGATCTATTACATACAATAAAAAGTTTAAAATATACAAAATTTTCGGACGCAACTGCGACCTTCGTCAGAGTTAAAATTACAAGTTGATTAGACACGGTCCTTACATAGCTAGTAGGACTATGCAAATTACATCGAGTTCATATAAGCGTAAAATAGCATTCATTAAAGGATTTTTGCTCGTTAATTGCTCTTTTGTCTTTTATAATGACAACTCCCAATAACGACACGTAAGTAGGCCCAACCTGTTTATCTAGCGATTTCCCACGCTTTCGGGTGATCTAAAGGTCGTCGTGATTGAAGAAAACGTGGCAGAAACCTATTCTTGTTACATCGATGTAAATAGTGTAAATGCTGTTTGTAGCGGACCTGTGTGATCGAAATTCGTTCTAATCTTCTTGCCACTCTCAACGTACCAGCGTTGTATGTGGTCTTAATAATGTTAAAAATACAGCTTGTGCGATCAGTAAATGACATGACTTCTGGTTTCTGTTGAAGCTGATCAGTTATTCTACAGTATTACATACAATAAAAAGAATGCAAGGAGAAGAGGTTTCTGCCACATTTTCTTCAATCACGACCACCTTTAGATCACCCGAAAGCGTGGGATTTGTTTATATATTATTTCGTTTATAATTAACGCGTCAACATTTCTGCTTTACTTACATTACAGTTTGTTATCGCTAAGGTTCTATTATTAATAGTGAGCTTGAGCAAGCGACGTTTTTGATTCTCGGACGCCAACCGGATATAAATCGAGTTGTTATAGATGGCGACAGCCGTTCTTGTTTGAAATCACGAACGTGAAACCACGTTGACTGCCGTTCTTGATTTCATGCGCAAATGCACAAACTGCTGATGGCATAAATATCGTTTAAATAATGTACGCGCGACGTCCTTGTTGTCAAAAACGTCGCGCGAAAAATTTCAATTCTATTTGATCATTTCCAAGTTGAAATTAAGTAATTCACATAATTGCTTTGATTTTATTAAACGGTCGTGTCATCTTAGCAAATTATGTAAATTACTTAATTTCAACTTGAAAATGATGCATGATTTACCATCGAAACGACGCTTTGTCAAATATAATTTGGCCCGCTACCATTGATTTCCAAAAAAATTATATTTAGATTATTTATATCAATGAATTATTTGTCGAGTCATATATTGGTGTGGAAAATAAATAGTATTTACCAAATTATAGATTTGTCGAAACATCAATCGAATTAAAGTATGCATGGAAACGGGAAGAATGGTGATCTTGCTCAACTTAGAAAGTCTTTATGAAAGTTTATACGATGCATTGAATCAGGTGCGTTTTCCGCCGTATATACAAATGTTTTGTAGTTTTCTAATACTTCTCCGGATTGATAAATACCTTCCATTATCAGCATTCAGTAACATTATTCGGTTATTAAAATCTCATATATACACTGTTCTATCACAAGCGTTTCATCAAAGAATACTAAGTGGAGAGAGAGGTATTAAAAAGAATAATGATGTGAGAGAGAGTATTTTGTCGCTTATTAAGCCACTGAACGTAACATTTTATGGTCGATTTGATTTTGATTTTATACACACCAAAACTTTCAAGAATTATGAATGCGTGACTTTTTTTAACAAATTTCGTTTGGTATATAGTATACGCCCCGAAATGTTCCATTTTTAAGATAAAAGAGCCTAACTATTTACCTGCGAGTGCCACATCTTGCGTGGTACAGAATTAATAGTTCGCATATATCCGGTTGGCTTTGTAACGCCATCTTGTTTTCGTTACTCACAAGAGTTATCCTAGCTGTTAGTAGGACGAAAATCTGATCGCATGAGAGTAGTTATGTCGAGTGGGTGTCTATAATTTAACTATATACTGAGTGTGTTATTCATGCCCTGGATAGAGTTGAATACCCTCTATTTTGTGAATTAAATTTCAACTTTGATTTTTTTTAGTATTATGTATATCTTGATAAGCAAAAATATGTTGACCTTGGTCTTGGAAACCACAGAGTGAAGTGTCGAGTGGCAGATAAATTTAAGTAAGTTTCTTAGAACGAAATAAGTTGTTACGGCGGTTGACTGTTGTGTAAAACTACCTGAACTTCGACGTTTCGAGCGAAGGCCCTTCGTCTGGAAGTTAGTGGAATGGGTCGGGGGAAAAACATGTGCTTTTATAGTGAATACAAAAGCGATCACGTGATAAAAAAAAAACCAATCAGATGGATTTAATCAAAACAAACTATAAACAAAATATGGAATCACATCACAAAATATATTAGCATATAAGTAGCAGCGAACAAAGATAACAAAGCAAGAAAGACAGAAAACAAGGAACGAAATATTAGATAAGGTGAGATGTAGAGTATCTGCTGATGGCAGGCATAAACAGATAGGAGTTAAATGTAAGAGAGGCGCTCATTAATGCCGAGAGGATGAATGGTGCCAAGTTGGGAAATGAGACGCATTTCTTGGCTGTTGCGGCTATCATTACTACCAGAAATGGGCCTTCGAAAAGGCAGTATCTAAGAGGGGGGTTGAATAACCGCGTTGGACAAAAAAGTTTCTCATTTCCTGACTTTTGGTATGGAAGTCCTCATCTTCACTGCAAATGCGGCGAAGGCGAAGGAACTGAGAGAAGGGAATGGACCTTTTAGTGTGGTTGGGGTGGGAAGAAGTAGATGAGAAGATAGCTATGGGAGTCAGTCGGCTTGTAGAACACAGAAGTAACAAGTTTATTGCCATTGATAGATACAAGTATATCTAAGAACGATACACTGGTCTCACTGATCTCCCACGTAAACTGGAGTGCTGGGTGGATCAAATAAGTGGTGTAGCCATGGGAACCAAAATGGGTCCCAACTATGCCAATTTATTCGTTGGTTTTGTGGAAAAGCAGATCTTCGAGCAATACACTGATCCCATACCTGATTACCTTGGTAGGTACATTGATGACTGTCTCGGCACAGCATCCTGTTCCCGCGAAGAGTTGGACAAGTTTATTAACTTTGTTAATAACTTCCACCCAGCACTTCAGTTTACGTGGGAGATCAGTGAGACCAGTGTATCGTTCTTAGATATACTTGTATCTATCAATGGTAATGAAATGCTTGTTATAAAATGATATTTATTTTGTTTAGATTGATTGTTGTTGCTGAAAAAGATGTCGTTTATCAACGTTTTCCAATTCCTCTTATCAATCGACTGGAAAAGCATTTACTTGTAATGTCGACTGGTTTAACAAAACGTCAAGCTCGGTTAGTTAAAGAACTGGAGGACTGGATCAAACTCTTCTCGGAAGCAAAGCCTGAATATTCATCTGACGAGAGGTACGAACAATTGTCTTTGAGATCTTGTTGTGATTATATAAATAATTTCACGATTAACCATGCCATGGTTATAACTTGTTTAAAATTCCAGGACTTTTTCAAAAACGAATAAAATGTTTAACGTTAGCCGAAGTATAACACCAAAAAACAACATTGTTCACTCTTTGTATATTATTTTATGGACAAACAAGGGAAAGAGCCTTGTAAGCCTTTTTCATCCGAGGGATTTCTATGTATGAAACTTTCAATCCTTGGGGCTTAATAGCCAAAAAATTATAATAGTTAAACCAGCACAAAAAGGAATTTCGTTACTCTAATAAGAATACAATTACTGTTATTTTTTCTATAATGTACCAAGAAGTAAATTATTAGACGAATTGAGTAGCTAATCGTGGTTATGATTATCATTTATTAAGTTAATTAAGCTAAGATTACTTTTGGTGTTGCTGCACTGAGCTATCGACTGGCAATACTATCGATGAAGGTTCTACTCAGAAGATCAAAACTCAACACCACAAAACATCTACCTCTTGAGAAGATGGAGTTTTTATGAGTCTTTCTTTATCGGTTTAGTGTAATTAATAATTTTGGATTTATCTTTAAACCGGATATGTTTTGTTGTCGCAACGATTCGGAAGTTACTTCTTCCATCAACAGGCGTGGTGTGGCTGTTTTATATGGTCACCTTGGAGGGGGGCGTCTGCGAAGATGGTTGATCGGTGTGAAATTCTGCGTGGTTGTATTTTGTCCGTGATCCGTTTGTTGACTCAAGGTTGTTGAGTGAAGGTTGAGATTGTTAACCCCATGGACCACGGATCATGGACAAAATCTCACACAGATCAACCATTTTCGCAGATGTCTGCCTCCAAGGAGACTATATAAAACGGTCACATCTCTTCATTTCACCACGTCTGATGGCCCTAATGATGGAAGACGTAACTTCTGAAACGTTGCGACTGCAAAACCCATCCACGGTTGATGACTATATAAAGCAAACAAAATACAAGACTATTAAGGTGGAGGTTATTTTGTGCAAAATGCTGTGATCAAATAAAGGCATTAAGAAAGACTCGTACTGTACCTATACGAGTTTATCTCCACGTTTAATAGAGGTTCTAGTACTAGCTCTCCATTAGCTTTAATTATAGCTATTGATAGAGAACAGGAGAAAATATACTATCAAATAATTAAATGGGCTTTGTATATAACATCGGTTATTATGGCTTAAATTCAAAAAACATTTATTACCTTAGCTTCCGCTCACCTTGTTAACTCGAGGCAAAAGTGCCTGTGCATTATAGAATTCAATTTTGTGCCATTATATAGATTAGGTACAATAATTTTATGACAGCTTGCATGCTAAAAATGCAATCGCCTTTTCTCTGACATTATAGTTTATTCAAGCCTGGTGATTGCTTTGTTGGTTACCATAGCGACACTTCTGCTGCGGTAGTTATTAAGATTTCCAATCTTGAAAATGATTGGTCTGATGAACAGGTAAGAATTTTTCTACATTTAAGATTTAGTAATATATGTATTGTATTTCTTTCCTGCATAAGTTTTAATTTAGATATCTGAATTGTTGGGTTTTGTATTGTTGCCATTGCTCTATTTCGATTACGAAGCACAACATACAACTTCAGAGTTCAGAGTTTTACAAAAGAATATATTTTATCAATAATTCACTCATCTAGGTTAAAGTATTTTTACATGTCACATTCTTTCACCATATAAGTGGTTTACAATTTGGTACATGCAAAACTATTTGTTACTGCAGGTAGTTTGCAGTATTCAGTTCGAATGTTCTGTAATATCTTTCTTTTTAGATTAATAGTAATATTCTTAGTTAAGTCTATTACAACATATAACTCTTAATTATAAATGTCATCACAGTATACTTATGAAGATATCAACAGAATATCAGAGTATATTCTAACATATATTCATTATAATATTGTTTGCATTTTGGTCTTTGGATAAATACTATATAGCTAAATTTCATATTGCACGGCTAACTTAACTTGGCTAACGCCTTTATATGGCACAATTTCTCTGTCCTGTCCAAATCAGTTCTTTCGAACAAATGATACGGTAGTGTTTCTCCCTAGATTCTTCTGCAATCAAAAAACACGTTGTTGCAGTGTGCATCACCTGACGCTATTGCTAGACTACCAGCAACAAAACTAAAGCGCGATGCAGAGGAGCTTTGGACAGAATATTTTAGAAATCAGAAACATGGAAGTTTGAAAGATTACCTGGTTCATTGTTTGGGAAAGAGTAAAGATACTGCAGAAAAGGATGGTTCTCTTGTCCAGGTCAGTCTTCTAATACTGGATAAGACTGCATTCATGCAGTTTTCAATATATATGATTTATTCTCATGAAGCCTATTGTTTAGGAGAAATTGACTTCTATATCTACTGCCCATACAAATGTGAAGCAGCCTAAGTACTACAGTATAGATACAACCGGTACCGGTTCAATCGAAAAGTTTGATGTTGTCGGAGGTTGACATACACAATTTCGCCGTTTTATTTTATGGATACAAAAATATTTAAAAATAACTAACATGCTTTGATAAGTCATTATGTGAAGTAAATTCTGTACATTTCTGTATAATTCGTGAAATATCTCAAAACCAAGGTGAAGAGACGAAAATCTTTAAAAGAGATATGTTATGTATATATTTGAGACCTAACCTGCAGGAGCAGTTGCGAAAAATGCAACTCTGACAGGTATCAAACCTGCTGCCCTGCGATTCCGGTGCAGCGCTTTGCTAACTAATAAAAATTATTTTAAAACTTTTTTCGTCAGATAACCACACACTCTCGATTGTTATCACAAGCAAATTCACGGGCCATAGCGTTAGCTGCTGAGTTTACAGGTCCACGGACTCGTTGTATTAGCCTTCAAGAATTTCATACAGAGCAACAATTCACCAAGACATTAGAGTAAGTGTTGACGTTACGTATATAGGGGCACAATACTTCTTCTGGTAGGTAACTAAATTGTAATAAATATGCCCAGTCAAATTTGCCTTTGATCAAGTGTAAAATTCATGCATGCCCAACATAAATTTAAGAACGTAAATTTAAGCCTACGAAAACAATATGTTGTGTATAAGAAATATATTACAAGGCATTTCTTTACTACTTTATAAATCTATTTAAATCATCAAAGCTAGGCTAACATTTTGAACAAAAGTTAGTGCATGCGTTATGATAAAACTTTAATCAACCTATCTTTGTCATGAAATCGTTAAACGTAAGGGTTCAGCGTCCGCCATCGTGTAGATATAAAAACAGCATAAAGTATAGAGAAATACTTCTCGACGTTTTGAGCGATGGCTTTCGTTTGGAGATTAATAGGTAAACAGAGACAAACATGCTGCTCTTATTGTTAAGCTACGAAGGCAGTCATGTAAAATGAAAAGAACCGATCAAAACAATTAACGAAATATGTCAAAACAATATGTAGCCTGCGCACAGGTGCCAACCCAGTTTGAGGCTGGATGCCTGCACATAGGCGAGATGATGACAAAACATCATCTATAAAACGCCGTCAAAAAGGTTATGAAAGTATGAGATTTGATAATGTGATGGCGTGGGTGGATGTATATATACTGTTTGTGCCCGCCATGTGCAGGTAGTTTCAAATCATAAGCGAAATGAATGGGAGTCACTCAACCAGAATAATTGGGGTGAATGACGCGCCAAGTTTCAGTAAGGGACGTTGTTCCCGCTTTTTGCTGATATGTTTTCCACCAGTGATGAGACGAATAGTACAAGCACACCAAGCGCGTGACTACCTTTGTGGCTATACTATAAATGCGGCGTGTTTGTCTGTATCTTCGCACTACCTTTCCTAACGAAGGGCCTTTGTCTCTTAAGACCGTTTTCCACTTCAAACGTATCGTAACGTACCGTAGCAGTTTCTTTTGTGTCGAAATCATTAGTTCTACCCGAGTGCTGTGGAATCAAAGCCATACGCTACGTTTCTGTACGGTACGATTGAAGTGGAAAACGGCCCTTGGGCATTGAATTTTATACTTCGATTAGGGATCCCGCTGGATAATTAACAATTATTGGATGAGGTTGAGCATGATATTAAACAATTATTGGATGAGGTTTTTGTGATATTTGGAATTATCAAGGTCAAGGTAAGTGTTATCACTGATAACACTTACCGAGACCTTGATAATTCCGGATATAACAAAAACCGAATTCAATAATTGTTTTATTATACAATGCATTGTCATGAAACTCCTTCGATGAACAACGATTTAAATTCTGTCGCACAAAACAACGTTTGGTTCTAAAATATTGGGGTAAAAACCAATTATAAAAATAAAACAAGAACGACAAAATATTAGAAATCTAATATACTTACTATAGTTCTGATAAAAGTTTCAAAAGAGTGTATTTTTTACGCAAAATTTTTTTTTGTTTTTTCTGGTTTTTATTCTTGTATGTACAGCTGCCGCTCGCTAAAAAAGTACGTACTGCTGGCTCAACCTACAGATAACTGAGTTATCTGCTAGCAGATAACTCAGTTATCTGTAGGTTGCGCGATTCCCATATTTAACTGTAAGCAATTAGCCAATCAGAAGACACACAGTGACTACAATGTATAATGATAATTATCGAGCCGAAGTTTACGTTATCTGCCGAAGCGAAGCTGATGCGGATAACGCAAACTGAGGCTCGATAATTCTCGATGTCATGCGAAAACCGAATTCAATAATTGTTTTATTATGCATTTATAAATGCAGAGGCCTTTAGAGAGTCTTGCAGGGAAAAAATAGCCGCAAAAAATTACGTCACCTTTCAATGTCGTGTAGTGGGCAAGACATTGAGAATTATCTGTAGGTTTTTAGCCAATCACAATCGAGATTGCATCAGTAATGCATAATAATTACATTTAAAAGCATCCTATGTTTTTTCTTAACTTTTCTCTAGCGACTTCTTTGTTGCACTTGGTGGTGCTGAAGGTCTTCTGCTCGTTCAATGTGATAATGGTGAGGCGAACTTCAACTTAATCGCCTGTTGTCGATATCTTGTTGATGACACCCGGCGTCGTGCACTGGAAGGCTTTGAAGTTCCTGTGAAACCTATCCACATCATCTTTATTATTCAGTTACCAAAGATTGCGGGGGGATGTCAACATTTTGTAGGATTTCAAGGTGGAAAGTGGCAGTCAGTTCATATTGACGAGCTTCTTGAATCGAATGAGCAGCTTCCGCAGATTGAACAACTTATAAATCGCTCAGTAAGTGATCTGTTTCAGCCAGCAAACCCTGCAAGAAGTGACGACATTCAAGACATGAATGTTGATGAAAATCCTGATGTTAGTTTACCGAGTGGTAGCGCAGAACTACGTGTGGAGAATACAGAGTTAGAGGTAAAAGAAACATGCAGTATATGATATAGAACAAGGGCGAAAATCCATCTCAAAAGGTGGGGGAATGGAGCCTGCTAATAGTTATGGAGGCATATGACACGTTTAAGGTTTTCAGGGCATTTTCGCATCATTTATAGTCACTTCCCGACAGGAGCGTAATTTGGGTCTAAGCGTAAGTGTGGGGTGTTCGTTTTTTCCAATTAAAGGGCGTGGTCATGATATAACGTTAAAGGACCGACCAAAATCAAAACGGTCTATTGGGGCCCCATGCCGCTACCGGGAATGCGCGGGTATCGAGTGCCGAGGGCAGTAGGGGTTTTGGAATCTCTGAAACGCCATTTTATGCACATGCGATTTTACATAATTCTGATGGTCAGAAAATGTCGTATAAGCAAAAGTGAAGAAAAGTGGGGGTATACTTACATATTAATCCCCCTCTGCCCAAATAATGAGGAGGGTTCATCCACTCCATCCCCCCAGGATTAATTCAATTCAATTCAATTCAATTACGTCTTTATTACAAATAGTGGAGTTGCAACAAACGTGCAACTTTACAATTGATATGTAATACAAAAGATTAAATTATTTACATATTAGTCAGATTATACAATATAATAAAATATTAAAAATCATTAAAAAGACATTTATTTAAAAAAGATTGTTTAAAGCGTTCTGTATTTACATGTGGCAACATAAATGGATGATCACGTTCTCTTAAAGGCCGTTGACGTTTTTCTGGTAACAACTCGTACAGACAGTGTTCAGGATTGTTCATGATTTTTTTGAACAATAATCGATCTCTCTCCTCAATCATCTCAGCCATTGAATGTTTTTTTAGAGTATATCCATATCGGAATGCACGATTGAAAACTTGTTCATTTGATCTATATACTTCGCTTGCAAAGCAGATCCCCATACTTCGATTGCGTAATAAAATAGTGACAGGCTCAATGAATCAAACAATTTAGTAAATTCGCTTTGCGAGTATCCGTAGAATTTACAGACTCTCAAGATGTACATTCTGCTTCCTGCCTTCGACAACAAGCTGTCTACTTGCTTATCCCAACAACGTTGGTTTTCCTGAAAGGTGACACCGAGTAATTTTAACCACTCTTTACGCCGTATTTCATTGAATAGGAGGAGGAGGTGTAACAAGTGAACGACTACATAGTAGCATTTCCCATGTTTTTGACAGATTAAGTGTCATTCTATTGCTTCTGGCCCAACTCTCAATGTTAGTTATCTCGTCTAAAGCCGAATCGCCAGATAGTGTGACAGGAGCACTCACTGTCAAATCGTCAGCAAATTTAACCAAATTGTTCTTTTGTGGATGTTTAACCTTAATGTCATTGACCCAGTTAACGAAAACAAGAAGGGACCAAGAACTGTACCTTGCGGTACTCCTCTGTTAATACTAACATAGTTGATAACAGTTCCATCTACAGCAACTCTCTGTTTTCTACTCGATATGAAATTAATGAGCCAATTAATAATATATGGATTAAGATTTGTTGATTTCAGTTTCTGTGCTAAAATATCATGGGAAACACTGTCAAACGCTTTACTGAAATCGAAAGATATTACACGGACGAAATTGGCCTTGTCGTCTAGCCATTTTAGCCAATAATGCTGACACTTTATGAGAACAGCAGTAGTGTTTGAGTTTTCTCTATTAGCATACTGATGCCTATCAATAATCGATTTTGAAGGATGACGAATCTCTCCTTGAAATATGATCTTTTCAAAAAGTCTCATGACAACATTAGTCAGCGATATTGGTCTCAGTTGGTTACATTCGATAACATTTCGATTAGCGGAGATTCTTTTGGTATTGGGTTAGGTTATAGCCAGCTTCCCCAAACTAGGTACACGTTGTTGTTTCAAGGAGGAATTCAATACATTTGTAAGAACTGGTGCAAGATAGCAGGCGAAATCTCTCCAAACCCGATATGGAATACCATCCGGACCAGATGATGTTTGTTTCTGTCTCATCATAAAATTTTCGACAGTTTTGATATCAACGACTGGGATTCGAGTTCCTTCAGGAATTCTCAATAGATCAGGTCTCACATACTCGTTATCAGTGTTTATACCTTGAAAATAGGCATTCATAGTTTCTGGATCGATAATGTTGCTGATGTTTTCCGACCTAGACCCTCTACCAGTAATTTTGTTAACCGTTTTCGAGAGCCTTGTCTGTAATTAATTTTATCATAGTGAATAGCTTTGACTTGATTTTCTCGAATCCCCCCCCCCCCCCCACGCACACAAATAATTGCCAAACAAGCAAAATACACGTCTACTAAATGAATATTTCATTTGTTATAAATGCCAAAGCTTTAAGCATAATATTCTAAACAAAGCCAAAGTTATTTTTCTAAAATATTTATTTACATGACATTGTTTATAAATGTTCCGATCCATGTTTACTACGACATCTGCGAGCAAATGTTATACATAGTTGCTGCAAAATTGTACGCAAGTTTAAGTTTATCTATAAACTATCTATTTTGACATCTATAGAACTATAATATATAATAAAATATATATAGACTATAATATATATAAAATAACTATATGTAAGTATTATATATATGACAGATAATTTTAGCATTTTGACCATACCGAAGTTGTTCATCTTATCTCTTGTGAAGATGAATAAAAAATGTCGCGCTAATACATTGCCAATACACTTTGTTTAATTGTGTAGGATTCCGATGAAAAAGAAATTGATCAGGAGAAAATAAAACCAACATTGTTGTTGAAAAATTGTTTACAAGCTGCTGCAGCAAGAATTTATGATGAGACAGCGGAGGTCGACAGAGCCACGAAACGTATCGAAATATTGCTTGAATGGTTGCCCGAAGATGACTCACAAGAAACAGGTTTGTAAAGTTTATAAATATGTATTAACCAATCCAATGTTACCGATCATGCGTAAGAAAATTTAATGCAACGTAACATGACCTTAGAAAGGAGGTAATCTACCATAAAATTTAAAAATAACTCCTTTTGCTCTAGTTTGAACACACTTCAAGCCTAGTTTGAACACAGTTCTAACCATGATACAACTTTTCCACCTTCTGAAATAAAGGAGGCATGCTTAGGCAAGCTGGGCACTCCTCTTACTTGCAACTGTGCCTCTGGTTGCCTAGCATGTAATGAACGCCTCAGCAGGCATCTTTTTTTGTGTAACCTTGTTAGTTGATTTAACAAGTTGATTTAACAGTAGGTGTTCAGAACAGATTGATGTTAAAGTGCTTTAATTTGTATATTTACTCGTTCTATTTTATTGAATTACCCTTACAATCTATTAAAGTTCATAACATTAAAACTGAAATTGCTGTTTTAGAGCTTTCCGAAATTCTTGCGGCTCGTGTTTACGAATTACTCCAGGAACGAGACGAGAATTGTTCTCGAGATCAGAGACTCTGGCTACAGCACGAAGCTCTGTGTCAAGGCCATCTTCAAGAGACTGGAACATTCAGAAAAGCGTTATGGCAGAAACTTTCCTCAATTGTTTCTCCAATGTTATCTGAAGTGATAGCGTACTGTGATCGAAATCACAATCTCAATTTGCTACGTGAAGGGAAGGAATGGAAAACAAGATTGTGGTTCGCAATGATTAATGAGGAACAAGTTACGCCCTTGAGTTATGATTCTCTTATTTCTCCTGTATCGCGTAGAGTAAGAGAAAGAGCTTGTGTTCTGAGTACAGGAGCTGGAGGACATCGTTTCAACGGGAAATTTCCGTTTTCATGGATTATTAAAGATATGGTCAACGTTCTTTTGGTGAAAGTTGGAGGTGAGTATATTTTGCAAGAGAAGTACGTAATAGATTTTTCAGCGTAATGAAAGTTTTGAATTTTTCTGCGAGATTATTTATTCCTTTTTATACAATATATTTCCCCCAATCCCACATTGCGAATGAAGTACCATTGGGGCGAATGTCCAGAAGTATTTTAGTGGCGCAGGATTAAGGATCCTTATGAAATCACTGTAACCCTAACGGCGACAAGCTTTGCTTTTACTAGTTGTTCAGCGACCTTCTTAACAAAATTTAGGGGAAAACACACTCCCAAAATAGCATAACTCCATCCTGTTATGAAAGTAAACTAGAGACACTCTCGCTGTGGTGCATGTCTTTGCCGATCGCCCCTCGTTTTTTTCGTCAATGCCCAACTTCCTGTGCATCCATAACTGGATGGTGCGAATCATATCATAAATAATTTGGTAACTCGCCCACTATTCTTAACTGTTATACTTTTACCAATTTGTTAAGAATAATGTTCATTCACATTCAGTTCATTATCAATAAATTCTCGAAGATTGTTTGGAAAAATATATATGGCTGCATAAAATGCCATATTTCTGTAGCGTAAGAATATTTTATTCTATTTTATTCTATTTTTATAGCCGATCCTTCCAAGACATTAGTCCAATTAAGAGGTATTTTTTACTCGTCACCACTTGGAAATTTATTAAAACCTACATTTGAGGACAAAAATATTAAAGACGAAGCAACAATGAACTACATGAATGATTTCCTGCATATGATGTACAAACCTATAGTGGAGGGTGAATTGCAGGTAACTGAGATATATACTTCTTGGATAAAGATTTATCTATTTCTCCAACAAACCTAGCTAATGCTGAGTGTTGGGTTCCAGTGTAGGTAGCGATGAACGATATGAGCTTGATGACGAGCTTGGTTGAAGGATCTAACTTACCGAGAAATATAAAGTTCTTCCAAATTTCTGCATGTGCATTTATAAAAATTTTGTTATCAAATTTTAATTAATTGCTATTCAAAATTCCAGTTGAAGGTCGAACGTATAGTAAATTGAGGGGCCAGTCTTCAACACGACCAATTTGACGCATGAATACACAACCAATTTGAATGAAATATCAAACTCTAGGTTTGGTGTATTGACCGAGCGATAAGTAGTTTAATAAATGCTTGCAGCAAATAGGAGGTATGGCAGTTCTTGCTATAACTGAATGGGTGAGGATAGTAAGTAAATAACACGGTATTTATGGCGGTTGCTAGCAAATATTTTCTTTATGGCTTCTTAGGGCTTCTACATAGTTTCTCCGTACTAGCAACTGGACTCTGTAGGTCAGTGATCAGAGCGCTGCACCGGAATCGCAGGGCCGCATAGTCCACCTCAGGACTTAGGAGTAGGAGTTTTGCATTTTCAGTTCCCTCCTGCTCAGTCATTATATATAAATATTATTTTATTTACCTCCGAAATCGAACCTAAGCCTTCTCCATACTATTACACTGTAATTGCTGCATATGCTCGTTTACTTGGAATAGATGAAAGGAACGGACTCACACCATATGGAAGAAATTAGCTGTAGCTATTTGGACTACGACCGCACTTGTTTAAAGGCAACCAATTTACCCAAATATAAATTATTTGTAATTGTCTAATCTCGAATGTATTTTCTTTTTCAGTTGATATACGATGCCGTGCTTGCAGCTGCGCGACAACTTCATCAGTCGCTGTATGAAAACGAGGAATTCGAATTGGATATTCCTTTTATTCATTTTACCTACTCCTTTATCGAATCTCGTTTGGTCAACTTTTCTGAACTTGTTCATGCTTTTCCTAATCTGGTTCGAAAGATTTTGAGCCTACGTGATCGGTTGAACGATGGAGAAATGGTTAGTCACAGTGACCTCATCATACGTACACATTAATGAAATTAATTTCCAATTCCAATTCTTCCTATAACTGTTTAAGCTGATGGTAACGTGATTTATATCCTGATCTTGCAGATAGACTACCGCGACACCGAGGTTCCTAAAAAACGTTTCGTTGTTTGGTTTAACTAAAACAGAGAACTATACGTAAACCCTAAAATATTTAATGTTATTCTATTAATTGTTTTAGTAAGGGCTAAATTAAATTGATAAGATTTTATTTAGCCATTGATTTAAAGGGATATGGCAGTCTTGCGTAGTTCTTGAGATATTTTGACAGAAATCATCATAAATCAGCGAGCTGTCCGCCATCTTGGATTGTTGTGGATATGCATGTTACGTCACAAGAATTGTCACGCAAGAATTTTACATAGTAAACCAATGGCCATTATCAGTCCAAAATTATACTTCGGTCACTATTTCAAATACCAAATTGACTAACAACTTTTTAAACATCTACTAATTGTTATATATGCTTGTGACGTCACTAAAACCACCGTTAATGAGGTCAAAAATTAGTCCAAGATGGCGGACAGCTCATTGTTTTCAGTCAAAATATTTCAAGAACTAAGCAAGGTACGAAAAATCGGTAACGGAGATTTATATACCGGGTGGCGCAAAAAAAAGTACGACTGTTTAATTTAGTATAACTTAAAAATCAGTTCATATAGTTATAATTCAGCGATGTCTAACTTAAATTTTGATATATGCCATGTGCATTTTCATGCAATATTGACTGACATAGCTGCGTTTAAACTTGAGTAAACATTTTTGGAACTGTCGAGAATTAGCTAAAAACGGCCAATTAAACTAATTTGATAACCTGTACCATTTTATCGTAAGTATTATTTCAATGAGGTGAAGTTGAAGTTTTCTAGAAAAATTTCTCGCTCTTTTATTCTAATATTTGGCCTTCTAACTTCAACCTCACTTGATTGAAACGAATATTTACGTAAAGTGGTAATGGTTATCAAATTATTTGAATAGGCCATTTTTAGTGCAAAGTTTCTTCGAAACTTTGCAATATTGTGGTGAGTGGCGAAAATTCAAACGAGTCAGTCATTCATTCAATCATAGTGTAAACTTTCCGGGGGGTGCATACAATTTATGTTTCTTTTTAAATTCATTAACATTTAGTGATTTAGTGCTTCAAGACAGGGCTTCACATTTTTCTTTAAATATTATTTTGATCTTATGGCGACTTTACACAAACTATGCTGAATTAGAGTCTTTATATTGAACTTGAAACATTTGCTGAAGACGTTGAATTGACATTAAATTGGCGAACTTCCCCCCGGAACACGCGATTTTTTGTGCAATCACAAATGCGCGTGCGCTATCAAGTGCGTGGCCGCGAGGTGACTGCGAGATTCGTACACGTGCGGTGTTGCGAGTCTAGCGACAAGACATAATTATATCAAATTATCAATATATAGTATAACTATATGTCGATGAACCGGAGAGAAATCAGTCATTATAACTGACTTACCAACGTGCCTTCAGTACTGGATAATCAACGGGAAGGATTGTAGAAATTCACTTATTTTCGCTTCCTGAGCATTATTATTTGACATTTGCTTTCGAGAATATGATTATGACAAAATATTTAAAGACTGTATCTCAAATGCGAGTTTGCAGATTATATAAATGATAAGGAAGGTAAATGTGGTAGCAGTTTAAAGGCTATATTATTGCAAATACAACTATAGCCTTATGAACTATAGGGACAATGCCAATGTCAATAAACTTGTGCAAGTCGATGGCTGGATATATATAGTATACTGCATGTATTCGATCTGTAATCTGTATTATGAACTATCAAAACAGTGCAGACTATAGTATCCGATTTATATTATAACCTCTATGGTATAAAACGGGATCATACGTGTATAAACGTGCTGCAAAGCCTGCAGTCCCAATAGTCGTGTTAATTTAAACTTTACATTATACCGTGGATTGGGGGATGTATAATTCTGATTTTCTGTGATATAAATAATTACGTTTGAAGTGTGAACGTAAACAACAGTACTGTTTATATGCATTGTCATTGACATTGTTAGGAAAACGAAAGTTAAAACAGAATTTCCGCTTTGAAAATCCCTTAAAAATTGTGTGGGTGTTCTAGTTGAAGGCAGTGGCCGACTATACACTTTAATTTTTATACTATTTCACCAAACAATTCAGATTTCCGACTTGACTTACTTAACTTGGGCTAATATATAATAGCCACCCATGTGCAAAATTTGAAGTGACAGTCCGGAATTATAGAGTACAGACATATACAGTAGAGTCATATTACTGTAAACAAAATTTTCAACACAACATTTAATAATAATATGAACCCTGTAATATTTACAAAACTAAATATATCACACATGTAACTACTCTTTACTCTTTGTCCTTCTATAACTTAATACTGAGTATAAGTCATAAACATAACGATTAACGAATGTTTTTCTTTCAACACAAGTACACAATGACAACGTAATATTTACTGCAAGTCTGCAACTATTCATCCACAACATTCATTGCCTCGATAACTTTGTCCTCTCTCAAGATTACAAATAATTTTTTTTCACTAAAAGCAAAGTTTCAATGATCATAGACGTCTATCGCAGTACAAGGCATTAGCAGTTTTAACTTTTAAAAGGACGGGGCAAATATGAGCGGTTGTTTATATTTATATACCGCAACCGGTCAAACAACTGTTACAGTGATTGGCTCTCTAAAATCTAAATATGGAAATGACGCCTAAGGTGACGTGACCCGCACGTGACAACACGCTGCTGAATTCAATATGATTGGCTCGTGCATGAATGCCAACCATGATGCCACGCAGAGAGAAAATTGCATCAGATCAGTAGAGCGTAAACAGATTATTAGTACAGAAGCGCCGCGTTTGTGTCGCGTTTTATACGATGAAAATGACTTGCGAGAACAGCGAAAATTCTCTTGACTCGTCACTCACGTCAGAGGACTTTATTAAAACGAGGAGATAGCCAACGTGTTATCGTCAATCGCTTCAGTTGCCAGCGAGCTTTATTTAATCCAAGCAGAAGGCAACGAGGTAGCCAACGTGTTACCGCCAATCGCTTGACTTGCCAGCGAGCTTTATGCAATATATTAATTCCATGATTAAGTTCAGGTTTATATCTTTGAATAGCGAGGGATTCATGACGCAGAGTCTAATCAAACCAGATGTATAATGTCTGAACATGTTTTATGGTAGATAAATCTAACCATTTGTCCCTTTTGCTTTTCCAAGAATCCCTCGCTATTCAAAGATATAAACCTAAATGTAACATAGCATTTGTCTTTTAAAACTTTGCACTATCCTTGGATCACTAGTTAGTTGAATAGGTCAGTTAGACATCGCGCCACCCGGTATAATTTTAAAAGTTCTTTCAAATGAGACAAACAAAATTTATATTGCCAAATCCCTTGAGTGAATTATTAGATTTGAGTAGATTGCCACTGACTTTATTAGTGCTTCGTACTGCCCCCCAGTTTTAGGAAAACATCTTCATGGCTAAGAACACGTGATCAATTATTTAAGCCGTTATAAAACGTATTAGTTCGATGATTCTCAGTGTCATTCAAAGTTTTAAGACGCAAGAAAAAGTTTTAAGAAGAACTACAGTAAGGTCGTAATTCGCTTGAACGACATCGTGAATTCAATTGATATTGCTTTTTGTACGGCGGCCAATGTCTACCTTTTAATTTTGAACGGAGTATTAGGCCCATTCAAATGTACTGATTTCCGTTAAAATGTTTTTACCCAGATCCTTGCAGTGCTTCCACAGCGGATCACAAAATTAGGCCTAGGCTTAAAGTTAGGAATGCACTTCACGATTCTGATGTTTGTCTTTCATACATCTTTTGTTCACGTAATGCTTCTTCACAACAATTTTAGATTCTGGATGCGGTCGCACTTGAGTGTTGCTTGCAGCAATTGGAACCAAGACCTAAAGATCTTGAAAACGGCGATAATAGATTGATTTGGTGCAACCGTGTTCAATGCATTCGCCCTATCATACAAGTTTTGAAAAGTTTGATTTCAAGACCATCACAACAACAGAAAGAAAATGAGGCTAGATTTAATGCTCAACTTTTTGGAGAAAAATCTGCTCATATTGTACAAAACTGCAGGTGGGTACTTAACCAGTGGATAATTCTATATTCGGTCTTCTGGAGTGGGGTGTTTTTAATTACATGCATAAAAGTAAACAAATATTCAACATGCACCACTAATAAACCTGCCTATGAATTTAGATCTTGTAAAATGAACAAACTGTTCATTATTGAGCCCAACCAAAATGGGCAAAAATAAGGAAGGTGGGTGGGCATGTAGTGGTGATCCTGGGCTATTGATCTACCTTTAGAAATCTAAAACAGTAAGAGCAATTTTATCAACACTACTGCTTCTATAGTTAGCAGGACATAGAGGAATTTAGATCGGATATACACTAAAATATTACGTATTTAGGATATGTGAAAACGTCCAGGTCATGCTATGGGGTCAGATGATTATACCTTCGACTGCAATATTACTAGTATATTGAACTATAGATTACATTATATAAGATAGTCTTATAATAGTGAGCCATTCCATGCCAAACACATACCTAATTTCGCTGCCGTGATCGCTATATATTTATTAATGCCGGAATGTTAAATCTACATTGTTAAAAAACTGACATTACTCACTCAACCGATAATCACAGTAAATATTTTCATGGATCAAAACCATGCTATACGTGTACGTTGTATTTTGTAGAATGACGTGGATACGCCTGGATGTTGTACGCATGTTTATTGAACATACATGTCCACCCGGTCGGTCAACTCATCCAGCTGACGCACAGAACGCTTTTCATCTGTGGAAGGTAAAGCCTATTCTCCATTCCAAACTTGTCGTAACGAAACATAGCAAAACTTCCGACTTTGTTTTGGGAGCACTAGAGCAGAAATTCTAGTTCCAGTAGGTTTCTATAAGGTTGATGTCGAAAGCATCTTTAAGGGCTATCATAGGTTAATATGATCATTGGAATTCTTGCATGCACAAAATTTGCGCAAAACTGCAAAATCATAGTTTTCAATGTTAGAAAAAGCCATTGAAAACCAGAAAATACTCAGTATCAGTGATGGTCAAACTTAAGTGCAGATTACAATAATATTACAAGAGTGTGTAATGTGTAATTTGTAAGAAATTTACATAATTAATGCGCATTCAAAATTTTAGGTATTATGGGACTTTTGTTTCAGAATTTGCCTGGGAGTCAAGTTGTCAAAAATATTGACGTCAATCTTAATAACTAAATCATAGCTGTTAACAACTGCGCGGCTGACAGACCAACAAGATTTTTTGACAAATTTATCGAGAGGTTAAATAAGCATATTGAGGCATGTCTATTTTGAAGTTTGCTGTCATTACGGGATAGCCCGCGGTTGGTAGGGCTAAAGGAACAATCTACAACCACAGTTTTTAGAAAATTCGTATAAGCGCTCCCAAGATATAGGCGCATGCGCTTATATCCGGATATACGCGCATGCGCCTTTAAGTTATTAAAATCTGAGTGCATGAGATTGTTCAACAAATACTGAACGAAAATAAAGCACAGAAGGATAACTTTAATGAGTAAATAATGTTCTTACGGCATCAAATATTGGCTTCCAGTATAAAAATATCACTGCCATACGTTATTAGTTTTTATTATTTTATTGCTATTATTTATTACACTAGATATTGTTATCTTTCTATTAACTGTGATTAGTTGCTTATTTTGGAGGAGGACAGGAGTGCGCCTATACAGGGATTTTTATAGGCGCATGCGCCTATAAACGGCGATTTTCACTCGAAGAAACCTCGAAAAATCGTGAATATCCGCTTATATATAGGTGCATGCGCCTATATATGCGGGGGAATAGGGTGTAATATGCACTCAAGATTTAAATATTTGTTAGGCTTTAGGAGAGAATCCTGACTTTTCATCTGTCCATACTATGACGGTAATTGAGAGATTCCTAAAGGATTGCAGCGATAGAGTGAGCAAACGATTCATCAAGTACGTATTGAATACTGAACTTAAAAGTGTGTTTTATACAGAGTGACCCAAAAATAATGCTCCTCCCACTATATTTTGTAGTATTACTATGTTTGCTTTAATGGAAGTTTCAGGTTTATATATATTGTATGGAATAACTATCATATCATGCCAATACATTGATATTTGAATGATCAAAATAACCAACCGTTTGCCTTCTAGAATTATTTAAGGTGGCGACACCAATTTTGCAACTCGTTGAAATTATGGAAATTATGTTAAAAGTATTTCGAAACTTTTAGAAGGATTTTAAATTAAAGAGAATATCTACCTATCTTCTCTAAAGCTGATTATTTGTGGTCCTTATATCATCTTATTATCAACTCATAATAATATATCAACCCGAGTCCAGTATTTTTCGAATATTTTTCGAATATTTGAACATTCTAATTTGGAACAAAAATGTGTAAATTCCTTCCGAAGAAAGATTTTTATAGGGCGGTTAAAGAAGAACAGATGGGTTAGAAAAACGTTGGCATTTTAAAAAAATTTTCCGTTAAAGACCGTCTTCAGATTGGCATGGGTTCTTATGCTTAACCGAAGAAGGCGCTTGACCGAAACGTTTTTTCATGATACGAATTTATACGATTTTTTTAGATTTGATATCAGTCAGTGTGAGATTTGTAAAAGTCCTCTGCAAGATCCTGTTCAGATGCCATGTGAGCATATATGCTGTATGCCTTGCGCAAATGGTTGGTTTGAAGATCATAACGTATGTCCTGTATGCAGGAAAGAAGTTGGAGACGACTTCAAAATTATTATCAGTAAAAGATGCAGGTATAGTTCAGAAAAAATAATTAAGGCGAAATTATGCGTATATATACTACGAATTTCTGCATTACTTTTTTTTGGATATTATTCTCCTCTCCTTTTGTTTTCTCAGTACGAGCGTTAACTATCCTGGTATTCGTTTTTGACCTGTATACTTGCTTTGAACATGATTTCAATGTATCTTTATCGTACTTCTTGCGTCAATTAAAAATTGAATTGTACCAGAAATAGAAACCGCAGGTCAAATATCGCAAAGTACCAGTAACCCACTAGAAGGATTTTTTAAACTATGGCGCTGAAGGTGTTTTTTAGTGCCGAAAAATGTAATCCGGTGCAATTCTATTTTTTTGCTTAATTTACGAAAAAATCATATTTGGTAAATATTTAGACATACATTATATCTTCCCTTCTAATACAATAATCTCCGTGCATTCCCTATAAAATAGAAACTGCGCCAGTACAACAAGTTCAAAGCAAAGCCTTCAACCTTTCAGCATACGTACTAGCTTTGTCCTGGTCTTTTATGTCTGGGGTTTACAGCATGCTAACATTACTATTTAATCGGCGATACCTATTTTCTTTTAAAGAAATGCCCTTGAGATCTACAACAGTTTTCGTAATCGCTGCAAGTCATTCTTCATGGAGCTTGTCTCACTGTATTGCTTTGGAGAGCAGTTGCCAAATCCTGATCTAGTTCGAAAATTTATTAGCTACGTGATTAAGGACAAAAATAGGACTGAAGATTTTACACCTTTTGATGGACAAGGAATTGATGTCACACCTGTTATCAGATCTTATATTTTACAACAACTTCTGGCAATAAAGGGGAGGTATGTGGTAAAGCGCCCTATGTGTATTTAAATTATAATTGTTAAAAAGTATTAACGTGTAGCAACTTCTTGTCACAAGGGATGTTTTCATAGATGAGAGAGAGAGCGAGCGATGTAGGATCGTCGAACATATTGCTAACAATTTTTTCTCTAACATGTTGTTAACAATTTTTTCCAGAGAAAAAGAGGTATATGAACATTTAGAAGAATACCTTCATCGTGCCAGTGGTTTAGCAGAACAAAGAGAACATTTGATTGAAGTTTGCGTATTGTGTATACATTGTATGGAGGTATCCTGATAAACTATATACTTGATCGGTCATATTGCATTTTATTACGAGTATAGGACCTCTGCAATCACAACAAATTATTTTCCAAGGAACCTGGAACAAGTCAAAATCACCTTATATATATGAGTCCCCATAATGAACAGAGATATATGGGAGTAGGCATTCTAATCCATATATTAATTCACTAGCTCATGATCAGAAAATCAAAGGTATAAATAAATCAAATCACGAGAAGTTGGAATGTCTTGCCTTGGGGCAGGTGCGATTATCCTTTAGTTGTTTCCGAAAAAAACTGTTTATCTATAAATTTAAAGCATTAAATATTAACTACTTACTAACTGAGCGTGAGGTCTGTACGGTAAAATGTCAAGCCGAGGTCTTGCTGTATTGACCGAGCGATAGCGAGGTCAATACAGCAAGACCGAGGCTTGATATTTTACCGTACAGACCGAACAGTCGAAGTTAGTAAGTTGTTTATTATATGGCATTTCAGACAACAAAAAACAATTCATTTTGCCAAAAATTGGTCACCCGAGGGCAAAGTACAAAGTCCGAAACTCAAAGCCGGTCATTTTTAAATGTAAAAATAATTTCAATGATACAAATTTGTCTTAGTTTTTTACAAATTTATCTAATCTTAGCGTAGTAAAACTACTCTACAGTACCATTTATAGAATAAAATATAAAATTCATAGAAAATATAGTGATATTGAGCCATCCGATCAAAGACAAAAACAACTTTGCATGTTCGAAAAAAACAAATATTCTTGACTCTTTTAGCTAAAAACATCGTAAAATTTACCTTAATATTTCGACTTGAGCCAACAAAACTTGATTTTATCCCTTGTAGTCATCCCTTTTCCGTATTTTCCGTTTATTTTTCATTGTTTTAAATTATTTTCAAGGATTTTTTTATGCTTTTATTGGTTTGAAATGTGTTGAAGTCGTCGCAGGGCAATAAGAATACCGTATTGCCCGGTATTACCTACCGGGGGCAATACGGGAAATTCCGGACCGCTCAGGAACCAATCAAATTGCGCGATACACCAAAACAAATGCTTGCCATATAATAAATATATCTTATTAGATGTTTTGGTATGTAGTATCGCTGTATATTTTTACGAGTTGTGCCGTTACAAACAACGAGTAAAAATGTACAGCGATACTACATACCAAAACATCTAATTAGTTATTTATTATACAACTGCTTTATAAAGTATTTTTTATTGAGAAGAAAAACCGGTCAAACCGGTTTTCTACTATACAAACAACCAAGTATCCAAATATCGCTGTATATTTGTACTCGTTTTTAGCGTTATTTGGACACTTTTGAACACAGTTGTATAATAAAATTCCATATTCAGTATTCGTCGTTTGGCATTGCAAAAGATTGTAACGAGTATAAATTATATGGCGGCGAAACAATAAAGGATGAACTTTCGAGAATTTTGAGATTTCAAATATTAAGTTAACACGAATCAGATTATATAGCAAAACAAACCGAACTTCTTGCATAACCCTTTGTCTCACCATGAGGGGTTAAAGAAGCTAGGGGATAGCCACAAGTATAGAACTCTTGCTGCTTTGACTTTTCCAAAAGTTATGAAGCTTAACTATAAAACATACTTTAATATTGATTTCTTTACCAAGGATGTGGAAACAGTGAAATTATTAAAAGCGAAGGAAGCTGGGGAAAATGCACAAGTCTCATTGGCTAGCAGAATACTGGTTAGAACGTTACGGACTATTAATGATACATCTTCACCAAACGCTCTTACTATCAATTGTTTTAAAGATATAGCTGCCATAAGGGCTGCATTGGATGTCATTTCTACATATTTGGACGATGACTTCGCTGCTAATGTTGAACGTTTGTCAGACCTTTCAAAGTGCCTTGAAGCAGCAAAACATCTATGTAGTAATTCAAGCCGATCTGCTATTCAGTTGTTTCTATTAAAGCAGTTAGTTCGCCACGACCCAAATGGGATTGATGCTGTTAAAGAAAGATGTAAGAGAAAGGAACTTAAATGGATTCTGCCGCCACAGTCTGAGGTAATACAAAATAGTTTTACTTGTCTAACGACTAACGGTTATGTTAATAGAATGTCTGAGTTCTTATCACGAACTCGTGTGCAAGCATATATGCATTGCATGTACTGTCAATGATCCAGTAACCGTCCACTGTCTAATAAACGCCTCGTTCGATGGGGAGGCCTTTATATATAAGATTAAACGCTTAATATTACATTAAATAAACTATTAAACTAAGACTATTGTTCACTCTATTTGTAAGCTGCTGTAATTGGAAACTGTACCTCGTAATTCGCGGTTTGCAACCCCAGCCACAGAAAACAGATTTTTTCGGCTAACACAGGGTTTAGATTCATCACTAAAACACTCGCGAATTATTTAGTTTACAGTTGAATTGATTTGGTTTTGTGGAAACAACCACAATTACTTATTTGCGAACGCTTTCATCAGCTAGTTAACACGGATTCTCATTGTGCAAAATAAATGTGGTGCCATGCAAACTTACCTGGTGGTTTTTTTTAATGTTACAAAATTTAGCAGATTGTTTTTGAAGGAATTTGTTGCGAAGCAAGCAAAACTTTTGTCAAAATATTTTCTTAAATTGGTTAATTGTATAATATGGTTATTTGTGCAAAACCGTTCCTGCTGTAAAATTGCATCGGCGTAAAACAAAGAATTAATGAACAAATAGACCGTGCCCATGCAGACCGCGCTTAACCCTAAAACTATGTCTTTCTCCGTAAATCCAACCCTATAACAATGCATGTGCAACCGGCTATGGCTGTCCTACTACTACATATAAAAAAACTCGTCAGTTAAAGGCACTTTTTTAAATAGTACGCATGTAAATGTTCTGAGTAACTGTCCTTCCAACCAAACCTGTTGAGCAAGTTTGTCTTATTTCTGTCTTATTTTTAGGAGCAAGATAAGACTCCAGATACTTTCATCGTTCATCATGAGAATTATTACACTGTGCGAGAGGCTTTTGGCAAAGCAATACTTACATCTAACATCGATGACCTAAATGTAGTCGTTCGGGTGAGTATAATTGTTATTGTTTATAGTACAACATGTCTATTTATTCGATAAGGCTTGCAAGTGCTCATATAGTTATCAGAAACCAAACCTGTTTGCGCAATAAAATACTCCGCTGCCTTCTTCACCAACCGTAAGTACAGATCATATAAGTAAAAGACCACACCACCATTTTTTCGCTATGTCTGACTCTTATTTCATTGGGGAACTTTAACTGCACTGTAGCTTCTTTGAGCTAGGAAAGAATTAATACTTGGAGGGGAAAGTGGTTATTCTCTTGTAGGATGTCCTGCGGGTCTGTAAGGATCAAACTACCTGAAAAATACAAGCCAAATCTCCAGACAAATGAAGTTTGATCCTACAGACCCGCAGCATATCGTGAATAAACGCTACCTATACACTGACTGGAACCTTGCATTCAAGATAATATTCTCTTGTAGTACTTTATCATGATGAAATATATATTTCACAGGATTTACAAGCTCAAACATCCGCGCGTTCTTGTTACGTTTTACTGGCTCTGTTTCGTGAAATAACGACAAGCTTTTCACATGTGAACAAAGAAGATAGAATTCCTGCTAAGGTAGGTTTTCGCTCGTTTATTATTCCACCTGTTAATGTGATATATCATTGTATTTTTAGTCAGTCGTGAGCGGGCGGAATCCTAGCCTTCTCTGTAATTTGATTGGTTGTGGCAGCGGACGGAATTTTACGACATTTTGACCACGGCCCCGAATATTAGGCTGGGGACTTTCAAAAGGAGGGAAGACAATTTCCAAACCCTAGAATATGCTTGGGTTATATTAAAATTGACAGGAACGAATTCTATATGATTACTTAAGCAATATCAAAGCGTAGGTTCATGCAGCTAAAATTTTATGATTAATGCGAAATAAAATCAAATATAAACTATAGAACAAAGTTCATTCTCTACAAGATGCAAACGTTACATGACTGGTAAATAACAAAATTTTACTTACCAAAACGTGAAGAAGTGATTTTCCCCGAGCCGGCGCGAAGCGCCGTGCGAGGGTACTAATTCCGCTCGGAGATTTACACCCGGGTATGTGAAAACATTGTGGAATGCAAAGTCGTCCGCCATTTTGTTTTGTCATGGACGGGACTCGACCTTTTCGTAAGTTATGCGCATGCGCAAGTTCAAGCCGAGAGAAGACTTCCATCTTGCAAACTTTTTTCAAAAATAGTTTTGCACTCATTTTATAAGTAAGTCTCTATGTAAGTAAGCTTATATGTTAACTCTACAAAACAAAAGGAAAAATTAACAAGAGGAGAAACAGTCGAAAGACCGAAAAAGGAGCGTTTTAAACAGGCAAGTGTCTATTTTGCTGTTTTTTTGCATGTTTGCTTTCATGCTTTGTCGATTTTTTAACATAGCATGCAGTATAGTTTGTGAATTTGAAAATGTGTAGATCATTCTGTGTGGTCAATACAACATTGATTGATCTTTAAGAGTTGATTTTAGTATTGATTCAAATATGTTATAGAAAAATAAAAGAAACATTAAATCTCAAGTGCGAAGTATAAAAATACTCCTCGAAAAGCAGTTGAAGTTTTTTGAAAATTTCGAAACGTTTTGTGCAAGTCTAAGGTTGAATGTTACAGTAAATCAAAGCTAAAAGAGTACATGATACCCACTTTATATAGTTGGGCAATTGATAATTTTATAGTTAAAAACAAAATAATATTTTGTACAAATTAAAATATAAAAAATATACAATGTTGCGTGTTACCAATACCATGGTTACATATTCGTCGACACAGTTCTTCGTGTTACAATAACTTTTGGGGAGTAAATTGTTTGGTTCAAATGGCGAGGGGATTCTGCATGCATGTATTTCTAGTAGAGTTTATACTTAGCCATAAATACACACAAGCGTTGCTAAGGTCTATGCCGAAATATACACAGCTCGATAAAAAATATACAAGTGTCAATCGAATGAGCAGAAGTCAACATATAGGAAAATAACGTGAACATTCTAAACATCCAAGCATTGGACTATACACAGGATGAGAAAAGCAGCGAAAGTTGAAGCTTATTTGCCACAAATTTTATCAGAAAACGTCTGTATCTAAACATACTTTTTAATATAAGCATATACTTGACTTTACACGCTATAAACGAGGGAAACACAAAAGGTTAAAAGTCATTACACGTGATTAAGAAATTATCTAGCTACAATTTGCATAAAAGAGATTATTTTTTTGCGGTCCGGTATCCAGTTAAATGCTGCGTTTTGATTGGCTAACGAGCAGTCCGGTATCCTGCTATCCGGACCGGATACCGGACCGTTGCGTGAGCAAAACAAAACAAAACAAAATTTCGCAAATATTCAAGGTTTTAAATGCTATTTAAAAAAACGATTTATGATTGTTTTATAAACTTTACACCAAAATGTACAGTGAAGACGATAGTCACAGTGAAAGTGAATTCTATTACCCAGACGAGATGGAAAAAGAAAACAACTTACAAATTGTACAAATTGCAGTTTCATAGTACAAATTTGATTTCTTAGACCGCTAAAAATAAAAATGTTATTTAATGGCTTAGCTCGGTCCGGATAGGGAATACTGTGCCCTCAGTCGTGAAAACGGCCTTCGGCCTCGGGCCGTTTTCACGACTTCGGGCACAGTATTCCCCTATCCGGACCTCGCAGCCATTAAATAACATATATATATTTAATAGCTCTTAATGGATAAGGCGGGGTAATATTGTAGGCCGTAGGATGAGCATCCAAAAGATGCTTAGAAAACAGATTCCGTTGCACCCCTCGTGGAACTACATAATTTTCACATGAATCAATAGATGAAAACCTACTTTATCAGAATCCGTTGCTCCCCAAGCGAAACAGGTGCACAATTGGGAAAAAAATCCCTCCAAAGTTTGCTATTTTCGCGCTTCGAAATATTCAAACCGCCATTGTTTTGGTAGCAAATACGCATGCGCATGTCAGCCAAACTCGCACTGCGCACGCGCAGATAGGAAAAATGGATTTTCCCTGTAGGTTCGAAGTGGAAACACGCTTAGTTATGCAAAACAATCATGGCTGAAGATATTTATAAAACTCGAATATCCTCATGTTTTATGCATTTTGATGGCGTTACGGAGCGACTTTGCAAAGTTACACGCCAAAGGCTTAAGAAATTTCTTGAGTGTAGGTCTAAATGGGCCAAACTTAAATGTCAACAAGCTGAAATAGCTAAGAAATCGTACGAGAACATCGATGACGGATCTGTCAATTCATACATGGAGAAGAACCCTGACAGCATTAACTTAGAATGGTACCATCATATGAAATGCTGGAAGAAATTTTGTGATGAAGAGAAGATCCGTAGACAACAGAGAAAAGAAGAAAAAGGAGAAGGAACTAGCTCTAAAACTGTAACTTCTACCGAAGAACCACATATGTGGAACACTGGAAGTGGAGCCAATAGAACCAAGGCGAAAAATTACACGTCAATCAGTCGCAGAAGCTAACAAGACCCTGCCTAAAAGAAACGAGCATGTACTCCCAGAGATATGTATTATTTGTGGAAGAGACGCCTCTTGGTTCTCATTAGACAACATTCTCAGGTTTGGTTTTAAAATATCTTGAATTGTGATCAATTAAGTTTATTTAGGGTAAAGTAGTTTCTAATGCTACAAACATCCAACCTTGTTATTAGCAGATATTTAGTTTAATAATTTTGTTTCACACCAGGTAACTAAGAAGAGAAGAAGAACCCCACTCATGTTGGCAGAAACAATTGATGCTGGCCTTCTACGTACAGCTGCCGAGAGAAAGAATGATGAACGGATACTTGTGCAAATCCGGGGGAAAGACTGTGTAGCACTGGAAGTCCACTATCACAAAGTTTGCTACTGCAATTATACAAAATTTCTCACCAGAGAGACGAAGAAGCAATCGGAGACTGAAAGATATACATCAGTGTACGAGAAGTCTTATGATGTCTTCTGTAAGAAAGTAATCGAGACGGAGGTCATCGGAGAAATTTGCTGGAGAAATTTGTTATCATTCCTAAGGACACCGAGAATGTGGATGCATCTAAATATAGAGCTTTTAAACTCAAGCAACGACTGATGAAAAGTTATCCCCAACTTGTGTTCTGTGTACCGAAAATGAGAAATGTTAGTGAGATCGTATATGTGGAAAATTTGGATTCTTCTGAAGTGGTTGAGGAACATATGTCAAATAAGTCTGAAAACAACGATGAAGACTTTGATTAAGAGAGCTGTACCATTGATGATGATGATCTGAATTCCAACACAGAAACTGAGGGAAATTCTAAATCGTTCCTTGTTATTCTAGATAGTGGCTAAATACCAACTTATGTCACAATATAATATATGTAATAGTTCAAATACGAGAAGTAGAACTTTACCAGACAAAAGCCAGGACAGCTTATTGTAGAATACATGCAATCTCGTTTTGAGCGTAGGCCCTTGGCCAGGATCCAATAAGTGGGATTTTATTGCACTGATGAAAATCTGGGATCAAGGATGAAAACATTTTTTTTCAATTATAGATAGTTATGATGAAATTATGATTTTATATTTCCTCCCAATTTATCTTTTTTTATGATGAATTTTGAGTTGTTGCCTGGGACATGTTTCTTTCACAATTAAAGGTCCTTCACTGGTGCAGTCTGGCTTCGTCGGTTGGAACAGATGGTTGGAAAAGATGGCTGGAACGAATGGAAAAGTTGGTCCAAATCCAAGATTGGTATCCATAGAATATACTTAAGCGATGGATGGAACACACAATTTAAGAAGCACCAAACATATCTTGCATAGTTATTCAATAATACATTAAAGATTCAATCAGAGGTTTTCCTAGGAGTTTATATAAATATCCCTTAAAGCCCGGGACAAACTGGGAAACATTGTTGCGCAAAGATATTTGTCATATTATTTGTCTTATCAATGTTTCGGTATGTCATATTGTCCTACCAGCATTTGCAAACAGAGAAAGAGTGTTTCGTCAAATGTTTCTGAATTTGGTACGAAATATTTTTGCTTTCTGGGAAGCAAATTTTGTTTCTGCAATAAAAGCCAATGTTTCCAGATGTGGGAGACAGGGAAACATTTGAACAAACATTGAAAATCACGAATATTTCCGCGACAATGTTTCTTACGTTTGGCCAAGGCTTTAGTTTAGCGAAATATTTAATTTGTTCCTTGATCGTGTGAATTGTATGTATATTTATATATTCTCCGTACACAAATTTGTATTGAATTAGGATGTTAATAAGTAGAATTGAAACAATAGCCAATGAATTGAAGTGATTTAGCATATGAGCAAGCAAAATGTACAATGTGTTTTAAACAATATTTAATGTGTGTGTATTTATTCGTTAATATTACAAGGTTTGATCTCTATTCCGTGATTTTATTTTGTTGTTTTTACGGGGGAAATCGGGGAAAACCCACAGGGAAAATCCATTTTTCCTGTCTGCGCGTGCGCAGTGCGAGTTTGGCTGACATGCGCATGCGTATTTGCTACCAAAACAATGGCGGTTCGAATATTTCGAAGATGGGATTTTTTTCCCAATTGTGCACCTGTTTCGCTTGGGGAGCAACGGATTCTGATAAAGTAAGTTTTTATCTATTGATTCATGTGAAAATTACGTAGTTCCACGAGGGGTGCAACGGAATTGCATCTTTTGGATGCTCATCCTACGGCCTATTGTACAGTTTACATAATTGGTGGATAAAACAGGAGAATAATGGATACAAATGGAATATGTTTACACTAACCATTCCGACTATTCATTTTTTCGTACGAAAATTATAGATATAAATTATATTGATCAACTTCGCTCGTAAAAGCGATGCAATGTGTTTTACACAGACCAACGCATGCTTATATAATAGCGTCATGCAGTCGTGCTGTCTTTGACTTGGGTGATCGATTATATATCCATTACATGATTCCTCGCAAAGTCTTTGAACTTCATATCCGACTGCTTGCGGATACATCGCTTCCAATAAACTGAGTATCTCACCACAAAATCATATAGGTTGTAGACATTCCATCGTTGCTTTAGCAGTTGAAAAATGACGCTCAAACAAGTCTGTGAGATATTTATATTAACGCCTTGACTAGTGCGGGGCATCCACAAAATATGCTGAACTCAGCAAAATTATTGTTTATTCGTCCGAACTTGCCTGGTCTTGTTCTTTGACGTCATGCATACATAATGAGTGACGTCATTGCATATTAATGAAGGTTAAGAGATTCCAAAGGAGTGGAACCATGTTGCATAATTAATTAATGACATCATTACATCCTTAATGAGGCCCTGCTCCACCCAACCGACCCTGCTCCACTTTTGCTCACCCCAAAAATCCGGCCTGAACGGTACCTACTATACCAGTCCAGTAGTATAAAGTAAATTACAAGATGTTTTTTTTTCTGCATCTCACTCGGTTGAAATTGATGTAGAAGGTTAAGGTGGATGGATATTCCGAGTGGATGGTTAACGCTTGGCAACTGGACTCTGTAGCTCAGTGGTCAGAGCGCTGCACCGGAATCGCAGGGCCGCAGGTTCAATTCCTGTCGGAGGACTTAGAGTTGCATATTTTTCGCAACCGTTCCCGTTCAGGTCTAAAATATTGTATATAATAATTCACTCCGAATATCCATCCACCTTAACCTTCTATACCAGTAGTATAGCCCACTATTCCCTGGAGTGACATCAAATCGCTCCCCTTCCTTGAAAAATCTAAACAAAATATAAACCCTTATAAAATACCATAGAAATAGAAATAGAAATGCATAGAAATTTGAACAAAAATTTTGATTTATAGGTTTTGGAAAAGCTGAGGCAATATATTGCAGGGATTCAGTGTTTACCAAATGATGTAAGTTAAACTAGCTTTGTATTAAAAGTACATTAATATAATTTTTTTGTTAATGAAGAATCAATACTGACCTCACGACTTTTCAAATTCTTTTTTGCACTTCAGCCGTATCATATAACGTACGGTAGAATGTTTTTGTGTCAAATTGTTTTTGTTACTTCCTGTCCGAAATAGTAAAATATCTGCCTGACACATTAGCCATTTAAGGGCTATTTTGCAAAATGCACTGGCAAGAACTATTTTCTGAACTAAAACTTCCCTTATATTCTTACTTTAATTAATTGCTTTAGTTGAGATGTTATATATAATATACCAAAGGCGTTAATTGTAATGATTTTAAACCCTGTGAAGCACGTTTTTGGTTTATTGATTTTTTGATCTTTTCTTTTTAGTTAAAGGGACTAGCTGGAAATTTTCTGACAAATTTTGAAAAAGCTAATGGCCAACTTCTACAGCTAAGTCATCGTCAATCTGGGAATGACAGGCGGCTAAATGAAGTCTTGGTTCATTTCCTTATCGTCATGAAATGTTTGCCCCAGAATCGGTTGCTGCAACCTCTAATGAATCTTGCTTTAAATCCAGCTTTGATGATGGTAAGAATTTTAAGTGACATGCATTTATTATCTGAGGTCATGCATATTCTATTATTTTGAGAAAATTTATCCTCTTAATCATAATTTGACACAAACGACACGATATACCGTTCAATAACACAAATGACACGATAGACCGTTAATTGTCTAGCTGAAAAGCTTGCTAGACCAAGTCCAAGTTGTTTGGGACCATGCACTGTCGAGCAGAGGCCCTTCGTCAGGAAATATTAACATTGAGATGGTGGGTAAACATACACGTGTTTGTTCCAAACCACAAAGCCTATCACATTACACCAAGATAAACCAATCAAGTAAAGTTTGAAGGCTAACTTGGAATAATATATTAAATATTAAAAGCTACTGCACTTGTTTTCCGTTTTAAAACAAAGCTTGTATAGAATTTGTATAGAAAAAACTGAAGTTTTCCTCCATTTAATTTTATTCTGATGTCGTTACTTATATGGATTCTCGCGTCGAAGGCGACGCATGAGTTTCCCTCCACACATTAACGGTGAGTTCTTTCATGGGAGTGGAGACCAATCCTTGAGCGACAAGCTCGGCTGCAGGTGCTGCAGATGAACGAGGCGGATACAGCAGTGTCGGTGGAGCTGGCCTTCCTCCTAGCCCTTTCATCCTTGAGATGTTTGGTCCTATTCTCCTCAAACGTCCGCACGCCCTCACAGCAGATGTTACGGCATGTTGCGCGCGCTTGAGCAATCCCTTCCAGGCATCAGGGCAGATTCCACATGCCCGAAGATTGTCTTTTAAGGTGTCTTTGTATCCAAGCCTCGGTCTTCCTACTGCTAGCTCTCTTCCCGTTTCTCAATTGGCTGAAGAGAACCGCTTTCGGTATTCTAGAGTCTTCCATTCTGGCAAGATGTCCTACCCAGCGATGTGCCTTGATGACCTGGCTTTCCACACTGGGGACATCACAACGTTCCAAGATCTCAACATTAGAAACCTTGTCCTGCCACCTAATACAACAGATTGATCTCAAACAAAGTTGTTGAAACTGTTCCCGGAGCTTGATATGGCGGCGGTAGGTTGCCCAAGTCTCACAGCCTTACAATAGGGAAGTAAGAACCACTGCCTTGTACACTTTAACTTTTGGGCATTGTTGATGGTAACAGCCGGGTTTGAGTGACTTTTATCTGGGGCGGGTTGATACATGACCTCCGTCTTCTTTATGCTGATTGTCAAGCCAAACCTTTATGATGCACGAGCGAACATGCTTGTTATTATCTGGATGTCGTCGAGGGTGTGGTCGACTAAGGCGCAATCGTCCGCATACTGCAGGTCGCGAATCAGCATTGACAGCGTCTTAGATTGAACAGGCCGCCGTCTGATCGAAACTGTATGCACACACCCTTATCCAGGTCACATAAGGCATCCAGTAGCATGAGTGAAAACACGATGGAAAAGAGGGTTGGTGCAAGAACACAACCTTGCTTAGTCCCATTGGTAACAGGAAATGGATCGGATTTTTCTCCACACTCCTGAACTCGAGCCAGCTTCCCCTCGTGAAAGGACCTGATGATCGCTACAAGTTTTCGCAAGATTATCCAAAGGCCGCCATCGCGATTAACGTTGTCAAAAACCTTTGTAAGGTCAATAATGATGTCGTTACTTAGCGCACAAGAACAACAAGACAACAGTATACAGGGTGCCCCATTTTGCATTATTACTACGTTAGCTTTGATAGAAGTTTCAGGTATTTATATTGGATGGAATAACTATCATATCATGTCAATACATCGATATTTGACTGATCACATTAACCAACCGTTTGCCTTCCAGAATCACTTGGCGATACCAATTTTGCAACTTGTCCAAATTATGCAAATTAGATAAGAAGTATTTCAATGAGATTAGAAGGAATTTTTAAAGAGAATGTCTACCTATCGTCGCTAAAACTGATGATTTGTGATCCCTATACTAAAGCTTTCGTTTCATGTAAAAATTAGTAAAATGGAGACAAAAGCCCTGGAAGGGTGAGGAAAATGCTCAGAATTGTCTGTTTTCCACTCCATTTGCCCCAAATAAGCAAATTCAGTGCATTTTCCTTTCCCTACTGGGGCCTCTGCCTCGTTTTGATTAATTTTTACATTAAGCGAAATCTCGATCTTATGGACAATAAATCATGAGTTTTAGAGTAGATAGGTAGCTATTTTCTTTACTATAACTCAATTCCCATAATTTGGACAAGTCGCAGTAGGCAAATGGTTAGCTATTTTAATTAGTCAAATATGAATGGATTAATTACTTATATATTAGTTATTCAATCCAGTGCAAAAATTTAAATCTTCGATGAAAGCTAACAAAGTAATACCGCGAAGTAGAAGGCGGGCAAATTGTTTAACAGATTATATTTTGACGTATGATCTGTTAAACAACCTACAACGATAAGAAAGAACACTTTCCTCCTGCATGGCAAGATCTTGTCTGAAAAGAGAAAATATATAAAAGATGATTTAGTTTTTACTTGAGAGAGAGATGTCTTCGATTAACCCTGCTCACTTATCAAGGCCTTTTAATTGAACCTGTGATCTCCCTTATTCCATTGTACGCTGATAATGCACAACATATGTACATTCCGAAACGCTACAATATAAATTACTATTGGTTATATAGAATGCTTTTATTCCCACAATGCCTCATGATGATGCTCCTGAAGTTATGCAGGCACTGACCGATGGCCGATGGTATGGTAAGTCTGCAACTTTCATACAACCTGAAGTAAGAAGCGACGTTAATTTCTGGGGGAGGGGAAATGAGCAACGGAGACTCGTCACCTTAATGGACTGCTGCTATAAGTCCGCGACTTTAGGATGCAAGGATTCTGAAAATATTTAATTGATTATTTTACTTTTTAGAGTGCCCAAATGGACATCGCTATGTTATTACAGAGGTAAGTACTGTAACTTACAGTATACCTGAGTGTTTGTAGGATCAAACTACCTGAAAAATATGACAAGAACTTCGACGTTTCGAGCGAAGGCCCTTCGTGGGTCGGGAAAAAAACATGTGCTTTTATAGCGATTACCAAAGCGATTACTGTACGCGATAAAAGTAAACCGGTCAGATGGATTTAGTCAAACCACAGTGTTAACAAAATATGGAAATCACATTACAGAATATATTAATATCAAAGAATAGGTGAAAAAGACATGAATACAAGAAGTATATGAAACTATGTATGAGAAGAGGTCAGATGTAGAAATTTCGTCAATGTCTGCTGAATGTCAGCCACGGACAGATAAGAATTAAATATAAGAAAAGCGCTCGTTGACAGCGTATGGGTGAATGGTGCCAAGTTGGGAAATGAGACGTATTTCTTCTCTTTTGCGGCTATCATTACTACCTGAGTACCTGATGTGGGACAGAGGGCTCGAATTTTCATATCCGAAACACTGTGATTGCTACTGTTGAAATGTCTGGCAACAGGTTAGTTAGCATCATTGTCGATAACAGCACAACGATGCTCACCAAACCTTGTCCTCAACATCTGGAAAGGAGATGGAAATGAGAAGCATTTTCTCCAATGTGGCTATCCCACCCCATTCATAGACACTGCCTTTCGAAGGCCCGATCTGAAACCCTTAGTGTCCCTGTGTCCAATGTTCCTAATAACAAAATTCCCCTAGTTCTGACTTAGCGTCCCTTCAATTTTACAGTAAGAGATGTCATTAGGAAGAGATTTCATATATTTAAAAAGGTCCCTGAAACATCTTCCATTTTCTCCTATAACCCCTTAGCCTCTTTACGACATCACAAAGATAACCGTGAAACCCTAGTCCATAACTCCCTACCAAATGATTCGTCTTCACCTAATGGCACGTTTCCTTGTGGTATAGGTCAATGTAAAACCTGTAACTTTGTAGATTCTTCAACTATTATATTATGTCGGCACCAACATCTAAATTTAACATCAAGCAATCTCATCTACTGCATCTTATGCAGTAAATGTGGCATGCTTTTTACATTGGTGAAACTGGAAGATGTTTGAGGACAAGGTTGCGATAACGATGCTAAATAACCTGTTGCCATGCAGACATTTCAATACTGGCAATCACAGTGTTCCCAATATGAAAATTCGAGTCATCTATTCCATTTCCGGTGGTAATGATAGCCGTAAAAGACACGAAATGCGTTTCATTTCCCAACTTGGCACCATTCATCCTCACGGTATCAACGAGCTATTTTCTTACATTAAACTCTTATCTGTTCATGCCTGACATTAGCAGAATTTCTACATCTGATCATTCATATCTTTTTCATCTATTCTTCCATATTAATTCCCGAGCCAACGGCGCGAAGCGCCGTTCCGGGCGATAGCCCGGTGCGAGGGTACTAATTCCGCTCGGCTATTTATTACACCCGGGAAAAAAGGAAAGCTATGGGAAATCTAAAGTTAATCAAGTTTTGCGGGCGCATGGCTATGTTTCATGGGTGTGATGGGTGGTCATCTCACTGACCTTTGTTAGAAGTGGCCATGGAATGAGCGAATTATAAAAAAACATGAGTATCAGTACGTCTGAATTATAACTTATATATCGCTTTTTGGGACTTCAGGAAAAGCGGCGGAACGAATTTGCCGTTTATACTTTATAAAAAGATAAATAGAGATAAGTGGTCGAAAAAATATTACAAGTTTCTTATAATTGATGTATTTTAATATAGCCCTAAAATGTTGTTACATAGATTTTCATTTGATTCCAAATAAAATATCCTATATTTTATGTTTTCAAAAAGTTCGAAATTAAAAGGAAAGCGAAATCATTTCACGAGAGAATTTGTATATTTTCATCTGATTTCATTTCAAAAACTAATTGCGACCAGCAAGCGAGCACCAGCGAAGCTTGCTGGGAGCATCCTAATCTGGGATTTCAGCGGAAAGTTTTCAGTGGATAAAACGTTTTCAGCAAATTTTTCCGCTGGAAAAATTTTTTTATACCCATTGCGGGTTCTTTTACCATATATGGGCGAAAAGCACGCGTGCAAACAACGGTTTGTTATTTTGATCTTCGATCGAGAGTTTATGTAAATTTGCAGGTGAGTATTTCGGTTATTTTTCAGCGTTTTCATCTTTTAAAGACGGTTTTGTCTTAAGCAAATGTGAAAAGTAGTATTTAAGACTAATGCTATTACTTTATTCTTTTATTATTCCTACAAGAAACAAACATTTCAAAAGCCTAAAGTAGAGCGATTTGAGCGATTGATCATTGACTCTGTGTCATTGATATTCATATTGATATTATAAATTAACCGTTTGAATTGTCGTTTATAAATTGCCAAACGTGGTAATAAGTTGCCAAACTATTTGTAAATATACCAGTCGTGGTTTGTCCCACTGTGGACTTTTGTGAATTTAAAAATGAAATAATAAAACTAGATTTAAACAAACAACATGACTTTATAGGTCTCCAAAAACAAACACCACCTGTCTTACACCCGTTTTTAATATATTCAAGTGTTTTAATTTTGATATAAGTTTAAAAGGAGACGTGCAAAGTGAGGGTAGCCGAGATATATTGCCCTTATTGGCCTGTTTGATTGAGCGATTGGCAAGAAAAGGGTTGCAACCACATGATGTGGATGGGCAAGGTGACTGTTTGTTTCCATCAGTTTCCCATCAGTTATTTGATAGGCCAGATCATCACATGGAAATTCGTATAGCTGCAGTCCATCATGTATGGTGTTATCCTGAACAATATATTGAATTTGTTAATACTTGTGTGCATACTTATTGCCTTAAACTATCTTGCAAAAATGTCAACACATGGTGAATGGTGTGATAATATCATTGTACAGGCCACTGCAAATTCATTTAATTGTGTAATTAACATAACTGAGATAAAAAGGACTTGTTTCACGTGCATCTGCAGTACGTATTTACAACCACTGATCTAGTGTTTACAACTGCATGTCATCACGGTAAGATTCGTTTATTTTATAAAATTCGGCTTTGCGTTGGAATTTTATCGACAACATTTCCTTGCATATTTATTCCTTTTTAAATTAAAAGTACTGTTAACCCCTGGTTATGCCTAGTTTATCAATAAAAGGCAGTTTAGTTTTACAAACTTTTCGAAACGTTTTAGTGATTTAAACATTAATTTGAAGCTTATAGAATGCATAAGAACGTACCTACTGCATATCTCTCATATTTCTATTGCTAAAACAACTAATTTTATTTGAAACAATTTAATGAAACAATTAGATCAATTGGAAGGAAGCTATCTCTCTTATAATGAACTTTATTGCAGCAATTGCAACGGTCTTCTGAAATGAAAATACCTCAAAATTCATAGAATCATCAACTTTATGTTGCATCATCTCCCTCATAAAGCTCTTCCAAGGTTTTGATCTGCGGATGATAAATACAACACTCTTGGCAAGCAACACATTGGAAGTGACATGGCTTCTTAATAAAGTTGCCACATCTAGCACTTCGTCACAAGGAGGAGTTTCATCCCTATAAACAAAAAATAATTGATGTCTAAAAGCCTTAGACTAGTGAAATAGTTAGTATTCCAATCCGTTAACCAAAAGAATTTGCCTTTCAACATCTGTTGAGATTGACGTAATTTCTTCATCATCACTGCTATCACTCGCAACTAATATCCATGGGTCACTGTGCATAATTCCTGAAGATGTCTGTGGTATCCTTCGGTTAAAAAGGAAATAAATTATTGAAAGAATTAGTAACATGGATACATTTCATTTAATTGGCTTGCAATTAAATATGCATACTTTCAAACATTTTGTCAAACACATTTGTTGGCAAAATTTTTTCATCAATTAATTCAAAGTGTATCTTTCTCAACATAACAATTATGCATATTTTACAAAATATTTTACAAAATGACAGGTTCATTGACAAAAACAACCATGAGAGTTTGATGAGAGATATCAATTGTAGATTGACATTGACTGGAGTGTAAAAGTCTTAAATAAAACAGGCTTTGAAAACCTGTCCAGCATGCTTTTAGTTGGTAGTCCATTAAGAATGATGACAGAAAGGAAAAGGGTCCATTTCATCATTATATTTATAATATGGACTTACACTAATATTGGTCAGTTTGTGTTCACATTTTCCTTAGAAATTCCTAGCAACTGCTTTCAGTGTGAAAATTTAATATAAAAACTAATAATATTAATAGACAAATAAAATGCCTTCCTCGGTTGCTAGGCATCTCAAGGAAGAGAGAACTGACCAAACAGGTGCGAATTTGATTTAAGGCTGTAGTGAGATCCTCCTATCAAAGCTGGCTTTAAGGTGGCTCCCTACAATTTAAAAAGAATATGGAAAATTAATAAATTAGGTCAAACTCTCTGAAGAAAATTAAAAATTGGGGTAACTGGGCATTTTTCAAAGTAAAGTGCACTAAAAGCCAAAATATCGGCCATATTCAATTGTCATTGTTGCCATAGCAACAGTAGTAACATCATTTTATGACTAATTTCTGACTCTTTGATTTTTGCTCTATAGACCCCTTACGTGTGACCTCACAGCACCATGACGTATGCGTCTGGATGAAAAATGAGCGAAATTTGTGAATAAATAAAAGAATAGTCGGTTATATGCAGCCATATTGGCCTTTAAATACACACGCGCTTGTCCTCCAGATGTTCCCTAGCAGCAGTTGGTATAGCATTAGCAAGCGTTTGTGACGTAGATGCAAAGGGTCAATATATAAGGTGTACACGTTTTGTTCCCAACAAGTAACATTTATTCAAATCCTAATTTATACATAATCCATATTTTTATAAACTGTAGGGAGCCATCTTAAGGCGCTGTTACACTATGCAACTTGTCTCGCAATGGCTATATCTTTTTAGAAGTGACCGAATTGCAATTGCATGATCAGGGATGTTACACAGTGCAATGATGCTTGCAACTTGTCTCGCAATCATGAGAGATTTGTCTGGAAATTTTTTAATGGCACGTTTTTATTGGCTGGTAAACAAAATAATTGCGAGACATGTTGCAAGAGGGGTGTTACACTATGCAATTTCTTCAAATCGCATTGCCGCAATCGTCGCGAAAGGTAGAACCTGTTTCTACTTCGTGCAACGCTTCTTGCAGCAAAAAATTGTGAGACTTGATGATTGTGAGACATGTTACACTATGCAACTTGTCTTGCAACTTGTGTCGCAACAAAATTGTGAGACAAGTTGCATAGTGTGACAGCACCTTTAACCTTGCCTAATAACCTTACCTCGACCAACCATATTGTTTGTACATTCAACTTCATGCTCAACGAAGTCTGGATAATCATTGGTTCTGGTTAACCAGGTAACTGGCCGGAGGACATTGTTCTCTTCTTCACTTTCGTTATCAATCATGTCTGGGTCATGACTGCCAGGAAAAAGGTACAATACTATACGTGAAAATCCAAACCCCGATAATTCTCTATACCGCTGTAGTGTAAAAGATTCAGGAGGATCAGTGCCTGGAATGAAATTTACATTGCTTCCATCTTTAAAAATTAGCTGGTAGTTTGACTCACTATCGAAACGCTTATTGAAATCACCATGCTTCTTTATTGCCGCTGCAAGGATTTCATCATGCGTCGCCAACGAATTAACTTTTAACGGGAGGGTTTCACCACGTTTAATTTTAAGGCAGTCATCCATTACGCCAACCTGAATAGTAATGGCCACCACTCTTTTTGGAAAAAAAACTTTGCCGCTCTTTTTCTTTCGATGATTTGAAAGCGGCAAAGCTTGGTAAAGCAAAACTCGGCAAAGAGAATTTGCTGGTGCAGGTCGAAGTGTTGTCAAGCTCTTTTTGGGGGTCAACATGT
Source organism: Trachythela sp. YZ-2020 (assembly GCA_016169945.1). Taxonomy (NCBI): domain Eukaryota; kingdom Metazoa; phylum Cnidaria; class Anthozoa; order Malacalcyonacea; family Clavulariidae; genus Trachythela; species Trachythela sp. YZ-2020. Next base: position 579,910 of record JADLSH010000373.1, read on the forward strand.
CCATCATCGACCACATTTGCATTTGTTCTTATACCATCACCACATCTTGGGCAAAAGTTGTAACGTTTTTCCACGGGAAACGCACATTTGGAGCAAAAATTTACGTTGGATTGTTTGTTTAATAATCCTGCTGACTTGTGTTCCGCCATTTTGAACGAGCATGCGTGGCATTGCGTGCACGTGCACCGGCAATATATTTCTGTACAATATATTTCTGTACTGTAAATATATTTCTGTAAATGTATTTCCACACTGTAAATATATTTCTGTACTGTAAATATATTTCTGTACTGTAAATATATTTCTGTACTGTAAATATATTTCTGTACTGTAAATATATTTCTGTAAGTAAATATATTTCTGTACTGACACTACTGTAAATATATTTCTGTACTGTAAATATATTTCTGTACTGTAAATATATTTCTGTACTGTAAATGTATTTCTGTACTGTAAATATATTTCTGTACTGTAAATATATTTCTGTACTGTAAATATATTTCTGTACTGTAAATATATTTCTGTACTGTAAATATATTTCTGTACTGTAAATATATTTCTGTAAGTAAATATATTTCTGTGTTGACACTACTGTAAATATATTTCTACGGTGGCCCATAAGGCCAACGCTTCTCCGTAGAAACACGCAGCTTCTCCGTACAAACGCGTTGTTATTCCATGGAAATCCAACTTCTCCGTGGAATATTGCCGTTGTTCTGTCACGGGAAGCCTTTTCTCCGTACAAATATGCAGCTTCTTCGTGGAAACACGCAGTTTCTCCGTGGAAACACGTCGCATTTCTGTGGAAGCACATAGCATTTCCGTGGAAGCACGTCGCATTTCTGTGGAAGCACATAGCATTTCCGTGGAAGCACGTCACATTTCTGTGAAACACGATACGTTGGCCCGAACGGGGCACCTCTTCTCCGTAGAAACACACAGCTTCTCCGCACAAACACGCGCCTTCTCCGCACAAACACGTGCCTTCTCCGTGGATTAAGGCTTTCCTTGTGAATTTAAAAAAACACCCCCCCGATTAATCCTGAATATTTTTTGGTTTTATACGACGGGGGGGGGAGAAAATCAAGTCACAACGTCAACGCAACCTCGAGTTAAAAACTTAAAATTATACCTTCTATTTGGTCATGGACACAGATATCCAGCATGTAAACTGTGAGAATTGCCAGACAGAGATTTTGATCAATTATAGTTTTGTAACAATTATAAATCGAGTTGATACTGGTAAGTTTACTTGTTTTTTTTAATATATTAATCATTTTACCCAATATATCAGATTTACTTAACATTTTCATATAAATTTGAAATTTGAATATATGTAGTTATATTTTAAAGAATTCCTTTGAATTTCCTCAGTTCCATGTGTTGATCTGCTAGTGTAGATTGTATATTCATTCATAAATATTTAAAATCTACACAAAATATTGTTTTAAAAGCTTTGCTGTATCAGTTCAAGGGGGTTGTTATATACAGTAGTGGCCACCTGCCTAAAGAATAAAACCTGAACATTGCCCTCAGACTGTCACAAATACTCATGAGACATCAATGGGTAATTTCTTCTATATTTCAAGCCACTTATACTGCCCAAGTAAAGTTGTTAAAAATATGGTGTTGAATGGAGTAAAATATTACAGGTGTGTGCATGTGACAGAATACCAGTCAAATCCTGGTACAATTTGATAAACCGTTGCTTATGTATCTCTGCATTGGTATTCTGTGGTACATTAGGGTTTTATCCATAGAATTAAAAAAAAATCTACCAAATCTAGCCTTAAGACCCCTCAGGAAAAAAAATACATTTAAATATGGAAGAGACGAAACCAGGATTCATGATTAAAGTTTCAGACGTTCTCTGGTTGAAAATATTTATTATTTACGAGCTTTCGGCTGCCAGTCTGCAGTCTTCAACGGGTTGATTAAAATGAATAATAACAAATAACAGTGGTTTACAATTACACAAAACAAATACACTGACAAAAGACACAGTGACAGTTCCGCCTACGTGAAAAGATGAATAATTATTTACATTGATGTAGTATATATAGATATAGTTTTAAATGTTTTTAAATTAAGTAAGAACCCGTATATTGTTCTGGTAAGTGTTTTGCATTATTGTCTGCGTTTTTGTGACAGTCTGAGGGAAATGTTCAGGTTTTATTCTTTAGGCAGGTGGCCACTACTGTATATAACAACCCCCTTGAACTGATTACTGATACAGTAAAGCTTTTAAAACAATATTTTGTGCACATTTTAAATATTTATGAATGAATATACAATCTACACTAGCAGATCAACACATGGAACTGAGGAAATTCAAAGGAATTCTTTAAAATATAACTACATATATTCAAAGTAAATCTGATATATTGGGTAAAATGATTAATATATTAAAAAAAACAAGTAAACTTACCAGTATCAACTCTAAAATATTCAGGATTAATCGGGGGGGTGTGTATTTTTTAAATTCACAAGGAAAGCCTTAATCCACGGAGAAGGCACGTGTTTGTGCGGAGAAGGCGCGTGTTTGTGCGGAGAAGGCGCGTGTTTGTGCGGAGAAGGCGCGTGTTTCTACGGAGAAGCTGTGTGTTTCTACGGAGAAGAGGTGCCCCGTTCGGGCCAACGTATCGTGTTTCACAGAAATGTGACGTGCTTCCACAGAAATGCGACGTGCTTCCACGGAAATGCTATGTGCTTCCACAGAAATGCGACGTGTTTCCACGGAGAAACTGCGTGTTTCCACGAAGAAGCTGCATATTTGTACGGAGAAAAGGCTTCCCGTGACAGAACAACGGCAATATTCCACGGAGAAGTTGGATTTCCATGGAATAACAACGCGTTTGTACGGAGAAGCTGCGTGTTTCTACGGAGAAGCGTTGGCCCTTATGGGCCACCGTATATTTCTGTACTGTAAATATATTTCTGTACTGTAAATATATTTCTGTACTGTAAATATATTTCTGTACTGACACTACTGTAAATATATTTCTGTACTGTAAATATATTTCTGTACTGTAAATATATTTCTGTACTGTAAATATATTTCTGTACTGTAAATATATTTCTGTACTGTAAATATATTTCTGTAATGTAAATATATTTCTGTACTGACACTACTGTAAATATATTTGTGTATTGGAAATATATTTCTGTACTGTAAATATATTTCTGTACTGTAAATATATTTCTGTACTGTAAATATATTTCTGTACTGTAAATATATTTCTGTATTGGCAATATATTTCTGCACTACTGTAAATATATTTGTGTATTGGAAATATATCTGTGTATTGGAAATATATCTGTGTATTGGAAATATATCTGTGTATTGGAGATATATATGCCGTACTGTAAATATATATTAGTTAAATAGAACTTAAATATCTATTGGAGAATATATATCTGTGTTGCCGCTGTGGGCCACCGTAGTTTCGTACTCCAGAAAATAAATTTATATTATTAAATATTAATCGTGTTGCCATGGCTACTGTGCTTCCATTTTTTATTCTTTCAAAAATTCTTAACCCAAAATACATTTCCCAAAATATTATTGTTTCCTTCCACTCTTCTTTCCAAACTATTACAGTAATGATCAAAATTTTAATGGCACATTTAAAATGAAGGAAAACACAGTGATTACGTCAAGTAAAACATTTCATATGGCCTTTGAGTGCGCCGTGAAGAGGGGTGTGAGCCAGGGATCCAATTCTGTTTTCTAAGCCAAAATTTTGCTTTGAACACAAATATCCGACTCGTCTACCACCTTTGCATAGCAGATTTTGTGATGAAAAAGCTTAGTAATAGTAATGTTTTGGAATGTAGTATCTGTCAATGTTCAGGTGGTGCGAGGGGTTACTGCTAGCATGTATTTCTAGTATATCCTGTAATGTGATTTCCATATTTTGTTTATACATTGTTTCGACTAAATCCATCTGATTGGTCTATTCTTATCGCGTGAATGCTTTTGTATTCACTATAAAAGACATGTATTTCCCCAACCCATGCTACTAACTTCCAGACGGAGGGCCTTCGCTCGAAACGTCGACGTTCTTGTTATATTTTTCGGGTAGTTTGATCTTACAAACCCTCAATTATATCGTATATTAGTACCTACACTGCATGAAACCACGTATTTTCAAGATAGCAACTTACAGTACATATTGTATCGCAAACGCGTATCTTGAATGGAATAGATTCAGAGATAGTTTTGAAAATATGCAGCCTTTCGCGGGCAAACGAGTGCTTGCGATTACTAGAAATGAATGTTTTTGCTTCACATAGGTTTTATACCCCGCATGCCCCCAAAATTTGTATATGCTACACTCGTATTGTGTGTTTCTTTTTGTGTTGTCATGTAAACGTACTCGTTGTTCTTATGCCATGCAATTTGATATGACAATAAAATTTAGTATCTCTCATTTGTAAGAACTTTTAAAATTATATATAAATCTCCCTTACCGATTTTTCGTATCTTGCTTAGTTCTTGAAATATTTTGACTGAAAACAATTTATCTCATTCACGGTGGTTTAGTGACGTCACAAGCAGGGTTAGCCATATAAAAATACTCCTAGGTGACCAAATAGCAATGACCATTTGCTTTCTGGGTAAAATACTTGCGTGACCCTGCTTGTGACGTAAGCGTATACCTGCTTGTGACCCTGAATGTGCGTGTAACATGCATATCCACAAAAATCCAAGATGGCGGACAACTCGCTGATTTATGATTATTTCTGTCAAAATATCTCAAGAACTAAGAAAGATACGAAAAATCGGTAAGGAAGATTTTTATATAATTTTAAAAGTTCTTTCAAATGAAACAAACTAAATTTTTATTGCCATATCCCTTTAAACGCGTGCACGGTGCCAGTGTAAGTAGCGTCTATACACGATAAGCTGCGGGTATTTAGGATCAAACTACCTCATATTCTTAAACAAACTAACTACTATTCTTAGTGTGGAAAGCCAAACCAAGTCTACAATTGTCCAACATGTCACGCCGCCATTGGCGGCGTGGCCTACCGTTTAGCAGTAAACAACAAAGATGCAACCAAGTGAGTATGTACAAAGGTAATGGAAATAAGTTTTCCACACGGGTTGTATGGTGCCTATAAAAAAGAAGAGTACACTTAAAATAATTTTGCAATCCTACTAAGGGTGTTCTGCGGTACTATAGTAACATAAACCACATTATACTCAGCTGTGATTTTATGTTATAACCTCTTCACAGTACATTTTGAATTTCGCTTATTAATATTACACACATTCGCACATTAATCACAGCACGGTTTAGCCAAGGCCGGCGAAACCCAGTCACCTCAACCCCCTCAGTTTCGCACTGATGCGCTTTGGTTTGGCCCGTCCCCACTGAACGCTCGTCAGGGACGTGAACGCTGTGCAGTGTTCTGCCTCCACTATCGCCAGTGAATTTCTTGCGAAAGATTCTTATATAGTTCGGGGGCGTGTCTTCGTTGGAAAAAAACTTTAGAATATGCAGTCTTTAAAATGTCTTTAATCCTTACATGTTTGGCTGACATGTTATGGATTCTATTATACCATTTATTCTAGAAATGTGTAGTATATTCAACGAATAGGCGCACATAAAAGCTTGAGAAGTGACGTGATCATCCTTACCCAACTTTTCCGGTCCCCTTTGAACAGCCCGGGTCCTGGGTATTTTTCCCCACGTTGAGGATATCGAGTATAGTAGAAATATTGAAAAATTTTATTGTTATACAGTATTCTATTTTCTTCTTTGTTTAATTTTTCTCGCAATTAGGCAAGATCGAAGTAGCACTGGTCACATTCTTCGACGTGCTCAAGCTCAACAACAAACCGTAACCTCGGAACGAAATTTGACTCCTTTATCTTGCGGTGTATTACGTTGCCTGACGCATGCAGCCATGTTGTTGGGAACAGACCAAGATATTCAGGTGTGTCAATTGAACTTATTACACAAATTCTTATCCACGTTGGGAAGTTATATCTGACGTTAACGCTCATTCAATAACATAGCTAGTAAAAGCAGGTCCGTATCACGGCAATTCACAAAATTTGCGTGCTTAACAATCACGTTTAAAGTTTAATTTGATAACCATTAGCATTTTACGCAAGTATTCGTTTCAATCAAGTGAAGTTGAAGTTAGAAGGCCAAATGTTAGAATAGAAGAGCATATCTATTCAAGAAACATTTCTAACTTCAACTTCACTTCATTTAAATAATACTTACGATAAAATGGTAACGGTTATCAAATTAGTTTAATAGGCCGTTTTTAGCTAATTCTCGACAGTTCCAAAAGTGTTTAGTCAAGTTTAAACGCAGCTATCTCAGTCAGTATTGCATGAAAATGCACATGGCATATATCAAAATTTAAGTTAGACATCGCTAAATGCAAAGAAACGTATTTAAGTGTAATAGCTCTTTTAGTTTTTAAGTTATACTAACTCAAACAATCGTACTTTGCCCCACCCGGTATATTTCCTTACGAAATTTTGGCACACTATTTTCAAACAGACAATTACTTAATTCATCCGCAGTTTTCTTTTTCTGGGATTCCTTAAGTTAATAGAACCAAAAGGTGTCACACGCATTTTTGTTTAAATGCTTCTATTAAAGCATTTTTTTTAAAAACCTTTTTCGGGATATTTTTTCAGTTGTTATGACACGGTGTTTTGTTGTGGGGCTGATTCATAAATCATAAATCAGTGGCTTTTCGTATGATCATAAATCAGTCGAGCTAGATCGATAGTCAATATGCTGTAAATAGCATTTCAATGTTTTATACAGAGTATTGCTGCTATAATAAAACCACCAGTTCAAGATGTTGTCCAGTTCTTAAAAGAACATCTACAGCATGATATAAGATGTATAGCACGAAATACTGGTAACAACGATGATGAGGCGATGCAAATAATCCATCTAGTGCTTGTTGGTATTGTAAATAACCTGGGCCAGCAGGGAGGTAAGTTTACTGTGGCTTTGTAACTAATATCCTTCATCGGTTCTATTCTGTAAAATCAAGTACATGCAAATGCTATTTTGCAAGCATCTATGAAGATTCACATCAAAAAAAATTAAACTTTGAATCAAACACAACATAGTATGCCCAGTTAATATGCCAGTAATTTACTATGGTACATTGATTAGATTCAATTTAGATCATTGGGTAGTTTTTCGAAGTGTTGAGTGAGTGAGGCTGTGGGTGAAAGGTAATCTTCAATCATGCCTGGAAAATATGATAAAAGGGGGTTTACGAAAATAAGTTAGATACTTCAGGTGCAAATGCAATTCTTTTCAAATCCATTCGGGAACCTCCCGCCCCCCCCCCAATATTTTCTGGTTTTGCCTGGTAAAATAATGCCTTTTCTTTCTTTGTTTCGATTGAAGTTCGAGCGCGGATTTTTGCATGGGTTGTATGTAGACTGCCATTATACTCATTTAGCAAGTATATCGAACCGTACTGTTTAATTAACCTGGACTGTTGGCGAATTTCATCCAATAACTAGATGAATGTTTTCGTGATACATTTATGCGCATAATCAGTATTGTATGATTAATTCCTTTATGTAGTGAAATACTACTTTATGTCGTCGATTATATCAGTTCATATATACGACTATATATAGGTTATGAGTAGTATTATAGGTACCGTTCGAGCCTTATTTTTGAGGCGGTGCAAGGGGGAGCACATCATTAAAAATTCAAATATCATTAGCGTATGGTACATTAACATAATGTAAGGGGAGGATCATCATAAACATAATATGAGGCCAATCAACCCTTATTTTTGAGGGGGAGCAGGGGGAAGCACAATAATTAATTATGTATTGACGTCATAATGATATGCAAGGCAAGTTTGGGCAAAACAAGCATTATGCTGAGTTCAGCATATTTTGTGTGCAAAAAATACGGGTTTGTTGTCATAGCATATACAAACATTGTCGTTTTGGCGTTAGAAACATAAATATTTTGATGCATTTGTTGCTAATGTAAACTAAAGACACAATAGCTTAACTCATTAAGGGATTAAGTCAAAAGGCTTGTTTGGGCGAAACAATCATTAAGCTGAACCATCCCAATAGCTAAGCGTCCGTATAAAGTTCCCAAGCGTCGTGTTCCAAACACAGTCCGTTTCTACAACCGTGACCGGACGTTTGGCCGACAGGCATTTGGCCGACAGACACTAATCCGACAGACGTTTGACCGACATGACCTTTCACCGACAGACATTTAGCCGACAGGACATTTGGCCGACAAGATAATGCTCACGGGTAATGATGACTCATTGGATGACTCATACAAATTAATCAGACTATGCACCTCTACAACGAGTAAATATATTCTCGTATCTAATATCACATTATACGAAACGGCTTAGACAACTAATATAGCGACGCTTAACCTAGTAAAATATTATTGCCTTATGCGAAGTAATAACAAGCTGCAGAAATATAGCTTTCTAGAACGAGAAGATCTTAAAGTTTAATCGGCATAGCTAAGGTCTTATGGAGAAATACAAATATATGTTTGCCAAGCGAATGTATAAACATAGTTCTTAAAGGGATTTAAACCTTACAAAGTTTCAAGCGTTTTAGATGTAGCAGAGGATGAAAAGCAGTGATTTTTAAGCGAGATTTACGAGCATATACAAGCATTGTATGTAAACACAATTCTATACGTAGGTTTGTAAGTCATTTGTAAATCGTTAACGGCGATTTGAATAAATTGAGAATATATCATTATAGGACGGGGAAATATTGTACAATGTACACACAGCACACACACAGAATTCATTTTAAAAACATTTATTGCTTAAAATTTATTTTGCAACGTTAGTAAGGTCTGCTCCTAAGAGCATATCGTGTAGGTATCTTTAAAGAGTTCTCATATTCTTGTCTGTCTTCGGGTGATAATCTTGCAATATCCTCAGCTTTCATAGGAATATATTTTGGTTTCTCATGAAGCAGTCTTTGTTCGTAACCTTCTCGTTGCTCTGGAGTCATCATTGCTAAATCTTTAGGTCTCCAATCAGCCGAGTCTACCCAATTGTGGAAAAAGTTGTGTTTGAGTTTGGGTCGTTCTCCTTGTGTTGGTGGTGGTGTGAGAAAGCCAGGTTTAGGAGCAGCAAGCACAGGTTGTGTCATCTCGATAGATCTAGGAGTGGTTGGTTGTGTTATCTTTTTAGGTTCACGAGCAGCGTCTTCAACGATATCTGGTGTTTCAACAACTGCAGGACGGTGAATCGGAATATCCATCTTGTTTTTAAAAGTTAGAAATCGATTTAGTTGGTCAGAATACAGCTTGCTTTTCTCAACCGCGGTAAGCTGTGGTGCTTCAATGATCTCTTGCATTCGCTGCTTGGCGTTATACATTGCATTTACAAGGGATGGTTGACGATAGGACTGTTTCCGTAAATATTCGACTGAGGCCTCGCCTGGCAATACATTTGTTTTGAGTCGTTGTTGATCATCCGTTGTTGGTTTTAAATCCAACATTAAATACCCACGAGGACGGCTCGTGGCTTCTTCATAACTCCTCATAAACTCTCGCACTCTGCCAGGATGAATTTTTCTTGCAAGCATAGAGATTTGTTGCCTATCTCTTTGCTGGGGACTCTAAACAACACAACATAATAGTTGAGGAGTTTGAATTAGTTTTCATCTTGTTTTATGAAATTTTAGGCTCTTGCGATGACGGATGGACAATTTTATGTTGATATAGAAAACATTCAGGTGTGCATCAAGATAGCAAAGAAACTAGGTAAAGCCTTGTCTACCACAGTTCTATTCTCTTCATTAGTGGCTCATCATATCAAAATAGGATGGCTGCCATTGACCATGTTGATCCTGTATCATGTTGATTATGGTCAATGGCAGCCATCCTATTTTGATATGATGAGAACAATGCCTGGAATAGAATTTCAATGAAGGAATACCTGAAGATATTGACAAAACAGGTTACCTAGATGTTTCACAACGCAATTTGATCGTACTAGATGATCTTATGGCACAATCGGGCAAGGACAAACGTATAGCTGATCTTTTCACAAAAGGGAGTCATCACAGAAATTTGTTCGTCATCTACATTGTCCAAAATATATTTCATCAGAGCAAAGAGATGAGAAATATTAGTCTCAACGCCCATTATATTGTGTTGTTTAAGTTACCAAGAGATAGGCAACAAATCTCCATGCTTGCAAGACAAATTGATCCTGGCAGAGAGCGAGAGTTTATGAGGAGTTATGAAGAAGCCACGAGCCGTCCTCATGGGTATTTAATGTTGGATTTAAAACCAACAACGGATGATCAACAACGACTCAAAACAAATGTATTGCCAGGCGAGGCCTTAGTCGAATATTTACGGAAACAGTCCTATCGTCAACCACCCTTGTAAAATGGCAATGTGAATAATACCGAGCAGCGAATGCAAGAGATCATCGAAGCACCACAGCTTTCGCGGTTGAGAAAAGAGAAAAGCAGCCGTATGAAGGAATGTAAGACCAACTAAATCGATTTCTAACAAGATGGATATTCCGATTCACCGTCCTGCAGTTGTTGAAACACCAGATATCGTTGAAGACGCTGCTCCTGAACCTATAGAGATAACACAACCAACCACTCCTAGATCTATCGAGACGACACAACCTGTGCCTGCTACTCCTAAACCTGGCTTTCTCACACCACCACCAACACAAGGAGAACTACCCAAACTCAAACACAACTTTTTCCACACTTGGGTAGACTCGGCTGATTGGAGACCTAAATATTTAGCAATGATGACTCCCAGAGCAACGAGAAGGTTACAAACAAAGACTGCTTCACGAGAGACCAAATTATATTCCTATGAAAGCTGAGGATATTGCAAGATTATCACCCGAAGACAGACAAGAATATGAGAACTCTTTAAAGATACCTAAACGATATGCTCTTAGGAGCAGATCTTACTAACGTTGCAAAATAAATTTTAAGCAATAAATATGTTTTAAAATGAATTCTGTGTGTGTGCTGTGTGTACATTGTACAATATTTCCCCGTCCTATAATGATATATTCTCAATTTATTCAAATCGCCGTTAACGATTTACAAATGACTTACAAACCTACGTATAGAATTGTGTTTACATACAATGCTTGTATATGCTCGTAAATCTCGCTTAAAAATCACTGCTTTTCATCCTCTGCTACATCTAAAACGCTTGAAACTTTGTAAGGTTTAAATCCCTTTAAGAACTATGTTTATATATTCGCTTGGCAAACATATATTGTATTTCTCTATAAGACCTTAGCTATGCCGATTAAACTTTAAGATCTTCTCGTTTTAGAAAGCTATATTTCTACTTGTTATTACTTCGCATAAGGCAATAATATTTTACTAGGTTAAGCGTCGCTATATTAGTTGTCTAAGCCGTTTCGTATAAGGTGATATTAGATACGAAAATATATAGGGTTGATTGGTACTACCCTCATATTATGTTTATGATGATCCTCCCCCTACATTATGTTAATGTTCCATACGCTAATGATGTTTGAATTTTTAATGATGTGCTCCCCTTGCTCCTCCTCACAAATAAGGCTCGAACGTTACCTATAATACTACTGTTATGAATAAGTTGAGTTAACTCTAAAAGAGTGCTTAATGAATATCTGAGCATATAATTGATGACATTGAGATAACACGACTCAACAAACTTGACTAGGCAAGGACCAGGCTTATATATATGGTATTGGTACATAGTATTTTCTCCTACAAAAATTGTAATGGCATTCAAGATAACCAAAACTTCTTAAGTCGCTCCTGCAGAATAATTGACCATGATGTGATGAGAAGAATAGCCAGGTCTCGTATATCCATGGTTACTGGTTTTTGTTATACCTTTACTCTATACATATTCATAAAAATGACTTTATTGTAGGAAATCTAAATATTGATGGCAACCTGAGCGCCAAAGATTCAAGAAGGGCTTGGGAAGATGCATTTATGACAACTTATTTGAATCCTCTTCTTTCCGTAAGTGTTTATATCACAAGGTTAGATTTATAGCGTTTTCAGTTTTACATAATTTGAGCTACTTTCTATGAGGCAAAACGCTCATAGTGCCGAATAAGAAATCTTTCACAAATCTCGTAATCAACTAAGAAAGTATAGTGTTGTAGAGCGGAATAGAGGCAGGGAACAAATTTAGATTTTCTATTTTTTACTTGTTTTTACTATATAGGTTAAGTAACAGCCTCCAGAAATTTTCATACGTATACATGCCAGAATAATTGGCAAAAAGAAAAGTAATACGCCTTTACAGAAAGTAATAAGCCTTGGCTATAGAGCCATATATTCTGTTACTGGAGACATTTGCGAAATCACACAGTTTAATAGATTTGTAAAATACCTTTATATCATCACGTTACCAGTTACAAGATACACGGGAGTCTCATCACAAAACGAGGCTCTATCCAACGGCAAGGAAGGGTGCATTCCATTCTTATCTATATGATTGATTTTGTGGAGGAAGTACAAATTCCATCGATTTTTCATGATCATAAGTTTATCTTGCTGTGGCAGTCTATACGCACATTCTATATAATTATCTGTATATATGAAAAATTAGATCGGTATAAGCTAGCAGAAAATATTGTTGGAAAAAAGTAGTGATATATATTGATTTTTTAAACGGAAAAGGTAAATTAGAGGTGAATAATAAAGCCCAGAAAATGCTTTTCAAAAGAGATGGCAAAAAGGACAAACAGTTTGCAAACAATCATGATTTCTATAAAATGATGTCCAATATGATACAAGGTTCAAATTGTTGTATTCTGACTTTCCCAGGCTATTTCCCACTTGCTGCAGGACAGTTTGGGTCGTATGGTCCGAGATGAAAGACTTGGTATGTAACAGTATTTTAACAGAGAACTTTGTTGAATATTTTTCAATATTTTGTCAGAGGTCTGTCATCTTATTTTAATACCTCATTTACACTGAATGCAAGACGGGTTACCCCTACCATACGTCTTTGAATTCACGTCCATTGGCAAAGCATATGTATACATGCAACATCGCTTTTGTCTTTTGAATGGTTTGAATACGAAGCAGCTTTATAGTCTGCTCAATTGCTGGGTCTTATAGCGTCTGATGATCTTAAGTGGAATGCACATATTGATAAGATTGGTAAGAAAGTAACATTATGCATGCATATTATCTACTGCAGCGTAAACGAACAAGTGGAATGTAAGAGGAAAATGACGAATAACATTGGATATGAATAATGAATATTTGAGATTAAAAAATCTGGAATAATTTGCACAGATTTCGTGTGGAAAGGAATAGAGAATGATGAATAATTAATATAGTAAATTAATAATTCCCATATACGATGAATAATTGGATCACGAGTATTCCAATTCCACCCCAACCGTCGACCAGCTTTTCTGTAAAACTTGTAAACGTCCCGTAACTTCCGTTGCTGAACACGCAAGTCCTGGCTTTCACAATGCTTTACCACGATATTTATCAGATGTTACAGTAATAATTGTACGAGACTAAAATGTTTCTTTTAATTATACATCTGTTATAAACTAACAGATTCAAAAACAGTTTAGAATTCATCATTCTTGCAATTATATATAGTCACGAATTATATTAGTTATAATATAGTAGCAGTTCCTAACATTTGCAAACACTTGCTTAATCCGACATTTTGTTGCGTGATCCTACTACTTTCAAAAACACACACATGCATACTGTATATATAAACAAATATGTTAACTCTTCAATATGCTATACCTTCTGTTCTATTCTAAGCTTATAACCATAAAAAACGTCATCAGCGATATTTTAACAGTACCATTTGTCGCAAAAGTACGATGTAAATAGAGTATATTTGAGTTTTCCCATATTCTATGTATAGCTGCAAACGAAATCCGCATTAGGAGTTGAGTTCCCTACATGTTACTATAGAATTTAACACTGTGCAAATTTGCAAATCCTTGTTGGATTACTCAGCCGATTTTCCACTAATTGGTAGTGATATTAATACACTTATCAATCCCCAGGCAATAATCGTCTGATGAGATTGCTACATGAACTGGATGACCCAAATTATGCTGTCATAACAGAACTCAATCCGATGTGTCCAGCACTATGGCGATACCGCAAAAAGATCACGATAGAATATTTATCGTTCAAGTTTCAAGAGTATTCACAAGGTCGCGATAAGCCAGAAAGATGTGAAGTTTTGGCAGAATTCTTGAAAAAGGTATACAAACAAATTACATCAGATTATACTCAGGAAAAATATGGGGATTAAACAGCTGCACCAATTGTATTATCAAACTACATGCCCCTTTTGATCAAATTTTCAATTGTTGTGGATGAAACAGTCGCAGGAGTGTGCAATCAACCATTAATACATATTAAGACTGTGATTGGTGTAAGGTCGATTATGATGTTCCAAAAACATGCAGTTCCCAAAACTGTAACAAATTTACATGATTGGTTGAAAAATAGAAACTAATTAATCATAATCAATCGCATTCAAGGCGATTTTGACGTAAGTGGCTACTGTATTTTGCTTCCTAACAAACATGGTGCCGGAGAATATAGCAACGGGGGAATAATATATTCCAATTTGTACTCTTTTCCGCATTGTTATAGAAAACACAAATTCTCTTTAAAAGACTAAAAGGTTTTAAATGCCTTAAAAATATATACTCTAGCGAAGTATAAAAACTTCAGGAGTGGATAGCAAAATTTTCAGTTATGCATGTTATTAATAAGTAATATCATGGTTCCTCCTACAATTTGGTAAACAAGCACACATTCTTCGGCATCGTGCAATTTTGTTAGTCTTCGTGCTTTTTTCCAAATGGTACTCGAAACCATGCTATTACCAATACTTATTTATATTTTTAGTCATAATGCAAAATATTTTCTACGTTTTTGGCAAGCCCCTTTGTCAAAGTCAAATTTTTCACAACATTCGCCTTAAACTAAATTGCCTTAAGTTAAATTGCCTTAAGTTAAATTGCCTTAAGTTAAATTGCCTTAAGTTAAATTGCCTTAAGTTAAATTGTCTATAGCTCCTGAAGAGCTTATAGGAACGAAAAGGTTTTTGCGGAAAAGTAAAAAAACACATTTTTCAAACAAAAGTGGTTTAGTCTCTTGTTATCAAACCAAACCAAACGTTTTTCTTGCAATGAACACTTGTGTTTGATCATTCTTGGCGTGCATGTTACGTCATTGACTCCATGTTGGATAAATTTGACAAAGGATTTTGTTTGTTTGCTATTCAAATTTCATCCAAAATGGTGAAAACCTCTTTGACTTTGTCCTTTATAAATCCTTTGAGATTGGTTGCATACCACCTATATATAAGTATAGCGAGTATATATACGAAAATCATAAAAATATACCTCTGTCTCAGAAAATACCACATACTTCTTACAGAGAAATACCTTTTCCCGATGTATATAATATCATTTGAAAAACTAATTAAATTATGTACATAATCCTATAGGAGCACCATCTACGTGCGTTGCAATATCTTCCAGATATTATAAAACTACAGCGTCTGCTTTTCGAGAAATTTCATCGTCGTTTGGATCGAAATGAAGCGGAGACATATACTCTGGGAAACTTCTTGAAAAGAGGTAAAAAATCATTTGGTTCAATTTTCATATTAACTTTACCTAATGTAAGTAAGGAAATGCTCACATTGAAGATTATAGAAGTCCTTTGAAATTTTACCAAAATAATACCAAAATAGATTTCTTAAGTGTCCATGCACTGCCCATCCAAATCACGTGTTCTGTTTCGGTATAAAATTGCAGTTGAATATTAACATGTTGCTGAGATAAAATATGCATATTTTAAATATTCCAGTCTTAGCTATACATAATATGATTCAACTGCAATTTAATGTCGACATAGAACGTGTCTTTTGGATGTGCTGTCGATACTGCGAACTTAATTGCTTACTGATCTACCCTACTCGCAAAAAGCGCGACGCATATAATGTTGTTC
Source organism: Trachythela sp. YZ-2020 (assembly GCA_016169945.1). Taxonomy (NCBI): domain Eukaryota; kingdom Metazoa; phylum Cnidaria; class Anthozoa; order Malacalcyonacea; family Clavulariidae; genus Trachythela; species Trachythela sp. YZ-2020. The sequence continues at coordinate 595,934 of JADLSH010000373.1, forward strand.
TAAGTTGAATTACCAATATGAACACTATTAACATCTCGACTTTCAAATGTAACAACGAACAGTTCAAAATTAAGGCAATTTGTCGATGATCGACAGTAGCTGAATCGAAAGGACCATAATATGGAAAAACATTCTATCTAATGGAACAGGTGTTTAAAAACATTAAAAACTTAAATGCGATATTGTCTAAATGGTCCAGGAGTGTCATGCATGCATGGGTCTGGCGAACGATCCGTTGCTGAGACTCACGACCCTCGTTTCCGTGTTCCTCAAAAACCACGTAGCCTAACGTCTTTGTATGCTTTGTTACCATTATTTTTATGAAAATAGTCTATCGTTAATCTGTTAATGTGTCGTTGAATTTCACATTTGCATGCTTTTTGTTTTCTTAATTTTTCCTTCAGCTCCTCAAATAAGAGAACAGTTCAATGCTTTGATCAACAGTTTTAGAATGGCTTGGAAAATTGTCCGATCGTCCCTTACCCAAGATGGTGAGTATTATTTCTTCTGAAACTCATTAACAATTCATACGCGTTTTCGCCTATCTGCAGTTCAATAATATCTCAGTGTAATAGCTTTATACCCTTAAGACTCCATCATTATTATTCTTTATTACTAATAAGACTTTTTTTAGGTCGTTTAATAGATTCGTATTGTGTGTTTAAATTCATGGCCAGAAATCACGAACAAAGTTTTATCCTAACTAATTTGTATAATTATATCACTCATAAATATTGCTTCAACTGTAAGAAGTTCTAAAATTATATAACAAGATCTTCTAAATCGTTTAATCTGAAAATAACATACGTCCTTTACATTTGTACAGAGTTTGGGTTAAAACTATAATTTGTACATTTCACTTTATGTAAAATTAGAGCACTAGTTATATGATAAAATGCATGCGGGGCCGGTTGTTCAAAGTGCAATGAACACTAACACGCTGAATTAAATTTTACCCCGCTCTTTTGGGCTGCATGTCCGTTCATTTCAAAACTTTAGAAAATAAAACGTCTATTGATCCAGACAAGATTTCTGGGAAAACATATTCAAGATTTGTAGATTTCGTTAACCTAGGATTAAGCTAATCGGCTTTCGAACACCCGGCCCTAGGATGGGCAGTTACCTAAACCAAGCTAATATTACACTAAATACTTTGACAGACTCTGTTTTTCAACCAGCGATTTTGGCAAGTTGCAAAATGATCTACCTTATTCTGAGATCTCGCAATTTACAACATGGCGTTATATACAATTGACTTTTTACAGTTGACGCCATATCTCAACATGATATGTAAATAAGCATGGAAATTACGTCCGTGATTTCTGGCCATGTACGTGGTCTTAAACCACTGGCGTTAGCGTTTTTTTCAACCCGGCAAAAATGATACTCTACTTGGAAATAACCACTATTTGTTGAAGGAGTTAGTGCGATATAAAAGCTTTACGTTACCTTCCTTTAAATCCCATCATTATAATGGTTGATACCTTTACCTGATAAAAGAATACAAGTGTTAACATCTTTTATGTTAATTTTTATTAATTAAACAAGTTTTGAATGACAATGTGATATTGGCCTTTACCATATATTTTACCGAATCGTTGCGATTTTTCGAACACTTCGCGTAGGCATTTCGTGCAATAAAAGTCCGCGAACTTCAACACTTAATTGGTATTAACGGAGCTGATTACCCAATTAAAACCATGGTCGCTTAGCCCTGATACCTCCTAATTTCATTTTGTTGTAGTATAGCAAAGCAACCAATTTATGGTTTCTATTTTTCTTTATTAGGTCCTTTTTCAATTTCGCAGGAAATGAGTTCTATTGAAGTGACAAATTCGACGCCAATTTCCTTTTTTTTGCCTGCCAATTCAGGGCAGGGAAGATGCGCTTTAGCTTTGAATAATTTTTTGGTGACCTTGCATAATGATTTTGTTGGCCGTTGTAAGAGCTTGCTGAAGGATGAGAGTAGGTGAGTGTAATAGTATTAGATGGGTTTTCTACACCTATTCGGCTTGTGCAAGTGACGTCACAATATTTAGCTTCCGCAACTTTGGGTGGCAAATTCCACCATTTCCCATTGGACAAATTCAAGCTAATTGAAATGAAATCCAACATGGCTGACATTAATCGTACACCAACTTTCCTTAATAACTCGAGTTCTAGACATGCTAAAACAACCAACTATACACCAAAATACTCCTCGTTGTTCAAGGATTCTAGCAAGATATATAACTTACCTTAAACTCAGTTTGTCGGAAGATATAAACAAAAACGGCACGTCGATGAAATCCACGTCCACGATCATGCCACCCAAAATAGCAAAATATTTAGCATGGCGACCTCGCGTGACTGCACAGGCCGAATATGTCTTTTGCAACCGATTCCATGATGGTTGATTTTTAAAACACAAGGACATATATTCTATATTGCTGCTTGTATCAATCCAGATCGTAAAACTAAATATAGTACGATTACAGGAGCTACTGTTAAAGCAGGCAAGAAATAGTAAATAGCTTAAATACCTCATTGTAACGACCAAGCTATGCTCTAAAGTCAACCACTTGAGTTCATGACATTTGACTGTAGATGTAACTAAGATTACTAGCAACTTATAATGAACGTAATTATAGACATATCAATAAAAGGTCCGTGAATGCTTCAAGTAGACTTCAAGCCTTATATCTTTCGTAAAATTATTTTGTAATGTTGGCGCCCAGTGAGACATTGTGATGTCATGTGCAAACGAGTAATACTTGCATTTCAAAGAATTTTACTACATTAGAATTGCATAATTTACATTTTATTCTATTTTTAGTTCACCAGACATCCCGTTGGCCAACATAACTAAGGCTCATCTTGTGGCATATGATCCTGATAAAGATTTCTTACCAATGGCCCTCGCACACTGTGATTATTCTTTAAAAGTTGGCGAGGGAACAATGCTAGAGTTTAACTGGAAGTGTTTGGAAAGACAGCTGGTGGACAGATTCATCAGAGGAAGACCTAGACTAATATCGTTGGTAAATACTATAAATTATTTCCTTGTAACAGGAACAGTGAACATAACCTGTATTTTCCAAATTTCGAAATACTAATTATTTTTGTATATTTTACGCATTTAACATGGTATGATAAAATGCGCATTACAACAGCTAATATATATACAGTAAAATACGATTTTTTCCAATAGTATCATGACCTGTATATAGCACTAATTAAAGAGCTGCATGACGTTTCAATATGGCGGATATCTTGGCTCGAACAAAACGTCCGTGACCCCAACTTTCTACTATATAAAACGTATTCTTATAGGAAAAATGATGTCTAAAAATTCGGACCTGAATCGAAAAGCTTCCATTTTTTATAAAACTGTAGGGAGCCACCTTAAGTATTTGAAAATTAAAGAACTGCTGATCAAATAATTGTTGCAATAGCTCAATGTCATATACTTTTTTTGGTCAAAAACATAAATAATTTTAGTGAAATGATCATATCAATTACCGAAACGTGTGATATTTCGCATCCTATGAGCTTCAATTTAATGTAAAAGTCAACCTTATACAATTCGTGTTCGCATGACTCAACGGCTTATTCCCATTGGCTTTCCGACAATCTTTAAGATAAAGTCGCACACGATATAATTCGCTGCTAAAAATACTTTTGCTTTAGCTACAAATTAATGCACTTAGTCTTAGGAATTTTTAGACGACGTACTACATATAACTATCCTAAAACTTCTAATCTGTCAGCTATACTAAATTGAGTTCTTATGACGCATTCCAACTCCCACGCGGGGCGACTCCAACAAGCTAAATTCGCTATACGATACTAATTGTTAAGGTAACAGTTCTATATTCGCATCTTTTTCCGTTTCTTATGCAGGATCTCTGTCTAGGATTGATCGTTGTATTCTCGCGCATTGTCTTTCAAATTTCGTATTTCCTTATATAGTTCTGTTATGTTTGCTTTGTATCGATGGCGGAAGCAACACAACACAACTATCAAAATTTATATGAAAATTGAGAGACAGAGACATTTGTATTATATTCTCGTTATATTGACATTTGACAAATAATATTGTATATCTTCATTGTTTGCTTTTCTTAGGTTGAATTGTTTGTGTTTAGTAAGGATATTTGTGATGGAGAAGTATTTACAGCTTTGAAACAGAAGATACGTCAGGTAGATTGAAATTTATGTAAAATCTGTCAAAACATTGACTGAAAAATAGCATGCATGTTAAACGTGTGCGTTCGAGTGTAATTATGTCTTTACTAAACGTTGATAAAGAACAATTTTAAGCAAATCTGATAGGTTAGTACTTTGTGCATATTTTTCTTGTAATTATTCACTCAATCTTCCAGGACTTTTTGTATCTGCGAATGCAGATATATTGCCATCGTGCGAGTGTGTTAGCTTGTAGCCATTCAGCGACGAGCTTATATCAGCCAATCAGCGATTAGTTTACACCTCGTTTGACCAATTATATTGTTACTCTTTGATCTCGATGTATAACAGGATTGATATTGATTATTTCAAGATGGCGGACTACAGAAGTGCGAGAATTGTAAACATGAGTAAATATTTTAATTTTACGAAGAAAATTATACATCAAACCAACGACATTTTTATTTTCTGTACTCTTTTGAGCATGGCAAAAGTCGAGGGAGTATTTTTGTAAGTATTGGAAGTCTTTTAATAACATTTTAAACTGTGGAAATGAATCGCCAATTTACACAAAGTATTGACTTGACTGGACCTGCTATATATCAATGTCATTTGAATCAGGAAATAAGGTAAGCCTATTTAAATATTGTACGAATATCCTGCATTATTCGAGCTTCTATTTCGATAAAGTTCACTCATAAAAGTGTTAAAATATTATATGTCTCAACACTATTTGGGTCAAATCAACAATAGTTCATGGTCGTTGTTTGTCATTTCCATAGTCAACATCGCCTCATACTAAGTTTACTTTTGATATTTGATTGGTAAAAAGATATAGGCACAATTTGGCATTTCTCTCCCAAACTGTTGTGGCTATAGGGGGACTAGGTGGTATGTAATATTTATAAGTGGTGTGTAAATACTGCTGTTTACTACAACCTTTATTCCCAAGTATAATAGATTCTGAAGGTTTCACAATTGTTTAAAAAATTGCTCCCACGGGCTATAGGCCCTCATCCCTCTATGCACAATTGTTTAGGAGCAATATTAAAGTTCATACACTAATAGACCTCTTGTATTAATTGACCCATGGAAAAGAAGTTATAACTCAAATAATTACTTTATTAAATTATACAATTATGCAAATACGCATGAGCAGATACATGTACGCTTAGCGTACCTATTTTTCGTGTATGGAAGTGGTTTATTCTATCCCTTGCGCTAGGCACAATACACCCTGCCGGAAAAATTATCGACTGGGCTATATAGTCTCGCTATATAACCCTTTATCCATTTATTGGTGACACATTAAACGAAGTCATAGGGTTATAACAGATCATGCAAATTAGACCTTTCCATCATTGCTTCACCAACATCAAGATGAAAGGCTCTAACGCCAATGTCGTTTTCACGAAAACGAGGCAAGGCAACGTACTTCCGGAAGGGTGTATTAGAAATTACTTAAGTATTCTAATTAATTACAAATTAAGATATTTCATAAATTTTCATTGACTCTCAGCTCAATGAGGCTAGAGTTGCGTCTGTGCAATTTATGCCGGCAAAGTAAGATGCTGTATGTATCTGGCAGGACAGTTCTGATAGAATCTCTCGTCTAAATCTAAAACGGTTGTATAATTATTCCCACACAACAATTTAGACAAAAACACCAGACTCTTGTAACACAGCTAGGTTTCTCATAGATTAGACTAACTAACACTTACCAATCAGATGTTTTTCACAAATGCGTGAAAAGTACACATATAATCATGAACATGATTATTGACGCTGTAGTACGGATGCTCTCTCTCTCCTATTTCATAGCAGGGGAGCAGCCTCGTACCCAGTCGCTTTGACTGGCTAAACGTTTGCGTTAGGGGCGCGCGGGACGACACGCGTGGGGACGTCGTCTGCTACCGACTACTGTTTCCACGTGCGCATGCGTCACGCAAAAGCGTAGCAACTCAAAACGCCTGGGTAGGAGTCTGGCAGGGGAGAGTTTTTGATGTACATGGCCATGGGGTGCAACACGATATCAACTTATAGTCAATGCTGGAACTGTACAGAACTGTATTTCCTGTCGTCTTTGCAATACTTTTTTCGCTATTTTATGTTTGATTTGCTCGATTTACCTGCGTATATAATGGATATATATACTTTAAAGTAAAGTTTAAGATTCCTAAAAGTCCATTATTGTCATTTTAGGTGGAATTAACTCGCCCAGTCCAAGATCAAATATTGAATGAACTGAATCAGCTGACCGATGTTTGTGATGTTCTTAAATCACTCCATATTGCTATTGGATTTCTGTCTTCTGCTGGGGGAGATCCGTCAATGTCTATCTATGAATACCTCCATTCAGGATTAAAGATGACATTTAAAAATGGCTTAAAAAGCGGGAAGGTAAATATTTCTATATTTACAGGAGTATAACTCTTCGATCCTTAAACCTTTTTTATCTTTAAACACAATTGGACAAACTTTAAACATACTTTAGCGGCTGTTTACCTTATTTTCTAACATGAAGGGGCCTCTTTTTGGCAATTTCTTTTTTAATCAACGTAATTGTTCGATTCAAAATAATACAGACGAAATTTGCAAATTGAATTGTGCGCTCTACAAAAATCTTCGAAGAACTTTGGCAGAACCTTCGAAGAAGCTTTTCTCTTCAGACAACAAGTAAGTTGATTTCTGTTATTTCAATCCAATTTTTGTATATTTCTGTTGTTTATTATAATATAAACATCGTTATTACTATATAATAGTAGTCACCGACACTAACCAAAACTAGATGGAGTAATATAATTATATTAACTGCAAGTTTGGTTTGATTATGGTTTTTTATAGCTTGAATGACATTTGATTTTAATTTATGTATGCATTTGAATAATTTGCTATGTTTGGCGTTCAATATAGAGTTTCTTTGTAACATTTTGTAGTTATAACCATATTCAAAATAAAGATGACGAGGATGATGGTTTAATATCATCTTATGAATGCCCCCAAGGTCGGGGTTGCTCATTGAGAACAGCCCAAAGTTGGGGATTTTGCAAACATCCTGTGATCCATGCAAAAACTGGTGGTCAGTTTTTCTGAATATTTACTTTACTACCACTATATATCGGGGACAGGGTATTTGAACAAAAAGCAATCTCATAACAGGAGTACATACCGCCATGTTGAATTGAATTAGTTTGCAATATATTTGTAATCTATTCAGTATTAAGTATTCAAAACGAAAATGAAGTTACATGGTAAAAGCCAAACTGTACGATGTTTGTGAAGAGAAGCTCACAAAAAGAAATCTAAGCAATGGAATGACTGAAATTTTGTAATGTATTATTTACCAAAGGCACCTTGAGTGGAAACCTAATAGGTGTAACATTAATTGCTGCACAATTGCTGTAATCTTTGCTCTGGAAACTTATAATTGCAATGTAGGCATTATAAGAAATATATTTTATATTTTTGTATAGTCTTGTTGTCAAAAGTCTTTTCAGATGTTGTTTTTTGTGACAATGTTTACTGGGAACTCTTGCTGTCTATTAGGTTAACCACATGTACGCAATGCGTACCTATTTTTTGAAGTGGTGTCACGAAGTTGATCTCTGCGATTTTGTGCTCCGTATTATTGGTTTACTCTCTTCTTTGACTTAATTGTAACTTTTTGTGAGAGCACTGAACTTTAATAATAATAACTTACTGACTGAGAGTGAGGGCAGTACGGGAAATATCAAGCCAAGGTCTTGCTGTATTGACCTCGCTATCGCTCGGTCAATACAGCAAGACCGAGGTTTGATATTTTCCCGTACTGCCCGAACGGTCGAGGTCAGTAAGTTTTTTATTATATGGCATTGTACGTTTGTAAAAAATGAAAAACATGGTCACGCGAGGGCAAAGTACAAAGTCCGAAACATTTGCAAAATGTCAATTGTAAACTGAAATCTATTAACAGAGTTTTGGAAAGTATTTCAAGAAAATGAAGAGGTATTTAGTTATTTAATCAAAGACAACAAATCTGAAAACAAAATATATGAATAAATAAACAGCACCGACATTCGACAAGTATGTTTTTAGTCCGCTTCATTTTATATTCATATCTTTTTTTGACTAACAAAAAAAGAAATTTTCGAAAAGAATCTTTAAATCTGTGGCTACTTTAATTGTATTTTTCTTTCAGATGGTGTCTAATTCCTACTGGCCATCCGCAAATAAAATTTTCAGCTCTTCGCATGTTCAAAACACAAAATATTCTTGACTGTTTTTAATATAATAATAATAGTAAAAACATTGTGAAATTTACCTTGTATTTCGACTTACGCCAACAAAAACCTAACCACAACAGTCACCCCTTTTCTGTCTTTTAGGTTTATTTTTCTTCGTTTAGAATATTTTGAAAGACTTTTTTGTTTGAAACTCGGTTCTCGTCGCAGCTTGGTAGGGCAATAAAAATACCGTATTGTCCGTGGGCAATACGGGAAAATCCTGCCTCGTCAGCTGCCAATATATCAAATTGCCCGATTCACCAAAACAAATGCTTGCCATATAATAAATATATCCTTATTGAATTGTTAATTGTAAGTAGAAAACAGCTTTACATTGGTTTGCAGTTGTACCGTATAAACACTGGTTATAGATTCATATCTCGCTGTTTAGAAGTTCCTATAACCGCTAAGTAAACCCTAACGTGTAAACAGCGAGACATGAATTTATCTATATCCTATACGTGCTACCATACCTACGAAGTTACTGTTGTTGTGTCTTGTGTATTTTACTAGTTTAGATTAGATTTTAGTTTAGTTTAATTAGTTATATATATATTATATAGATTAGTTGAAATACTTCTTACTTTTGATGTTTCTAAGTATTTTTTTCTTTTAGGCTGAGCAGTTTTGTCAACTGCAACATATTGTATCACTGTGGCTGTTACTATCTTTAGAAAGGGCAAGAATATTGACAAAGCATAAACAGGTTTGTGCCACTAAGTTACAACTTTATAGGGAGGAATTTCGGCTAAACCTTCTGCATACAGAAAGTCTAGTACTGACATTATGTAGACGTTAATAATTGAAATTTATAGTCATTTTTACATTACGTCGATCTACACTATAACTGAGGGATTCGGAATCCTCCAAAAATCTAGTTTCACGGTTGTACCTTAATTGAACAGGCAGAACCTTACGAGTTTTGGTATGATTCTGAACGAAGTTTAACCTTTGATAAAGACACGCATTCCTCTTAGATATGTTATTAAAGATACCAGAAATGGCCGATGATCTAGTGCGTGTGTCTAACTTGTTAACACACAATACACTGTAGGTATATGGCTGACCTAAAATTTAACTAGGCCAAGTATTGCAGCTTTTTGTGAAAAAGTGTTCAAATTGTGAGCATGCTCCACGTTTTCCTCCGCCGACGTAGAAGGAAGTAAAGACAATATCCGCGAAGTAAAGGAACGCGGGTCATATACTCACTGTTTTTCTGTGAGTCGTTTTCAATATTACATGGCTCAATGTCTCGTGTAACATGGCCATATCAAAAATACAAGTTTCAATACCATGTGCAATGGAGGTCTTCAATTTTCAGCACCCTATTACTCCCATTTTAGGCATTGCGGAAACCCATGGCTTTTTCTTTCGTTATATTATGTCTATGTCGTTAGTAAAAGAGCCTTAATAGTTTTGAAAGACGTTATTTGTATACATGCAATAACCATGTTTATTATATGGCTTTATGAAATCCGCGGTTCTGATTGGCTAGCGAGCGGTCCGATAAAAGCCGTATCCGGACCGTGGTCCGGATAACTAGTTATCCGGACCGGTGTCCCGGATTCAAAAATTTAAATTTAAATGCCCATCGTTATGGAAGCCAAAGTGCCAAACTGACAAACAACCGTCGTTGTTCGAAAAAAGTAACAGAATAGCTAATGAGGAAGCCATTTAAGAGCCATATAATAAACAGTTTATTGACCTCGGCTTGTTCGGTCTGTACAGTGAAATATCGGACCTCTGTTTTTTAGTACGGTAAAAGTGTTTGTATCATATTTACAAATGTACAATTATGTCATACAAATTATAAATAGTGTATCTGTTCCAAATTGTCAAAAATTCTCAATGTCCAAGTGAGATTGGCGTCAAGATAGCAAATTTGAACTTTTTTACCAAGCGAATTAGGACAAACGTAACCGACATTGTTAGTGTGAATAAACGTTTTATTCCTCTTTTAGGATCCATTTGATGACGTATCGGATAAGGTGAAATCATCACTTAAAAAGAAACAGAAATTTGATTTAAACAGTGGATTACAAAAGCTAAATGTCGATAAGTTTGTTCGTGTTTTGCTGGAATTTATTTTGCTTTACCTGAAGCATGTTCCTGAAGAGCAGTTACACTTTCCGTAAGTTAACACAGCTGGGGCCGGTTGTTCAAAAGCCGGTTAACGCTAACCCAGGGTTAAATTTGCCTAACCTATTGGGTTAAATTTTAACCTTGGGTTTGTTTGCGTTGTTCAAAGCAAGATTAACCGTAACCCGTCGAAAGGAGTGGAATTTCGTAAACACACAAAAATCTCGGTGAAACAAAGAGTGTACAAAGATTTTATGGATGAAAACCAACCTCAAACACTAAATTCGAAGTCTTTGAATATTATTGAGATTCTTATTCGTCCTGTACGAGCCCATTGAGTTGCTTTACCTATACATGCTGGCGTTAAATTTTACGAGCATTAAAGACACAACAATTTAGATTGTCATGGTCTAAGCATGGACATCATAGTTAATAATACTGTAGACTACGTCGGTCTTCGCAAATTTTAGAATCCTTCAAGGGTTTTAGGTTTTGGTTTAACTATTCTGCAACGAGCTTCTAAGTATACAAATGAAAGTGGCAATAACTACATGTATGCAAAAATGACACTACTAGGCTTTGTGACAATAAGAGGCAATAAAACTATATAGGAACCGTTCTTTCCTTGGAACGAGTCTCAAGAACTGATCACTTTTGTTTTAAGCAGCCAATCACAAACATGTTCATTTTAGAATATTTTTTTCAAGAAATGAACAAACATATAACTTTACAAATTTATATTGGGTTTGTCTCTCAAGACCAAGGGTTGATCCTATGAGGTAATCTATGTCGTACCAATGTGCGATGTTACTGTACTCAGGAATGACAGTTTATTAACAAGTTTATTCAAGAACAAATGCCGCAAATAATGTTGGAGAGTCAGTCTCGCTCGTAAATATGAATGTATAAATTGTTTTATTGGTTAGATACGACCACGGCAGCTTTGTTATAAACTATTTATTGTTTGTATATAAATAAATGTTTTTGTATGAGTAGAAAAACTGAAATATTATTTGGTTGTATATTTTAAGTATCATTTTAAGCAACACCAGAATTTAAAATCAGACTTCATTTGTTTGTATTGTAAGCGGATTCAAATCTCAGTTTGGTTTGTTTATGGTCAGTTAAATCTCTCCGGCCATCTGCCGTCGGCGCTTTGTGCCTTCCCATCGGGGAGTCTGCTCAATAACCATGCTGAATTTTCCTCAACCAACATACAAATAACTTTAATGTGCTTCATCTCTTTAGTTTATCGCAGTACATCAATGCCAAACTAGACGAAAAGGGATGTGACGTCATCGATGGTCTAGAAGATTATATACCGGAGGATATTACAGTGGAACATGCTGTGGAAGCTTGGAAAGTTGCCTGTCAGAAAAGTGAGGATTACCATTCAAGAATACAGCAGTAACTTGTACGGAGTGTTTGTCTGTATTCTTGATTTTCATCTCTTAAAATTTACATCGGATTTAAAGAACCATCAAGTCAGCGAGAAACATTTTAATGTATTATAATTCCAAAACCCAAGATGTATATCTTAGATGAGAGCAGTAGTACCCTGTAAAAATTCGAATCAATAATCACGTTTCATTAATTCGTCATATATTTTGGATGGAGTATATTTTTGGCAAATTGGATCACTTTAATTTTTTCACGTTTGAAATATTCAGCACTTACCAGCAATCCATTGATACCATCGGAAATACCAATATAAAATTAGAATGATTACAAATTGTTTATCAAGTGAAATTGGTGTAAGATGGTTGTCATTAAAACAACTAATGTTTTTGTGTGTACTTAAGATATAAATCATCCAGTTTTAGAATTATATCAAGTTCAAGGTGCTCTAACATGAAGTATCCATAACCGTTAATCAGTCTATTGCGCGGAACAGGAAAGAAAACACTATATAGAGTGCACTTTGAAACATTAACTTTTCTGAAACATTTTCCAAAAAATTATTATAATATTACAATAGCTCTTTTTGTTTACATACTAACTAGTCTAATTGTTGTATAGTTTACTTTTAACTGATATAATATTAGTGAACACTTTGCATGCAATTAATCTTCGACAACTATGGTTTAGTTAAATTGAATATACATTTGTTATGTGCATGTGTTTTCATTTGTCATTCTTCGCGAGGTATGCGTAACTCATATACCTAAGTTTTTAAATTAAGAGATACTTTACTGTTTTCAATGTAGTCTATAAAGGACCAGTATAAGAGTGCACTACATTACGGGCGCATAAACTCGTCAACCAATATGAAAGGTTACTGACTTTCTTCACTGGATCTATGAAAATAGCAATTTTAGGCATGCTCCTGAGCCGACAGTGCGATGATAAATTCTATAGGCATGACGAACGGTTAACAAAAAGAATTTCACTTGTCACAAATACAGCTTTTCCCGATACAGTAAATTTTGCTACAAAATGACAGTGGAGTTATTGGTGTGAGCAACATATGGTGCCATCTTAAACAAAGCATACGCTTTACAGTTAATTCAAATGAAATCAAAATAATTATTTCATAACATGTTTCAAGTAATGTGGGTAAAGAGGACTATCCCAGTATCCCAGGCACAAGTAAAACCTGCACTTTTCAGTTTTAGTATAATGAGTGGCGAACATTTACACGATAAAAGGATAGTGTAAACATCCCGGGGGTTGTTGCGATGGATATGCTTTTTAGCATTGCATTGCCATTGTAATATTTTATGGATTTTTAAATTTTTTAAATGTTTAAGATTATTAGTAGTAATATATGTCGTTTCCAACCCCCTTTTTTGTGGTGGCGGGTGGTGGTGTGTGGTGGTGAGTAGTGGTGTGTGGTGGAGGGTGGGTGGTGGTGGAACTAATTAATTATGCAACTTGACCTCATTTCTTTGTGGCCCCTAACCCTAATTAGTATACAAATAATGGAAGGGCAGCGTGGCGCAGGGACTAATTAGTATGCAATAACGTCACAGAACAAGACCAGGCAAGTTTGGGCGAAACAATAATTTTGCAGACCTATACACTTTTACAACAAAAGGCGTTAATTTATACCGTTCAATGATTGTTTGTAGTTAGATTATGAGCAACTCTACATTTTACAAATTTTGGTCGTATTTTCGCCTATTTAGCTTTCTTTATGTTTACACAGCGATGGTGTCCTTAGGAATCTATTCGAAAATTGCGAAAAGCATCGATTGCCCTGTACACTGTATATGTTTTTTGCCCGGTTCCCCCGCCATCTTGGATTTATCATACATGTCACGCCTCCGCTACACATACGAGTCAGCAATCTAGACCCAGTGAACTCTATATAGACTGGAACGATAACTCGATACAAACAGTCCTGTGATTGCGTGAAGCCAACATGGCGGGCCAATGGAGCGATCTCTTGTAGGTATCAGGTTTGAGTGTATTTTGAGTTGTTCAACGACTTCCGGTTTTTCCAGCAAACCTGGCACGCGGATATATTTTTGCCAAATTTTGTCATTCCCTCACGGATTTTAGAGCGAATTTAAGATCTTTGATTAAAGCTAGCATCGTTGTTTTGAGAGTTGTACGGTATCATTCTTGCAGGGGATATCGATTAATATCGAAAGAAATGCATTTAAAGGCGAAAAATCGAGGATAGTTTCGTGTAACATATTCCAAGTCTGGGCTATTTTGGTCTCAATGTTTCCTTCCTTCCCTCGTTATAAGGAAGTCACAGGCGGGCGCGGGCAAATAGAGCCTGGGCCTCCTGTGGTCAAACCGGAATTTCAGACAAAAACAACCGGAAAAGGCCCAAAGGCAAACAAAGACTGTTGCTATGGTTTTTTAAGTGGCCGGAATGAATTCCCCAGGGTACAATACCCTATATAAGATTTTTTGTCGGGACTGAAGGGCGTGGGCAAACCATATATAGTCAAACTACGGCAAGCGTGTGCATGCTGGAAAATTCCCGATAAATAAAAAAAAATTCAAAATAAATATTTCTAGACTTAGTATCGAAGCGAAACTTTACATCATAAAGACACAGATAAAAAGCTAAATTTCGACAATTAGAAGTCTCTGATAATATGGTCTTATAAAGAAGATATTAAAGATTGTTTGAGTTGAACTGGAGTATACTGGAGGTATGTTTGGGATTAAACGTTTAGTATTTTTGATTCTGTAATGTTTAGTCGGCAAAATAGCCCACTGTTAAAAAGCTTATTTTGTACGGATTCCAATGGTGTTAATTTCATTGCCAGGGGGTAAATATTTTGCAAAGGAAATCGTACTCCAAGTGCTCTTGCGACAACATAATTAAAATGCGACCGACCAGAAATAAATATTAATTTGAATATTATTATTTGCGCGGCAACTGTTCATATTTCCATAGACGTATAAACCTGTATGTACCTGAATGTCAGTCGTATTTAGAAAATTTACTTGTCTGTAGTCGTCTGTTACGCGTATAGTCGTCTGTTACTCGTCTGTAGTCGTCTGTTACTTGTATGTAGTCGTCTGTTACGCGTCCGTAGTCGTCTGTTACTTGTCTGTTACGCGTCTGTAGTCGTCTGTTACTCGTCTGTATTTGTCTGTAGCATAGGCGTACGGGTCGTGGGGGCAGGGGGGAAGGGGGCACCTGCCCCCAAATATTTGGAGATTCGAGTCATTCGGGAAAATGGTTCACGAATATTAGGGCAAAATAGAGTTATGTAGTCTGAACTTAAACAAAAAGAGAATTTTATCAGTAATTTAAAGTACGGTATATTTATCTGGTTTGCGTGTTGTTGGAAAACACTAGTATAATTTGTACAATTTTCTGTAATTCAGTCACATGCATGCCTTTGCCTGACCGAAGAAGAATTGGCTCTAGATCTAACGAGAACGGCTATAACTAGAACGGCTATTAATATAATGAGAACGCTGCATGAAAACCTATCTTCGCACAACAATAGACCAAGAACGCTTGAATTCTATCGTTCTCACTAACATTGACAAACGAGGCCGTAGCCAACGGTGAAAATGTGAGTGACATATGTCGCACCAATTATTTCACCGAAAATAATTTCTTCAAGAATTAGACTGAATTTTCTTCAAGAATTAGACTGAATGATTATTTAGTAACTGATAATCTGAACTATTATTATTATTATTGAACCATGGCAATGAGTGTACGTGATTTTGAATGTATATTATATGGGTATTAGAGTGGTCTCATGTAGTGGGGCGCATGCCCCCGGATCCCCCTACAAATTCTCGGCTATTTGGCCTCAAACAAATTAGTCGCGCAAATGTTAACATCGTTGCTACGGCCTTGGCGAGCACATGCCAACAAAACTGTTAAGAACGATATGATTAACCTGAAAGTAATTGACACTTTTGGTCAACGACATGGACGATATAGGTATTTTTTCTGAGTTATGTAACCTCCTACTCATAGACAGTGCAATTATTTTGTAAACGTTCATTTTGAGCTCACAGTGAAAATTCAGAAAATTCAGCATATTGATTTGTAAAATGCAATGGTTATTATTATTATCCAAATTTGAGCATTTTAAAGTTGCGCCCGTACGCCTATGGTGTGTAGTCCTCTGTACACGTCTGTTACTCGTCTGTCAGTCGAGTGTAGTTTTAGACTAGATCGTGTCGATATTCCTTCACCGTTTTGAGAAATGTTTCATTCGCATAAATATCTCTCTGTTGACAATTTCCAGCAGTCATTTGTTACAGTATTTCAGAACACTTCAGAACAGAACATTAACACAAACAACGATACTTCATCACGAAAGAAACTGCTCAAAAAATCACATTACATACTTTATTTCGACTTTTAAAAAATCGTTTAACACTATGTGTGACAACCTGATTTCCTGGATGTAGCTATTAAGAATGAAGCTTAATAAGTTATTACATACATACATACATACAAACTTTATTTTGGCACGCTGACCTCAACAACTAAAAAAGCTGGTTTCCATAAGGGGCGTGGTCCCCCCCCCCCGTGTATCGTCCCGCGCGCTCTTCACGCAACCGTGAAGGGGTTAAATACTCTGTGTGTACATGACAGAGTATTTTAAAAGTGAAGCAATCGGGACTCCCCACTGAGGTTGTGAGCCTTCTAAGCTTTCAAATTATATATTTTTTTACTCTGAACCCCCGCCGCGGTAGTATATGAGATACAATGTTTTCGCCCACTTCCTTTAAAGGAATTTTGAAAAGAGTGTCGTCAAGCACATCCAACATAAACATCCTGTTTCCTGCTTTCTACTTTTCTACACGAATATAGAATACTTAGGAGAACATTTTTAAGTCGAATGTAGTTTATGAAGTGACTTGTCCCGGCTGTTCTGAAACTTACATCGAGAAATTAATTGCTAAAGTGACGGTTATTTATCAGGAATATGATTTTAGAAGAACTATTTGGTAGTTTTGTGGCCCTAGTTTCGAGTTTGATCATTCATACACCGCCGATGTCAAGAGAAAGTTTAGAAAAGGAATACACCTTGATATTTGAAGAAAATCCTGAGCAAAACGAGGTATACGATGACTTAATACACCGTGAGTACGAGCAACAGGCACAGCCAGAGTTACCATATTATGAAGAAGATATATCTGTTTTGGTGCAAGCGGACAAACAACCCATGCGAAATTTATGCCAATCATTTGTTCGAAGTTTTAAAGCAAATATCGGATTAGTTATTGCCGTTGTTCTCATATTAGGCTTGTTGACCATTGGGATTGTCTATGTGGATTTGAATACAACCAACGCGTGTATAGCATGGATGCATAATAATTTCACTGTTTCATCGAACGTACGAATCACACGTATTGTGGGAGAGTCTGTAATATTACTGCCGCTGTTTGCATGGTTTCCGGGCTGTGTTGTTATGTTGTGGGGTTTCAAAAAGTTCAAAAAGGATTATCTATTGTGTTTATCTTTCTGCCAGGTTGTGACACTATCCATAAATTGTGCTTTTAAAATTGTTGTATTTGACAAGATAACAACTGGTCATTCTGAATACAGGTAAGAATGTTGTAAGGCTACTTTCGGAGGCCAGCTCTTTCTATCTGGTATATATTTCTGTTTTGAGGGTAGTTATGATTCGCCCATGTATAAGCACAACCACAGTCATAGAAGTGCTTCCTAATCCCAAACGGCAGAGGTCTAGCAGAATAAGCTCGGCAAATTATACGTATGAGGAGAAGTCTGATATGGTAATGACAGTTTCAACATTATTTCAACAAAGAGAATTATACCTATTTAATTACCAGATTTATTGAGGCATAGATACACCGACTATGCTTCTAAATGACAATAAAATCACCGAATGACGGTTCTACTAAATGACCGTTGGGGTAACTTTTCTTTTCACTAAATTTACCCCTCACTAAAAGAGTAATAGACCGAACAATTCGCGGAATGGCATGCTGACTAAAAGACCAACTGAACGCACAATTGGCTCATGAACGTCATGAACGCAACTAACCTCCAACCTCCCGACGATTTCGATCAATCAAGACTCACAGTACATTACATTATTGCTGTACACACCAATTCCCTACCAATTGCCATTTTCATACTATAGAAACACTATGGATATTCTTAGAACCACTGAGTATTTTAATAAAATACAAAACAAGGGTAACTCCAAAAATTGATAACATTTTAATAATCATAATAATTACTCTATTACTGTATCAGATGCCTTTACCCATAAATTGTAGTGCACCAACCGAAAAGAAAAAAGTTTTTCTATTTCCCAACTGGACGTAAAGCCGAACAATTAATCGATTGGTTGACAGAGCAATTATACGGACCGACCAACCTCTTGACTGACCTTTTAACTGACTGACTGACTGGCCGATCGACCGACCGACTGACTGCCTGACTGATCGACTGACTGACTATCTGACTGTTCGATCGACCGACTATCTGGTAGACGGATTGACCGACCGACTAACCAACAACATACGTAAAGACCAATTGAGCGATCGAATAACAGATTTAAATCAACAGATCGACCAATTAAAGCACATCAACACAGAATGATCAATTTTTGTCTTTTTCTTTAGATTACCTGGCAACGTTGTATTTTTTCTTTCCCTTGTGTGTTGTGCTTGCCTAGTCGCTCATAAATTCAAACAAGTCAACCCAGCAACATCCTACAGTGTGGTCCGTACTTTTGTCATCCTTTCGTTCCCTTTCCTGGGTTCCTGTATACTTGCTTATTTCAACATCTATATTTTGATTGAATATTTTACACAAACTGAAGACAGGATTAAAAAAGCTATAATCGCCGCACTCACGCCAGGAATGGTTATTCCTATAACTGCGATTACAAAATACCTTGTTCTCAGAAAGAGTTTCGAGATTATTAACCCAGATCGTGGTTTTGTTTTGTGTTATTTCCTACGCGGCGGTTCCATTGTAGTTTACCGAACTATGCAGGCGGGTTTTCAAAATATCTGGCTTTTCATTGGTTTATCATTGTTACACGGATTCTCGAATGTCCTGAGTAAGGCAACTCTTAAATTTCGTATAAAAATTTGGACATTTTTAGTTAAATGTTACAATAGAACATGCTGTGGGTCAAGATTAGAAGTGCGACCATTAAACTCACCGCGTATTCGTCGACTCAACGCAGATCTTGAAATTCAAAATATCTTATTCGAGTACACGGCGGTCATCTTAAGTCAGGCGTATCTAGCCTGTTATCTTGTTATGAGCTTCGTTGTCCCACCCTGGCAAGTTATAAAAGATTCTTTAATCAGGATAGCCATAAGTTTGGCCATAGATTTTGTATTCAACATCATTTCAGTGTTCATTCAAATTCACTTTTATGATATTCCCATGCAAAAGGTCTGGGCGAAATATTGGCGGCGTCACGTGACTGCTAATGCCTTTATAATTATTATTATCGTATCGTATTTTGGTGGATCACTGGTCAGTGTGTTCTCGGGCAGCAACTATATGTTGACAGAACACAAACTGAGAAATTGTATATCAATATTTTAGGCCAAACTTGTGTAAAATTGTACCAAATATGCACCGAGTATGCATGTTATTAACGATTTAGAGTTATGGTTCAGGAGCTGGTTGTATTCGAAAGTAGTTACAGTTAGATATTGTTAGTTTAAAAGTTAACCAATCAGAATAGCGTATATTGGAATTTACGTCCATTTAAGTACGAAATCAAAAGTTAAAAAGTAGTTAAGAGTTTTAAAGACCTAGAAGGACATTATTGCGAAAATCCTTGCCCATATGCATTTTAGAAAATTTTGTAAATTGAGTTTGCTTAAGGTGGCTCCCTACAGTTAATATTAAAACAAGGGGTGAAAATGTGCTTTCCCTATTGCAACACATATCTTCATGTTTGTGAAATATATAGTTGCTTTTTGGGTAATAACTATTAATATAACTGTTATGTGTCCAACCTATGGGTTCTAAATATACCACAGTCGCATTGCTATGGCACCAACAGCGTATGAACTATAGTAGTCATATCCTATAAATGGGACAAAAAATTAAATTACTTGAACTTCCTTCGGTGAATTTCTTAAAAAATTGCAAGTAAATTTGGAATACTGAGCGGAACATAAAATCAAAAAATTAAGGTAGGTTGTAGGATAAGTTTTTTAGATATTTGCAAATTTTTGTGCTAAGAAAACTTATCTGTAAATTTCCCCAAAATTTGGATATATAGGCGACTTGTAAGTTCACGACACGAAAATTTAAAAAAATTCACCGAAGGAAATTAAAACTAAAGCCATTAAGCCACGCACAAAACTTACGCGGCCAAACAGAATTTCATTTCGACAAGATCGGCATCTGCGCATGTCCGTGTCTTTCGCATGATGGTCTCGTAAATTTTGGTAAATTTTGACAAAGTTTTGGTAAAATACAATTTTGGTAGAAAATAGAGAAATTTAGTACTTTTTTGGTAAAATCTAGTTTGCTTTTAATAGTTTGCTGTCATTTCACTGATACCTCGTAATTTAAAGTTAACCCGAATGTCTAGCCTGAAATCCCAAACTCCAGGCATGCACCTAAAATAGGTAATTTGTGGGTATTTCGGGTTAATTATGGTCACGTATATCGCTTTGGCAGGAAATTAGTATATTCAGTTTTTTTGACATGTTCATATTCAGTGATCGCATTCTTTATGCTAAAAGCATTTGTTACGACAATGACTGAATCTGACAGTACTATCGGACAGTAATATCGCTCTGAGTGGGAGTTGAAGCCAGAATTTTCGAAATGGATAAGCGAAAGTGATTCAACGGAAAATTTTGCGTTTTACAAAGTATGTCGATGTCAAATTCAAGCTCGTTTGGTTACAATTCGCCTACATGGAAAAAGTGCGAAACACTTACTTCATTAATGAGCAGTATGTCGGGTAGCTCGAAGGTACATAATTAACATAAATAAAACTATTGTCGAAATTCAAAATATATCATTGCTCATCAGGAGTTTTCATATCAGTTTTTTAATCTTGTACCATCCTTGCATTCTTCACAATACTATTAACAAGATCTTTTTGGACGCCACGAAAAGAGTTTGACAGTGTGCTTAAATTATTCTTTGATGGTTTGATGCACATTTTGTTACCAAAAAGGGTAAAAAATGTGCTTAACACGTGTTTGGTAAAAAATAATCCAATTTGAGCATGTCATTTGGTAAATACCGCTGACAAAATCTGGTCACACTGACTGATCGCTCTCTGTAAAACAGGCTGTTTTTTTCCGAAATGGTGTACAATTAGGAGCAAAATTATCTTCGTTTTCGTTAATACCCTTGGCTTTTGGACCCAAGATTGTTTGTTGGTGGTCTTTTTCTGGTCTGGTTTGTCGGTGGTTTACGCATTGAATTAATCCAACGTCTCTTAAATTTGTTTTTATTGTTGAAATCGGTATGAAAACTTTTTCAAAACATTCAAACAATTCCAAATTTTCGTAAGACAACTCTTGTAACTGTCTGTACGTCGTAACTGTCTGTACTGTAGTTGTATGCGGTAGTTTTTAAACTTTTGATTGCTTTAAATAATTATATTACTCTGACAGTTCTAGACTGCCTTGAGCATAGTATAAAGTATCATTTTAGAATGAATTTTTAGTCGGATAGTATAGATAATATTGAACGTAAATATGTAAAAAACATACTAAAAGAAAGCTTAGAAACTGGTTAACAACATACGTACTGTTTGAATTTCAAAGATTTACAATTATAATGAAAAGGTTGTGGTTTCTTCGCAGAAAACTCTCGAATATAACTTCCAGCGGCTTGTTTCAACATTTTACCTGGTCACGAAGATTCCACGCGTGAGACATGAGGATGACATCTGATCTATATATAGATCGTGTAGGGAGGCACCTTAAGGGGGTCCTTTATTACTATTCTTTATTACTATCTTTTATTACTGTTGAATCTCTACTGCTAATATGTTGTTAGGCTCAACACTCTATTTACTAGCAAATAACATTGTCTAGGGGTTGAACTAAAACAATCAACATTGAAGCATTATCACCAGTTTTACAGGTCAAAAACTGGAAAGGCATTTGACGACTCGCATGGAAACTGTCGCCACTTAAAAACTATTCAACATAACTCAATTATTTTAGTTCACGACCTAGAGCTTGATGTGATGAGTCTATGCTGAAAATTTCATCAAGATAGCTTCAATACCTCTTCAGATATCCTGCGCGCAATAATGGAATCGCAAATTTTTGCTTATTCGAGAAAAATGCATTTAAAGTTCAATGTTCGGTTTATGAACATGATGGTCACATTAAGGTGGTCTTATACATTGAAAACTATTTTTCCTAATTTAATACTTTTTCCTCATTTTTACTCTAATATTATAGAACATGAGTGGCTGACACAAAATCACCCACTGTTAGTACAATTTGTGGATTAGTGTTACAATTTTTAGTGATAGATAGTTCATTATAGTTTATATATTCAGTATATAAATGTGCCCATATAGATATTTGGAAATTCTGTAAAAGTTATATTTGTATATGCCAGTTTAAATAAACAACATATTTGCAAGTGTATGCGCCTTATATTGGAAAACCTTTTATTTACTTACATTATACGCACAAATGAAAAATTCGACATGGAGCTCCCCTATATTTTAATATGCAAATGAAAAATTCGACATGAAGCCCCCCTATATTTTCAAATGCTAACAAAATATACGTTGACTAATTCGGGGTCGAAATCACATAGCCAAACACATCCTAAACGGGAGAGGTAGGCATATATATCATGAAAATGCCATGCTAGATTTTTTCAAAAATCTTTAACACGCACTATATAGCTACGGAGGGGTAGGTGGGTACTCATTTGGAGAAAAAAACTTTTTCGTAAATGCTCCAATGCTCGCGATTTTCCAGTAACATATCGTTGCTATGGTGGTTGCTACGGGACAAAATTTCAAACAAGCTGCTATTTTCCCCTATTTATCCATTTTACGCCAAACAAATAGAAAAATTAACACAAGAAAACGAAAAAGGGACCATTAATGATGCATAATATGGCTAATTTCAAACTAGGATTTTCTTTTAAAATTTGGTATTGGACCACCTTAAGCCGAGATAAAACGAAAATGTTTACATATACTGAATGAACCTTCACCTTACCACATCTGTCTCAAAAATAGGAGGTGATATGCGTAGCTAATAATCATACTAAAATATATAAGCGCAAGAACATCATAGTACCCAGCGAATTTCGTTTTCCAACACGGCTGGCAGCTGCAAAATATTTTCAAGCAGATGTTAATATTCAGAATGGCGATCGGACGGTGAGAGGTTGACAAGAAAACAGGAAGGACAATATTTTTCCTTGGGGTAAAATGCCATCTTGTGATCTTGTTATTTAATCTTTATTTATTATTCTTTGTCCAAAATCGCTGTAATTATAATAATAATATTAATAATGAAAACTTAGTTTTATTTGCTAAAATATATATACATATACATAAAAATATGAGCAACCAGTACTCACTATACTTTTACATAATATGAATATGAATGAATAGAATACATAGAACCATTTTCGGAAGAGGAATGTCATATCCCAAATAGATACATCAAATATGTATGTGACAGCAGTTAGTTGATTTCCACGATATCTCTCGTAAGGTAAAAAAAAACGGGGCTTCGGTGGCGCAGTCGTCAGGACAAGCGCCTTTCACCTCTGAGTCTTGAGTTCGATTCCCGCTGAGGACTATACTCATCACACTCATGTGAAAAGAGTAAGTCAACGCTCTGCCGAAAGTCGTGGGTTTTCTCCGGGCACTCCGGTTTCCTCCCACAGGGAAAGTTGACTGGGTGGGTTAGGATATACAGATTAGGAAAGTAGTATTACAATTGTTGTAAAAATAGATAATGTAGGCTACGTACATAATATAGGTAAGCGAGATACTTGATGTAATCGGTCACTGAAAAGCCCAACGGGGAGTGACCTGAATAATGTATGAATATGAATATGAACATAGGCATCCTGGTTGCGTTATGATACAAGTTAAATACTTATAGAAAGATATGTTCATTGACAATATTAATTACAACTAAATATTACAATTTACCACTGTAAAAGTTCTGGTCTGTTCCACTGCTTGTCCCTCGTACAAAATAGGGAATAAGTTGTCCTTATGCAGCAGGTGATTACTTTCTTTATCACATAGTTGTTTTGTGATATCTCTAATTCCATGTCCTTATCTAAAAACCCGTAAAAGTCCCTACATTCTGCAAAGGTTTGGGGACTTATAGGCAAGCATTGCACAAACTATTCGTTGCCCTTTTCCATAAGACCATGTCTTTTAGGGTCGGTAGGGTGTTGTTAAGGTACCTCGTAGTAAAGTTGCAAATATTTCTCGGCAAAATGGCTGATTGAATTAATAATAATAATAATAAATTTCCTATCGAAACATAACTAAACTAGTGATATAGTTTTAACATGATATGTGTTCTGATTTTTTTCATCCAACGCCAATACTATAGCACTAGTCGCACTATACAATTATACAATCCCCAATATATGGGGAGTGAGCTGAATAATGTATGTATGTAATATATTTGACGAGATTGAGCAAAATATCGTGATTTGTCAGTGGCGAGCAGATCAATACACTCTTTCGATAATTACGTCACATCCGCCTATTTGGCCTGGGATCCTCGCTTTCGTGCATTAAGACGAAACGTGATTGGCCCACTCTTCGTGGGAGTGAGGCTCCCAGGCCAAATGACGTAATTATCGAAAGAGTCTATTATTTGCCGCGATACTGACCCAAATCACGATATTTTGCAATAATCGAGTTCAATAATAATTGTTTTATCATTCACTTCATGAAAGATACTAATTGTAAGAAAAAATTCAACAAGTAAAAAGTTCATATAAAGCTTAATATTGTTTAATTGAAGCAAACACAAAATTTAAATTTTTATTTCCAAAAGTTCAGCAAAATATGCAAGCCGTCGTTTCAATGTTTACAAAAGCGAAGCGCATGAGCAGATACAATACAATAAATTTATTGGTCGTCCCATAAGGGCTTTTCAGAACCAATTTACAAGGTGAATGCATAAAAACTTGAATAAAAACCCTAAATTTACAAATATTATATATATAAAATGTTCAAAATAGGAGGGGTAATATTGACCTCTATGATATAAGACAGATCACACTATGGCGTTCCAGTTCATAGTAAGTATACTTTTGAGTTCGTGTTTAAAACGCTTGATGGAGTTTAAGGTGCGGAGGCCGGTAAAAGAAGCTTCAGCTACCGTGGAGCTATTATATGGAACGATCTTCCAGATGAAATGCGAAGTCTATAGTCAAATCTGCAGACATGCATGTTTCGCCGTTCAACGGCTCGTCAGTGCAGCTTGTAGCAATATATATATATATATATATATATATGTTAAGTTATTGTTTCATTCTTTTTTTAACTTGGCTCCTTGGAAGAGCACTTAAGTAACGTCAATCTAAGGATAACATCAAAAAAATTGCAACAGTTTGTTTTATGGTGGTTTTATGTTAGGCTGTGTCTAGTCAACAACATACTAAAAGTTGGACAAAGTTGGAGCATGGGAAAGTTTCCAATTTCGAGATTGACTTTTATCCGTTTTTAAGTCATTTTCCATTAAAATCTGAAAACTTCAGAAGCCATAACTCGGTCAATTTTCAGGATAAATCAATATAACTTGCATCTTTATCTAGGTTTTCAGGGACAATCTTTCAAATGGAAGGGTTGTAAGTGATGTTGGGCAACCCCTTATACCATATCTAGGGGTACCCCTACCCCGCCCCCCTTGTTGGCGCCCACCCGGATTGACAAGCAGCCATAACTTCGTACTGCTTCTTCCAAAACAAGTAAATTTGGTGTCATTCCATATGTTTTCGAGGTCAATAATTCATTTGGAGCTATTTCCAGTGGTTTTCCATTGCCCACTATATCATTTTGGGGGTTACCCGTGCCCCAAAACACTTGGTCTGACCACTAACCATAGTCTATGAACAGGCATGACAGGCACAACCTCACACGTCATCGTCATCATCGTCTTCTAATACTGGCTCATTCGTGCTATTGTCGCAGTTGCCATCTTGGCAATGTCCACATGCACTGGTACATTCGAGTCCATGCTTCCTGCAGCTACACCTCAGGGTACTGCATCCTCCCGAACAGTTGCAGTGAACCATCTGAATAAGGACCTCTGGAGCAGGGCTTTTGTCTGTCATCATTGGAACAAGTTTATTCCCTTCTACCCTCCATCCCCACTCAGTTGGCTCCATTTCATCACTGCAACCCATCCACTCCATCACCTGGTAGTAAGTCCGTAGGGAGTGAAATTTACAGGCCGAGGTAGTTGGCGGCAGTCTTTCAGGCGTTACGAAAGTCTTAGCTCTTGCAACTTTCTTGCATAGCATATTATATCTGATAGATGCCAGGGACTCGTTCTGGTTTGCATTGAACAACGCCACCATTGCCCTACACCCGTTGGTTTCGACAACATCCTGACTTTGCTTTGGTGAACTGAATGCTTTCGAACAGTTTTTGAATCCTTTATCTTTCTTGACGATTCTTTGGAACACCGACTTCTTTCCTATCCCGAATACTCTAGATGTAGAGTCGCATCCGGTGAAGGCATGCAGAAACAATAGATCATTGCAAGCTGCTTCTCCAAGGACCTGCTTAATGACCTTGATATTATAGGCACTCGATGTCGCCTTGTCCGATCGGAAATAGAGTTCAGTGCACTTTGACACCACTACATGGTAGAGCAAGAGTACAAGGAGATCTGTGTCTTCTCCAACGAGCGTGGTCGATTTGAAACTAGACATTGTGACAGCTGCTTTTGCAATCTCAACGTCGGCATCTCCTTCAGCTTGAATCACTATACAGTCTCTCTGTCGCAAACGTTCTGTGATGAGCTGGATTATTGCCTGCTTGTTTGCCTCGTTCGACAAGAAGTCTTCCTTTTTCCCAACAAACTTTGTCACCCCAGTAATGTTCACCTTGTTCGCATTAAAATTTCGACTTCGACGCTGATGAGTACCGTCCTTTATGCTTGGCCCAACCCCATAACCATCAAATACTACAGTGGCTCTGCCATAGTGTTTAACTGTGAATGATGCGTAATCATCAGCAATTGAACTATATGTGGACCCGTCTGTCCATTTTAGGCGGTGAATAAGAGACCCCCCGTCTAGTACATAGTGATCTGTGACTGCGACCGTCTGTGTGACGGCATTGTCTGCCTTTGGTGTTACGTAGTTCCGTATCGCTTCTGCTAGTTGTGGCTTATCTGGCTTGCGCAAGATGTTCTTTCCTTCGAACAAAGACATTGGGTAAGGACATAGTTCATAGCTCATCACTTCATCACTTCATCGAGCTGCAGATCACCCGTCTGTGAGACAACAAGGAACCTCTGGAATAGCAATGCTGGATCTATCGTCCGGTCATCAGCAACTTTCACTGCCTTGCTGGATGCAAGTGTCTTGACCTTCAAACTCCGTTTGTGCGAATATGAGAACACAGAGTGTTTGTCCATCTTCTTAACTATGTCATTTCCGATTACGAACAGGTCATGTACATTGACATCCTCATTTGCATTAACTCCTGTGATGATGTTACGCAATGATTTATCAGCCGAATATGGTGTAAAACACTCCAGTTTTGCTGCGACTTTTTCAAGATCCGCCTCATCCCTACTCACTCTAGAGTTGGACAAGTCCTTATGCTGTTCACTTGTTGTGTAACTATTCGTGGTCAGTTCTTGCATGGCGAGGTTGTAAGATGATGTCACAGTAGAAGACATTGTCCAAACTGCTCTCTCGTGCTCCGACATCCCACTTCCTCGCGTTAGTCCCCCTTGAGCTTTTAGTGAGCGCATTAGTGTTTGCTCAATCACAAGATCAGAGCCAAGGCCAGCCCAGTATTGGCTGCTGCGTCTGGTTACATGAAACCCAGATTGGAACTTCTGATAAACCTCGGGGTTGTCATCATTCAATCCGCGCATCTTCTGGAGATAGAGACGAGCTGACTTCAGATAATTCGGATGGCCAGCGGCCGCGAATATCGGCAAGCAAGCTGAGATGGCACTGAGATGCATCTCCCAAGACCCCATTCGATCAGCCGCAACAAGTCCCCTAGCAATACCTAACATTTGCTGGTAGTGGACCCACAGTTTGCTGGTTTTGGAGGTCTCTGCCAGTTGATCCCTTTTCAGAGTTACTGTTTCGTCAATTTCGCGAATGCAATCTGCTTTTAACAATGACTCTAAGTCGCTTTCGTCAGTCTCCATCAGCGTGTACAGTCTCTCAAGTTCTTCCACTTGGTCCTGAAAACCAGGGTCATCCTCCACGATTTTAGCAACAATCTGACGTGTAAGGCACTGATCCACCAGCAGATGTCCACGAAATGCTCGTTGCACCGCCTTCCCGCTCATCATGTGTAGAACGGCATTTTCACCATACACTGTCTCCATGATCTCCTTAATTCCACTGCCATCCATCAAAGTACCAATGGCGCCCAACAGATTCATGAAGGTATGAAAGCTTCCAAGCATTAGGACCACATTCCTGATCGGGCTATCATCTGGAACAGCATTCGCTATCTCAGAAGCCTTCCAAAATAGCGGTTGATCGAAGGTAATGATAGCCGGCATGTTGTGTTTTGACGAATGTTTGCAAAGGTATTCTTGGGTTGACAAGATACAAGTTTTGTCCCCTGGATTCATGTCGATCATTGGGAGAAACTGTACTGATGATTTCCCCGGATAATCACACTCCTGTGCAGTAGAGACATCATACCTTGCCAACTGGGGGTACTCTGCTGGAAGCGAAAGGACATTTCCCAGAAAATGTCAACTTTGCGGTCACGGGCAGATGAGAATGGTAGAGGCTGAAATTCAATCTTGCGGTTGACAAGCTTTGCGTATCGGTAATCTATTATATCAATCTTCGTCAGTTCGACAAGTTTCAAGTCGGCCATTTTCTGTCTTGAAATGCTGCGACTAACTTGCTTCCCAGGTGTGATGGTGGCTATCATGCCCATCCCGTGAAAGGTACCCTTTCCGTCCAAGGTTACAATGTTATGATCCACATTGTCCCCGGCAAATAACAGGGACATATCAAGAATGTCCATGTCACCCAACACATCCGGAGCAAGTGAACAAGCTGCATTCACTTCTAACCTTTGCACTTCTGAGTAAGATGAAGAAAACCCCATGGTTGAAAGACTATCGATCAAAAACCGTGACCTGTACAAATGATGCATTTGCACCGCAAGACCAAGCTGTAAAGGCGCAATTACAGCCCTTGGGCGCACGGCGAATAACAGCTTGTCCAATACCAGCAACCATTCTGGACGTATCCTTCCCAACAAACAGATGCTGCAGCAAGAATCGCAAACTTGCTGGCACGTAATCCAATGCAGCCGTAAGTTTCAGTTCTGACGGAGTTGGATATGTATCCCCCATTGGCGCAACTGTCTCCTTGATGTCACTTCTGATAAGTTTTGCTGCGGTTTTTATAATTGCTCGTTTCTGTGCTTCCTCGTCATCTTCTCGAGGTGATTTGTAGTAATCACGAAGAATCTGACAAGTTTTTTCCCGAAAGGTCACAATGTTTTTGACACCCTGGCCCTCAGTCACGAATATAGATCTTCCATATCGTCTTACAAGCATTTCCTTGAGGTACTGGTTTCCGTATGCTGCAGATTTGCTGTCACACAAGTATTCTCCCATTTTAGCTACTAGATCAGATATCGTTAGCTGTTCTTCATCATTTTCCTCCAGGAATGAACAAACCTTTTCAAATGCCTCCTCCTGATCACAGTCCTTTGGTCTTCCACTTTTTCGTCGTTTGGCGGAATCGACTGACGTGAACTGTTTTGGAATGTCCCGCAGTGTGCGAAAATTTACGCTACATGATTGGTGGTAAACACAGTCTGCTGCATGAAGATCGCCCCCAAAATATTCGATGCGGCCTTGAACAGCAATGGCCCATGCATCCCCCCTGGTTCTACAATGAACCAATATCGTTTGAACAAATGCATCTGTCCTCACACAGTACACCCTTTCTTCACTATTTCGTTTAGCGTCTATTTTCTGAGCTTCAGTTCCACAGAAAAAGCAATGTGTTTTACTGTTATGTAGTCCCAGGGAAACACGAGCGCTTCTCTTTACTGACTGAGCAGAATCTGTCTGATCTTTCTTGCTTGAGATAAGAATATCCTTTTGTTTATGTGATTTACCCGACATGTTTTGTGCACACTATTCCCAGCTTGACTCTGACGTCAACACCTCTCTCGATGCTAGCACGGTTGATACCTTCAGCTCCTTTTTCACGAACCACCACGGTCTCCTCACAATCCAATTCCCTTTGGCATAATGGACACGTTTCTTTGCTTGAGCTGCTCATATTTTACCCCTGAAAATATTAGTTTATGTCTCAGAAAAACATGTCATATGTAAGATAAGCTTCACAACGGAGGGTCTCACTGCCGTCATGGCGACATATACAGCGAAAAAAATTGGAAAATCGACCCATATGGAGCATGATACTCAGGGAATAATTCGGCCGTTGCGAAAATATATTTTTACGGGTTTAGGCAGACGATGGAATAAACGGTCGCCGTTTCGTCGGAATTCATCGGAAAAATATAATCAGCGTCTTGATTTGAAGCTGAGAGTATGGGCTATAAAACGGTATCTGATTGGTTTGGATAGAATAACAAACACAGCGATTGGTCGGCCTTTGCTATGAGGCCACAATTCACGCACGCAAATTTCACTTCCGGTCACTTCCGGTCCGAAAAAAAAAAGCCGTCAAGGCCGATATTTACCATTTACAAAGAGCTTAGAGGATACGGAAAGCGATGATATCTTTGATAAAGACTATGGCTACATATCCAGTGAAAAAAAAAAGGAAAATCGACTGGCAATTGATCGATTTAGACGAATATTCGAGCTGAATATGAAATACGATATTCGGTCATGGCCATGGGGGGAAATATATCTTTACGGGTTTCGCCGAAGCGATGGAATTCTAGTCGAAATTCCCTTTCAAACGAGGTATGGCTTGCCCTATTCCTGTAAAAATTCATAAAGATACTAACCGGGAAATAGTTTACTCTTATTTTGACTTATTTTGGTTTATTTTGTTGCGTTTGAAGCGGGCTATTTCGCTTGTAACTTCTGTTATGTTCACACGTTTTTGGCCATACTTGGTGTAGTGATAGTGTAAGTTTTATAATTCGATATTATCTCAGCGAAAATAATTTGAAACCCGTATTTTCAAAATTTTCAAGTCGAATATTTAAACTTTTTGCTTCATTTTGCTAATTTTTGCTGATTTTTTCAATGTTTTTCCAATTTGCGACGTTTATTTGTAGAAAGTAGAATATAACTCTGAAAGGTAATTGTATAGGCTTTCAAAAGAGATATAGCATGCCCTATTATTGTAAATAGTTATTGAGATACAAGCCGACAAAGGGGTTCACCCATATTTTTCGGGAATTCGACCAGTAGAGAAAGAGTAATGGAAAATGACTTAAAAACGGATAAAAGTCAATCTCGAAATTGGAAACTTTCCCATGCTCCAACTTTGTCCAACTTTTAGTATGTTGTTGACTAGACCCAGCCTAACATAAAACCACCATAAAACAAACTGTTGCAATTTTTTTGAAGTTGGGGTACTTTGTCGCTATATTGACCTTACTTCGTGTGAAAGGATATACCATGTCAGTTATGTATTTTCATTTTAATAAAAGCTTCTGATTGATTGATTGATTAAGGGCCTGTTTATATGGGGAAAAGTTATCTCGGTTAGCGAGGAAACATTTCGACTAGCCAAATAATTTTGTTCTGTTCATATGGAGAAACGTTATCCCGATTATCAGGTAAAGTTTCCGGCTGTGACGTAGCACTGGTGCGGGAAAAGTTAAAAAACTTTAAAATACATTTTAAAAACAAATATGGCTGCTTTGAACTTACGTTACGTAGTTGGATTAACCGAAAACAACCTTGCCCAGTTTCTACGCCCGCCATTTTGTAAAGTGTAAATTGAAAAGTTGCTGACACGACAGAAAGTTTTCCCGCTATTAAAGCAAGAAAGTTGTGGATATGTTGTGTTCATATGGGAAAAACATTATCCCGGTCACCGAGATCTCGTCTGTCAACAAGTGAGATCTCGGTACACGGGAAAATTTACGTCTCATATGAACGCAGTGTAACTTTTCATACTATTTTCATAACAAGGCGAGATCTCGCTTGTAAGCTTGTCGAAATGTTTTCTCGCTAACCGAGATAACTTCTCCCCATATGAACAGGCCCTAAGTCAGTAATATTCTTGGGTAAAGAAATCCACATTTGTACGGCTCTGTAATGGAACGCTTGCTAGTGGGCTACCGTCGTTCTGCACTTGGGAAACTGTAATTTGTCACTATTTCGTGTACTACGGTTATGCACTTCAGATCGAAGATCATTATTTGCGGCTGAGCAACGGATTTGGCCAATGCGCATACTCAGATCATTATTTTCAGCAGCTATTTGAAGCTGACGTGTTATTTTGTACCAGTTATTTGAAGGAAAATCAGCCAATCAAAACTGGAAAATAGTTATGTGAATGGTAATCTAAATTATCAAATACAGAATGATGCAGAACTGACTCCTTTCCGGACATTACGCGCAGTTGTAACCTTGGCATTGGAGCTAAGATTTAAAGGGTTCAAGATCAGTGGGCAACTTCTCTTACTTGGACACTCCGCTGCTCTGTGTTTTGCCCCGTGCAATTAAAACATAGACGGTGTTTTGCTAGTATCTGTCTTCGCTCCGAAACAGTTGTGATTTGTGATTTTTATCTTCGCAATACACGCACCCTCGTGGTTTCTCTTGATCACGTGCATGATATAATTTGCCAGGGGGAGGTGACCTACGGTACTCACGATCCCGGGGCAGCTTGTTTCATTTGACTGTTTGATTAGATTTCTTCGCGTCCAAAGATGTAGGGCTTCGACCAATTTGACAACATCCCAACTTTCCCAATCCGGGTCGGTTTTTGTAAGATCGCCACGAATTCCCGCTAGTTTCTCGAGTGTTAAAGCGACATTTCCATTTACTTGCTGCAAACCTCCCATAGTTTCCAACGACTGCACAGCATACATCAAAGTATCGTAAAACTCGTGCATTTTCTTAATGTTTACATTTGGTATAACCGAAAGTTCGAGAATTTGCTTCGTATATGCCTTAATAATTTCGCATTTTTTCCCAAATTTGTCGTCTCAATGGTGTTCGCTCTGGTATAGCCTTCACTAGTGAACGGTAGAGCTTCTACCGTCTTCCTTACATTTTTGTCCAGTAATTCACGTAAGTAAGCGAATTTTGTTACTTTTAATTTGGAATCCCGGTTTTATCGATTGTCTGGCTGAACTGATTCTAGAATCTCGTCCAGTCTTGAAATGTTCCGTTAAACTTGGTAATTGTCAACTTCGGTAGTTTCGCTTGTATCTCGTCTTTGGCGCCGCCGTTTTCACTTGGAAGTTTTAATTCAGACTTCAGTTTTATTTTTGCTTCATAAAGTTCACGTTCGTGCACTAGTTGTTCTTCTCCCTGGCGTTGTTTTTCTTCTCTCGTGATTTGATCCTGCAGTGTTGTAGTCGCTTAACTTCGTCGTCTGCCTTTCCCAGCTGTACGTCAATTTCACCAATCCATTTCTCGATCTCCTCAGGTTGTTCTTTGGCTGTAATTTTCTTCGCTTCGACTTCACTCTTCAGTAATTCTATCCAGTGGAGGAAATTCACGTTTTTCGGTGGGAGGGGGGGCAAAGCCTCCTAAATTTCCGACAAACCCCCCATTTACACTCAAAATAGGCTGTTTTTAGCCCTTTTTAGGTGAAAATTTCCGACAAATTGTCAATTTTCCGTAAAGGTGGGGGGCGGTCGGCCCCCGCCCACCCCACCGAAATTTCCGCCACTGATTCTATCTCAGTTGTTATTGTCTTAAGCCCGGCGCACACTAGTGCAAGTTGTACGCACAGATGTCATTCGTGACCAATTACGTGCGACGAAAATCCTAGTGTGCGGGGAAAATATACAGGATTTTTGTCACTCGTGTCGTGAACAACAAATATCAAACGTGTTTGATATTTTCTGTCATTCGTGACAAAAATTCCTCGCAGCAAAGAAGTGCGCATGCGTGTTATTTCCCAAAACAACATGGCGGATAGTGAACAAACACTTGCAGCTAGCGACAGGAATTGCGGCGGGCGTTCATTGGTCAATATTCTTCGTTCTTTAAATGACTAGAAAGGCGGTATATTTAGCATTATATATAGTGGTTTATTGCAATTGCATTCAGCGAGCTAGTCGGTGGCGTAGTGGTTTAGGGCGTGCGCTGGCTACAGTTTCTTAGAGCGGCTGTTCAAGCCCGGTCAATCCCGGCCAAAACTTTTTCTCACTTAAATTATCTTTTCTTTCAAATAATTTTTTCCGACTTGTTTTAACCCCAAAATTCCTTTTCAGACATTTCTGGTTAGGGTTAGGTTAAGGGTTGGAGGTGGGAAAGGTTTATTTTATATGTATTTGACTTAACTATAGTCAGGCAAATGCCCGCCGCAATTCCTATCGCTAGCTGCAAGTGTTTGTTCACTATCCGCCATGTTGTTTTGGGAAATAACACGCATGCGCACTTCTTTGCTGCGAGGAATTTTTGTCACGAATGACAGAAAATATCAAACACGTTTGATATTTGTTGTTCACGACACGAGTGACAAAAATCCTGTATATTTTCCCCGCACACTAGGATTTTCGTCGCACGTAATTGGTCACGAATGACATCTGTGCGTACAACTTGCACTAGTGTGCGCCGGGCTTTAAGCGCCGTTTGTTGACGTCTTTCTCAGTTCTACTCACGGTCATTTGTAGTTGTAACAACTTGGTTTTTAATCTAGATTCAGGGGCCTCCATCGCCGAAGATAGCGTATCTTTGCTGTGTTTCAAGCTATTTCTGTTTTATCCTATCGGAGGTGCCAGATGTAGGAAATTATTGTTTGTCCCCGTATTAAATTTACGAATAAATTCACTCGAAAGTTTATAGTGTTTAACTTCCTTTTAATGTAGCGATAAATATATGCATTACATAGATAAATCCTTTTCTCTCGTCTCTAGTCTCGATAATATTCGCTGAAAATGAAATATAGTCTCTCTCAAATAATAATATAACCTCTCCCTTGTTATTTTTCCTCACGAACGCATGTTCTGTTTTTGATTGACAATTTATTAAATGTGAATATTAATTATGTGACGTCAGTCTTAGACAGAGTAAATCAAAGCTAAAAGAGTACGTAATAACATAGCTACTTTATATAGTTGGGCAATTGATAATTTTACAGTTAAAAGTACAAACCTTATCACTATTTTGCCATTTTGTACAAAAAATAAAAGAAATATACGGCCGGTTGCGTGTTACCATGGTTACAGTGATCAACTCAGTACTTCATGTTACTTAATAAGTTTTGGGGAGAATAATTGCTTGGTTCTAATGGGCGAGGGGTTCTGCATGAATGTATTTCTAGTATCATAAGAATAGGTAATTGAACCTCCATTGGCGTTAAATAATTTGTATGATATGTTCTTTATGTATGCATGTGTGTATGTATTCATGGTATATAATTAATGGTTTTCATAGGTTTTCAACATTCAGAGGTCATCTCAGGTATAGATTGTGTATGGTCGGTGGATATTGTAGGTGTGGTTTGTTAGGTGTGATTTATTCACAGGGCCATGCTGTTAAATGTGTAAACTAGACCAGATATATTACTGTAGGTAGCTGATATGATGTATTTTTCTGCATGCATGTATGGTATATAGATGATGGTTTTCTAAAGTTTTCATTATTCACAGGGTCTGAGAAATAGACCGTACCGTAAAGTATAAAAAGCATGTTTTCGTATGTATGCCAAGTGTCTCGATGGTGTACGGACAGTTCTATTTTAGTTTTAGTAATTGTTTAGAGGGTAATTGGATATATTTATCTGTTTAGGATGTGTGGATGGTACTATAAAAACTATACGATATATTATGTGAATATAATTGCATAAAATTGTATTTCAGAGGCTGGTGAAGAATTTGGCCACACCGTCAACATGCTTGTCTATACCAATTATTAAAATAGATTTTTAGCGTTCTCGTCATGCCACTAGTTACGTCATTTCTGTCCATCAATGTCAATCTCAGAACAAACATTTCCTCGAGAATTTCTACAAACTTTTTCATTGTTTTAATAAATAAAACATAATTTGTTGAATAAAAACACTCAGCCACTTGCTTTTGACGGAGAACTGACTTTATTTTAACTGAATCATGTGTAAAAGCCAAGTTTAAAGCCGCTAAATTCGTGAATAAACTCGAAAGGTTTTTTGCCATGTTACCATAAAGTTTGGTTGTGAAAAACACACTTCCAAAACGGCAAATTCTGTGAATTGGATTCTGGCTACTTCAAAATGTAGTACAATTTCCAGAATATTTAAACTAGTGCAAAACAAATGAACAATTCAAACAAGAAAAATATAAACAAAGACGAAAACAAAATGATCAGATTCGAGTAGTAATATAGGGGCCGTTCTGGCCCCTTTTTTGAGGGTGAGCATGAGGGTGAGCATCATCATTAGCATATGAGGGTGAGCATGAGCATTAGCATATGAGGGGAGGCTTCATATTAATTATGCAACTTGGTCCTACTCCTTTGGGACCTCTCGACCCTCATTATATATGCAATGACGTCACAGAACAAGACCAGGCAAGGCTACGCGAATTTTGCTGAGTTCAGCATATAACAAGCAGAAATATGGCTTTGTTTTGGCAATGGTAGCGTGGTAAAAGTTTCGATTTATAAATTCATTAGCAATAATTTTCTTTCTGAATACGACCACCATAGCGAATATAACGCAGCTGTTACAAACATAAACATAGTTGTTACAGGGATTTAAACCTTACAAAGTTTCCAGCGTTTATATATAGCGGAGTGTATACAAAACGTGAAAAGCAATGATTTTTAAGCGAGTTTTATAATCAAATAAGTTTTTGCAAGCATAGATTTCATTAAAATATTGTATATACGTTTTGGCGTTAGAAACAAACACAACTCTATGCCTTGCTATCAGGGGCGAAACTATCCGGGGGGCTGTCGGGGGTATGACACCCCCCAGTCTTCAGAAAATTCATGTTTTCGGGCAAATTGATACGATTTTGTAGGGCAAATGTTGAAAATAGCCAAGGCCAGCTATGATGTAGTTGGATGACTTGGACCTGTTTTTGCACTCGTTGTCTATTTGTGACTTCGCCCAACAAAGACGCGCGCACACATTGGGACGAGAACCATAAAGCGGGTTCATTATAACTGTATAACTTATATTATATAATTGAAGTGTGAAAATGTAGCATATTTTAGAGCAATCAGTTGTGTTAAATGGTCGCTTTTAGATTAAACAGATTAAAATTGTTATTCAAATAGACCATAGCCTAACGTTTTTTTTAGATCGTCGGTCGGGCTCAACTTCAGCCACGCCCTTTTTGTCGGGCAAAAGAAGCTAACACCCCCCCAGTTGTAATGCCGAAGTTTCGGCCCTGCTTGCTATGTGTTGTTAGGCTGTCATTAGTCAATAAGTCATTAGTAAGTCATTAAGGGTAATTAAGAAGATTATCATAAAAGAGAATATTTAATGAGTAGGACGGGGTAATGTTGCACAATTTATATAGCTGGTGAATAAAACAGGAAAATAATGATACAGAACAACACATACGATAATATAGCTCCAAATCGAGCGAGCTTACAACCAGCGCCACACCGTTGTGACGTGTTAGTTTATACTATGTTAATCATGCTAGGTCGCGTGACTTGCCAGGACCACTTCCGGTTCCTAGGCTCGCATTCGCGAGCACATTGTTGTTGTTATAATATTCTCGGTGCATGATCATATTGTTGTATTCATATTATATCATTGGATAAAGATTGTACTTGTGCATTGGAGTGTTTCTACTTGTTGATTGGCGTGGTGACAGCGTTATGTATTATACTCTATTATAACCAAACAGTTTCGACAAAGTGAAACTTCACACAGACAGTTCGACAAGAGTTCTCTCCGACTAGAAGTGGTAAAGACACGCCAGCTTAAAAAGACTGCCAAAAAGTCAATCCTTAACCCGCCAGAATGTCCAGTGTTCGTGCCCCCAAGCAGTGGACTTTAACCAAAGAAGAATGCATTACTTCGTTCGAAGCTTGGCGTCAGTATCTCCAATACATTTTGTTGCTGGACTCGAATTTTGCAAATTTCCTGCTCGAAGAGACAACATGGCGTCGAAAGTCTAGTACTAACCCAACTCGAGGATTTACCGATGACGGCGAAGACGTACCAGAAGCGAGTCGTCGCACTGCTGCTCAAAAGGTAACTAATTTAGAGCTTATGTTGGGACAAATCGCTAATTTTTGCCCAGTTGTATCTCGAAATATTATTGTTAAAAATTCCACCTCAATGCAGTCTATTTGGCAAGCTATTCGTGCTCACTTTGGTTTCCAGTCCACGGGTGCACGCTTTTTAGATTTCAGTAGCATACGCCTAGAAAGCGGGGAACGTCCCGAGGACCTCTACCAACGACTTGTAAGCTTTATTGATGATAGCTTGCTTACAGCAAACGACAATATTCGTCATCACGGTGAAAATACCACCAGCGATGAAGACATTACACCTACCCTTGAAAATATTATCGTTATTACTTGGTTACGTCTTGTTCATCCATCCAGGGGTCTCATATCTTTTATTATGGAACCAACGTTCCTGACGCATCGCAAAACCGTATTCGACGGACTCAGGCTCAAGTTCTACGTGCCCACCTTCCTCAACAGTTGTTTGGCCAGGTGACTATTTAGAGTTAGACTTCCCACCCCAAATCCAACCAGACGCTACTCTTGCAATTGAGCCTCGCCCCGACTGTGCCAAGACAGTACATGATTGGCCTCCACCCCACGTTGTCCAAGCTGTAGCTGGCCAAGTTCGTATCCTGAATAACACCAACCAACCTCAACACATTTCCCGTCGCGAGCATTTCTGCCAGGTTCTTCACACTCAGACTCCGGACATATCTACCACACCCACAGCACCTCCCAACTTTGTTCCACCCCCTCCAATGCCTCCAGTAGCTGCTTACTCTTCCACCGTTCAAGTAGACCCTGATCACATTTTACCTGCCAAAATTCTAACCGAATCCCAGAAAGTCCTGGTAAAGTATGACACCGTATTTGACCCCTCCATCACAGGGTATAACGGAGCTGTTGGCCCCTTTGAAGCCACCGTCAACATGGGGCCGGTACAACCCCCCCCCCCCCCAATGCAAGGGTCGCTTGCCGCTTCTTGAGCTCCAAAATAAGTTTGACGAGTTGGAACGCCAGGGAGTATTCCAACGCCCTGAAGACATTGGCGTCGCCATAGAATACCTCAATCCATCCTTTTTGGTCACCAAACCTTCCGGGGGTCACCGATTGGTCACTGCGTTTGCGGACGTCGCCCGTTACAGCAAGCCTCAACCATCCCTCATGCCGGATGTTGATACTACCTTAAGAACAATTGCCCAATGGAAGTACTTAATCGTCACAGACTTAACTAGCGCATTTTACCAGATCCCCCTGGCGAAAGAGTCCATAAAGTATTGTGGAGTTTCCAAGGCATCCGAGCCTACACACGCTGTGCAATGGGCATGCCTGGATCTGAAACGGCATTAGAGGAGCTTCTGTGCCGTGTTCTTGGGGATTGTCTACAGGACGGAATAGCTACAAAATTGGCCGATGACCTATATTGCGGCGCAGACACTCCTGAAGGTCTTCTCCATAACTGGCAGCGTATTTTAGATGCCCTTGCAAAATGCAATCTTCGCCTCTCTCCATCTAAAACCATCATCTGTCCCCGTTCCACCACTGTTCTCGGATGGATCTGGAACCAAGGCTCTTTGTCAGCAAACCCACATCGTGTAGCAACACTATCGTCCTGCCCTCCACCAGGCACTGTTCGTGGTCTGCGCTCATTCCTTGGCGCGTACAAAGCCCTTAGTCGTGTTCTCCCAAAATGCTCCCAACTTCTTGCACCACTCGAGCAAGTCAGCGCAGGTCAGGAGTCCCGTACCAAGATAGAATGGACAGATACATTGCTTGAACACTTTCGCTTTGCCCAAAAGTCCCTTGCTGAACACAAGTCGATCACACTTCCAAGACCTTCAGACCAGCTGTGGATAGTTACGGACGGATCCGTTACTAAGTATGGTATCGGCGCCACATTGTATGTCAATCGCGACAACAAGATCCATCTCCCAGGTTTCTTCAGTGCTAAACTCCGAAAACACCAGGTTACCTGGTTGCCGTGCGAAGTAGAGGCACTGAGTATCGCCACTGCTATCAAGCATTTCAGTCCGTACATATAGGCCGTATTCTGTGGCACGAAAAGTCGCTTAGAAAATGAAATTCGTTGCCCGGGTTCGGGCACTACTTTAAAATAAGATAAATAATTAGGATTAATCATACAAAGTCCAAATCCGCTTGTTTGCACTTCTAGAAACCTGCAGTTTTCGAGTATTTCTTCTTCGAAAATTCAAGAAATCAACATATTTCGCAATCGATCGCCGCCATTTTGTTCAGGGTACTTGGTGTAATATGCACTATATATAGTATATTTCGTGGTTCTACATTGATTTTAACATGAAGTTTCCAAACATCCGCTGACATAAAGTAAATATGGCGTTTCAGAATTTATTTTTTTTGGTCATTTTGATGG
This sequence comes from Trachythela sp. YZ-2020, assembly GCA_016169945.1. Lineage (NCBI taxonomy): Eukaryota > Metazoa > Cnidaria > Anthozoa > Malacalcyonacea > Clavulariidae > Trachythela > Trachythela sp. YZ-2020. The sequence continues at coordinate 636,728 of JADLSH010000373.1, forward strand.
GGAAAATGACAAAAATTTACCGAGGTTTCGTCCCAAAAGTTGTTTGGATGGACAAAATATATGGCTATCGCTTGACGGGCTTCAAAGGGAGATTTTCAGTTTTATTCGCGGTAATGTGAGTGGATATAAGTGACAATACTAGTGACAGCATTTTATCACTGGCAGAGATCTTGGCAGATTCAATATAGGACTTCCTTTGTGATGAAAAACTGTCTGGTATCAGAACCTGTGTGCTGGGAAATCCTATTCCGTATAGATAGAAAATGCAAAACGGTGACATATACATTCATCAACAGATGAACAGAACAACAACAACAACATAGAACATTCAACAGTATAATTAGCCTTATATTTCAATCAATTCTAGCATTGCCCCATCCCCCCTGGGCATTTGCAAACTTTTGTTGTGCAGGGACCAGGCGTTAGTACTTGCAAAAGTTCCCCTGGGCCGGGCATTTGTTTACCGGCTGGGCATTTGTCTCTCTATCCGGAAATTATTGTGGTTTCTGCAGCAGCAGCAGCAGCAGTGAACATGTGCACTGCCATGAATATGGATGAAAGTATTTGTGTCATACATATGAACAAATAGAACTTGTGAAGCAAAACTTGCTCATCTTTACAAAGTTAAACATCATTTAATTAAGAATGTAAAACTCATATCCTGATATTCTGACAGTTGGCATAATTTATTTGCCCCGGCGTGGGGTATTGTTGCACTTTTCCTGCCCAGCCCCAGGGAATTGTACACTTAGAGAAAAAATAAGTCCAAATGCCAGGGGGGGTGACAATGCTAGAATTAACTGATGTATTATCTAGATTTAACTTGCTACTTTAATACGGATATTATACTACAGTACTGCCATAAATATAAACTATGAACCTGTTTAAAATGTAATACTGCTTGTAGTAACTCTCCTGTTGTTCTTAGTACTTGTATTGTTCTCTAAATTTGATTGTATATTTATATAGTATTTGTTATAGGGTCTGCAGTTATTGGTGTATACTGTTGTGGTGAGCCTGACACTCCTTTATGTGGCAAAGTTAAATAAAAAAATATTCCTTGGATTTTGTAGCATGTTCACCTAGTCAGCTACCCTGGGGTTTCCCATCAAAGACAATATGATAGGTGCATATTTATATCTACATTCTGTTTGGTGAGAATGAGTTTGTTCCTTTAATAATATACAAATTAGAATTTTGAAGTTAGCTCTTTCAACCAGAGTCACAAATCATCAGAATCTGCAAGTTCTTCTTCCTCATCAGAATGAGTCGTATCATAATCTTCCTCATCTTCATTAACTCCTGCTTTATTCTGGCAATCACAACATGTACATGTACCCTGTCTTACACTTGCACTCAACACACTCAAGCAAGGATATGATAGCCTGTGTTCCAGTCCACTTTACACACACAATGGTGTAGTGGACTGGAACACAGGCTAGGATATGATAGATAGACTGTATATATGCTCCTTTTAAATCCAGCATATTTGAACATATCAACAGTGCAAATTTTCAAACAGCATCATGGTCTCAGTGTTGGCTGGACACTCTCCAATCAAGAGCTGGAGATTGTCTGGATGACATGTCCCCCTCCTGTGCTCCACAATCTTTGCTTGAGTGCAAGTGTAAGACATCCTCCACATGTGGGCCCTATAACAAATACTATATAAATATACAATTAAATTAAAATAAGAGAACAATACAAGTGTTAAGAACAACAAGAGAGCGTCGCTACGCAGGCTAGACCACAAGCAGTAACACATTTTAAACAGATCGATTTCCAAGTCCAGGGAATTTCAGGTTCATAGTTTATATTTATGGCAGTAGTGTAATATACATAAAGTAGCGATTTAAATCTGGATAAGGCTAAGGTATGAGTTCATCAGGAAGAATGTTCCATATTGTTGTTCTGTTGATGAATGTATATGTCATTACTGTATGTCACCATTTTGCATCTGTCTGTACGGAACAGGATTTACCACAACACAGGTTCTGATACCAGACAGTTTTCATCACAAAGAAAAGTTCTATATTGAATCTGCCAAGACCTCTGCCAGTAATAAACAATTAAACACAGTTTCCACTGTAAATGTTTTCACTAGTATTGTCACTTATATTCCCTCGCATTACCGCGAATAAAACTGAAAATTTCTCCACGCAACATCCCTTTGAAGCTCGTCAAGCGATAGCCATATATTTTGTCAATCCAAACAACTTTGGGAACGAAACCTCGGTAAAATTTCGTCATTTTCCTCATCAAAATGACTAAAAAACAATAATTCTGAAACGCCATATTTACTTTTTGTCAGCGGAAGTTTGAGAAACTTCATGTAAAAATCAATGTGGAACAACGAAATACACTATATATAGTGCATATTACACCAAGTACCCTGAAAAAAATGGCGGCGATCGTTGCGAAATATGTTGATTTCTTGAATTTTCGAAGAAGAAATACTCGAAAACTGCAGGTTTTTAGAAGTGCAAACAAGCGGATTTGGACTTTGTATGATTAATCCTAATTATTTATCTTGTTTTAAAGTAGTGCCCGAACCCGGGCAACGAAACTGAACGATAACGTGCCACAGAATACGGCCTAATAATACAGTCGTTCCAACCAGCGTGTTTATTAACCGACAGCAAACCGTGTGTGCAAGCAATCGAGAAACTATGCCGTGGGGAGTTTTCCGCCAGCACTCGCGTGACATCGTTTCTTTCCATCGTAAGTCGATATGCAGTTCATGTCCAACATCTCGCTGGATCTGCCAATATTCCCGATTTTTCAAGCCGCAACGCCACTGAATGCACTGAACCACGATGTCAAGTTTGTACCTTTATTGCTGTTAGTGAAGAATCCGTTGTTCGTGCCACATCAGTTCAAGACGTACGAAACCGTTTCCGCCTACCATTTACAACAAGGTCTGCCTGGAGTGATATTCAAGCTGCGTGCCCTGACCTTCGTCGGACTCACGCCCAGCTTAAACAGGGTACCCGTCCCTCAAAGAAAGCAACTAATATTAAAGATATAAAGAAGTATCTGAACGTTGCCTCTATTTCTAAAGATGGCCTCCTTGTTGTACCTCGCACAGACCCCCTGTACCCCGTTACCGAGTTAATAATCGTGCCACGCAGTGCTCTAGATGGACTTATAACAGCCCTCCACCTTCGACTTGACCACCCCACGTCACATCAACTCCATCTTGCCATGAAGCGACATTTTTACGCTCTCGATATGACAAAGTCTATTGAACGTGTCTGTGATACATGTCACACCTGTGCTTCACTACGAAGTCTCCCACCACCGCTTCTACACCATAGCACCAGCGACCCACCCAACGTGGTCGGTGTCTCTTTTGCCGCGGATGTTCTTCGAAGGAGCAAGCAGTGTATACTCATACTACGAGAAACCACAACATCGTTTACTTCAGCTACCATTATCCCTGATGAGAGGAGCACCACACTCCGTGACAGTTTATCCACCTTATTCGTCGCACTCCATTCTCCCGACGGACCACCTGCCACTGTCCAAGTAGATCCTGCTCCCGGGTTCATCGCATTACAAAATGATCCTACACTTCAACAAGTAGGAATCACGTTAGAGATCGGTAGGATAAAAAATGTCAACAAAAACCCGGCCGCTGAAAAAGCCGTTGCTGAGCTTGAAGAATAACTTCGTCGCCAAAAACCAGATGGAAGCCCTGTTACCCAACTTGGACTTAGTATCGCCATATCCAGACTAAACTCTCGTCTTCGCCGACACGGAGTCTCGGCACACGAACTTTGGACTCACAGAGATCAATTCTCCAATGCTCAAATTCCGATTAAGGACTCGGACATTATCGCGAATCAGCACAACGAACGCATAAAGAATCACCCATATAGTGAACGGTCAAATAACTCAGGAAACACTACAGACCGTCGTCCATCCCAGAAAATAAAAGTTGGTGGTCTCGTTTATCTGTCAACCGATCGCGATAAAACCAAGAGTCGCAACCGATACTTGGTTGTGTCAATTGAACACCTGTGGTGCTTTGTCAAAAAGTTTACCGACACACAGTTGCGTGCAATGTCCTACAAAGTTAGAATCGAGGAATGCTATCGCGTTTCAGATGAAGTTAAAGAGTCTCCACGCAACCGTTTTTTAGAGTCAGATAGCGAGGATGAGGACCCCACTCCAAGTGAACCTGAAACCCCCCGCCCGCCAGTAGTTCCCGACGTTTTACAAGCTAGTCTTCCTTCACTTGGTTCACAGAGTCTGCCGACGAGACCTTCACGCACAAGAAACCCACCAAAGTACTTCGAATACGAGTAGTAGTCAGATAGATGTTTTCGTTTGTATACATAATTGTTGACATTAATTAAAAAAACAAGAAAGAAAGAAACCACGCCACACCGTTGTGACGTGTTAGTTTATACTATGTTAATCATGCTAGGTCGCGTGACTTGCCAGGACCACTTCCGGTTCCTAGACTCGCAAATATTATAGTATAGGTTGGCTTGACAAAATCTAAAAGGCTTAGTTAGGGTGCACCCATCAGGACAATCTGGCCAACTCACAAAATATATGATGCTTTGGGTGGAGAGGAGGGGAGTGCTTAGACAAGAATCACATATTGTCACACAAGCAGGAGGAAGTATCACATGCAGAGCAATATTAATGTAACAGACGCACTGAAATAGAGCAAGACGACGTTTATGCAAATCCATATTCTATTTGAAAACTATATATTATGTAAGATTAATAATAATTTTATTAATCTTATTGAACGAGATGCCGAGAAAAATCTTGATATTTACCCATACACCATATTCTGGCATCACTCCCATCTTATATACCGAACTTGCAGTTAATAGCTCAGCACTACTAGTATTCCATCCACTAACACCTTCTACAAAATATTATGTACCTTGATATTTCTCGAGAACACTAAAGTCAACAAGCATTTGAATGAGAAACTTGTAAATCTAGGTATAGGAATGTACTGTGACAGAAGTAAAACGAAATAAAGGACTAAAGGTTGTTCCAGCACACACTCTCAAATTACTAATTATTTATATCATTGTGAGGGTGGGGAGGTAGGCTGAGAGTCACATACGTTTTGAGTGAGTGTAATGATAGCTGTCACAAGGGGAGTAGGGGTGGCAAAAATCACCAAAAAGCATCACATATTCTCTGGAATGCCCCCTTTTCATAAAAAGATATGCATTCATGTGAGGCTAAAAGTTAATTACTGTTATAACAATACCCCAAGTGTATTTGTTCTGATGAATTTGTTATTTAAAATCTGAAATATTCTTATGATTATTTAATTATTTGATGCAGGTTGATGGTAAAGTGTACAAGGCCATTTTTCGGATAGTACTGTTGAAGTAAAAGAGAAAACCATCACCAAGTTGCATACATATTGGCCCTGATGTTGATGAAAAAAATGAAAAACTAAGCAATTTTCTAGTGGCATGTACCTGTATCAACAGATACCTGTTAAAGCTGAAGAATTTGGCAGAGTTTATAATGAATGGAAGACAGGAGATAATAAATATGAGGTTGACAACCTGTCATGGAGAAAGTACATGTTACATGTACAAAAAATAATAAAATATAATATATGTTTTCCTTGGAGAGTAATAGAAGAAGATGTATTGAGGCTCGTTACTGCTTAATAACAATTGAATAATAATAATAAATTTAATGATGTTATTATAATTACACTGTTTATATTTATTAAGTTTAACCAGTGTGTTAAATGTTAATCCCTAATTTTACCCTATTATTGTTCATTTAATGGTGCCAAATTTGGTGCTTCAATTCATTTACTAATACTGTAATACAAATTAAATGCTGCCCCTTGTGAATGTTGTAGCAAGTAGCATTTATGTATAAATAAATGAACACCGATTGGAATTCAAACAAGCTGTTATAGCTGGTGACTGCTGTACTTGTTTCAAATCACAAATGTGAGACTACACTGACTGCTGTGGCTTGCTTAAGCTCTCTATAATATTTTATGTATGACACTTTCACCAAGTTTTTCCAATATGGCCTTGTTTAGTTCTATTTCCTTCACAATTGACCCTGTTTGTGCCTGCATGCTATCATTGCCTCTTCTATTGTACACCCATTCTGTATTTGGAAAATTTCTTTCATGGGTGAAGCACTTCCTAAAATCTAAATATCAAACAAAATGGAAATTATTGTTTTGCAAGTACTCAACAATACGTTGCATAACATACTCTACTTTTATCAGGATCACACTCACAGCTGGAGCCCTCACCTTCAGTCCTTCAGGGGATTTCTTGTTTTCAAACTAAATTTGGCCTTACTTAAATAGTCTTTCGGATGCTTGAGCTGTGTCTACCACTCTTTCTATTCAATATTAACCACAAAATGTAGAAAAATTTTCAAACTTGTCGCAATAAGTTATGAAAGTTGATACAAATCTATCAACATTTTAGTTCTCGCTCATTGAAGTTTCCGCCATTTTGTCAGCATGAAGCAACGAGTGGGGACAAATTGTCCCCACTTTTGCAAACTTTGAACATTTTGTTCTAGGCCTCTAAACAGCAGCCCGCATATTATTGAGAACGCTTAGAGGCCTAGGAACTAGGCTGCCTGAAATTGGGCCGCCTGTGCCCTAAGTCCCCAAACTTTGCAACACGTAGTTTCCGGTTGTGGTGTGGATTTGGAAGAAGGACGTTTTACCTGGCGCCACAAATCAGTTTTGAAAGTGCTGGCCGAATACTTATCAAGTATCATGAAAGACTCCCTGATTTATGCTGATATTGAGGGTTTTGACAACCCGGTAATAACTGGACTTGAGGACTGTCCCCATATGCTAGTTTTAAATACTACTAAAGACAAAATATGCGTAATTGAGTTGACCATAGGCTTTGAAACAAATGTGACAAAAAATTGTAGGCGAAAAGCAAAACGCTATAAAGACCTCTGTAGCTCCTTGAAACAACGATTCAATAAGGTAGATTATTTTAATCTGTCTATGAGAACAACTGGAATAATCGGTAAAGACAAGGACATGGAATTAGAGATATCACAAAATAACTATGTGATAAAGAAAGTAATCACCTGCTGCATAAGGACAACTTATTACCTATTTTGTATGAGGAACAAGCAGTGGAACACACCAGAACTTTTACATTGATAAATTGTAATTTTTAGTTGCAATTAATATTGTAACATATCTTTCTAGAAGTATCTCTCCTAACTGTCTCCTTTATTAACTTGTACTATAATGCAACCAGGATGCCTATGTAAAATGACTTATCATTATACAAGTGTAGAACAGAACGCTTTAAAAATAGCTTCTTCCCAAGCACAATTGCCAAGATAAATAAGTAATTACAATTAGTAAGCTCTCCAATCGTTTTCTTATTCCATCTAATAACTTTTAGCTTATCTCTATGTATATACTTATATATATAATGTAAATATTTCTCTTCTCTTTTTAACTTTCTTAACCTTGTAAACACTTTGTAATTAAAATTTTATTTGCGAAAAAGTGTAATTAAACCATCAATAATAATAATAATAATAATAAAAATATAGTGAGTGCCGGTTGCTCATATTTTTATGTATTTAACAATTATTCGCCGAAGGCGAGGTAAATATCGGTGAATAAAAACCGAGACGAAGTCGAGGTTTTTATTCACCGATATTCACCGAGCCTGAGGCGAATAATTGTTTTAGTAAAATTACATAGGTGATTATTTGGAAAAATATAAAAAATGCACATTTCAAAAATATTTTAATTGAATATTTACGATAAAAGCGGCTTAAAAACGCTTTAGGTGATTATCGCGTATTAATCCGAGGTAGCGCAACCAATCAGCGTTGAGAATTTTCAATAAACACCTATGTAATTTTACTAAATGTATATATTTTAGCAAATAAAACTGAGTTTTCATTATTAATATTATTATTATAATTATTATTATTCTTCTTACAGCGATTTTGGACAAAGAATAATAAATAAAGATTAAATAACAAGATGGCATTTTATTCCAAGAAAAAGATTGTCCTTCCTGTTTTCTTGTGAACCACTCACCGTCCGATCGCCGTTCCGATTCAGATGCAATTCTGAATATTAACATCTGCTTGGAAATATCATGCAGCTGCCAGACGTGTTGGAAAACGAAATTCGCTGGGTACTATGATGTTCTTGCGCTTATATATTAGTATAATTATTAGCTACGCATATCACCTCCTATTTTTGAGACAGATGTGGTAGGGTGAAGGTTCATTTAGTATATGTAAACATTTTCGTTTTATCTCGGCTTAAGCAAACTCAATTTACAAAATTTTCTAAAATGCATATGGGCAAGGATTTTGACATTAATGTCTTTCTAAAGCCCCGTTTACACTACGCACGATTATTGGCACGGCACATTACTTCTGGGACAAGTTGAATAAAACTCTTAACTACTTTTTAACTTTTAATTTCGTACTTAAATGGACGTTTAAATTCCAATATACGCTATTCTGATTGGTTAACTTTTGAACTAACAATATCTAACAGCTCCTGAACCATAACTCTAAATCGTGAATAACATGCATACTCGGTGCATATTCGGTACAATTTTACACAAGTTGGGCCTAAAATATTGATGTACAATTTCTCAGTTTGTGTTCTGTCAACATATAGTTTCTGCCCGAGAACACACTGACCAGTGATCCACCAAAACACGATACGATAATAATAATTATAAATGCATTAGCAGTCACGTGACGTCGCCAATATTTCGCCCAGACCTTTTGCATGGGAATATCATAAAAGTGAATTTGAATGAACACTGAAATGATGTTGAATACAAAATCTATGGCCAAACTTATGGCTATCCTGGTTAAAGAATCTTTCATAACTTGCCAGGGTGGGACAACGAAGCTCATAACAAGATAACAGGCTAGATACGCCTGACTTAAGATGACCGCCGTGTACTCGAATAAGATATTTTGAATTTCAAGATCTGCGTTGAGTCGACGAATACGCGGTGAGTTTAATGGTCGCACTTCTAATCTTGACCCACAGCATGTTCTATTGTAACATTTAACTAAGAATTTCCAAATTTTTATACGAAATTTAAGAGTTGCCTTACTCAGGACATTCGAGAATCCGTGTAACAATGATAAACCAATGAAAAGCCAGATATTTTGAAAACCCGCCTGCATAGTTCGGTAAACTACAATGGAACCGCCGCGTAGGAAATAACACAAAACAAAACCACGATCTGGGTTAATAATCTCGAAACTCTTTCTGAGAACAAGGTATTTTGTAATCGCAGTTATAGGAATAACCATTCCTGGCGTGAGTGCGGCGATTATAGCTTTTTTAATCCTGTCTTCAGTTTGTGTAAAGGATTCAATCAAAATATAGATGTTGAAATAGGAAAGTATACAGGAACCCAGGAAAGGGAACGAAAGGATGAAAAAAGTTCGGACCACACTGTAGGATGTTGCTGGGTTGACTTGTTTGAATTTATGAGCGACCAGGCAAGCACAACACACAAGGGAAAGAAAAAATAAAACGCTGCCAGGTAATCTAAAGAAAAAGACAAAAATTGATCATTCTGTGTTGATGTGTTTTAATTGGTCGATCTGTTGATTTAAATCTGTTATTCGATCGCTCAATTGGTCTTTACGTATGTTGTTGGTTAGTCGGTCGGTCAATCCGTCAGTCAGATAGTCGGTCGATCGAACAGTCAGATAGTCAGTCAGTCGATCAGTCAGTCAGTCAGGCAGGCAGGCAGGCAGGCAGGCAGGCAGGCAGTCAGTTGGTCGGTCGATCGGCCAGTCAGTCAGTCAGTTAAAAGGTCAGCCAAGAGGTTGGTCGGTCCGTATAATTGCTCTGTCAACCAATCGATTAATTGTTCGGCTTTACGTCCAGTTGGGAAATAGAAGATACAGTAATAGAGTAATTATTATGATTATTATTAAATTTTGTGCGATACACTGGAAAATATTTTGAAATACGTACTGTGGATATAATATGGAAATACTCTTTTCATATTATATCTGTATAGTATTACTTATCCATAGTGTTTCTATAGTATGAAAATGGCAATTAGTAGGGAATTGGTGTATACAGCAATAATGTAATGTGAGTTTTGATTGATCGAAATCGTCGGGAGGTTGGAGGTTAGTTGCGTTCATGACGTTCATGAGCCAATTGTGCGTTCAGTTGGTATTTTAGTCAGCATGCCATTCCGCGAATTGTTCGGTCTATTACTCTTTTAGTGAGGGGTAAATTAGTGAAAAGAAAAGTTACCCCAACGGTCATTTAGTAGAACCGTCATTCGGTGATTTTATTGTCATTTAGAAGCATAGTCGGTGTATCTATGCCTCAATCAATCTGGTAATTAAATAGGTATAATTCTCTTTGTTGAAATAATGTTGAAACTGTCATTACCATATCAGACTTCTCCTCATACGTATAATTTGCCGAGCTTATTCTGCTAGACCTCTGCCGTTTGGGATTAGGAAGCACTTCTATGACTGTGGTTGTGCTTATGCATGGGCGAATCATAACTACCCTCAAAACAGAAATATATACCAGATAGAAAGAGCTGGCCTCCGAAAGTAGCCTTACAGCAATCTTACCTGTATTTAGAATGGACAGTTGTTATCTTGTCAAATACAACAATTTTAAAAGCACAATTTATGGATAGTGTCACAACCTGACAGAAAGATAAACACAATAGATAATCCTTTTTGAACTTTTTGAAACCCCACAACATAACAACACAGCCCGGAAACCATGCAAACAGCGGCAGTAATACTACAGACTCTCCCACAATACGTGTGATCCGTACGTTCGATGAAACAGTGAAATTATTATGCATCCATGCTATACACGCGTTGGTTGTATTCAAATCCACATAGACAATCCCAATGGTCAACAAGCCTAATATGAGAACAACGGCAATAACTAATCCGATATTTGCCTTAAAACTTCGAACAAATGATTGGCATAAATTTCGCATGGGTTGTTCGTCCGCTTGCACCAAAACAGATAGATCTTCTTCATAACATGGTAACTCTGGCTGTGCCTGTTGCTCGTACTCACGGTGTATTAAGCCATCGTATACCTCGTTTTGCTCAGGATTTTCTTCAAATATCAAGGTGTATTCCTTTTCTAAACTTTCTCTTGACATCGGCGGTGTATGAATGATCAAACTCGAAACTAGGGCCACAAAACTACCAAATAGTTCTTCTAAAATCATATTCCTGATAAATAACCGTCACTTTAGCAATTAATTTCTCGATGTAAGTTTCAGAACAGCCGGGACAAGTCACTTCATAAACTACATTCGACTTAAAAATGTTGTCCTAAGTATTCTATATTCGTGTAGAAAAGTAGAAAGCAGGAAACAGGAAGTTTATGTTGGATGTGCTTGACGACACTCTTTTCAAAATTCCTTTAAAGGAAGTGGGCGAAAACATTGTATCTCAAATACTACCGCTGCGGGCTGCAGAGTAAGGTAATTGCTGTTTGTTGGAGTTGCTAGCATGTGGATGCAAAAAGTCAGGTTGTCGAAATAACATGTGCGTTTGCGTTTTGAATGGTCTCAACTGCACGGACTTGTGTGATTGTAATGCATGTACGAATTAGTGTTGTTTTAGTATGGTGATTTGAATTTAGTTTTAGTTTAGTTTTAGTTTGCAACAGGAATTTCATTTTAGTTCTAGTTTAGTTCTAGTTTCAAACAGGAAATTCATTTTAGTTTTAGTTTAGTTCTAGTTTAAAAGAGAAATTTCATCTTAGTTCTAGTTTAGTTCTAGTTTAGTTCTAGTTTCAAACAGGAAATTCATTTTAGTTCTAGCTTAGTTCTAGTTTCAAACGGGAAATTCATTTTAGTTTTAGTTTAGTTCTAGTTTGAAAGAGAAATTTCATTTTAATTTTAGTTCCAGTGAACTGTGTTTTGTTTTGTTTTGTTTTGGTCAAGTTCTAGTTTAAGCCAACAACTACTGTAGTTTTAGTTTTCTATTGTTCAAATTCAGTATGTATTGTGCACAGATGCTCGTGTGAGGGAAAGGCATCAGAAATTTTATATTGAGATTCAAAATTCCTAAATTGGAACTTGCAATTAATGACGGGAAGCGACAGCGACAGTTAATGATCATGCACGAATATTTCCGAAGTACGTCATCTCGAAAATTTCAAAAATAAATTGAATAAATTCGAGTTTTAGTTCCAGTTATAAATATTTAGTTTCTGTTTAGTTTTAGTTCTCAGCAGAATAATTTTAGTCTTGTTTAGTTTTAGTTGTTGATGTTGATTTTGTTTTAGTTCAAGTTTTGTTTTAGTATTTATCTCTAAAATTGCTTTAGTTCTAGTTTAGTTTTAGTTGACTAATTTATTTAGGCATGACTAAAATAGAGTTTTAGTTTTAGTTCTAGTTGACTAAAACAACACTAGTAGGAATACTTCACCGGATGAAGATGATGTAAGCAGACGAGAACAGCTTGATGATGACGCAGACGATTAGATACTCCCTCGAATGCATTGAGGGTACTAATTCCGCTCGGATATTTACATCCGGGTATTGGAAAACATAGTGGAATCCAAAGTCGTCCGCCGCGATGCCATGGACAGTTTTCAGTTTTCTACGTTATACGCATGCGCGAGTTCAGGTCGAGATTTTGTTTTTTAATTGATGCTAAACTGCCATTTTGAAAACCTTTTTCAAAAATGATTTTTAATACTCGGACTATTGGGAAAACATGCGGATAAATAGAGTCTTCAAAACAAGATAAATGAAAATTTTAAGTAAACAAAAGAAGAAACAGTCGAATGGCTGAAAAAGGGACACGATTTTGAAGTTTTTTAAACGGGTAAGTGTCTATTTTGCATATTTTAGTTTGTGGATTTGCAAAAGCGTATTTCACTCTGTGAGGTTATTACAAATATCGATTAAACCTAAAAGGTATTTTAGCAAGTTTAAATTTTAATTTTGAAGGAACAACGTAATGGCAAAAACAAAAAAAGATATACTGTCAAAAAACAGTTGAAGTTTTCTGAAAATTTTTGACGTTTTTGTGAAATGTCTAAGGTTGAATTTTACAGCAAACCAAAGCTAAAAGAGTAGGTAATAACACATCTACTTTGTATAGTGGGGCGATTCATAATTTTATAGTTAAAAGTACAAATATTTATATCACTATTTTACCATTTTGTACAAAAAGTAAAAAGTTGCGCGTGTTGCTATGGTTACAGTGATTGTCTAAATACTTCATGTTACAATACATTTTGGGAAGTATAATTCCTGAGTTCGAATAGGCGAGGGGATTCTGCATGAGTGTATTTCTAGTTCAACAGAAGATGATAAACCCCAAAGCACCTTTCAGCTATAATAACTTTGAAATTAAATATTTTGCGCTTTATTCCATGTTGTTGTCTAAATATGACCATTAATTAACAGGACATTCCTCTGGTTTTATGGTGTGCTGCTGTCTAAAGATGATCATTAACAGGACATTCCTCCCGTTTTCTGGTGAGCTGCTATCTAAAGATGATCATTAACAGGACGTTCCTCCCGTTTTCTGGTGAGCTGCTGTCTAAAGATGATCATTAACAGGACGTTCCTCTCGTTTTCTGTTGAGCTGCTGTCTAAAGATGACCATTAACAGGTCTGAACAAAAACAACATTTAGCTACAATGTTATCAACAAAAGAATTTGCCCCTCGACAAGGTAGGTACAATTCCCTCTACCTCCCTGACTAGAACCGATTCGCACAAGTGTGAGACAGTGTTTGGACCTTTTTAAAATCGTAAATTTCTCTTTATATCAATATGCTTTCGCATTAACTTTTGCACTTATTTGCATTGTTTTCCTTGCGTTAATTTCTTAAAATTCAGGTCTGGCAGCCTCGTACCCAGGCGCTTTGGCTTGCTGCACGGCCGGTTGCGTGAAGAGCGCGCAGGACGATACGCGGGGGGGAGGGGGGGACAAATGGAAAATTCGGCGGGAAGCGCCTGGGAGAAAATGCTTTCAAGATGGCGGTCATAATTTGTAAACAGATTTGTACTAAATCAAAATGTCAGCAGAAAGATAATATGCGAATAAAACATGTTTTAAAACCATGATATATCAAGACAACATGTGGAGTATTTACTACAATCTATAGTGTACTAGTGTGTCACTGATTTGAAGGATTTTCGCAAATCACTGAAAAATTCTCAGTGGCTTAATACACGTTTATATTTCAAGATCTGGGTCAGATGAATTTGCATCTACAAAGTTTTTGCATCAGTAACATTTTTCGGCCAAATTAATCTTGTTAAAATAGAATCAGAGCATTTAAAAGATACACATTTATATTATTAATTTTAAAATCAATAAACAATACATTTTTGTGTGTTTATTCATTATTTGATTCTTCTGCCATACAGGACAAATAACTTATTAAGCTTCATTCTTAATGGCTACATCCAGGAAAACAGGGTGTCACACATAGTGTTAAAAGATTTTTTAAAAGTCGAAATAAAGTATGTAATGTGATTTTTTGAGCAGTTTCTTTCGTGATGAAGTATCGTTGTTTGTGTTAATGTTCTGTTCTGAAGTGTTCTGAAATACTGTAACAAATGACTGCTGGAAATTGTCAACAGAGAGATATTTATGCGAATGAAACATTTCTCAAAACGGTGAAGGAATATCGACACGATCTAGCCAGAGCGCTTATATATAGGGCGGTGCAACAAGCGCGCGCGCTGATCGACGTGTGATGCGGAAGTAGCCTGGGGCGAGTACGATTTTGGTGAAATTGAAGAAAAAACAGATTTTGATATGTCTAGTTCTTGCGTTCCTATTTCGCATCGTTTTAAGTCTGAATACAAACTAACGGCATTTTTACGTCTAATATCACTCTCAGTACGTAGTCAGTTTGAATTTAGCAAAGATTCTGCTGTCAGAGACAATTTATCATCGATAATGCGCGTGTGTTTGGTCACTTCGAATGGAGACAAAATTTCAAATGAGAATATCTTTTTACAATATGGTGCCCCCTCTCAAAAACTCAGGCATGTTGAAGTTTCTTATCTCAAGTTTACATCTTAAAAAAATCGTTAAAGTCGAAGTTGATTCTTAGGAGATATCATGACTGAAATTTGACCCCTTTTAAAGCTTTTTAGGACGTTTAACCATAATTGTTTTGCACAAAAATAGCGAAGATGTTATAGTTTTACTAGCCTGTGATTCTGTTGAAACCGCTTAATGTGTGGCTTAAGTTTTACGACTGTTGAAACAGGATTAATGTATTTGCCAAACCGATCCTCTTTGTAGCTCAATTTATGAAAAATCCAATTTTTGCAAATATGCTGAGCGCATTGTTGGTTAAAAGATTTCCCCCTCCGTAAATTTTTTGGGAGAGATAGGTGACAAGTACTTCTCTTAATTTTTGCTTAAATATAACATTTTTAAGTTGATTCCTTCGCGCTATCCTTTTTGCAATCTGGGATACGCTGTTGAAGCTAAATGTTTCTTCTATCGAACGCTAACAAAGGTCAATGGTTATCGCTGGCAGTTGAAACACCTTCCATCTTACTGCGCCTGTGGAAAGCCTTCACAGTGGATCATGTCTTATCTTGTTTGAAAGGAGGATTTATTCACCGACGACATGACGAGATTCGTGATCTGCTTGCAGCTGCCATTGACGAGGTTGCATATGATGTATCGACGGAACCAGCCCTGGCTCCTCTCACTTGTGAAGTGATCCCGTCGAGCGCAAACTCTGCTGATGACGCCAGAGTTGACATAGCCGCAAGGAGCTTCTGGCAAAGATGTGGAAAGGCATTCTTTGATGTCCGGGTTTTTAATCCTTACGCTTCAACACATCGATGTCAGAGCCTCATCACGCCAATGAAAGGGAAAAAAGAGGAAATACAATCAGCCAATTGTCGAGATCGAACATGGCTCATTCACACCAGTAGTCTTAAGCGCCTTTGGTGGATCCGGAAGGGAAAACCATCATTGCCTTTCTTCTTTGAGCGAGAAGATAACAACAAAGAAGAATTTGGCGCCCTCCTTAGTTACGAACTGGCTGAGGAAAAAGATGGCGTTTGCCCTGCTTAGAGCGCAAAACCTTTGCATGCGAGGCAGTCGAACATTGCAGAAATCTCCACCACCTTGTACCACTGACATTGAACTTTCAGAATGGAACTCTACCATTGTTTAATTTGAATTCTATATGTAAATTGTACAATTTTATGTAAACATTCTACAAACTTTTACACTCTTTTTAAGGATTTTTTTTAATAAAATTACGTCATCATTATTATCATCGTTGTAAAATATATATTTTCGCCGCCATGGAAATCGGGAAAGCCAAAGAGCTATCAAGGACAATATTCCACATTAAATCTCTCTCACAACGGTTTCTACACCAAAAATATATATATTGTATCCATAGGAAAACCAATATTTTACTTTTAAACTTGAATAGTTTTCTTCTCATAAGTAAAGAAATGAGAAAAAAATCGCCAAATACTGTCAAAAAATGAAAATCTGTTTTGCTTGGATTTTCGCGCGAAAACATGCTCGCCCCAGGCCACCGCCGCATCACACATCGATCAACAAAATCAGAGCCGTTGCACCGCCCTATATATAAGCGCCCTGATCCTAGTCCTAGCGTACGCGTGGTGCAATTCAAGTTATCTTACTTCTCTTCTTCTGTTCGGAATAAGAATATTTAAAGCAAGACATATGTAATATATTTCTCACCCTTTCTCGTATCTAACATTGAAGCAACCCTCATGTTTTGAACATATAGCCTAATAAAGCACCAAATGTCTATCGTCTTAGTTGTTATTAAGTTAATAATACATGTTGGTACTTGGTAGTATAAAACATTGCTTTACCAATTGACTAAGATCAAAATCTTACATTCAATATACTTTAGAAGTGGGGAATCTTGACAATTTCTTGATTTAAAGTAAATGCAGAGTCTGGTTTGCTTCTTTTGCTTTGAACTGGCATGCTTAATTTTTCATGACAGATCATCTGTGATCAGTCGATGATATCCTACAATACAATAATGTGAAGGTTGTTCGTTCACAGCAAGAAGGTTTAATATCACGCATCAATGACTTCATCCCTTGTGTATATAAGGAGCTGTGTTGTTGCAAATTTGGATCGTCCCTGATGAAGACACTAGACCGGGGTGCTGAAACATTGGGTCGTGAATGTAATTAGGCCGGTATCACAGCGGATTTGGACTCCCCGCGGATTTGGACCCTCCGGTCCATATCCGCTAGCGGATATGTACCCCCACGGTCCAAATCCGCTAGCGGATATGTACCTCCTTGCGCGGAAATGGACCCCCTTTAAAATCAGATATATTTTCTGGGTTCTGAGTAAAATACTTAGATCCTTAAGAAATTTGTACAACTTTCGCGACTGCAAGTAATGACTCTTTTCGATGGTAATCATAGAAATATATATATAACAGCACTTTCTTTCACTGAATAAAAATTTACATAACTGTAGCGTTGACGTAGTTAGGAAGTCATTAGTTTAAGGGCATTGTATTTATGAAACAAAGCCGGCACATTAAAGTTCGGTAGTTGTTTCAAAGAATGAGCTGACTTTAATAAGATTCTCTTTACTATTCGAAATGCTCGTAATCATATGTAATATGTAGATTATGTATCACATGGTATGGCATGGTATTTAAAGGACCACACCTAGCGAGAATTGCACCATTTAGTGTGAATTGTCTCAAGATCCCGTGGGGAGGAATGCAGGCTGATATGCTACTGCTATGAGTGATCATGCAATTGTTATACTGTATACAGGCAAAGATATGATTGATAACAGCGCTCCGTGTATTATGCGATGAATGACTTGAGTTGTTTGGCACAATTGAATGTTTATAGATGTTTTTTAATCATCCATGTCTGGTATTGAAATGAGGCATATGGTGTAAAATTGTTTGAGCCTATTTGACTTGCAAATTTTTTTTTGCTGTAGTCAGTGCCCCGTGAATAGTTATGATGATACGGGAGGCTTGAACTGCTACAAATGACCAGTGACAAAAGTTGTTGTAGTCAATGACAGTGCCCCGTGCTTAGATATGAGGATACGGGAGGCTTGAACTGCTATACAAGTGATTAGTGATAAAAGTTGCTGTAGTCAGTGCCCCGTGAATAGATATGATAATATGGGAGGCTTGAACTGCTACAAGTGATTGGTGATAAAAGTTGTTGTAGTCAGTGCCCCGTAAATATAGTTATGATGATACGGGAGGCTTGAACTGCTACCAGTGATTCGTGATAAAAGTTGTTGTAGTCAGTGCCCCGTGAATAGATATGATGACACGGGAGGTTTGAAGTGCTGCAAATAATTAGTGATTAAGTTGTGGCAGTCAGTGCCCCGTCAGGAAAAGTTATGATGATACGGGACGCTTCCCGTGAAGGCTAGGTCGCGGAAGACCTGAGCTGTTCAGTTGGATTTACATGTTGACTGTATAGATGTCTGAAATGACAGTGCCCTGCAAATCAGTACAGGATGGCGTGAAATGTGAGACCTTACTCCTATAGCTACCTGAGCAGGCGACATACATAAATTATGTAGCTAGCCCGCCAAGTATATTGGAGTGGATGTCTTGGACTGCTAACACAATGGATAATGATTGTGTCGCAAGAGATTAACAGAGCTCTCTGAAAATATGATGTTAGTACGATGCTTTCACCTGTTACACTGAACTCAATTCCATAAGATTTGAAGTTGTATATGATCGGGCTTAATGACCTAGCTGATAGTTGATTCCGGGTCGTTAAGTATTCCTTGCGCTTCAGTGAATTGAGATATTGACAGTATACAACATCACATTACCACAGTTTTATATTTCCTAGTGTGATATTGATGGTCTATAAACTGACATGTGATAATAAAACAGTAAAACTTCATTAAGAGTTGTTTGGTTACGGTTTAGTCATACGGAGTTAGCAACCAACATATAGACTATCAAATTATGGTGGTGAGGCATGCCTGAGTGGCTATGTATAGCAGTGAAGCATTTTAGGGTCATCATGTGATGTCGATATTTAAGAGCTTATTTTCTTGGATGGATTCTATTGTCGGCGGACTAATTTATTATAGATGACATCATGCTAAATCAGGTCAGCGTTTGCATGGGAAATCTACCCCTCCTTGTTATAGTGTATTTGCTAAAGGAAATACGAGAACAATTATAGCTACTGTATATACATTGTGCGAAAGTGGTTAGATTATCACTTGTTTTCTTTTATATCTAAATGTACATGAGTATGGACAGTGGGGAAATAAAGTTTGCTCAATTTAGCCGTATTTCTTTGTACCAGGCACTAGGTAGTCATTTTCAGTTCTTCGTCTTCGTGTTGTTGTCCGGTCGCCACGATTAGCGATTGATATCGTCGTACATGTATTCGTAAAATGTCACTTACAGCAGTGCATGAGCGTCCATTTATATGGCATGAAGTTTAGCCGCAGAGCAGGTATAGTTTCCTCTCGATTTCCATATTCATTATAATTACGGTGCGGTAAAATCACCTCGTGGAGAGTGACAGTCCTGAAAAAGAAAGCTCCTTCACAAAACTTTCCCCGGTTGATTTACTGGGTCAGGACGGTCGCCCCTCTACTGACGGTGGTTTGGTTGTTCTCCCCACACATAGGCCCGGGACAAGTGTCCAATGTGGGCATGGGAGTATGATTCTGATTTTCATGCCAACGTAGTGGAAGCAGCTAAACAATCCGAACGCGGGACTCATTGAGTCAATGGCCTGGGGAGTTCTGCTGCCGTTGGTGGAGGGATGGCCGTCCGAGCCCGAGTCGGGAACAGCTGAATGAAATGCTTCAAAGGGATGAGTTGAGTAATCTAGCCACTTTGTTATTTCGAGATTCTGCTTCTTTTCGCGCAAGCGAAATGTATAATCATCATGAACAGTGGGTAGAGATCGTGGGTGAACATCTAACAGCACAAGAGGAATAGGTGCTACAGTGGATAAGAGAAAAGTATCCATCTTTCCACATTTTCCTACATTGTACGGGAGTATTTAATGGCCATATTACAAATTCCTTCGACCACGCCAAAATTGTTTGGAATAACCGATTGTCTCAGTCATTTGTTTATTTTGCTTGAGGTACTTTATTCGATCGCTTGTATACTGGGGCAAACGCTTTTGATTAGTAAAGTGCGATTTGTCACTACCGAACCGAACAAGCCTCGCTTATGCCATATATGATGCCTGTTTCTTAAATGACAGGATTTAAGGTTTGGGGTGAGGTTTGGGATGAGGTATGGGATGAGGTATGGGATGAAGTATGGGATGATGTATGGGATGAGGTATGGGATGAGGTATGGGAATAAGGAGTAGGATTGGAAGAAAGGGAAGGATAGAATAGGTGGGTAGGGAGGGGTGAGCAACTGAGAACAAGGTGGTTGACCAATATTTTCAGCCCAATACCTTAATTCAACTGAACAGATGAGGCGAGCATTGCTGAATAGATTACTATTCGAAATGCTCGTAATCATATGTAAATGGAATTAAGGTATAATTAGGTCATATATATGTAGATTATGTATCACATGGTATTTAAAGGACCACACCTAGCGAGAATTACACCATTTAGTGTGAATTCCGTCGGCCGACACACAGAAGGGCCGAAAGAGGAAACACCCTCCCACCCGCCCGGAAATTCGTACGGTTCGTGCGCCGACAGCTTCATGCAACCTCGCCACATCGGTTCAGACCAATATTTTCAGCCCAAAACCTTAATTCAACTGAACAGATGAGGCGAGCATAGCTGAATAGATTACTATTTTTAGGTCTTATCTTGGTCAATCACTTATGATTTAAACAGATTTTTATGAGAAACGAATTGCCGTCCACAAAGATATTTCATATTAAACTTGACGAGTTAAATTCAACGGAAATTCGACATGTAAAACAGGCCTCAAACGAAGACAAAAAGCGTCTAAATCCTTTCTTAACACACAGTTCAAGTTGTTCTTAATTATGCCCATGTGTGAATTGAACACAATAGGTTGTTTGACAGCAATGCTAATTTCAATTTCAAAGGGTTTACTTTTTTGGGACACCCTGTAGAGGCATCACATTTGAATTCTAGAGGATTACATTTAAACCCCTCTGGTAGTCTGCTATTGCAAAGTAATCTTAAATCAGCTAATGCATGTTGACAATCGAAAAGTGTGAGCGTCGATTCGTATCAATCTGATCTAATTTAATTCCTAATGGTCCCAATGCTAAGGGATTTAAAATGGCTCTACTTAACATAGTTAGTTTACCCAAACATGCTGATGAATTACGCATATCCAAATTGTTTATGTATTTCGACCTTTTTGCCTTAAATGAAACTAGACTGGATTCTTCGATCTCAGATCGTCTGGTAAACATTTGCGGTTACGATATCATCAGGAAAGATCGATCACGTAGAGGTGGAGGTGTATGTATTTATCCTGATGATCTCGAAGCAGTTTGTTTAGAAATTTGCAAACCAAATAGTCGAAATTTCATTGTTGCATCTGTTTACCGAGCACCTGATGTCTCGTCTGAGTTTTTTGCTGCTTTTGAAAAGTTGATTGGTTTGATTGATGATGAAAACAAAGAGCTTCATATCCTAGGGGATTTGAATTGTGATATGCCAAAAAGCGACCCTGATCAATCAACGAAAACACTTAACGCATTTATGAGGCAGATCAATTATCTCAAATAATCACTGAGGGTACACGAATAACAAATAGGTCTTGTACACTTATTGATCACTACGTAACGTCCATGCCAGAAAAATCAATCTGTTAGTGATCATAGTTTAATTTACGGAATAAGAAAAATTAACCCTATCATAAATTCACGCAAGAAGGCCAAAAAAATTGAAGTACCAAATATGAAAAGGTTTAATCAACAGCATTTTAATGAGGACCTTCTTGCTCAGCCGTGGGAACAAATTGTCCTACAATCAGATACAGATTCCATGTGGACTCTTTGGAAAGAGTTATTTCTAGAAGTCCTAGACAAGCATGCTCCAGTTCATCATATTAGAAAAAAATCGTCTAGTATACCGTGGTTGACCAGCGAGATAAAAAAGCTAATATTTAATAGAGATAAGAAAAAGCGTAAAGCGATGGTGACAAACCTAGTGCGGACTGGGAAGATTATAAGGCATTTAGAAACAAGGTCAATGTTGCTTTACGACAGGCCAAAGCTGATTATTATCGTAACAAAATAGCTAGTCAAAATAACAATCCTAAAGAGGCTTGAAAAACAATTAACAGCTTACTAGGTCGTACCTCCAGTGACACTGTTGTGAATGAATTAAGAATAAATGATGTCAACATTACTTCATCCGAAGAAATAGCTGAAGCGTTTAATACATACTTTTCTAATGTTGGCTCTAATCTGGCCAACTCTATGGCGGATTCCAGTGTTACTTTCGAACAATTTATAAAACCAACCGAATCTAAATTTTCACGTTTCAAGTTGGTGCCATATAGTAAAGTACTCAATCTCTTAAACGGTTTATCTAAATCTAAAGCAACAGGTCTTGATAAAATATCTGGAAAGATTTTAAAAGTCGCAGCCTCTACTATTGCCTCATCACTTACATATATTTTCAATCATGCGATTATCTCAAATCATTTTCCAACTGAATGGAAAATGGCTAGACTCTTGCCGCTTTTTAAAAAGGGCCCACGAAATCTATCCGAAAATTATAGACCAATAAGTAAAATAATGGGAAGAATTATGTATGACCAGATATATGAATATCTTAACGAGAATTCGTTACTCTCTGAACACCAGTTTGGCTTTCGTAAGTGCCACTCGACTGTTTCGGCTCTTCTAGACAGTACGAATAGTTGGTATTTTAACATGGACCGTAAAATGTTTAATTTAGTTGTGCTGCTAGATCTAAAGAAGGCTTTTGATACCGTCAACCATGATATACTGGTGCGTAAATTAGAGCTGTACGTTATCACCGGAAATGCCTATAAATTTAAGTTAATGAGACGACACATTAAATTGAGGTTTGTTTTACTATCCAACAAGTGGGAAAAGCCTGTCAACACCCACTAAATTCACAAGAAAATATTTCTGATCAAAGTTCAAAGTATGTTCAGACACGTGCAATACGAATTCAATTTGCTCAGCCAATCGAATGACTCTACTGCCAATCATATTTCAATGGCAATAGGTAAAGCGCGCAAAATAACGTCAAGCGTGTCAATTTGCCGAATGTTTCAACTGAATAAACACGAAATTTTGCAAGAATAAAAATTTACATATTAATATGCGAAGTGCTTTGGACGGTGCTATGGACGGTGGTAGAACTTGGGCGATTCGAATGCTATTGATGCGAACGACGGGCAGCATGGCGAATAACGACGTGGTTTTATATCATTCTACAATCAGAACTCACTGATGCAGAGCAAGCATGTGCTATTATTCCTCCCATGGTCCAAGAAATATGCCAGCTCAATTCCGCTATAAAGTTAGTACGGACAGACGCCAAGCAGTCAATAGATCCGATGAACACGACATGCCGGCCACCCTTGCTGGATATAACACAATTGGTTGCCTCGCATGCGGCCCATGCGGGGCGTCGTAAGTATTACCAGCAACCGACTCAAACGAATGTTATATTTCTTTTCAACCAATTTTAGTATATCTCTCAATTGCCATTCGATATCATAGTATTCTGGTATCATATATGTATAAATTAATATAATTCATTTTTATAGCGCTATTTCCCAAAGCTCAATAGCGCTTAACATTAAAAGTTAAATATATACAAAAAGTTAGGATATATAAATATATATATAACATATATTAACTCAGTACAAACATTTAAATCACTATATATGTTTTTTAAGATCATAAAATAGTTTTGCATAATATATTACGAATATAAAACAATGAATATTTAAAATGTTGTAAAGTTACTAATACTGTGTATGCTAGTCATAATACTGTTTAAAAAGATATGTCTTTAGCCTTGTCTTGAAAATGTTTAACGATTCACTTTTCCTAATGTACTCTGGCACTTCATTCCATAGTTTCGGTGCAATATATGAGAACGATCGTTCACCATAGTTCACCAGTCTTGCTGAGGGTACAGTAAGAAGTCCTTTGGACGAAGAACGTAAATTTACCGATGGTGTATAAGGTTTTAACATATTTCTAATGTAATGTGGAGCCATACCATTCAGAGATTTGTATGTAATAAGGACAATTTTATAGATAACACGCTGATTAACGGGGAGCCAATGTAGTTGTTTCATTAAAGGAGTGATGTGATCATATTTTCTGCTCCCTGTCACCAAGCGAGCAGCACAGTTTTGTACGTTCTGTAGCCGATCAATAAGAACTTTAGGCAATCCATACAATAGAGAGTTACAGTGATATAATTTCGATGTAATAAAAGCATGAACTAGTAATGTTTGGATGTCTGAAGTAGATAAATACTCTTTTATTCTTGCTATTTTCCTCAGATGGTAAAAACAAGTCTTGCAAATGTTGGTAATATGTTTATCCATAGACATGTATTGATGAAAAGTTACACCAATGTTGCATATTGAAGTACTTGGTTGAATTCTTGAATTAGATGCTTCTATATGTTCAATAGCAGGACATAAACAATTTCATGCCCTAATTACCAGTAGTTCAGTTTTTTCACCATTCAGTTTCAATTTATTTTTAACCATCCAGAGATCAATGTCTTTGACACACATTTCAATTTGTGCTAATGCACCAGATATTTCCTCCGTGGTTGATTCAAAGGCAAGATATAATTGTGAGTCGTCTGCATAAAAATTAAAATCAAGACCATGTCCTCTGATGATATCACCAAGAGGTGAAGTGTATAATAGATACAATATTGGGCCAAGAACTGATCCTTGTGGAACCCCACAGCGCAAATCCCTAGGGGTGGACTTAACACCATCAATTTCCACACTATAAGTTATATTCTGAAGATAAGACCGAAACCATTTCAACACTTGCCCATCTATCCCAAATTTGTTAAACATTCGCTGTAATAAAAGTTCGTGATCAACAGTGTCAAATGCTGCTGACATATCTAGCAATAATAATGCAACACATTTGTGATTATCAACGGCCACAAGAATATCATTTTGTACTTTTAATAAAGCTGTTTCCGTACTATGTAGGCGTTTGTAAGCTGATTGTAAAGGTTCTTCTAGATTGTTATTAACCAAATGTTCCAGAAGTTGACCAGCAGCAGCTTTCTCAATAACTTTTGATAAAAATTTTAGATTTGAAATGGGTCGAAAACTTCCATATTCTTCACACTCCAGCGAGTTTTTCTTTAACTTTGGTTTCAACACGGCTTCTTTTAATTTCTCAGGCATGTGACCTAACTGGAGTGATTTATTAGTGATCTTAATAATTACAGGTAGAAGGGTATTCTTACAGCCTAGGAGAATCGTTGCGGGAACTGGATCAAGTCCACAGGATTTTTTGCCAATTTTTCCAATAAAATCCTTAATCTCTTGTTCCGTAACTTCTTGAAAGTTACTAAATTTAGTGCACGGCACATATTGTTCTTCTTGATCTTGCTGATTGTAACAGGAAGAACCAATGACTAGTTTTTCCTTTATAATAGTTATCTTATTGCTAAAAAAATCTGCGAACCTATTCACAAGTTCCGTCGTTGAAGGCGCAGTTGGATAGCGCTTTTCTGGCTTCCGGTGAAGTAATTTATCAACCGTATTAAACAGCACTTTTTGATCATGTGCATTATTAGAGATAACCGATGAATAATACGTTGTCTTAGCATTCTTTATCATGGCGTTTACTGTTTCACATTGTTTAACATATAATTGTCTATCAATGCATAGTCTAGACGTGCGCCAACGGCGCTCTAATTTCCTACGTGTTCTTTTCTCTTTAGCAATCTTTTCATTATACCATGGTGATATAGGACGAAGGGTTTTAATTCTTCATCTTAGCGGGGCATGTTGCTGTAATGTACTTTCCAACACACTTTCATACTTCTCAACAAGGGCTGGGAGATCATAATTGTCACCTAAATCAAGTATTTTTAGATCTTCATTAAAACTGTCCATATTTATGTTATTTAATTGTCGAACGTAGGTTTCAATTTGTTCCAATGGTGGTTTCTCTAACTGTAATGTACAATGTATAGAAAAATGATCTGATATCACTGGATCATGTATTCTAATATCAGTCACTAATTTATCTTCATTCCCTGTCATAATCAAGTCTAGAGTGTGGCCTTTCTTGTGGGTTGGCCCACTTACGTGCTGTTGTAAGTTAAACGATTCCAGTATCTTGTTAAAATTGATGGTATCAGAGTCTCCTATATTATCTACATGAAAATTAAAGTCTCCTGCTATTAATACATTGCCAGGTAATATGCTCAATTGTTCCACTAATGTACAGAATTCTTCAAAAAATATTGAACTGTTTAGTTTATTTGTCTTCGATGGCGGTGGTCTATAAATAATGATCATTCTAATACATGTGTTACGACAGTTCAAGATGACATCTATATATTCAAAAGAAGAGAATTTTCTCTGAATTTGTTTTTTGACTTTAATATATTTCTTCAGCAGGAGACCAACTCCTCCACCTCGCGCATTTTTCCTTGTGACATGATGAAAATGAAACCCCGTTGGGCAGATTTCAGCAATAGAAAATTGATTATCATCCTCGCGTGGCCATGTCACAGTCATTGCCATAATATCGATATCGTTCTCAGACACATAATCATTAATCAAAAGTTCTTTCCTATTTATTGACCGGGTGGTTATAATATGATATATCTCTTTAATATATCCTATTGTTATATTGAGTCCAAAGTTTAATCCTTGTCTCGAGGCCTGAAAATATTTGTATTTACCGTAAAATTTTACGTTTATAGCAAAGAATACCATTACTTTTAAATCGGCAACACGTATTTTGTTAATGAAAATTAAATACTACGATAAAATATAGTTCAGTGTATCAGTTGTCAAATTTGGTTCAGAATTAGGACACGTGCGCTCGAGCGTGCGTTGGCGTATGTTCACGTGAGTTAGTTGTTCAGTATTATTGCCATCTTGCCGTTAAGACAAAGTATAATTTGGGTTAACAGGACGGTATGTCCAATTTGAGCAGTATATGTTGCATTGGCATTGTCTCATTGTCAATATATCTAGTTCCTTGTAGGCACCACTTGTACTGACAGCAAGGTGGAGGGCAAAGGGGTGCCCCCCCCCCAATAATTCCTCAAAGTCTTTGAATTATAGCTGATTAACTGTATGTAAGAACGTTATATCAATGATTTTCAACCAGGAAAGCCTTGATAGGCTATAATTTAATTAAAATTTTCATGTAATTTAGACCAAAAGGTTTTAAGAACTCAGGGTGGCTGTATGTTGGCAACCTAAGTCAGCACCCCAATATTTCACCAAATGTCCACCACTGTATATTAACCTACTTGATTCTATTGGTATATGCAGTTAAGTCAAAGGCTAAGCTTGTTGTCAAAGTTACTAAAAGATATCATGGAAATAATTTGGCAGTTCATTATATTTTATTTTCAGATTGCAATTTCTTTATATACTACATAGTACTACCAACATTGTAGACTATATTCAGATAATATTTCAAATTAGTTGCTCGTGCAAATCTCAACATGCATGTGACTGCTTTCACTGTTGTGTTAAAGCTTGAGTCAATATACTACATACACCACTGTTATCACATGCCAATTTAATGTTAACCTTTAGAAAACAAATCTCTGATAATCGGGGATCAATTGAACCTTATATGTGATACACAAATATGTTTGCTTGCCTTGTTAATTTATGTAATTCAATCACATTCTCTGTATACTGAACCTGTTGCTGTTCAAATGTAGAGACCTTTTATCGTATAGCTCCGAGTTCCATATACCAGACTGTTACGTTAGATGAATTGAAAAATAAATAAATAAATAAAATGGAAAATAACAAAACAAACATGCCTTGTTAGTCAGTTCTGTTTGTCGTGTTACCAACACTCCAATTATGAATTTGTGAGATAAAAAGCTTCGTGGGGGAGCTGCTGTATGTCTTGGGCCCCATCCAGGTTTCCTGTACTGCGGGTTTTTCCTGGCCTCCCTGACATCTCAGCTGTAGTATGAGTGATGGTAATGCTCAAATGGAAGTCAACTATCATCAGGCAAAAGCTGTCTTCTCTATGACTGCAGCTTTGTGGGAGATGGGTTTCATCCATGGGGGAATACACTTGCAGTGTATTTGTGGGGTTGAAGTGTTCCAAATGGTCAACTTCATTGCCCATAGACTCAGATTATTTCATGGAAGTATAATCAGTCGAATCGTAAGGACTGTCCAAGGGGATTATCACCCATTGGTTCAGGTAATGCCGGAGAGGGTCGCAACCTTGATGACAGGGCTCTATCGGGGTTTTCACCCCTAGGGCATTTAGTCTCTCCTAGCGGGTCTCATGTATACCCCCGCGGGATGAAAACATAAGGCTAGAATGAGTCTTTGGGTTGACCAGAGTATAAATATTGGTTCACTTCAGTCTTCACCCCGAACCCGTTCTCCCACAAATTTGGCGTGTGTTTAATTTAATTACCGGTGTATTTTAGTATATAATGTGCTTGGATCATTACCTGATCGTAAACAGAAATGTCAATTGGGTGACGTAATTTAATGTCTTCTGAGAGCCGGGTTACACGCTCTCAAGTCTTAATGTTGCGAAAACGGAATTTCTTCTGATTGGCTCACATTATAAATTAAATAACATTGTTACTCAACCATCTGTCAAAATCGGTCAAGACTATATTAAACAAGTCCGTCATAGTAGAGTTATTGGCGTTGAAATTGATGAAAATTTATCTATCTGAAGCGTATCAACAGGACAAATTTTCTTCGCGACTTCGCTACATGGCTGAAACATGTGATTTTGAATCGGTTGACGATGTTATTGCTGATCAAATCTTGGCTCTATGCGATTGAAAGAGAAGATCCTTCGTGAAGAAAATGCAGATATGTCGTATTCTAGAATGTTAAAAACAACAAGCTTCTCATATTACCGCCAAGAGCAAAAGTGCCGAGATCAACGAGGACTGTTGCCACGTTTGATGCAAGTCCTTTTGGCCTCTGAGCTGTCCTTACTCAAGTGGACCAGAACGGACAGGAACATGCAGTTGCATATGCCAGTCGCACAGTTAGTGATGTGGAGCGGCTCCCAAACGGAGCGTGAAGCTTTAGCCATAGTCTGGGGCTGCGAGCGCAGGGCCGTCCCTACGGGGGGTTTGGGGGGGTGTCACCCCCCCCCCAGAAATTCTATTTGGAGATTCAGTCGGTAGAAGTGCGATTTTAGTCGGCACCAAAAAAATATTTTTGATGACTAACACATAAAAGGGAAATTGTGCCTGCAAAACGAGGAATAGAAAAACGAAATTTTTGTTTTTAAGAAGGTAATTTCTTAAAGAAGGTAATTTCCCGTCTTACGCGCGATCAACGGAGCGCGACAAGGGGCTCTGGTTAAATCCAAGCCGGCTACCACAAAAACATGGTATCCGGTTAAACACGGCATGCTCGAAGACGTGGCACGAATATAATTATATTAAAACCTCACAAACAAAGTTTAGAAGAAAATAAATAAGCCCGTGTATAATATATATATTTATTATATAAACATAAGTGTTATATAGAGTTTTATGCCACTGAGAAAAATCGTATTTAAACACGTAAAAAATACGATATTTTTACGTGTGAAAATATCATTTTTGCAAGCCAATCAAAAACCTATTACTATTTGTGTACTATTTACATATTTGTTTTGAGTTTCTATATGAATTGTCGTTTGTTTATAATTTGTTTATAAAATAAACAGAATAGTACATGGTTGCTTGGAAATATGGAATTAATTTATTTCTCGTGTTGAAGCCGAATATTGCTCACTCGTTCGCTACGCTCACTCGTGAGCAATATTCTCTTCAACACTCGAAATAAATTCCATATTTCCGCGCAACCATGTAATATTCTCTATTTATGCATATTATACAATATTGAAATTACATTCATTAAGATTACATATATATAAATACAACATTGGATGCATATGGTATAAAACTATTCCTAAATCAGTTCATTTCGCAGTTTATATTGGTAATCATTTCTAGATGGTAATAATTGAAAGAGACTGTTAGAAGGCTTATTTATACGATTAAAATATTTACAGCATAAAAGTTCTCTTCTTTCTTTCAGTGTCATTAAACCAGTAGTTTCACGATTTCCTGTGTATGAATAGGACTGGCAAATAATTCGGAGGGCCCGTTTTTGTACAGTTTCAACTTTATCGCAGAGGTATTCGGGAATACCAGAATGCCATATCGGACATGCATACTCAAGTACAGGTCGGATATGCGAACAATATACCTTCACTAAGATCAGGAACTTTGAAGCCAGATCGCTTTAAAACTCTTAAAAAGAACAAACGTTTACATGCTTTGGTACATATTTGGTGGATATGCTCATTCCACGACAAGTCACTGGTAATAGTTAGCTTTGTTGACAACATCCACATTTTGCTGGTTGATCATTAGCTGATTACCCAGATCAAAAGACGAGTTCGAGAAGGAAATAGCGCTGAATCAAGTTTAGATCTTGTGTTTTGCAGTACAATTTCAAATAGAGTAGAATCATCCACATATTTAACTGTGTTCCTACAAGGTTTCATGTCATTGATCATCACCAGGAACAACAGAGGACCAAGCTTGGTACCCTGTGGTACTCTCGCATGAACATTTACCCAATTGGAAGTACATTGATTTAGCTTGACACGTTGTTGGCGGCCAGAGAGAAACGCAATGATCCAGTTAATCAATACAGGATGGACATTCATGTATCTTAATTTGTCAATCAGTAAATTATGGTCGATCTTATCGAATGCTTTAGAAAAATCTAGTAAACATACTCTGACCAAGGATCCGAATCTATCAAGTGCCTCGAACCACTGATGGATCATAAACATCAGAGCATCAGTGGTGCAAGAGTTTTTTATAGAGCCAAACTGGCAAGGGTCTATCATGTGGGATATCGAGTCCAACAGCCATTTACAAATGAAGGACTCCAGAACTTTACTCATTACAGGCGTCAGAGAGATTGGTCGAAGATCGGATTCGGCATGCCTAACTGGAGTCGTTTTAGGGCACGGTATAACATCTGCGCTTCTCTAAATTTCTGGCAAACATGCTTCCTCAACCGAAGCATTAAAAATGGAGCACAATGGGAGGCTTAGGATGTGTGAAAAATCCCTTAATATCCAATTAGGGAGATTATCAGGGCCAGTTGCTTTGTGATATTTAATCTTAGATAATTCGAGGTCCACTTCGTCCACTGTGATTCTGTATAAATTCGGGATGTCAGTAGTAATTGGCACTGCACTTAATTTAGGTATATCAGTAATTGCCTGAATAAAACAGTTGTTGATATGGTTTGCAAGGTCAGCACCCTCAAGCCAACGATTGTCGTGGAACATGCTAGTCATTTTATTGGTATTATTCATGCCGGCAAGTCGTTTCACTTCTTTCCACCATCTCTGTTATCAACATTTTCACATTGTTTTATTTTTGTTTCCAAATAGCGTTGTTTAGCATTCTTCACTTGACGATTAACTTTATTCCGTAAGGAACGGTATTCCGATGAATGTGAGCCAAGTTATTTCCAATTTTTTTGTCGATCGACTATTGCCTGCTTGATTTTAGCAGACATCCAAGGTTTGTCAGTTGAATGAGTTTTAATTACTTTAAGCGGTAGCGTTTCCTCTATAATGTTCCTCAGTATACGATCGAGAATTTCATACTTTTCTTGGCACGAAGGTGAGTAAAGAAGTGTTGTAAAATTGACTGACTTCAGTTTTTCGTGGAAACGTTGCTTATTCGCCATACTAGCATCTCTTATGACGGTTTTAGTGGTCTTTCCTTTAGGACGATTTATTAAGGGAGATAAAAGGACAGTATTATGATCGGAGCTTCCAACGGGGGGAATAACTTCGGCTTGATCATAATACTTATGGAGATCAGTTAAAACCAAATCTAATATATTGGTTCCTCGAGTTGGCGAACTGACCATTTGTTTAAGATTGAACGACGATCGCAAATCCCGAGGATTAAAATGATTAAAATCGCCCAATAGAATAACGCCAGCATTGGGAAAGGATTCAAGAGCCGTGTCTAAGGATTCCTGAATATATTTTTTGAGGAGTTTGTTGTCAGTTCCAGGAGGATGATAAACCACACCCACAAGTAGAGAATTGATTGAACGAGGCAGGCGATGTGGTCGGAGTACGAGCCACAATACTTCAAATTCGTCTTTCTCAAGATCTTCCAGATGTACAAATTTAATATTTTCTTTTACAAAACAGCACACCCCGCCGCCGCGTCGACCATCAAGACGGTCTTTACGTATGAGTTTACTAAACAATACACCTAGGAATTGTAAAATTTCAAGTAAAATTGACTTCGCATTTGTAAAAATATAGTCAGTTTGATTTCACAAACACTATAGCTATTAATAGATTGGCAATGTTTTTGTGTTGTTATTGCTGTAATTGTACAGCACGTGCAATACACGCGCCCCGCAGTAGCTATAACTCCATGCGATTGGTTCTCTAAATAGCACGCATTATAAAAATAAAGTAAATGCTATTTTGACATGTTTTGACAGAATATAATACCATTCGGCGTGGCCAATCATATTCGTTTCGGATTTGGATTTAACCAGAGCCCCTCGTCGCGCTCCGTTGACCGCGCGTAAGACGAGCTCTGGGTACGAGAATGACATATACATTCACTGTGCAGTACTAGCCGGGTCCAGCGAACATAGCTGATTATTTGTACCGCCATCCTTTGCCCACCCAGCCCGAGAGGTAAAGACAGATAGCAGAAGAGTATGTCAATTACTTAGTCGGTCATGACATGCCAAAGCTATGACACTGAAAGAAATCAACCTCGCCTGTCAAACTGATCCTGTTATGCAACTCCTTCGTCTAGCCATCACAACCGGCACATGGCCAGCTGATGATCCCGATCTTACTCCCTTCCACAAAGTCCAGTTGGAGCGACTCTGCCATCATCCTGCGAGGAACACGCATCATTCTACCCAAAACCCTCCAGTTACGTGTCAACAAACTGGCGCATGAATCACACCAGGGCATAGTGAAAACAAAACAACTCCTTCGAGAAAAAGTATGGTATCCTGGTATGGATAAAGATGTGAAGACCGAGATTGAAAGTTGCATTCCATGCCAGGCGACAGGGCCAGCCACCAAACCAGAACCACTTCAAATGACCGAGCTACCACCAGCACCATGGACTCGGGTTTCGATCGATTTCTGTGGTCCCTTCCCATCCGGCGACCATCTACTCGTTATTATTGACGATTATTCTCGTTACCCCGAGGTATAAATCGTCCGTTCCACCGCTGCAACCACGATCATCTCGAAATTGGACCGGATATTCGCCACCCACGGAATTCCGGATATCGTAAAATCAAATAACAGTCCACCTGTTAGTGGTGATGAGTAATTCGCCGGGTATGTTGATGAAAAAGGTTTCCAACACCAAAATATTACACCATTGTGGCCAACCGCCAATGGTGAAGCTGAGCGGTTCATGCGGACGCTGAGCAAAGCAATCAAGACTAGTTCACTGGAAGGGAAGAACTGGGAGCAAGATCTCCAGCAGTTCCTCCTTCAATACCAAGCAACGCCACATACCACCACCGGAAAATCTCCTGCGGAGCTGTTATTTGGACGTCCAATCAAAACGAAGCTCCCCGAAGTTTCACAGACAGTTCCAGCTGAGGAAGAGGTCAGAACGAAAGATCGATTGGCCAAGAATAAGATGAAAGCTTATGCTGACGATCGAAATAACCACAAAGCCAGCACCGTCCAAGTAGGGGATATGGTCTTACTCCGACAGAAGCGAAAGAACAAACTGTCGTTTCGATATCATCCAGAACCGGTACGCATCATCCAAAAGAAGGGGTCGATGGTAACTATCGAAAAAACAGATGGTTCAAAATTGACCAGAAATACATCCCATGTCAAGATCCCGAGAGAGGCAACAAATCGTTGGAGAAACATTCCTGAAGACAGGGCCTTTTTTAAGAAATTGTTAGTGGGGGGACCATCATCGAAAGGGGACGTAACAAGTAGGTGGTGTATTACAGGTGTGGGAAGCTGAAGGGGAGTTTGGGGGTCCTGGGGGTCCTCCTCCAGAAAATTTTTGTATTCTTGAATCTCTGTGGCTTGATTTCCTGCATTTTCAGAGACAATTTTTTATATATCCCATCTAAACGGAGCCAGGTTTTGTTGTGAGAATACCATAACTTTCCTCTAAACTCATTTTTTCCCCTTTTTTGCTTATATTTTGGACAAAAGGGACCTTCACTGGGGGGACCAAATTAGCTTACTGGGGGGGGGGGCAACATGGCGGCTGGGGGGGCTTTGGCCCCTCCAGTACATTAGTTAAAAAAGGCCCTGCCTGAAGACAGCGAGGAAGAAGATAACGAAGACAACCTCGACATGCAGAATGAAGTTCCAGATCAGCAGGTTCAGAACAGACGACCTGCGAAAGAAAGACGACCTCCGAACTATCTTGGGGACCATGTAGTATATTAGAAAGAAGCGAACTATCTAGAGCTATTCAACGTCGTAGGCTAAATTCATATTTGGGTAGTTCTCCCAAAAGAAAGGGAGAGATGTAGTGTTGTTGTTATGTTAACCGGACATGACGTATTAATCGGACGTGACATATAGGTGCTAGGACACGTGATAATATTTGATGGACAGTTCATATTTAGGGAGCGTGGAGAAAGGATAAAAATAACAAGTTGTTGTAGTTTATGTAATATTTAAAACACGAGCAGGGGTGTTTTATCAGATAGCTTAAAAACGATCACCATTTGGTAAGTTCGTTGGCGTAGTAATTTTGAAAAATAACGTTGTCTAAGACGAGAAAATCGAAGCTAAAGTTTATGTATATAAATCAGGAGGATTTTTTATCACATATAAAACCACGATACGGTTATGATTTTTCTTTGTGTTTTCCTCATGAATTATTGAGTTTTTTAAATATATATATATTCATATTAAAGAAGAACATTATATAAAGTATAACCCATGCCCCATTCTTTTGATCCGGAATTTACAAACAAGAGGCTGGTTTCATTGCAACATTCGAGTTTAACACAACTACTAGACAAGTTACCTTTCTGGATAATGCAGAAAGAAATCTATCCTCCGTGTTGGAAACTATTTGAAATCTAATGCTCTTTTAACCAGATGTCACTTCATAATCAATGTCAAACTCGGGGGCGTACATATCGATTTTGGCAGGGGGGGTGAAGTTTCAAAATGAGACCGACTCATAAATTCAGACCGACTCTCACCCCCCCCCCCCCCAATTCTAAATCGAAAAGTCAATTGAAAAATTACGTGTGCTGCTCCAATAAGTTGAATGGCAACACAATTCAATAAACAAAATATGTACACACATACTAATGACCACCTTCTATAAGAAAAAAAGTTTCTTTATCTAATTACACTAATTGGAAATTGAGCATAAACTTGTTCTCTGACTTTCAGTTAGGCCTACATTGAGTACTGCGCATGAGAGTTCATGTCATATTGCCTTTAGTTTTTAGAAATTACGTACACAGTGCTGTCAGTGCTAAAAATCTATATGTTCGTTGGTGTGAATTTATGAATTATTAAATTTAATCAATATAGTCATATATTTATCAAGCGTCCGCACTTATAATACAATAGAGTGCAATAACTTGTGCATGCGTAGCCGCACAATTCAACTTACGCAGGGGCAGATCCAGCAAAATAGGACGACTGATGCAGTAGGACACTCATTCGCAGGGGGGTCCGGGGGAATCCTCTTCTGGGAAATTTTGAAATCTAGGACCTCGTAGACACGATTTCCTGCGTTCTGAACAAATATTTTATTCTAATTTGTAGGTAGAAATCAGTAAAAATTTCGAATTATATCGCAAAAACAATGTAGTTTTTCCGGATAAGAATAAGTTTAGCTTCCTGTACAATAAGTTTGCCATCAAGTATTTAATATGTAGAATAGCAGTTGTGGCAACAGCCAACAGGCAACTGGCAATATTATGGTTCTATTTAAAAGTAGTTTGTTTTAGCATTTACAGTGTTTCAGTGCTTCTGAATATGACATTCTAGAGAACGCTTTACAACAAATATTGAAACAGGATATTCGGCAAACTTTATATTTTAATTAATGCAACGATTGAAGTCGGTCTCTGAAACTATTTAGCCAATCTCGCATAGCATTACGTGGCATAATGCGTCCAATTTAACAATGAATATCTTGAGACCGACTGCACATTTTGAGACCGACTGGATCATGATCTCTGGTGGGGGGAGTACCACCCCCCAAAGCTCCCCCACATTTACGCCCCTGGTCAAACTACTGTATTAAAAACTTTTTCCTGGATTATTTTTCATCAATATATACAGATGATTTTACAGCATTGAACATTTGTTAAACATAGGCAAAATTAGTTATTTTTAGAAATAAAAAGCAGGGGACATAACCATGCTCTATTTTCAAAATATGTAATTGCTATTTTTATGAGTCAGATAATTTCCAAGTTCTATTTGTTATACAATTTACAAAACAAGTTAAGTTCACACAACTTCCCAATAAGTTAATAACATTTCTTTGCTGTGTATTGAATACTGTACATCAACCAAAGCATCATTTAGCTATAAATAAAAACAGCAAAATATATGTCCTTAACCAGATTTGAAAATATACAAGAATACAAATAAAAAATGGAATAAATTTTGATAACTCTGGAGCAGAAGTCAGTGGTTTTCTCAGTTAAAACAACGCTAAGAAATTCGAGGGCAGTTCATTCTTCCCAAGATCGAGTGATCGACCACCGCGAAAAGAAAAGTTAGGCGTCTTACGAAAGATATTCTTACCCACAGTGTATTGCCGGTAATTGAGAAACAAGCAGGCAACTTCTTATCAAAATTACAGATGCAATTTGGTATATTTAACTGTAAAAGCCGCACAAGCTATTTGAGTGTCTTAATAATCTACTTTACTTCAGTGCTAAAAATATATATTTGGATTTTCATTTAACCACCAGGGGCCGGTTGTATAAAAAAGTAGTTAAAGTTAACTACGAAAGGGGTAGTTAAAATGTAGTTAAGACTTTTATACAACCGGTCCCAGGAATGTTTCTACGTTTCTTGTAATTGATATATTTAAAGTAGAAATGCAAAACAAACAACTTGCATTTAAGTAATAACAGTTTTCTTGCCTCCACATCGGTTTCTGCCATATTGTTTTCTTTACAGACTGGCTGCGATTAACTGGCTAGGAAGATGGCGGACCTCGCGCATGCGCACATCAAATCCTGGACATGTTGCACCTCGAGTGGCCCTTCTATATATCCTTATTCTATGCCATAGATATAAGAGGTCTAGACAGTGAACTCTATACAGACTGGAACGATAATTCTGGCTCACATTTTGAAGCCAATATGGCGGATCATGAGGTTCCTCTTGTATAGGTATGCCCCAGGCCCCTACGCAAAAATTCACTAAATTCAATACGAAATTAAAATCGGCATTATTTTATGTAGAAGTTACATAGTTTTTTAAGTCGACCATTTTTTAAGGCGGGCTTTTCTTTGCTCCCAAGAAACTTGAATGGCTGGTCTTTCAGAATAAGTAAATTTCAGAAACACTTCTTCGTAAATAGTAAAGTTATCTCACGAGTGAAAAACAAGTTCGGCTAAAAAACCGCGCAGAAGCATCAGCGAACTTTTGTTTTTTTGGACCATCTGTGAGAAATTTGAACAGAACACATGACAATATGGACTGCAGTTGCATCAATCTTACCCGTTTCATTTAGTTTTTACCTTTTAGATATGTTATTTAACACTGCAAAAATGTGTATTTACGTACAAATATATTGATCCGAAAACCTTGGCCATTTTTCAGCTCTCCCCAGTACTTTTCCTCTTGCCTGAGTGCAAAATTTTCTCAGATTTGGAATAAAAAATATTAAAAACAACGTTTTCTTTCAAGAAGGGAAACAGAAACATGCCAGTTAACTGTACAATCCACGGGTGCAAAAGTAATGGATATTGCAGTAGTGACAAAGAAAATAAGCCAAGCATTTCATTTCACAGGCAAGTGTTTTTCGACTATTTGGGTAAAATTGTTAATTAAGCCTTTAAATCATAAACAAATGTTGTGAAAGGATTGAGACATGGTCAGGGTAACCGTACTGTAACTATTTACTAAAATGCTGAAAAGAAAAATGCTGAAAAGTCCAGGTCATACATATATATACTTAAACCATATCCAGCAGACAATTTAAAAAATATGTATTTGAGGCATAACATTTACTTAGCATACAAGCAAAACATGATTTTTTACTAAGAACCCTTGCCCACTCCCAAACCATGTATATGCCACCAATACAAACATCATAATTACACCTCCGAGTGCACATACTCTAGTAAATAGTTGACTCAAATAGTCACTTCCTTAATTTGCCTGAATGGCCATTAAACAACAGCTCCATATCTGCTGGCAACTTTTTCTTTCAAGGTCAACCGTGAAGGACACACAGTGACACAGAAGCAAATTCAGGAAGTGACCAGCAAAAATACACTACAAAATACACACTGTAAAAGTTAACTAAATTTAATTATACCTTTTCCCTTCTCACATTACAATGATAAATACAGGTTCCCTTTAAAAGATTCATCAATGCTTGAGAGATGGGAGAATGCTGTTATAAAAATAAACGACGATGGCAAAGTATGGAAAGCAACTCGATACAGCTTCATCTGCAGTAACCATTTTGAAAAATTAGATTACATCGTTCCTGACCGCGACTATCCTGGAGCATCAGCATACAGTGAAGTATCTTCAGCTTCAGCATTCACTCTGTTTGTCAACAACGGCGGTTTACGCATACCATCCCATCAGCAAGGCAAGGCAAAGAATCTTTAAAAGAGCAAGATGACACTTGAGATCTGCCATCACTTCCTCCTGGAGCCTAACAAATCTGTGTTTGCGGACCATGAGCTGGGTTCAAATGAGAATATGGTGGAAGATGACCACCAAATGAAGCTCATCAAATTGACAGCAGATAAATAATTTAATAATACACTTCGGGAAGCACCACAGTTAAGTAAGTTCATCTTGTTCAAAAATCAATAGCTATGCCAGAAAAATTGTAAAAATAATAAAATACTTATCTTGTATATCCAGTAAGTAATCAATCGATCATCTGAGTTCAGATTTACAGCTGAAACTGAAGCAATTTGTTGCTATGCCTGTGTTCGACTGGTCTGACTGTCACCAAAACGATGACACTTGATCGCCTTGTAAAATGATGATGAATAACTTTATTTAACCACGCTGACCCCGTCAACCGAAGCTGAATTCCACGGGGGGCGTGTAAAAATAGCAATACAGTATTAGTTATTTACAAAATATGAGGCACAGTTACCGTGTCCAACAAGCAATATAGTATATTCAAAGTATTTACAAAATATGAGATATAGTGTTAGCTTCAATACTCGATTAATTGTATCTCACTTTGAACAAATATATTTTTTATTAGAATTGCTGTTAAATGTGTCGATTAATTTTGAATAATTCACACAAGAAACAGAAATTTTATAGCCTTTGAATCCACACTTTTCGATTAAAATCACGCCATCATCGCCTAGCATGCTTTGACAACCCCACGCGCACAGCCCACGAGTACTACACGCGTGTTTTATACAGTGTGACAAGATGTGGTAAATTAATTTACTTTTGGAAAAATTTGGTAAATTTTGACAAAGTTTTGGTAAAATAAAATTTTGGTAAATTTGTTGGTAAAATTTCTCAAAAATAGAGAAATTTAGTACTTTTTTGGTAAAATCTAGTTTGCTTACGCCACGAAAAGAGTTTGAAAGTGTGCTTAAATTATTATTTGATGGTTTGATGCACATTTTGTTACCAAAAAGGGTAAAACATGTGCTTAACACGTGTTTGGTAAAAAATAATCCAATTTGGTAAAATTTCAGCATGTCATTTGGTAAAAACCGCTGACAAAATCTGGTCACACTGGTTTTATACATAGATATAGGAGACATAGATTGCTGACTCGTAATACGTCACTATATTGACAAATGCGCCAAAATTCAAACAAAATTTGACCGGTTGAGCAGCCATTTTGTATGACGGCGCCTCAAGTGACTCGATGAACGAAGCTTAATGGGAGCATTTGCTAGATAATAACAGCATTAATTTCACATTACCGTGGAGTGTATTCAATATAGACGTGTTGTGGACGGTTTTTCTTTGGAATAACAAACATTTGGCTGGTTTCAGTGAGCTCACGGATTGACGTTTTGCAATATTTTTGCCCTTTGGAGCAATGATGTCTAATAGAAAGTTGAAAGAGTTATTCCTGGATTATTTCTAAACAAAATAAAGTGGATTCAGGGCGACAAACTTGTGTATTACGAGCTGGCGGCCTAAATATGTGATTTCGCCGAACTTAAATCAGCATGAATCGAAGGTAATTTGTATTATTTTCCCTGTCAAATTGATGTGTTTATACGTCCACAAGGGCAATAAACATATTAAAAGAAGTATCTTTTCGTGAACGTTGCTGAAAGCGACGTACGTTGACTAGGTCACTTGATGTTTTGACCGGTTCAGCCGCCATTTTGAATTCTTCATGTTGGCGCGTGCCGTGACCTCGAGTCAGCAATCTATGTCTCCTATATCTATGGTTTTATACCTACAAGGGATCGCTCCATTGGCCCGCCATATTGGCTTCACGTAATCACAGGGCTGTTTGTATTGAGTTATCGTTCCAGTCTATATAGAGTTCACTGGGTCTAGATTGCTGACTCGTATGTGTAGCGGAGGCGTGACATGTATGATAAATCCAAGATGGCTCGGGAACCGGGCAAAAAACATATACAGTCTACAGGGCAATCGATGTTTTTCGCAATTTTCGAATAGATTCCTAAGGACACCATCGCTGTGTAAACATACGAAAGTTGCTCATAATCTAACTACAAACAATCATTGAACGGTATAAATCTTCGTCCTGGTTGAGAACTGTATTTATATGAAACGATAAGGTTCGCTGATCAATATCAATCTCATTTCGTCCTAACTCGTCATATATTATATCTATATTATCCATTTCACCCTTACACCACAAATGTCGATAGTAAATGAACATCAGGTTAACACACGCTTATACAATAGCGTCGGGGATTAACGCCTTTTGTTGTAAAAGTGTATAGGTCTGCAAAATTATTGTTTCGCCCAAACTTGCCTGGTCTTGTTCTGTGACGTTATTGCATACTAATTAGTCCCTGCGCCACCCTGCTCTACCCTTATTTGCATACTAATTAGGGTTAGGGGCCACAAAGAAATGGGGTCAAGTTGCATAATTAATTAGTTCCACCACCACCCACCCGCCACCACAAACCACCACCCGCCACCACAAAAAAGGTGGTCGGAAACGACATATATTACTACTAATAATCTTAAACATTTAAAAAATTTTAAAATCCATAAAATATTACAATGGCAATGCAATGCTAAAAAGCATACCATCGCAACAACCCCCAGGATGTTTACACTATCCTTTTATCGTGTAAATGTTCGCCACTCATTACACTAAAACTGAAAAGTGCAGGTTTTACTTGTGCCTGGGATACTGGGATAGTCCTCTTTACCCACATTACTTGAAACATGTTGTGAAATAATTATTTTGATTTCATTTGGATTAACTGTAAAGCGTATGCTTTGTTTAAGATGGCACCATATGTTGCTCACACCAATAACTCCACTGTCATTTTGTAGCAAAATTTACTGTATCGGGAAATGCCTAAAATTGCTATTTTCATAGATCCAGTGAAGAAAGTCAGTAACCTTTCATATTGGTTGACGAGTTTATGCACCCGTAATGTAGTGCACTCTTATACTGGTCCTTTATAGACTACATTGAAAACAGTAAAGTATCTCTTAATTTAAAAACTTAGATATATGAGTTACGCATACCTCGCGAAGAATGACAAATGAAAACACATGCACATAACAAATGTATATTCAATTTATCTAAAGCATAGTTGTCGAAGATTAATTGCATGCAAAGTGCTCACTAATATTATATCAGTTAAAAGTAAACTATATAACAATTAGACTAGTTAGTATGAAAACAAAAAGAGTTTTAGCTATTGTAATATTATAATAATTTTTTGGAAAATATTTCAGAAAAGTTAATGTTTCAAAGTGCACTCTGTCTAGTATTTTCTTTCCTGTTCCGCGCAATAAACTGATTAACGGTTATGGACACTTCATGTTTAAGAGCACCTTGAACTTGGTACTGATAATTGTAAAACTGGAAGATATATATCTTAAGTACACACAAAAACATTAGTTGTTTTAATGACAACCATCTTACACCAATTTCACTTAATAAACAATTTGTAATCATTCTAATTTTATATTGGTATTTCCGATCGTATCAATGGATTGCTGGTAAGAGCTGAATATTTCAAACGTGAAAAAATCTAAGTGATCCAAAATCTAATTGCCCAAAATATAGCCCATGCAAAATATAACGAATGAATGAAACGTGATTATTGACACGAATTTTTCCAAGTTGTACTATTGCTCTGACTTAAGATACAAATCTTGGGTTTTGGAATTATGATACGTTAAAATGTTTCTCGCTGACTCGACGGTTCTTTAAATCCGATGTAAATTTTAAGGGATGAAAATCAAGAATACAGACAAACATTCCGTACAAGTTACTGCTGTATTCTTGAATGGTAATCCTCACTTTTCTGACAGGCAACTTTCCAAGCTCCCACAGCATGTTCCACTGTGACATCCTCCGGTATATATTCTTCTAGACCATCGATGACGTCACATCCCTTTTCGTCTAGTTTGGCATTGATGTACTGCGATAAACTAAAGTGGTGAAGCATATTAAAGTTATTTGATGAGGAAAATTCAGCATGGTTATTGAGCGGACTCCCCGATGGAAAGGCACAAAGCGCCGACGGCAGATGGCCGGACAGATTTAACTGACCATAAAGAAACCAAACTGAGATTTGTATCCGTTTACAATACAATACAATCAAATGAAGTCTGATTTGAAATTCTGGTGTTGCTTAAAAGGCTACTTAAAATATATAACCAAATATTTACGAGCGAGACTGACTCTCCAACTTTAAATATTGCCGCATTTGTTCTTCGGAATAAACTTGGATAAACTGTTATTTCTGAGGACAGTAACATCGCATATTGGTACGACATAGATTACTTCATAGGATCAACCCTTACTCTTGAGAGACAAACCCAATATAATTTTGTAAATTAAAAGGTTGTTCATTTTTAAAATATTCTAAAATGAACATGTTTGTGATTTAAGACTCGTTCCAAAGAAAGACGTTTCCTATAGTTTCATTGCCTTTCATTGTTACAAACAACCAGTCATAAAGCCTAGTAGTGTCATTTTTGCATATATGTAGATATTGCCACTTTCATTTGTATACTTTATAGAAGCTCGTTGGAGAAGATTTCAACTAAAACCTAAAACCCTTGAAGGATTCTAAAATTTGCTTCTCGTACACAGGATCGCTCCCTATTATACACCCACTGCCGATGGTTCGGACATTATTAATAATTTGTCTGATATTCGTATTCGCTATTTTACCACTTCTTCGTGGCAAGACAGGAGCCATTAGACAAAGACCAAGGGCAGAAGATGAAGACAGGGCAGAAGACAGAGGCAGGAGCCAAAGACAGCAAGGCAAGGCAAGGCAAGGCAAGGCAAGGCAAGTCCAGGAAAGGCAAGGCAGAGGCAAGGCAAGGCAAGGCAAGGCAAGGCAAGGCAAGGCAAGGCAAGGCAAGGCAAGGCAAGGCAAGGCAAGGCAAGGCAAGGCAAGGCAAGGCAAG
Organism: Trachythela sp. YZ-2020; assembly: GCA_016169945.1. Classification (NCBI taxonomy): domain Eukaryota; kingdom Metazoa; phylum Cnidaria; class Anthozoa; order Malacalcyonacea; family Clavulariidae; genus Trachythela; species Trachythela sp. YZ-2020. Next base: position 680,760 of record JADLSH010000373.1, read on the forward strand.
GCATTTAAAGGCGCCTCTGCATGGTTGGTACCATATTACTAAGGTCTGGTTGGGGAGCACAGCTGCGATGGGAGTAAACCGGAATACCCGGAAAATATCCACCATCTCAATATAAGTTCAACATTTTAACAGTAATAGCCGTAGGAATGTAGTCGCATTCCGGTATGTCTTGACACGAAAGCATGAACTGAATTCCAATTTTGCGTAAACAACTGCTGTGTTAACTTACGGAAAGTGTAACTGCTCTTCAGGAACATGCTTCAGGTAAAGCAAAATAAATTCCAGCAAAACACGAACAAAATGATCGACATTTAGCTTTTGTAATCCACTGTTTAAATCAAATTTCTGTTTCTTTTGAAGTGATGATTTCACCTTATCCGATACGTCATCAAATGGATCCTAAAAGAGGAATAAAACGCTCGGTCAATGACTTTCTACTGTTTATTCACACTGACAATGGCGGTTACGTTTGTCCTAATTCGAACTCACTTGGTAAAAAGTTCAATTTGGAACAGATATACTATTTATAATTTGTATGACATAATTGTACATTTGTAAATATGATACTAACACTTTGCATGGTTAATATTTACAAATGACTTAATTCTTTCAAAGCTGCACTGTTAATTTTAGAGTGTTAAAATAGCACCTCGACTGGTGTTAGATTGACACCTAAGGGTGGTGCTAAATAGAAAGTGTCATTTTAGCATCTAATTCAGTGCTAATTTAACACCAAAGAAATACAAAAGGTCAATTTAACACTCGATTTGTTTAACACCACTTTAGAAGTGTTAAATTAGCACCTACAAGAGGAGTGCAAGTGTTATAATAACACCGGTTTCTGGTGCTAATTTTTGGGTCTTAAAATAACACCTCTACGGGTGTTAAACATTTGTTATTCGTAGTGCTAAATTAGCACCGTTTCTGGAGGTAGAACATGGGTGTTAAAGTAACACCTATATTGGTATTGCTAAATTAACTCCGTTTCTTGGGGTGAAAATATAAATGTTTGAATATTTTCGCGCAACCCTCTTGATACCACAAACGACATGGAAATTCGGTTCATTTCGATGAATCCTGTCAATATACTTTACTAATGTTTGAATAGATTCTGACACAAATTCGAGGCAAATGCTGCAACGAAAGCGGCCATAGTTTTTGTCAGAAACACAAAAATATTCTCAGTGGATGTGCTATACGAGACGTGACGCACAATACCGGGTTCCGAGGCCCCACGCGCTCCAACACCTCCGGTAACTCTCTATATGGCATGGAATACCATATTAGGCATAACATGAGATCAAATTTCGTGCGGCAAGGTTGAAATCGTTGAAATTATTCATTCATCGCTGGCGACTTAATCGTTTGGTTATATTCCGCTTCGAGTTGTTTGTTTTTTTATACTTTCTGGTGTTGTCGCGGCTGTTAGTTCGTATGTTAAACTGCACATTGGCATTCTTACGAAGAGCAAAAAGGAATCGACTTTGTTGTTAAATTGGTATGTTCCACACAAGTTGATAAAGCGCGATTTATGTATGATATTCTCAAAGTATTTTTATATCAAACATCATCTAATATTTAATTGTGATTTCCTTTCGTTTCAGAAGATAGATTGCGGGTTTGAAGGAGATTACCATCTCTATTCTTGAGGATGAAGAGGTACTGTATTTATGCCATTTATATTGTTGAAATATATTTAGGATATCGTGATCGTCCCCGTGCCAGCGCTTGAATCATAATATTTGCGTTCATCAGTCGGAAAAAAACATTGAATATTTGCTAGTCGAAAGTCATATTTTATACAATAACACAACATGATTCACGAACCCTTTTTATTTTAACTCAATAAAGTGCGAGATCAAAACAATGTCGTAAATCGTATAAAAACTATAAATTTAGTGTCAAAAAAATTCTTCCATATTTGCGTCCACAAAATATGCTGGTAATTCATGGTAATATTTATGTTTGAATCACAGATATATTAAAATACAAACGACACAAATAACCTCAAAAAGCAGGTAATTAAAATTAAATTATAATTTGAGATTTCAATTTATAATAGGATTGAGTATATTAAAAGACTTAGATAAAATATTTTTTTAAAATATGGATGCCAGGCCCCACACCCATATCTCTGTGAGAAAAATATAAATATTTTGAAAATGTTTTCATGGTAAAGTATTATGAAATGTTATTATATAATTTAGCAGAGTATAGCCTCTTGAATAGTTCTGTTTTAGTACTGTAAATATCAGGCTTATAGAGAGAGCCAACACTCCAACAGGCTTGGCCTCAATAAGCCTGGGCCGGGTATACATGTAGTGATGTACTGAATTGGCTTGGCCGTGGGATTGTATTGAGGGGCTGATTGCATGAGGTGACTGGTGAGTTGACCCGGTGAATAGGGGCAACTCGGAAAGCTAGACTGGCTCAGCTTCTAAATGTAAATGACATTATTTTTCCACGTTGGGTTTTATACATGGCAAGCAAGCAATTTTGCCATGTCTGGTATCCTGCTAGAACAAAGATAGCTGTCTACTACTGTAAGGGGCTGATTACATGGAGATTTTTCAACCCCGGGGCCAAATTCATCCTGATCCCCGGGGCTGAAATGCCCTTAGTCGCTGCAGAAACGATTGGAAACTTCTGGGTCATATATATACAAATCCTATGGTGAGAATCTTTCGTACTGTCTAGTCGTATAATAAAAATATTAAAATGGGTTTAACACTCTAAGCGGCATTTCACCCAAAAGAATCCCACCTTGGTACAGGTTATAGCAAATACAATATTTTGTACTCATGATGATGACATAAGAATTAATTAAGATTTTAAATGAATTCTTATGTCATCGTCACAAGCGCCTGCGATACACGCTGTATACCACTTTATTTTCGAATGGCAGTCGAACAAAAGAAATTTAATATACAGATATCGCTGTGAATTGAATAAAAGGTTGGTGATTCAAACAACTCTGGCGTGCTCCCTTGCTTGACATTGTTGTTTCAGTTACACTATCTCAGGCTGATTGGCTTTGCTCTAACTTGATTGGACTGACGTATTGTCTAGTGATCAAGTTTATGTATTTTTATTTTAATGATATAAAAAGTGACTCTCGACTTTTGTTTCTCAACTTATGTTTTACTAATTATAGTTATCCTTTATTTTTTCCCAGAAATTGAGAGCACTGTTACGGCATTGGTTCTCCAATCCTGTTTGAAAGAGAAGGCCATAATAAGGCCATAATCCAAAAATATATTTTTCATGATTTGCACAGTAAGTTTATTTTAATAGAAAATTTGACACACTTCATGCAGAGGGGAAGTGTTGGGCATAGATGAGTTAACTATATATTTATATGCCTCTTGTTAAATCATTACTTGACCCTTTCGATAATTACGTCATACAGTAAACACTTTTTTGGCCTGGAGGCCTGATTCTAGATCCGATTGCCTTATGTCTTTATTAATGAGAGCAAAGCTTCCTGGTAAAAAATATTTATGACATAATTATTTAAAGATGCAACAATGTGACTTAGACTCAGTGTTAAGGGGTGAGGTTAAGGGCCTAAGGTTAGTCGATATTGAACTTATAAGCTAAAATCAAAATGAATATTTTCAGGATGATGATCAATTCCATTGACGAAGAAGTAGAGAAATCCACCTATCCACAGATTATAGCTTCTGGAGACCTGGTAATCTTGGATCCTTTTTACATCGCTGCTGATGGACAAATCTGTTTAAACTTCTCAGGCAAAATGGTGGTGACCATGCTTATCGCCATGTGCTGAATATGGAGTACACTCTAGGAGTTTCGAATATCTACGCCTTCCTGGAGGCGGTTTTGATGGACAAGCGCGCTGATGCTAAGGAAATAATTTCTTTCCAGAAATTTGCATGATTTGGGACTCCAATGGAAATAGTATATATACAACATTTACATTAAACTTCATTTAATGCATGCATAATGGTCAGTTAAAAGTTTTGTGAAAGGATATTTCAAGTGGAAGAATATTAACAATTGTTAAACTTAATCATGAACAGCTAAGGAAAATGAACCCAACAAATTTTAACTTAATTTAATAATAATCATGAAACTATTTTCTTGTTTGTGTGTAATATTATGAGGTCATTTGGGTGAACTAAATCACTTTAGTGCAGTGTAAACTAATAACAAAATTAAGTTTTATTTTCACCAGGGTTAACAGTTAAACTTAAAAACTGGTGTGACTTTAGCCCTGAAAAGGCGTGTTACTTTAACACCAAAACAAAGTGTTATTTTAGCACTACACAACAAGTGTTAAATTAACTCTAAAAACCAGTGCTAATATCACACTAGGAAAGGTGTTGTTTTAGCACCGTAACTAGTGTTAAATCAACACCATCAAAGGAAGTGTTAAAATAGCACCCAAAAAAGGTGTCATTTTTTACCTAATTTTTTAGCACCACTTTTTGGTGTTAAATTGACACCCTAAAATTAACAGTGTGTTAACGGGTTGTTTTACTAACGACATAGACATAAAATAATGAAAGAAAAAACCCCATGGGTTTTCGCAATGCTTAAAAATGGGAGTAAGAGGGTAATGAAAATGAAAGACCTATATTGCATGTGGTATTAAAAGCTCCGAAACTTGTATTTTTTATATGGCCATGTTACACGAGACATTGAGCCATTTAATATTGAAAACTACTCACAGAAAAAGCGGTGAGTATATGACCCGCGTTTTACTTCGCGTATATTTTCAATGCTCCTTTTGTCTGTACTTCATTTTACGTCGGCGGAGGAAAACGTGGACCATGCTCACAGTTTAAATACCTTTTTCACAAAAAACTGTACTTGACCTAGTTAAATTTGAGGCCAGCCATATGTTAGACAATTATAAGTTAGACACATGCACTATAGATCATCGGCCATTTCTGCTATCTTTAATAACATATCTAAGAGGAATGCGTGTCTTTATCAATTTAAGGTTATTCTTCGTTTGGAAACATACTAACAAAAACTCGTACGGTTCTGCCTGTTCAATTAAGGTACGAACAAGTAGAATTGAACCATGCAACTAGATTTTTGGAGGATTCCGAATCCCTCAGTTGTTGACGTAATGTAAAAATGACTATAAATTCCAATTTCATAATAACGTCTATGCATATAATATCCGTATAGACTTTCTGTATGCAGGAGGTTTAGCCGAAATTCCTCCCTATAAAGTTGTAACTTAGTGGCACAAACCTGTTTATGCTTTGTCAATATTCTTGCCCTTTCTAAAGATAGCAACAGCCATAGTGATACAATATGTTGCAGTTGACAAAACTGCTCAGCCTAAAAGAAAAAGATTACTTATTAGTATTTCAGCTAATCTATATAATATATATATAACTACTTAAATTAAATCTAATCTAAACTAGTAAAATACACAAGACACAACAACAGTAACTTCGTAGGTAATGGTAGTACGGTATAGGATATAGATAAATTCATCTCTCGCAGTTACATGTCAGGGTTAGCGGTTAGGAACTCATAAACAGCGAGACACGAATCTTTAATCAGCGTTTAATACGGTAGCTACAACTGCAGATCAATCGGTAAAGCTGTTATCTACGACTATTAACAATTCAATAAGCATATATGTATTAAAGTTCAATGCCCTCACAAAAAGTCACAATTATGCCAAAGAAGAGAGCAAACTAATAATACAGAGCACAAAATCGCAGCGATCAACTTCGTGACACAACTTTTAAAAACGGTTCGGAAACCATATGTTATTATATTATATGATTTAACAACATCCATGAATGATAATGCTGAAATATGGGTTTTGTTCAAAATATATAGCATGTACTTGACTACAACTCGTTATATAGTGTTAGAAAATAAGGTAAACAGCCGCTAAAGTACGTTTAAAGTTTGTCCAATTGTGTTTAAAGACAAAAACGTTTGAGGATTGAAGAGTGATACTCCTTCAAATATAGAAATGATTACCTTCCCGCTTTTTAAGCCATTTTTAAATGTCATCTTTAATCCTGAATGGAGGTATTCATAGATAGACATTGACGGATCTCCCCCAGCAGAAGACAGAAATCCAATAGCAATATGGAGTGATTTTAGAACATCACAAACATCGGTCAGTTGATTCAGTTCATTGAGTATTTGATCTTGAACTGGGCGAGTTAATTCCACCTAAAATGACAATAATGAACTTTTAGGAATCTTAAACTTTACCTTATAATTAGAGTATATATATATCCATTATTGCTGCGGAGCGAGCGAGTCTGAAGCGAGCGAGCGTAGCAGCAGCCTAATATGCGCAGAGAGGGAGTTTTGAAGTAAATTTTATTTAGCGCATGGAACTGTGGTCGTGCGCGCTTGCTATGCGCAGAAAACAAATTTTAAACTCGCTCAGTTCCATGTGCTTTTCGATTTTGACGGACGGACGGAGTCTTCGAATTTTTATCGAATTTCTAAAGCTTTTTCAAGTCTATTTTGACCATTCAAGGTAGGATATTTTGTCTTTTGTTTATATGTTACGTTTACATTTGTTTACTCCTTTTTGGAAAGTTGGCAATCTCAATTTATATATCTGATGCGATCGATTGTGTCATTTGACATTTGTGTGCTTTCAGCGTTTCATAGATTCAGTATCTGTTTATATATAAACTATATGTTCTGCTATAATGTGCTATCGACTTTGCTTGAGCTGTCAGTGCTGTAAAGCATGAAAGTCTTACATGGAGATGTCTTTAAAAGGTTTTTCTATCCATTCGCGTTTACTTTCTCTTGCTGATTTCCATATTTTGCATCAAGTGATGTTTCGTGTATGCCGCTTGACGATTGTGACTCCGTGTGAACTTGACACAAAGTCACAGATATGCAATTGATCGTCTACGCGGATATGGGGATAAAACGCGGATATGGGGATAAAACGCGGATATGGGGATAAAACGCGGATATGGGGATAAAACGCGGATATGGGATAAAAGGCGGATATGGGGATAAAACGCGGATATGGACGATTTAACTACCCAAAATGTAGTTAAAAAGTAGTTAAGAGTTTTATACAACCGGTCCCTGGTTGTAGAATCGCGTTCGGTCTATTCGTGTATGTACGCTGTACGTACGTATTAAAAGCGCGACGGAGGAAATAAGTCATTAATTAAGGATAAATACATATTTTCTAATGAGTTATGTTTTGTTTGTGAACTGTAAAGTATACTGATTATATACAATGTGTTGCAAATAGGGAATATTGATTTAAAGACAAGGTTTAAAATAAAAGATTAAGAATTACATATCCAGATTTTCTTAGTCTCAGTAGTTTATCTAAATTATTATTAACAGATAAACTATAACAAGAATCTTGCCTACAAGTCCATGTTTTACAAGTCCATGTTTTACAAGTCCAGTCCAATCCAGTCCATAGTTTACAAGTCCAGTCCAATCCATAGTCCAGTCCATGTTTTACAACATGCTGCCTGCGAGGGCAATCGAAATTTATCGCACCTTAAAGTGTAAACGGGCTTTTAGGAAGGAACGCTGATATTGACCAATTTAATATACGCATTTTGTTTTAAACCGGAATTTGAACTATATTTTTAAAATGATTTTAGCGGAAAACACAGCCTTTTACTCGTGACGTACGACCAAAAGGGACCCTCAAACCGAGCATTGTTTGACCCGGATTTTTTCATACATCCTGTACAATATTAAGATAAAAAAACAAAATGTTATTTACTTGTGTATATTTACTCATTTTCAATTCCAATGAGTAAGCGTAGTAAATTTTGATGTCGGCAGGTACTGGTCATTTACTTCAGTGTCCGCACATGCACGACTGACAAGCGCGACTTTAAATATACCAAACATTGATTAAATGTCGTCTATTAATGTCGTCTATTAATTAATGCTAACACGAGAATGATAATACTATTTATAATACTATTTACATATACGTTAAGGTAACCTTAGAAAAAAATTATTTTACCATTGTCAACTGTAATACACCTAACAGATATATTAGCACGTGGATTGTTAATCGGTCTGTTTCCGATTTACCAGCGCAAGATTATAGAGTCTTAATTATTTCACACCGCTCTCAACCTGTTGTCGGCAAAACTGTGAAATCGTATGAAACATTATCATCACTGAGGTCGGTTTTCGTTAATAAAGTCTACTAATCGAATTAGCGCAAGTTCTCACTTCAACAAATAGCAGCCGCATCATTGCCTAACGCACAACAACGACTCGCTTTAAAGAGAAAAATAGCGCCATTTATATGGGAGAGTGGTCTACGATATATATGGGAGAGTATAAGTCGTGACTGACAAAAGATGCGTCTTATATATATAAGACGCGGACACACTCGTATAAATGTTCATATTCTAATAACTCGCGACCTATGGTGGAACAGCCTAAACCTTGTTCTTATTTAAAATTTGACCATTTAATACGAGTGTATTCGTATGGAACGCCATGTGTCCAAAAATTATTTAACGTTAATTATATCATATCATGACCAAAAATGTCATTATATACAAATAATTTATTAACGAATATATATTATATCAAATCATGACTAACACGGCTAATTCATGATTTGATATCATGTTGATTAGCATTAGTCGTTATATCATAGGCCTACAATGAATTTCCGTTAAGTCATGATATGATACAATGCAATTTCGACAAAATCGTTATTTAAAATCATAAGCATTTGCGCAATTCCTTATTTCATATAACGTTAAGGCGTTACACTATGATATCAAATAATGACTTTTCAGTTGATTCATGATTTGATATAATGAAAAAGCACTTTTTTATTATATCATATAATAAAAATGCGCCGAAAAGTCATTATTTCATATAATGCAATTGCGCGGTGCACCATCTGTCCAAAAATTCAAAACTGTCCAAAAATCAATTATTACGTCGTGCGTATGAGCTTCCGGTCATAAACTTCCGGTTCATTGGAATGATTCAAAACCCGCCGAATTAAACTATAAATCTCTTCTTCAGCGCTCTCAACGGCAAGCTTTTTACATATTTTAATACTCTTTAAATCGATTAATCATGGCGAGTGGCGAACGTGGTTGGGAAGAGGCAATAACCAGAGCTGTTCAAGGGGCAGTTATGCACCTATCAATGTCTTCCCCCAACGGGGGGAGTGCGGGCATACACGGACAATTGACAACACTAAGTTAATGCCCGTGTAGGGGACATTTGTATTCTTTTGACACAGCGCACCTTCCCGAGGGTGGGGATTTTTGACTATCTGATCGTTTTAAATACAAAATGGCTAAACTAACGGAGAATAAAAAGATCAAGGATAAGAATCCTTTTTATACCCATTCTCAAACACACCATCTGCTTCTGTAAATTGTTTTATAATGCAACAAAGATGCTAATTTATATTTTGTTTTACAAGAAAATTATTTTGTCGCATTGTTTTCTATTATTTTTCACTTGACTAGTCAAGCGTGTGTTCAAACACTGTTTAAAATTTTTGTTTTATTTTTATATTAATAAATATCTGGCCAAGATATCAGTCAAAATGTATACTTTTGACTGATTTAATTGCCTCTATGCCATACAGAAATGCATATATTTGGTGCCAAATTTTATCCAGATAATATTTATATACTGCTGGTCTTTCGCTCAAACTGATATCCCAGGGATAAAAAATGCTCCATCTCCAACCCTGGGGGCATTAAATATGAATTGACAGTTCCATATAGCCCTCGAGAGGGGATGGGGATCGATTATTGACTAAGTTTATTTGAAAATGTCAATAGCCCCTGGGTATGCCCGCACTCCCCCCGTTGGGGGAAGACATTGATAGGTGCATGAGATCCGTAATGAATGACAGAGGTGGTTCATCAAGCCAGTCATCGCATTCGTCGTCACTAGACTAGCACAAGCACAAGTACTTCAAGCCGAAACGTATCAAACCAGGTGTGTATTCTTTCTAAACGTTGGCATTTGTATATTATCGGTTTAATACGCTTGAGCTTGAAGTACTGCTAGTCGAGTTTGACGACGAATGCGATGACTGGCTTGATGAACCACCTCTGCCATTCATTACGGATCTAACTGCCCCTTGAACAGCTCTGGTTATTGCCTCTTCCCAACCACGTTCGCCACTCGCCATGATTAATCGATTTAAAGAGTATTAAAATATGTAAAAAGCTTGCCGTTGAGAGCGCTCGAAGAAGAGATTTATAGTTTAATTTGGCGCCTTCTCCTTCCAATTGGCAGGTTTCAAACCATTCCCATGAACATTATATGAAATAATGACTTTTCGGCGCATTTTTATTATATGATATAATAAAAAAGTGCTTTTTCATTATATCAAATCATGAATCAACTGAAAAGTCATTATTTGATATCATAGTGTAACGCCTTAACGTTATATGAAATAAGGAATTGCGCAAATGCTTATGATTTTAAATAACGATTTTGTCGAAATTGCATTGTATCATATCATGACTTAACGGAAATTCATTGTATGATATAACGACTAATGCTAATCAACATGATATCAAATCATGAATTAGCCGTGTTAGTCATGATTTGATATAATATATATTCGTTAATAAATTATTTGTATATAATGACATTTTTGGTCATGATATGATATAATTAACGTTAAATAATTTTTGGACATATGGCGTTCCATATATTCGTGGCTTACATAAGACATTCGCGTCTTATATAAGACGCGTCATATGTATGAAAGTTGCGACTTTTCCCCCTGTATAAATGGCCCTAATTATTATTGATGTTTATTAAAACTCTCTTACAGTTATACAACTGATAAAAATTGTTAAAATTTACATAATATTTCTAAGGTAATGTTCATATTAAAATGTTCAAATTTAGACTATTATTATTTATTCCTAATATTTACAGCATATTTCTAAATATTTAATTAAGCAGTATTAATGGAAAAATTTAAAGGTAAAAAAGGATTGTGTTCTGTTCGTTTTACAGACCGTATTATTTTTAAATAGGTAAAATTGTTCTGATTTCCTTCTCAGATTACGCTGATTCTCAAAGACGACCGGTTTTGGAAGTAGATTATGTAGGGGATGGACAGTTCCACTTTAGATTACTACTCATGATCACACCTAGGATCTTATAAGTCTCCACTTGTTCTATAACATAGTTACCTATTTGTATAGGTTTAATCAGAAAGTTTGGATTGCGTAGGAAGTTAATAAGCATTTCTTTGCATTTGGTAGGATTTAGCTTCATATTATGCTCTATGGCAAAATTATGTATATCAGCAGCAGCATTGTTTAGGACGCTAATGGAATTTCTTGGGATAATCTCCAGTACGGATGTGTCATCGACAAATTTAGTCCGGAGATTCCATTCCCAGAGCAATTTGTTTGTCATGACAATAAAGAGAATTACGCCTAGTTTAGTTCCTTGAGGAACCCCACCCTTCACTGATTTCCAGTCTGATAGAACCCCATCTATTTTAACAGCCTGCATACGGTTGGTTAGAAAGGCTGAAATCCAATTCAAAAGTGCAGGATGAACTTGTAGGTTCTCTAGTTCGTGTAGAAGGATGGTATGATCAATGAGGTCGAACCCTTTAGAAAAATCAGCAAAGAATAAGCGTGCTCCGGCCTCACCAGTATCCACTGCTTCGTAGATTGCTTGCAATGTATATAGTAGAGCATCTGTTGTTGAATGATTTTTACGAGCATATTGGCGCGGATCCAGCTTATCTTCTAACTGAGGTAGGAGTCTTGTGCATGTAAAACCTTCCATGACCTTTGCTATGGTACATGTCAACGAGATAGGTCGGAGGTCATTTTCTATGGTTTTAGGGGGGTTGATCTTCGGTACTGGAATAACAATTGATGATTTGAGGAGTTCAGGAATATATCCCTCTTTCATTGATTGGTTATAGATCTATTTGATGATAGGTGCCAACTCATGCGCGAATTCCTTGAGGACTCTATTCGGGATGTAATCAGGACCGACTGATTTATTTACTTGGAGCGCTGATAATGCTCTGTAGACCTCATTTTCAGTTACAAATAAATCCTGTGGAACTTCGTGGGATACGCGTATTTTAAGCATGAAAGCGCCCATATCCGCGTTTTATCCCCATATCCGCTCCGCGTTTTATCCCCATATCCGCTCCGTCCATCCGCTCCGCTCCGTATCCGCCTCCGCGTTTTATCCTTACCCACATTTTTAACGCTTTTATACACTACAAAAATATGCAAATTTACTTGCGTGGCAGTGTCAAATTACTCATCGCAGTAAACATGGGTTTCATGTGGGAATTCCATGTGGAAGAACAATACATGGAAAATATATATTGATATTTTGAAATAGATGTTACAAAATTTCATGTCTTTCATGTTTCGTGATATATTTAGCTTGTCTCATCCTGCAAACTATGCTAGGGTATGCACCTACTGACAGCGCGCAAGCCACTGGGTCAATGCCAACAATTACCGTCTACTGAATATAATGTGTGTTGCATATTTGTTTGCATGTTTGTTTCAAGAAGCTAAAGAATAATAACAGTCTCGCAGCATTCCCTACCTTGCAGGTACCCTAGTATACGCAGGTAAATCGAGCAAATCAAACATTAATGGCGCCGGAAGACAGCATTGCAAAGACGGCAGGAAATACAGTTCTGTACAGCCTCAGCATTGACTATAGGTGATATCGTGTTGCACCCCATGCACAGCCAAAACTCTTCCCTGCTAGACTCGTACCCTACGCTGCTACGTTGCTACTTTGCGTGAAGCATGCACGCGTGGAAACAGTATTCGGTAGCAGACGACGTCCCCAAGCGTGTCGTCTCGCGCGCTCCTAACGCGACCGTGTAGCAAGTCAAAGCGACTGGGTACGAGGCTGCTCCCCTGTTATGAAATAGGAGAGAGAGCATCAATAATCATGATCATGATTAAAAAATTGATTATACGTGCACCATTCGTGCATTTGTGGAAAACATCTGATTGGTAAGTGCTAATTAGTCTAATATATGAGAAACCTATACTAGCTGAGTTACAAGAGTCTGGTGTTAATAATTATACAACCGTTTTAGATTTAGACGAGAGATTCTATCAGAAATGTCCTGCCAGATACATACAGTATCTTACTTTGCCGGCATGAATTGCACAGATGCAACTCTAGCCTCATTGAGCTGACAGTCAATGAAAATTTATGAAATATCTTAATTTGTAATTAATTAGAATACTTAAGTAATTTCTAATACACCCTTCCAGAAGTACGTTGCCTTGCCTGGTTTTCGTGAAAACGACATTGGCGTTAGAGCCTTTCATCTCGATGTCGGTGAGGCAATCATGGAAAGGTCTTTACATGATCTATTATAACCCTATGACTTCGCGAATATGTCACCAATAAATGGTTAAAGGGTTCTAAAGCCTAGCTAATAATCACGAAAGCAAGGCTTTGTAGCCCAGACGAAATATTTCACGAGTATATTGTGCCTAGCAAGGTATAAAATAAACAGCAGTACTTCTATACATGAATAAAATGATTGCAGTTTTGAAAGATTGAGCGAGATGCACAAAGTGTTAGCCTATCAGATTCGCTCAAAATTGTTCAATTCTGCACACGTTTAATATGTCAGTTTTTCAGTCAATGTTTTCGACAGATTTTACAATAATTTCAATCTACCTGACGTATCTTCTGTTTCAAGGCTGTAAATACTTCTCCATCACAAATATCTTTACTAAACACAAACAATTCAACCTAAGAAAAACAAACAATAAATTATTTAAGGTGGCTCCCTACAGTTATTTTAGCTTTATAATAAATCGTTTTTGAACGAGTATTATCGCAGATGACGAAGTTTTTTACACTAAGTAAGTAAGTAAGTAAGTAAGTAAGTAAGTAAGTAAGTAAGTAAGGGTTGTGCTTATTATCCTTACTTGCAGCTGAGAGCTAAGCTGAATTGCGAAGGACACAGCTCAACGTGACCAAGTCGAAGGCTTTCTAGGCGTGCATATTTCTAGGCAGCCACCTTTTGCTCGCCATCACGGAGCACAGCTACGGTGGAAGGGCCAGTTAGGGGTTAAACCCAACCCACCCTGTCAACATTCCCTGTGGGAGGAAACCGGAGTACCCGGAGAAAACCCACGACTTTCGGCAGAGCGTTGACTAACTCTTTTCACATAGCTATCATAAGGTATTTCAGGTGAAAGCCTGAAATGTCGTTACTATGCGCATAAAATTGTCCATATCTAAAAAACAAAGTCGGTGACCCATCTTTTCTATTTCATATAAGTTTTAAGCATAATGTTCTCAAACTATTATGAAAGTTTAATAAAAATCGCCAGTGTGCAATTTTTTTAAACTCGAAAATTTTATATCAAGATTTCTACACTGGCGATTTTGATATCACACGATGAAATAAGCATAAGCACAAGCGCGGAACGCTTAGATGTGCTCATGCTAAAGAACGTAAGGCTGATATCCTTCCGTTAATGGCGGAACGTTTGATCTCTTATGCTTACGCTTGTGCTTATCTCACTCGTGTGAACCTGGCTTAACTGTTTAACTTGTAAAAAGCATGTAAGTATCATTAAACGACTTTTAAAACCTTTAACAGTTTTTATACAATAGTTAATAAATGTTTAATAAACTCTTATTAGTGAACATTATATCTAAAAATTCACTTTTATATTACTGTCAAGATTTTTTTATCCAAGCGATATTTGTATCATAGTTAAAATCACTCATCGGTGTTACCTCTGTGGTGTTACTGATGCTTTGTCACATAAAACTAAGGATTATTCAAAGTTTTTTCATTACAAATCTTTCAGAATGTAATACTAGTTGTAAAAATAATAGTTGTCCAAAGTGTCGTATTTTACTGTATATATAAGCTAGCCTAACGCGCATTTTATCATACCATGTAAGTTAAATGCGCAAAAGGTAAAAAAATAATCAGTTAGTATTTCTAAATTTTGGAAACTACAGGTTATGTTCACTGTTTGTGTTACAAGGAAATAATTTATAGTATTTACCAACGATATTAGTCTAGGTCTTCCTCTGATGAATCTGTCCACCAGCTGTCTTTCCAAACACTCCCAGTTGAACTCTAGCATTGTTCCCTCGCCAACTTTTAAAGAATAATCACAGTGTGCGAGGGCCATTGGTAAGAAATCTTTATCAGGATGATATGCCACAAGATGAGCATTAGTTATGTTGGCCAACGGGATGTCTGGTGAACTAAAAATAGAATAAAATGTAAATTATGCAATTCTAACGTAGTAAAATTATTTGAAATGCAAGTATTATTCGTTTGCACATGACATCACAACGTCTCACTGCATGTGGGCGCCAACATTACAAAATAATTTTACGAAAGATATAAGGCTTGAAGTCTACTTGAAGCATTCACGGACCTTTTATTGATGTGTCTATAATTACGTTCATTATAAGTTAGTAATATCAATTATATCTACAGTCAAATGTCACGAATTCAAGTGGTTGATTTTAGAGTTTAGCTTAGCCGTTACAATGAGGTATTTAAGCTATTTACTATTTCTTGCCTGCTTTAACAGTAGCCACTGTAATCGTACTATATTTAGTTTTACTGGCGATCTGGATTGATACAAGCAGCAATATAGAATATATGTCCTTGTGTTTTACAGATCAACCATCATTGCATCGGTTGCAAAGGACATATTCGGCTTGTGCAGTTACGCGAGATCGTTATGCTAAATATTCTGCTATTTTGGGTGGCATGATCGTGGATTTCATCGACGTGCCGTTTTTGCTTATATCTTCCGACAAACTGAGTTTAAGGTAAGTACCTTGAACAACGAGGAGTATTTTGGTGTATAGTTGGTTGTTTTAGCATGTCTAGAACTCGAGTTATTAAGGAAAGGTGGTGTACGATTAATGTCAGCCATGTTGGATTTCATTTCAATTAGCTTGAATTTGTCCAATGGGAAATGGTGGAAGCTGCGGAAAGTTTTAGTTTTTTTAGTTTCTTTCCGAAACCTATTTTTCAATAGGATAGTACCCCTAGGGAACAGCTTGCCAGATGAAATTAAATCCTCTCCCCCTGTTCAGTCGCTGAAATTAAAACTCTATAAATACTACACCCAAAAATTTAATGCATGCTTTGATGTAAATAGGCCAAGGACTTGGAAAACATTTTGTTCTAAATATCGTTCTTGCATTTTGTCTTGTTGTTCGTAAAAGTGCATGTTTTAAGATTATAATTTTGTGTTCAATTGTAATTGTGTGAAACTCTGTAAATATGTCATTGTGTTAATTAGTAATGTAGTATGCGGCAATTTCGATTGCGGCAATTTCGAATTAATGCGGCAATTTCGATTTGACTATTCACTAAAGAATATCCCTATACCATCACAGGACGCTTATTTGAAAAATTTGATTGAAAAAGTGGAAAGTGTAATAAAACGTATGAGATGGAAAGCTAATTTCTTTCTTAATAAAAACCAAAAATGTGAAAACCAAAACAACCATTTCGGCCTTGCATCCAACAAAACACCTCCTTCTATTCCGGAAATGAAACCTTTCGAAGACGACCTTATAAAATTAATCGAAAATTTCCAATTTCGGCCATATAGGAACCAATTTCAGAAATCTTTGACTAACGATCTAAAGAAAATCAATTCGTCTCCCAACATTTTCATTTTTGCAGACAAAACTAGGAATATTTATGAAACCTCGCTCGACACATACAAAAAGCTCTTACATGACAACATCACAAAAACATATAAGCATGGATCCGAGGACACTATAGATGAAATTGATTCAGAACTAAAAAACATTTCGAACAATTTAGGAATCGGCGACAGAATTGAAAAAATGAAAAAACGCGAAGCATTTATATCTTTAAAAGATCACAAAGAAAATTTCGAAAACAATCCAAAATGCCGATTAATTAATCCCGCTAAAAGCGAATCCGGAAAAATAAGCAAAGTTATTTTGGACAAAATTAATTCCAATTTGAGAATTTGAATTTAAATCAATGGAGGAATACAAAACAAGTTATTCAGTGGTTTGGCAATATAAAAGATAAGGACAGACACAGTTTTATTTCGTTTGACATTGTGGATTTCTACCCATCTATTTCTGAAAAACTATTGGACCAAGCTTTATCTTGGGCTTCAAATTTGGCTACTATACCTGAAAACGATATTCAATAATAAAACACGCTAGAAAATCTCTCCTTTTCAATACCGGAATTTCATGGATAAAAAAAGATAGCCATAGTTTGTTTGACGTTAGCATGGGCAGTTTCGACGGCGCGGAAATTTGTGAGTTAGTAGGCCTTTTCATTTTAAACCACCTGAGTAAGAAATTTGGCAAAGAAAGCATCGGCCTATATAGAGATTACGGTTTGGCTATTATAAAAAGTAAATCAGCACGTTTAGCAGACAAAACAAGAAAAATTTTCGAGCAGTTTGACCTAAAAATTACCGCCGAATCAAATTTACGCATTGTAAACTTTTTAGATGTAACTTTCGACCTTAACAATGGAAAACATAGGCCCTATATAATATACCTTCCTATAGGAAGCCCAATGACGATCCACTATACATAAATATGCACTCTAATCACCCACCGAGCATCACAAGGCAACTACCTGCATCAATTAACAAGCGCATCGCACTTCTTTCATCAGATGAGCAAACTTTTCAGGAATCTGCACCCATATATCAGAACGCACTTAGGCATAGCAACTTTAATCATGAACTTAGCTACACTCAGCACACACCGCAAAAACAACGCAGGAATAGGCAACGCAACATCATTTGGTTCAACCCACCATTTAGCAAGAGTGTTAGCACAAACATGGGACGTAATTTCCTTAGTCTAATTGACAAGCATTTTCCACCGCACCACAAGCTACATAAAATTTTTAACAGAAATACAGTTAAAGTAAGCTATAGCTGCATGAACAATATTAAGTCAGTAATCACTAAACACAATGCACGCATATCTAGAAATAACAAGCCACAGGAGAGGGACACTATCAATTGCAGTTGTAGAAAAAACACCATTTGCCCGCTTCAAAAACAATGCATGACTAGGGACATAGTATACAAAGCAACAGTCACAGTAAGCAATACAAACACGATCAAAAATTACATTGGCATGACTGTAACCACATTCAAAGAGCGATTGGCCAACCACACTAAATCTTTTCAGCATAAAAAGCATGCAAATGACACGGAACTTTCGAAATATATTTGGACATTGAAAGAAAACAATAAGGATTTCAGTATTAATTGGCAAATTTAAAAACATTCTATTTCGTATACGGGAGGATCAAAACGATGCAATTTATGTTTAGAAGAAAAATTTTGTATTTTGAAAGAAAAAAACAAGGATTGTTTACTCAACAAAAGAGCTGAAATAATTTCACGATGTCGTCATCGTAACAAATTTCGCGTAAACAACGCAAACAAAGCCATGCATGCACACATTGTCTCCCACACACACTCCCACGCCCCGGCAGGAAGCATATAAGCGGTCATTTCTTTTCGATACTTGTAAACTGCCTGATGATTCTTTTACAGATGAAACAGCCTGTTGCAGACAAGTTTTGAGGTAAGCGAAAAACTATAATTTGCTCTAACTATATGTTGTCGAGCACTCTTTGCGTTTCGTAGACCTAAACCTACACGTATATATATATATATATATATAGTCAAATCTGCAGACATGCATGTTTCGCCGTTCAACGGCTCGTCAGTGCAGCTTGTAACGCAGTCTAGATGCGAGTGACTTCGTATTTATACACCATACTCTTGCCCTCACCAAGCGCATGTGGTACAATACTCAGACACATGCGCATCCAGACATGCGTGAAGTGTCTTGGGGCCAGAGTGCTCATATATATATATATATATATATATAAAGCTATAATGCAAAAGCTCACTTCCCATGTCTGCAGATTTGACTAGTACTATATATACATACAATTTGGGATTCTATTTGTCCTGTTGTCTGCGCCTTCAATTATTTTTGATTGTAAAATTAATAAATAAAAAAAATAAAAATAAAATAAATAAAATAAAAAAGTGGCGGAAGCTAAATATTTACGAGTTGTGGCGTCACTTGCACGAGCAGAATAGGTGTAGAAATCCTATCAAGATAAAATCCATCTAATACTATTACACTCACCTACTCTCATCCTTCAGCAAGCTCTTACAACGGCCAACAAAATCATTATGCAAGGTCACCAGAAAATTATTCAAAGCTAAAGCGCATCTTCCCTGCCCTGAATTGGCAGGCAAAAACATGGAAATTGGCGTCAAATTTGTCACTTCAATAGAACTCATTTCCTGTGAAATTGAAAAAGGACCTAACAAAGAAAAATAGAAACCATAAATTGGTTGCTTTGGTACTACAACAAAATGAAATCAGGAGGTATACCAGAGCTAGGCGACCATTGTTTTAATTTGTTGAAATTTGCATATTTGGGTTTTTATTGGACGAAATGCCTACGCAAAGGTTTCGAAAAATCGCAATGATTCAGTAAAATCAATGGTAACGGCCAATATCACATGGTCATTCAAAATTTCTTGAAAAATTAGCATAAAAGATGTTAACAATTGTATTATTTTATCGGATAAAAGTATCAACCATGCATTATAATGATGGGACAACGTAAAGCTTTTTTATCTTAACTCCTTCAATAAATAGTGGTTATTTCCAAGTGGAGTGTCATTTTTGCTGGGTTGAAAAAAACACTAACGCTAGTAGTTTAAGACCATGTACATGGCCAGAAATCACGGATATAATTTATTCTACTTCCATGCTAATTTACATATAATGATGAGATATGACCTCAACTGTAAACAGTCAATTGTATAACACGATGTTGTAAATCGCAAGATCTCTTGCAGAATAAGGTAGATAGTTTTTCAACTTGCAACTCTGTCGAAGTATTTAGTGCAATATTAGCTTGGTTTACGTAACTGTCCATCCTGCGGCCGGTTGTTCGAAAGCCGATTAGCTTAATCCTAGGTTAATCCTAGGAAATCTACATAATTATCAAAATTCCCAACATCTTGTTCAAAAACTTGAATATGTTTTTCCAGAAATCTTGTCTGGATCAATAGACGTTTTATTTTCTAAAGTTTTGAAATGAATGGACATGCAGAGTTACGCAATTAATCCAGCGTGTTAGTGCTAATTGCACTTTGAACAACCGGCCCTGCATTGTATCATATAACTAGTGCTCTAATTTTATATAAAGTTAAATATACAAATTATAGTTATAACCCAAACTCTGTACAAATATAAAGGACCTATCTTATTTTCAGATTAAACGATTTAGAAGATCTTGTTATATAATTTTAGTACTCCTTACAGTTGAAGCACTATTTATGAGTGATATAAGCAAATTAGTTAGGCCATGAATTTAAGCACACAATACGACTTAAAAAGGTTTCATTGGTAATGGTTTTATATAAAGAATAATAATGATGGAGTCTTAAGGGTATAAGGCTATTACACTAGCTGAGATATTATTGAACTGCAGATAGGCGAAAACGCTTATGAATTGTTAATGAGTTTTAGAAGAAATAATACTCACCATCTTGCGTAAGGGACGATCGGACAATTTTCCAAGCCATTCTAAAACTGTTGATCAAAGCATTGAACTGTTCTCTTATTTGAGGAGCTGAAGCAAAAATTAAGGAAACAAAAAATATGCATTTGCATAGTGAAATTCAAGTCAAATTAGATATTTAATTTATTGATACTATCCCGAAACGACGACATATTAACAGCTTAACGATAGACCGTTCTCATAAAAATAATGGTAACAAAGCATACAAAGACGTCAGGCTACGTGGTTTTTGAGGAACACGGAAATGAGGGTCGTGAGTCTCAGCAACGGATCAGCCTCGTCTTCGTATTTAACATAAAAACGAGGCTTGTTCGTTCGCCAGACCCACGCATGCACGACACTCCTGGACCATTTGGACAATATGGCATTTAAATTTTTAATGTTTTTAAACACCTGTTCCATTAGATAATATGTTTTTCCATATATCGTCCTTTCGATTCAGTTACTGTCGATCATCGACAAATTGAGATGTTAATAGTGTTCATATTGGTAATTCAACTTTGAACAACATTATATTGCGAGTGTATAGGGTAGATCAGTAAGCAATTAAGTTCGCAGTATCGACAGCACATCCAAAAGATGCGTTCTATGTCGACATTAAATTGCAGTTGAATCATATTATGTATAGCTAAGACTGGAATATTCAATATGCATATTTTATCTCAGTTACATGTTAAAATTCAACTGCAATTTTATACCGAAACAGAACACGTGATTTGGATGGGCAGTGCATGGACATTATACTCTACCACAAGAAATCTATTTTGGTATTATTTTAGTAAAATTACAAAGGTCTTCAATAATTTTCAAAGTGAGCATTTCCTTACTTACATTAGGTAAAGTTAATATGAAAATTGAACCAAATGATTTTTTACCTCTTTTCAAGAAGTTTCCCAGAGTATATGTCTCCGCTTCATTTCGATCCAAACGACGATGAAATTTCTCGAAAAGCAGACGCTGTAGTTTTATAATATCTGGAAGATATTGCAACGCACGTAGATGCTGCTCCTATATAGGAGTATGTACAGAATTTAATTAGTTTTCCAAATTATATTATATACATCGGGAAATGGTATTTCTCTGTAAGAAGTATGTGGTATTTTCTGAGACAGAGGTATATTTTTATGATTTTCGTATATATACTCGCTATACTTATATATAAGTGGTATGCAACCAATCTCAAGGGATTTATAAAGAACAAAGTCGAAGAGATTTTCACCATTTTGGATGAAATTTGAATGGTCAAACACTGTCATTCATGGTAAGAAAAACTTTTGGTTTGGTTTGATAACAAGAGACTAAACCACTTGTATTTGAAAAATGTTTTTTACTTTTTCGCAAAAACGTTTTCGTTTCTATAAGCTCTTCAGGAGCTATAGACAATTTAACTTGAGGCAATTTAGTTTAAGGCGAATGTTGTGCAAAATTTGACTCTTGACAAAGAGGCTTGCCAAAAACGTAGAAAATATTTTGCATTATGACTAAAAATATAAATAGGTATTGGTAATAGCATGCATGGTTTCGAGTGCCATTTGGAAAAAAGCACGAGTGAGGTTTTCAAAGACTAACAAAATTGCACGATGCCGAAGGATGTGTGCTTGTTTACCAAATTGTAGGAGGAACCATGATATTACTTATTAATAACATGCATAACTGAAAATGTTGCTATCCACTCCTGAAGTTTTTATGCTTCGCTAGAGTATATATTTGTGTAAGAGAACAAATTGGAATATATTATTCCCCGTTGCTATATTCTCCGGCACCATGTTTGTTAGTAGCCAATTGCACGTCAAAATCGCCTTGAATGCGATTGATTATGATTGATTAGTTTCTGTTTTTCAACCAATCAGGTAAATTTGTTACAGTTTTTGGAACTGCATGTTTTTGGAACATCATTGACCTTACACCAATCACAGTCTTAATATGTATTAATGGTTGATTGCGCACTCCTGCGACTGTTTCATCCACAACAATCAAAAGGGGCATGTAGTTTGATAATACAATTGGTGCAGCTGTTTAATCCCCATATTCTTCCTGAGTATGATGTAATTTGTTTGCATACCTTTTTCAAGAATTCTGCCAGAACTTCACATCTTTCTTGCTTATCGCGTCCTTGTGAATACTCTTGAAACTTGAACGATAAATATTCTATCGTGATCTTTTTGCGATATCGCCATAGTGCTGGACTCATCGGATTGAGTTCTGTTGTGACAGCATAGTTTGGGTCATCCAGTTCGTGTAGCAATCTCATCAGACGATTATTTCCTGGGGATTGATAAGTGTATTAATATCATTACCAATTAGTGGAAAATCGGCTGAGTAATTCAACAAGGATTTGCAAATTTGCACAGTGTTAAATTCTATAGTAAAAAGTGGCGAACTCAACTCCTAATGCCGATTTCGTTTGCAGCTATAAATAGAATATGGGAAAACATCATATTCTATTTCTAGTTTTTTATGGTTATAAACTTAGAATAGCACAGAAGGTGTAGCATATTGAAGGGTTAAAATATTTGCTGGTATATATGGATGTGCGTGTTCTTGAAAGTGGTAGGATCACGCAACAAAATGGCGGATTAACCAAGTGTTTGCAAGTGTTAGGAACTGCTAATATATTGTAAAACTAAATATAATTCGCAACTATGTATAATTGCAAGAATGGGCAATTTCCGTGGATGGTCACAAAACGACAAATTACGTCATTTTTAGTTAGTTTATAAATAAATTGAATACGGTACTCGGTTTTGATGGTTGTATTGGTCGCTCGGTCGGGCATACATCGGTATATTACATTCAATATCTCATGAGCACGTTTGGCTATTCTCTCAATCCTTTACATAGCCATGGGAATTATTAATTTACTATATTAATTACTCAACATTCTCTATTTCTTTCGAAACTAAATTTGTGCAAATTATTCTAGATTTTTAATCTCACATATTCACTATTCATATCCAACATGAACCTAGCTGTTATTCGTCATTTTCTTCTTACATCCCACTTGTTCGTTTAAGTTGCCATAGTGTTACTGTACCTTCTTACCGATCTTATCAATATGTGCATTCCACTTAAGATCATCAGACACTATAAGACCTAACAATTGAGCAGACTGTTACTTACCAAGTCTTTCATCTCGGACCATACGACCAAAACTGTCCTGCAGCAAGTTGGAAATAGCCTGGGAAAGTCAGGATACAACAATTTGAACCTTACATCATATTGGACATTATTTTATAAAAATCATGAATGTGTGCCATCTTTTTGCCATCTCTTTTGAAGAGCATTTTCTGGGCTTTATTATTCATGCACCTCTAAATTCCGTTTTCGTTATATATTTATTTATATCCCTACCTTTCTCGAGAATATTTCCTGCTTAAAATTATATCTAATTTTCCATGTATATAAGGTATATTGAATGTGCGTTGAGACGAATGGCCACAGGAGGACAAACTTACGATCATGAAAAGTATACTTCTTCTACACAATCAATTGTAAAAACGCAATGCACCCAAGGGTTATATAAGTCTCTTTTTGCCAATATCCTGGCACGTACACACATGAAATTTCTTTGTGAAAATTTCTCTAGACTTTCTTTCATATCTGACCTTGTGATATAAAACAGAACTTACAGAAAGAACAGGATTCAAATAAGTTGTCATAAACGCATCTTCCCAAGATGTTCTTGAATCTTTGGTGGTCAGTCTGTCATCAATATTTAGAATTCCTACAATAAAGTTATTTGTTAAGCTTTTTGAGGAATAACATATATCAGTAATCTTGGATATGAGACCTGGCTATTGATATTCCTCGCATACAATCAGTCACATCCTATGGTCAATTATTCTTGAGCGACTTTACTTTGACATTGTGACTTTGAATAGTGTTCTCGAATGCCATTAAAATGTAGGAAAATATTTTGTACGAAAAATATTATATACCGGTACAACTAGTATTTTTGAAAAAAGCTACTAATATAGTTATGCCTTGTCGTGTTATCTCAATCTATTTAATTTTCCTCTTCATATCCATTTAGCTGTCTGCCGAATCTTTTTTTTTAAATCAACTCAATAGTTCATATAACTTATAGTCTTATATATGAGCTGACATAATCGACGGCATGCAGCAGTATTTCATTACAAATACCGACACACAATAAACAACGTCTTTGCAAAATCCCAAAAATACCCTTTATTGTGTGTTCCCTTTTTACCAGAAAAGAAATCATCAACATTGTTAAAATTTGGAATTTTTATGCCACATCGCCGTTTAATTCACCGTGGCGAACTGCCGAACTACGTGTCTATACGTGTAATTTTCAAGGGACCAATCAGAAACATTTTGCTTGCGTTGGAAGAAATTGAAATTTCATGAGTAAAAAACGTGTACCTCGCTCTCTTGGTGACTTTATTTTAGTAATTCTATAGTATTGTAATTTGTAGATTATATGGCGAAGCTAATAAATAGAAATAAATATAATTTTATATAATTATAAAGCGCCTCGACCAACTCTAACACTTTTCCGTGTTCTCCCAACTTCTCGCGTGTGTCAATGACTCGATTATGCACGCCAAATCATCATAACTTTTCAGTTTTAAATATACTTTTTTCCTGTAAAGCGCCTCGACCAACTCTAACACTTTTCCGTGTTCTCCCAACTTCTCGCGTGTGTCAATGACTCGATTATGCACGCCAAATCATAACCATGCAGTTTCTTAAATATACTTTTCCTGTTTGAATTGTTCATTTGTTTTTGCACTTGGTGTTGGATTGTATATTCTGTAATCTGAATTGCATTTTAATATATACTAGCCACGTTTCTGTTCGATAGAATTGATTCACATCTAAGTATAGGTCTTAACTTGGTTTTATACATTATTCAGTTGAAATATAGTCGGTTGTCAGCCAAAGTAAGTGAATGGTTGATTGTACAAATTATATGATCATACCCACGAAAATTTTGTGAAAATTCTCGAGAAAATGTTTGCAAAAAAATCCCTGCACTTTTTGATGTCGTGGAGCCATTTAACTATAAGTAAACTGGAACGCTAATAGTCAGGGAGGTATAGAGGGCCAGAAAATGTGCAGGCTTACCATCTCGCGGGGCAAATTCATTTTATGATATAGAATTGTAGCTCTAAACCTTGTTTTCGAATGTTGTTTTCGCTAAATTTTCTTGAGTAGGGTATTCAACACCCTTTTCTGTGAGCTTCGATAATTTGAACTGATGAAGTATATTAATTACAAACAATAAAACAGAACAAGAAAACAGATGAAGTATATATTTAGTTACAAACCCAGAGTAAACTTACCTCCTTGCTGGCCCAGGTTGTTTACAATACCAACAAGGACTAGATGGATTATTTGCACCGCCTCATCATCATTGTGACCAGTACTTCGTGCTATACATCTTATATCATGCTGTAGATGTTCTTTTAAGAACCGGACAACATCTTGTACTGGTGGTTTTATTATAGCAGCAATACTCTGTACAAAATATTCAAACATATTACAGTATTTAGAGCATTTTGATTAGTTCGACTTATAATCATCAGAAAAGCTAAATAATCAACAAAACAGTATTTCAACAAAAATATGCGTGACACATTTTGGTCCTATTAAGGAATACCAGAAAAAGAAAACTGCGGATGCATAACATAAAGAATTTGTAAAAATAATGTCTTTGGTAGACTTGCTCCAAGTCTGTCTCTTAAAGGGGTTTTTATTGGGGAGTTATAAACTGGGGAGTTACAGGATTGGGGAGTTATAAAGGGCGCACGAAAATGCGGGCGGGAGGAAATTAAGGCGGGCAGCGGGCGAGCAGCGGGCAGGCGGGAGGCGAGAGAATTGGGAGAGGAGAGACAGACTTGTTTCCCTTGCAGGAATTTGAATCCGATTATAAATTCGGCGCGAAAGTTGACTGACAAGTTTTTGCCTTGCGGCGCTGATATTCGACACCAGAACCGGTTGGCGCAGACATGAAAGCATCTCGTTCAGAATGATATGTTTCTGCCACTTAATTGCCTTTGCTGGTCTTTTGTAGTTTTGTAGCCGCATTTTGTCGCTCCATACACAATAGTATCCTTTATAGATCTCATTCTAAGCCTCAGACGAAAACAAACACTTTCAGATTCACCACAAGCTGTGATTATTTTCTCACTACTGAAGCTACAGATGACAGCTTATATTTAATCTATTTCCGAATGAGCAGCAGGTTACTGGCCCCGCCTCCGGTGGAAAAATCAACCGGTAAATTTGACGCGATGTAAGGGAAACAAGTCTGACTCTCCTATCCAAATTTTCTCGCCTCCCGCCGCCCGCTCTAATTTTCTCCCGCCCGCATTTTCGTTTGTCCTTTATAACTCCCCAATCCTTTATAACTCGCCAATAAAAACCCCTTTAAGAGACAGACTTGGAGCAAGTCTATGTCTTTGGTTAAAAGTCTGTTTGAAAGATAGCATACCCAAATTTCGTAAGGAAGTATATGAGAACTTGCATGCAATTGCACCCTATACGGCTATAATATAGGTATTTTATAAGAACACGGGTGACTATTAAAGTCCTGACTTCAGCAACGCATGAGCGACGTAGCCCACGCATAAATTGACGCAAAGCGTTGAACATCATTTACGCGTGCGTCACGCGTTCACTTTAATATCACGCGGGAATAAGGGGTTTGTGTCCGTGAATATTTTTACAAAATTGCAAAATGAACGAAGATAACTAGCTCAACAAATCTGTGGAGGAAAATCTGCCTTGATAACCTTATTCCATATTTACACATTTTAAGCTTGTTTAGTAATAACAATAATAAGCTTGTTTAGAAATTTTAAAAAAATTCACCAAAGGAAACTCAAAATTTTAGATATTAACTGACTTATGTTGGGAGAAAAGCTATAAACGACGTAAGATTTAACTTTCTAACGAGTGTAAGACAAAAGTTCAATAGGTTCAATAGACATACCTGAATATTCTGATCCGTTCCCAATAACATGGCTACATGCGCCAGGCAACGTAATACACCGCAAGACAAAGGAGTCAAATTTCGTTCTGATTTAACAGTCTGTTGTTGTGGTTGAGCACGCCCAAGAATGTGACCAGTGCTACTTCGATCTTGCCTAATTGAAAATTAATAAAGAAAAATGAAACATAACAATATATATTTTGATACTGTAATGATTTGTACCATATCGTGATGTACACCCTGCTAAAGGAAATATCAAGCATCAAGAACATCAAGAACACATCACTGAATCGTTTATCCGAAAACTTTGGCTGGAACGTCTAGATTCTTTATGTCATACTATCATTGGCAACTAATTTAAAGGGATTTGTACGTTTTATATAGTTTTGTTCTGTTTTAGGTTAAGAACCGCAATAGTTCGAATGCCAGCCGGCTAACCAATTGATACACGGAAAAATAATTAATTCTATTCCATATGTTAAATTATAGAATTCATCAATTTGAAATTATACAAAAGTCCCAACTCTCTTGTACTGATAAAAAAGTAGTGATAAAAGCCTGATTTTCTCGAAAATCACAATATCAAACGCACACATGATGCATGCTGAAGTCGGATTTTCATTTTTTGGATACATCATGTACTATATCGAAACCAACAAAATATAGGCCAAATATACTGTAAGCCCCCTGCATGGCTGTAGCTTGTAGTTGTCTAAGCCCATAAAACTTGTTGCGAACGAATGTAAAAGTAAAACAAAAGCTTATATATTCGGTGGTTTACAGTATATTCAATACGTTGCATATTGTATGAGACATGCCCATGGGCATGGGGAGGCCGCTATATCATAGTTCTATAATCCTCATGTTTGTTTTTAGCATTTTTAGAAAATTACCATCGTATCGGCAGGAAAATAAGCGCATTAGAGTATTTTGCAGGAGTACACGTTGAATTGACAAAATTATACACACAATGAGCCACGCCATTACAGATTCCGTCTTTTACAGTTCCAGGTTCTACAGATTCCGGGTTTTACAGTTCCTGGTTTTACAGATTCCGGGTTTTACAGATTCCGGGTTTTACAGATTTCGGGTTTTACAATTCCGGGTTTTACAATTCCGGGTTTTACAGATTCCAGCTTTTACAATTCCGGATTTTACAGATTCCGGCTTTTACAATTCCGGGTTTTACAGATTCCGGGTTTTACAGATTCCGGGTTTTACCTACCTCCTCCTCAGGCCCTTTTTCCCGCGGGCGGGTGATATTTTGCTTCAGGGGAAGAGTAGACGAAGGGCCTGCCAAGTAATGGTCGAAAATCAGGCATAAATGTCGACAATCGGGAATCCAAAAAAATCTGCCTGAAATATTGCCCATCACAGCGTAAAACGATATATTTTCGTGTTTTCCATCTTAGATGAGTATATTTTAAAAGTTATTGCTGAAATATGATCCATATTAATCGAAATATGAAACGTTGAATCAAAGTTGTCCTCAGTCTCGATGGGCGACAACACCGAAAAATGCACTCAAAATGCGAAGGCCGTTCAATTGACTTCAGTGATAGTGATGTCGACATCATTAATGTGTCATTCAGTATGTAGTATGAGTATGTATTTGACTACGAATATGTATAACTTGAAAGGAAAATTATATGCAAAATAATAACAAATATGTATAACAAATCTAAAAGTATATATGCTCATTTATTTTGCCATCAGAAGCGTGACAGTTAGGGCAAAGTACTTTCCCACCTTCCTTAGCCTTTTGTAAGAGCCTACGTTCATAAGAATCATTAACAAACTCTTTCTCCGGACGATTATAGTCAAATATAGTGGTGAATAGCTTCTGCCATCTTGAGAACATTAGTCAGCAGGCGCTTACCCGCATTTTTTATGCCGCCCGTGCGTCCCTTCCCTAATTTTCCAAGCCCGCTCCAATTAATAAAGCGCCTGTGGAGGAGGTAGGGGTTTTACAGTTCCGGGTTTTACAGATTTCGGGTTTTACAGTTCCGGGTTTTACAGATTCCGGGTTTTACAATTCCGGGTTTTACAGATTCCGGGTTTTACAATTCCGGGTTTTACAGATTCCGGGTTTTACAATTCCGGGTTTTACAGATTCCGGGTTTTACAATTCCAGGTTTTACAGATTTCGGGTTTTACAATTCCGGGTTTTACAGTTCCAGGTTTTACAATTCAGGGTTTTACAGATTCCGGGTTTTACAGATTCCGGGTTTTACAATTCCGGGTTTTACAATTCCGGGTTTTACAGATTCCGGCTTTTACAGTTCCGGGTTTTACCGATTCCGCCTTTTAGAATTCCCAGATTCCTTTCCTCGTTCCGTTCCTCGTTCCGTTCCTTGATTCCCCGTTCCTTGTTTTACAGATAGCCCTTGCACCACCTTGCTAATTTCTGTTTACACTTAGGCGCTATTCGACGAAAATAATGGGGGCAATAAACGACATGTTGTTTTTATGATTATTTTAGGATGAATCCGAGTTTCAAATAAATAAAACTACCCAATATCTTTTCAAATATTTTTTACACAGTTTTTACTACTTTTTATCGTGTGGTAACGACAACAATGAAGTTTAAACAAGAAAATTCAAGAGCTTCACACGCGACTATGAAATAACATAGTAAATTTGCATAATTACACGGCATCTAAAAATGATGGGTTCTACTAAATTTTCTCTTGTGCAGTTGGTACTTGCACTTTTCACACAAATGACCCCTTGTTCGAAAGAAAAAAGAACAAGCTTTAAAATAAGACCTAAATGCTGTTATAAAGTTTAGTATTTCGAAAATTATTAAGCATAAAAGATGGATTGCGTTTTTTTATACACCCTGTATAAATCGACATGACCGCTTCTAGGAGTCATTGTACTGTAAATGCGAAATCGGAAATAAAATCGGTAATATTTGCAGCCGTTTTTGTGTTAACTCATGGCCTTAAAAAATTGTTGAAGTGTTGTTACCTAAAAGTCAACATAATGATTAAGAATTGTATCCTCAACAGGAACTAGAATCTATGGTAGTACTATAAAAGTGTAAAATCTGCAACTCACACTGGCTAACCCTTAACATATGCTTTTAGAGGAGAGGTTGTGCCAACAAACAATAACTACAGTCAACAATTACAAAGCATCATCAACAACAACAGCATCTTGCATGGCACAGATAAATGTACGCTTAGCGTACCTACTTTCATTAATGGTGTCATGACACGTACAGCCGCCGCCTGTATACGAATAGTTCATGATATAGGCTAGAAACTGGGCCAAAGATTTCGCTAAATCTTTTTGTTAATATCAAACTAGAAATACATGCATGCAGCAACCCCTCGCCCAACCTCGTTTCCAGGGTCATCTTGGTGGCCGTGCGACGAAACTGGGAGATGACCCTGGAAAAGGCTGTAAAAATGCGCAATAACGGCTACGCGTGTTGCTGACCAGAATCAGCGCTGGCGCATGCGATGTTGTCGCTATAAAATATATCGTGTTTTGTTGTGTTTTGTTTGTAATATTTCTGAAAGTGTGAATGGCGCTTACTGTTCGGTTGGCTGTCGTGGCAATACGTGGTAAAACTAAAAACATGGACTCATTGGACAGCAATCAGCTAAATTATTTTGAGCAAGAATGCTTTGGTTTCCGAACTATATTGATACTCGACGTGCGATATTTAATTTCCAGTCATCGTACCTATGATTCAGAGGCCGTTGGGCTTTAATTGACAATTTCAATAAAATATGTCAATATGAAGTTTATTATGAACATTGAGCGTTTACATGATATTGATTGAAAACAGTATTCCCACCGAATCTTATTAAAGAATGTCCAGTAATAATGCTTTGTTTTTAAGGTTTTGAACTATATTTTCATATGCTACTATAAGTTTACTCAGAGTCTCCGACTGCTTCAGTTCTTTATATAAACTTTATTAATATAGAGCAACTGAGCAAGACTCAATGGTGTGTTCTATATTTTCTTATTAGTTATATCATTAAGACTAGATGTTAATATGTCCAGCAAAATTTTATTCTGATTTCTATATGGCTTACAACACAACTGCTATTTAAATTTTCTGTTTTTATGTGGCATGATTTTGTGCTATTTGTGTACGGTCTGACATTCAAATACTGTAGTCACCACTCACCAAGTTAAATGGGTAAATCATTTGCAACAACGTACTGTTGGTAATTAAAATTTAAGGAATCAAAATATGATGGAATTTGACATGCTGATCAACACAACCTCAAGGTACCGGACTGTATGAACAACTTATTCGATATACCACTACTTTACCATAGATCATCACTAGCTCATTTTACAGTTATACCTCTCTAATATGGTAACCAAAGTGTCTGTTCTATGGAAATCTTTTGAAATAAAATATGTTATGTCTGGAAATTGTCCATAGTTGAGAGGTGTCTGTATTAGAGAGTTTCTGTTTTAGAGAGGTGACTGTATTAGAAAGGCGTCCATAAAGAGCTCAGCTTTATTTGTACTTGACCGAAAAAAAAGGTTTTGTGTATTTGAATCCTTGTAACTACATATGTTCAACAATTGCAAAATATATGGACTTACAATATACAGAATACACATTGTACATGATTATAGGTATATTTCATACACCTGTTATATTGTTACTTTCACCAGCTGATGTTTTATGACCAGAAAATATGAGAGGTGGGATGGAAATACCAAATTGTATTAAACTGTAATTTTGACCATTATAAATTTTATTAAAGAAACAAAATAAATGAATGCCAATAGTATGGTAAATAGCCTGTTTGCCCCTCAGCTTTCTTTCAATGTATGTTTTGACTTGCAATGTTGCGTACTTGGGATGGATGAAACGACTAGTTTGTAAACAAACTGTTTTGGGTGCTTAACAAGTAATGGAAATACAAATTTTTTTGAAAGACCATTGGATTGTCCACAGTAGCTTGTAAAAGTTCACTATTTTTTTCTGACAAAGGTGCTGGTGAGCAGCAGGGTCGATCGTGTAGCTTTTTTAAACCCTTCATTTTTTTGCCTTTATAATGAAAAACTTTAAAATTTAATTTATTACCGTTCTAGAGAAGGTGTTCAAATATAATGTCAACTCCAGCAAAGTCGAGCCATCTAATTTCACGCACGACCCGGTTGTATTCATTTTACACTCCGTGAACACACAACTTTGATATCGGTAAATTTACGTTTTAGAGAAATAACCTATTGAACTTTAAAGGATATGTTATTATTTGTTGCACTTGAAGGCTGAACGATCTAAACGTCTTTCAAAACTGCAACACACGACGCAAACAAGATCGCTAAAAATGGTACGGACTTATATAAACACTGATCCCAAACCCCACCCAACCCCGAACCCCAACATATATTATAATAAGGGTTAGACTAAGTCTCGACGCCATTTTCGCCAACATGGAGCTGCCAATATGGAGCCAACTGGCACATCGTCTCTTCTAGCTCTCCTGGAAAGCAGAATTAGTACCCTTGCCCCGGGCTAACGCCCCGAACGTTGGCTTGGGGACAAAAGGAAATATCAAATTATTTTTGGTACATTTCCAGACCATACACATGTTTATCCGTACTTTTTTGTATAATGAAATCACCAATTATGGCATGTACGGGGAATTGCTTATATAACCGTGCTAAGCGAAATTGAACATATTTATGCACGGTCAGGTGATGCGGTTATAGCATAAAATCATAGCTCATATTAGACGTTCGGGCATGCCGAGCTCTCATACCATGTAAAAATAGTTATAAAATATTCTCTTCCATTTTGCAAGTTCATCAAGTAAACAAAAACGAAATCATGACTGTGAAGGAGCTAACCTCATAGGTCAGACTCGTTACCTCCGCTTCCCCCGAAACCAAGCTACGTAAAGGAGCTTTTATACCCGATACAAAATCCTGCAGATTTACTTAAATTTCATTTTTGACTGAACAATACGAACGTTTTTCATCAAGACGAATCACAAGTTCATTAGCGTGGTACAACACGGCCGACCATGCTGTATGTATTACTTATAAGCTAAATTTCACATTTCCATACATCCCGCACGGAAAAATATAGAAAACCTATTTTCATTAGCTTTGCACATGCTCACCTGGATGCATCTCTATTGTTTGCTGCTAAACCGTGATTCATGCCGCCAATGGCGCTTCTACATGTCGGACAATTGTAGCTTTGGATTGGCCTTCCACACTAAGAAATACAAAACATTTTTTTACAGTGCAAGCGTACTTTACAAAGATAATATAGTAAAAGAAACACAGAACTTAGGCCATTTTTGGTCATTGCACGCGCAGCAGGCGTTTGTTGTAGGGCGGAAGAGATGGGGTACTCCCTCGCCTCTCTGACTGCAGCACATCCGCCTGCAGCGAACGCCTGTAATCGCAAGCACTTGTTTTCTCGGTAAAAGCTGGATATTTTTATATTGTCTGTGAATTTACTTCATTCAACACGGGTTTGCGATACAATATATGTGCTGTACATGTACGTTTACAGAATTACAGTACTTACTTCTGTAATAACATAGCGATGTCCATTTGGGCACTCTAAAAAGTATAATTTAAGAATAAAATTTCTTGCATTCTAGAGAAGCAGACTTAGCAGCGGTCTTAACGTCGCGTCTAGCGTTAGGAAGTTTGCTGACTTACCATACCACTGGCCAGTGGCAATTGCCTGCATAACTTCAGGACCATCATCATGAGGCATTGTGGGAATAAAAGCATTCTATATAACCAATAGAAATGTATTTTGTAGCGTTATGGAATGCACACATGTTGTACTGTCAACACTGATCTGAAAAATAGGACTGGATAGAGCATCTTTTTGAATATCTATAACAAGACGCCTGCTGAGGCGTTCACACTGGCTCCGGGTTGCAAAATTTACGATTGTCCTATAGTCTTGAACAGACGAATATTCAAGACAAAATTTTACAATACTTAAACCAATTTGATGATGAAATTTTCAATATTGCATATAATAATTTTGCATCGTCACTTTTTTGAGAACAACAAAACACAACAAAAAGATGTGAAATTAATATAAGGATGTCAAACCTTGTCATAGTTGTTAGTCTTGCTATTTACCTCGAAGACAAAAACAAAGTTCAAACTGGCGGTGACCGAATCCAAGGCTGAAATAATTTCCAGCGATTTTACCAACCAAATAGGAGATTTTTGAACCGGTCAAATTTTTTACAAATCGAACCATGAGGGGTTTTAAGTAGTTTTACCATAAAGCAAATGTCTTTTCCTTTGTAACTTGAAAGATATAGCTTCTTACACCCCTTCTAATGAGTTTAAGAACGTTTTAAGCACTAGATAATGAGACTTGTGACATTGTGTGGTAATATTGGTGTGACCTCATTATAGTTAATATACTGGCAAATTTTTAAGACGAAAGGAAGGTCACTGACACTGATGAGCAATTTCTATCTAGATCTATCAATTTCTATCAATCTCTTCTAGCATGTTAGGCTGTCACCAACACCTCAGTAGCTCTGTGGTGGAATGGCCATTTGCTTCATTTATGCATAGCAGATGCACTTTCCAGGTCTAAGTTTTAGATGAGTAATTGTCAGAGTACAATGGGATAAGTCCAAATGGATTACAGTTTAAGTATTTAAAGGCCTACTGTAGGTAATTGTGCAGGGTCATTTGAAGGCATCTCTGTCACGCTAAAACATAATAGACTTCGTCAAACCTAGCTGGATAAGGCTGGGTTACAGAAAAAAAACGATGGAAGCATAATATACATATTTGTGTAAAGGGAAAAGGACATGCAGAATAAAGGTTTTGACAATGACCAGGAAGGCAAAATAGTATTCACTTTTGGTAGCAATCAAGATCAAGTTAAATGGCAATTGATAAACAATGTTGTCTGTTAATTAAAGATTATACAATTTACATTTGAGAAAAATTTTGAAGACCATTAATAATTACAGTAGTAGTATGGTTGTAATATCCGATGGCATGAACAAAGAGATGCCGCGGCCTCCTATATTGTTGTCTTGTTGAATGTTTTTTTTTTATAAATCAGTTTTAAGTAGCTACAAATGCTTCATATTTGTCTCCAAGGTTATAGAGTATAAATTGTATCGTTATACAGTTAATGCTAACTGTAAATGTGCTTGACATCCGGGTATAATTATATGGCAAAAATTGTATTTTCCAGTACACAGTCCTATACCTGTTTTAAGGATGGAAATTTCTGACAGAACAAAGACTACAAAGAGCAAGCCACTTAACGTTAACTCGGACTCTAGCGTAGGTAGTAATATATATTATTATACGTTCAAGTCACATAGTTTTAACCTGATCTAAAGTATTAGGTAACGGCTTCATTTTTTACGGATACATCTGGAAATCAGATAATTACGATCTAATGGATGTGGCATTTGTGTTACACAAATTCACACTACGAAACGTTCAAATTATGATTGGGTAAATTTGATCGAAATAGGAGAAAATTGGATTGAAACACACGTTTATACTAATACAGTAATAGCTCTTACCATCATCATAGCTGGATCTAATGCAAGATTCGCAAGAGGTTGAAGCAACCGATTTTGAGGCAAACATTTCATGACGATAAGGAAATGAACCAAGACTTCAATTATCCGCCTGTCATTCCCAGATTGACGATGACTTATCTGTAGAAGTTGGCCGTTAGCCTTTTCAAAATTTGTCAGAAAATTTCCAGCTAGTGGCTTTAACTAAAAAGAATAGATTTGTTTCACATGGTTTAAAATTAATTACAATAAACGCCTTTGATATATTTATGTAACACCTCAACTAAAACGATTAATTAAAGTAAGAATATATATGCGACAAAAAATAATTATTGTTTCCTGACGTTTTAGTTCAGAAAATAGTTTTTCCGGTGCATTTTAAAATCTTTCCCTGTTTACGATAACATTAAGGTCGATTACTATATAGATACTGATTTTCACTAATGGATGTATTTAGGCGAAAACTTGCCTCACAATGCATACAAGCCAACCAGGAAAAATTTGCATACTAAATTTATCGAATTATTTGTGTTTATCAAACGCATGCATGCTGTATATGAATGAATAGATTTGATGCATGTAGATTTGGTTTTCGTTGATTTATTTTGTATTCTCTTCAAGAATTATTGATTTGAAAAGTACACGTATAATCATACAACAGCGAGAGACGTGTTTAGGTACGAATGATATTCGCAAATTTATTGTACTATTTTTTTATGTAATTAGTAAAACTGTTTACAATAACGTTAATATATATGTCTTTACACAAAAAGCTAGTTTAGGAATATAACATAAGAGTCTTACTTCGTTGGGTAAATACTGAATTCCTGCAATATATTGGCTCAGCTCTTTCAAAACCTGTAAATCAAATTTTTGTTCCAATTTATAACAAAATTTCTATGGATTTGTACTTGTATGCCTATGGTATTTCGTTTAATATTTTCAAGGGAGCAGGGCCTTTTTTAAGAAATCGTTAGTGGGGGGCCATAATCGAAAGGGGACGTAACAAGTAGGTGGTGTATTACAGGTGTGTGATGCTGAAGGGGGGGTCTGGGGGTCCTTCCCCAGAAAATTTTTGTATTCCTGAATCTCTGTGGCTTGATTTCCTGCATTTTCAGAGACAATTTTGATATATCCCATCTAAATGGAGCCAGGTTTTGTTGTGAGAATACCATAACTTTCTTCTAAACTCAGTTTCCCCCCCTTTTTTGCTTATATTTTGGACAAAAGGGACCTTCACTGGGGGGGGGGCCAAAATAGCTTACTGGGGGCAACATGGGGACTGGGGGGCATTTGCCCCTCCAGCCTATCCGTTAAAAAAGGCCCTGCAAGGGAGGGATTTGATACTACTCCTATAAGTGGGCATGGTGAATGCAATTGAATTAATGATGAAACATTTACTACGTTTATTTACATGCAGTAGTCAGGTTTTACGGTCACGTGAGAACATTACCACATCATGCTAACTACAGTAATCCGCCTTTTGTGTGGCTAAAATCATGAAAAAGTACTCTGGAAAACAGCGGAAATGCCTTGCAGAATTCAGCAAGATTCGATATTCAGATTATAATACAGCAATAAAAAATCTCGAGTTTCTCGCGTTGGCTAAATTTGATCGAACATTCTATTAAAACTCCTTTTCTAAAGAAAGCCCAGCTTATCAGATAAACATTTTTGAAGCCAATGAAAGTACAAGAACTTCTTGCACAAAAATACAGATGTTTTGAAATCGAAATATGGTAAATATAGTTGAGATTTGCAGC
This sequence comes from Trachythela sp. YZ-2020, assembly GCA_016169945.1. Lineage (NCBI taxonomy): Eukaryota > Metazoa > Cnidaria > Anthozoa > Malacalcyonacea > Clavulariidae > Trachythela > Trachythela sp. YZ-2020. The sequence continues at coordinate 718,626 of JADLSH010000373.1, forward strand.
AAGCTGCCTGTTACGTCAGGGGCCCTCCCGGATAGGGCCCCTACGGTTGTTCCTTTGCTTAGAAAGGCTATATTTTCTGGCGAATTCAGTTAGACTTTCCGCTGCGCTCTGGAGTGCTCGCCACCCGAAATGGCCGATTATTTACACGACGTAATATTCTAGCGCGACGGCGAAACCTGAATACACGCTGCGCATGCGGCATATGGACGAATGCATGTGTACAAGATCACCTGATTAACTTTATAAAAACTTACCCTGGAAGGAATTCTATCTTCTTTGTTTACATGTGGAAAGCTTGTCGTTATTTCACGGAACAGAGCCAGTAAAACATAACAAGAACGTGCCGATGGTTGAGCTTGTAAATCCTGTAACACAAATATTCGATCGTAATACAGTACCACAAGATCGTAATACAATACCACAAGAAAATAACCTCTTATGCATTCAAGTATGAACTCTACAACAGTGCAGTTAAAATTTCCCAATGAAATTGAGGTGGGGGAAAAGGAGGAAGCGAAGTACTTTATTGCACAAGTAGGTTTGGGTTCTGACAAAAATGATCAACTGCAAGCTCCCTCGAATGAGAGGACATGATTTTTGTGTCGTTTTTTACCGTTTGCGGTATAAACTGAATTAACGAGTTAAGTACAAGTTGATCATAATAGAAAAGCAACTAGTTGGTCGTCCCAGATGCACATGATCATATTTGACTAATATTTTATTGGTAAACAAACCGAAGATTTGGTTATACTACTTTATTGCCGTACTATAAACAATAACTCACCTGAATGACTACATTTAGGTCATCGATGCTTGATGTTAGTATTGCTTTGCCAAAAGCCTCTCGCACAGTGTGATAATTCTCATGATGAACGATGAAAGTATCTGGAGTCTTATCTTGCTCCTAAAAATTCAACAGAAATACAAGCTCGTTAACATGCTTACTTAATTACACTCAACATTCGCATGCGTTAGAAAATATGATTTTAAAGAATACTCGAAATTTATTGATAATTCAATAAAAGGTATAATACTTTCCGAAAAGTCAATTGGACATTCATGCACCTGGGAGAAATTGATTTTGATGTACAAAATGGCGAGCTTATGGCATGTTAAGAAATTATTTCAGGGTTAAGGGACTGTGCCCGGAATGTAACATTTTCTTGTGCTCATCATATTTGTTTTACATCAAAGGTTTCTTAAAGTAGCAAAATTTTAACAACCGTGTTGTACAACCAATTTAAGAAAATCTGCTGACGGTCATCGTAGATAGATAGAGATAGATAGAGATAGATAGATAGATTACACAACAGTCAACCGCCGTATTAGATAGATAGATAGTTTATTAAAAAATACACATTGCAGCTTAGAAGCTGAGTTGCATGCGAGATTACAATCCAATTATACTAAATAATACAATGTAAATAAATACAAATTAGGAAGAAGTGTTAACATAATTATAATACTATAAAACTATTTACAATTTAGATTAAGAAGTTTAACAGGAATAAACGTGTTTAAAAATCTATTTGTGTTCGCGGTGTAATCAGCAAAAACGCGAGACTTTCTTAAGTTATAATGTGTCTCCTGTTTTGGTGGTAAAAGATGAGCCAACTTGTGATCAGGTTTGTTCATTATTTCGCTAAAAAGTTTCTCACACGCTCCTCCACGTCTAGTACTAAGCTTGTCAATACCACTGAGAATTAGACTGTCGTCATAGTTTACGTAAGGGTAAATAAGAGACATAACTCGCTTTTGAACACGTTCGATAGCCTTTGAGAGATAGTTGGGTAACCAACCCATAGCTACATAAAACATTATACATTATTCAGCTCATTCCCCGTTAGGGCTTTTCAGTGACCGATTACATCAAGTATCTAGCTTACCTATATCATGTACTTAGCCTGCATTATTTATTTTTACAACAATTGTGATATTACTTTCTTAATTTGTATTATCCTAACCCACCCAGTCGACTTTCCCTGTGGGAGGAAACCGGAGTGCCCGGAGGAAACCCACGACTTTCGGCAGAGCTTTGACTTACTCTTTTTAGTAGTTTTACACGAGTGTGTTGAGTAAAGTCCTCAGCGAGAATCAAACTCAAGACTCAGAGGTCAAAGGCGCTTGCTCTGACGACTGCGCCACCGAAGACCCGAAGATACTAATCTAATTGAAAAATTCTAATCCTACCAGATGGTGGAAGGAGGTTAAATCATTGGGTGGCCTCAAATTGAAAGAGTCCTGGGTCCATCAGTTGCTTTCTGACGTAAACCCAACATTCCAGGATTTGGCTGAGTCATATAACGATTTTCTTGTCGGACTAACGTCGCATTTTGAACCTCTGCCGAGGCATACTATTGTCCAGGAATTTGAAGTTTCTGATAGTTTACTTGGCATACAGGGCAAGTTTATTCAGAGTTGAAACATCTAAAGACCACCAAGTCTCCTGGCCCTGATAAAATTCTTAAGAATTTTGCCTTCGAATTCGCTCCGGTCATTACTGATATGTATAATGCGTCAATGAGTCAGGGATTGTTTCCCGACTTGCTAAAGCGTGCCTTTGTAGTTCCTATACCTAAGGTGTCTTAAGACCGATATCTTTAACAGCCCAGATATCAAAAGTGATGGAAGGTTTTGTTTTAAAATCTCTCACGTCTGAAGTAGCTCATAAATTAGATCCGAAGCAATTTGCCCTTCCAAAGAAGTCAACAACCCAAGCTCTTGTGTATCTTCTCCATTTGATCCTTTCTGCGCTAGACCATGGTCAATGTTCTGTTAGAATATTTTTTGCAGATTTTAAGAAGGGCTTTGATTTGGTTGACCACAATGTCATCAACGACGAACTTCAAAAGCTTCAAGTTAATCCAGCAATAATAAGATGGATAGGATCCTTTCTTTCCTGTCGCGAACAGTGCGTTAAAATTGGTTCTTCGATTTCATCATGGAAACGGGTCAACGGTGGTCTACCCCAAGGAACTAAGCTCGGGCCCTTTCTGTTTGCGATTCTGGTGAATTCCCTTTTAAAGGACTGGAACGCGCGAATTAAGTTTGTCGACGACACGACTGCCTTGGAGGTCATCCCCCGTTGTTCACCCAGTCTTATGTCCATTCTTGTGAATGAAGTTTCCCAGTTCGCGTCAGTTAGAGGAATGAAACTTAATTGCAAGAAATGTAAGGAAATGACTATATATAGGAAATGACTATGATAGTCCAATCTATATTGACGGCGTTTTGGTGCAGTCTGTGTCTTCATCTAAACTGCTCAGAGTGATGCTAAGGAATGATCTTTCTTGGTCCGACCACGTTGATTATGTCATCAAAAATGTGTCAGTTAAAAAAGGCTGGTTTGAGTTTGACCTTTATTAGGTCCCGTGTAGAGTGCGCTTCTCCAGCATGGTCAGCGTTGACGATGAATCAGTCCGATCTCATTGAATCCATCCAGAAGAGAGCGCTTCGTATTATTATTCCCGATATGTCATACTCTGATGCATTGTTTTTCATTAATAAACTAAAGCTTGAGAGTGCTCCAATTAATCCTCTGAAAGACGTAATTGCAAACCAGACCAATGTACATACTCATAATTACGACTTAAGATTTGAGCCCAATAATATGCGAAGAACAAATACAGAACGACTTAAAAATTTTATAACTGTAAAATACAATAATTAGTGTACATTTTGTAAATTCTACCATGTAATTCAGTTTATACTGCAATTTGGTTCTAATAAACCGATCATTATTATTATTATACCTGATACCTTAAGGTAAAGATACCATACAGAATACTGATCGGATCACAGTCCCGCGGCGAACAGATTTTTCTGCTGTAACATGACATCATTATATCACTCCCTGAACTGAATAATTTAAGACCGAATTATACATGCATGGTTTCGGACAGAACATACACGCCATAACACGCTGGACACCTTACTTTTCTACAATCTTATTGTCAATGTAGGGAACAGTGGCGTGCTGGCAGGGGGGGCCGGGGGGCCATGGCCCCCCCAGCGAAGATTTTTTAGGGGGCGCCAAAACATAAATGGGGCGCCGAAATTTGCACAAAGAATAGAAAAAAGGAATTTGTGTTTTTTTGGAAGTAAATATTTTGTAGGAAGAACCGTATTTATTGGTTAAATAGTAATATAAGAACGTTACCAACCACATCGTCCCCCCCCCCATCGACACATAAAAAAAATTATTTATCGCGTCTAAGAGGCTAAACTATACACATATTACAAGGGGGCGCCAAATTTTCAACTGGCCTCCCTTGGTGAACACAAGCCAGCACGCCACTGGTAGGGAATTTGTTCCTGTTACCGTCTCCTGTCACACATAGTTTTGTATATTTAAATATGTGATTGTCTTTTGTTGTATATCTTGTTTTGTGACAAACCAATTAAATTAAATTTCCCTGTATAATTTGATGCTGGATTAGTTTAAAACACGACACGACATACACGTCAAAATACGAAATGTTCACGACTAGTATTTACATGCAATGAACAGGTGGGCATTTTGCACAGCGCATGCGCTGAACAGGTGAGCGAAACTTGGCGCAATCCCTGGGGCGAGTTGAAGAAATTCAATATGGCGACACATGGAAGGAGTGTTTCGTGGATTTCTCTGCTTTTCAAATTGATAAAACAGCATTGTAATCAAAGGAAATTTTGCAAAAATTAATGGAAAACATTTAGCAATGCTTCCCAAAGGTTTTAAAATTTTAAATAAGTCATTTAGCTCCGTTATTTCTCTTTTTATGCTTTGTAAACAGGCAAGCTCACTCTTTTCGAAAAATCCCATCAACATTCCCAAGTTAGTTCCCTATCATTTGTTTAAACTACACAGAAACAGATTAAATACTTAACTATGTAAAGTATAATTATATTGTTCACTGATCTGAAAGATTCCAGTATTTTTAGTACTCATTTGAGCAAAGAATTAGATGTAATTTAATTAAATCCAAATATGCATATCAAGAACAAAAATCATTTTATAAGGCTGATATATAAATACAGGATTACTTGTGTTAAACACATGGTATAAATACAATAAAAGTCAAATTTACTTAAATTATTATTCTAAAGTTTGTAAACACACCAGGTCTAATTCACATAAGTTTCTCAAAATAATTTGTATAATCATGAAATTTGGCTAACATTACTAAGTGCACTACGAATGATTGATAGTAAGCACTGACATAATGACCTCTGAACACTGCCGTTTTGAATCAAGTAAGCACAATCGCCATACAAAATGTCAGTGTGTGGCCATTTCCTCATAATTGAAAGCTTACATAAAAGAGCATGTTATGTGAATATTATATTTCCAAAAGACCCAAGATGATTAGTAAGAGCCTTTTACTAGACTTGACAGTGTTGTATCAACAACATGGAATAATTTAGATGCAAGAAAAAGCATAAACAATACTAAATCTTTGGAGAAATTGCCAAAAACAGGGAAACTGTAAGGCAAATGTAGACCAATAATGTCCAAGGTGTATTTAAAATCCAAGTCAAAGTAGACTAGGGATCCAAGGATTGTGCAAAGTTTCAAAGAGCCATAAGTTTTGAGGAAAATGGAAGTGAAAATGGGGGGGAATTCAGTAAGGAAAACGAAAGATTAATATGGAAGCACTGAAGTACTCAAACTCTTATTAACTTCGCTTTTGAAAATCGTGTTTTTAACGCAAAGCGTAAACATACGCATGCAAATTATGTCCCATTTATAATTACTTGTAACAAGAGACGGACCCTACCAAGCTTTCCAAGAAAATGATCATTGAAACTTTGCTTTTAGTAAAAAAGATTTTATTTGTAATCTTGAGAGAGGACAAAGTTATCAAGGCAATGAATGTTGTGGATGAATAGTTACAGTAAATATTACGTTGTCGTTGTGTTGAAAGAAAAACATTCGTTAATCGTTATGTTTATGACTTATACTCAGTATTAAGTTATAGAAAGACAAAGAGTAAAGAGTAGTTACATGTATGATATAGTTTAGTTTTGTAAATATTACAGGGTTCATATTATTATTAAATTTTGTTTACAGTAATATGACGTTTACACTAATACTGTATATGTTTCTACTCTATAATTCCGGACTGTCGCTTCAAATTTTGCACATGGGCGGCTATTATATATTAGCCCAAGTTAAGTGTAAGTCCAAGTCGGAAATCTGAATTGTTTGGTGAAATAGTATAAAAATTAAGGGTGTATAGTCGGCCACTGCCTTCAACTAGAACACCGACACAATTTTTAAGGGGATTTTTTTCAAAGCGGAAATACTGTTTAACTTTCGTTTTCCTACAATGTCAATGACAATGCATATATAAACAGTACTGTTAAACACGTTCACACTTCAAACGTAATTATTTATATCACAGAAAATACAGATTACAGATCGAATACATGCAGTATACTATATATATATATATATCCAGCCATCGACTTGCACAAGTTTATTGACATTGGCATTGCCCCTATAGTTCATAAGGCTATAGTTGTATTTGAAATAATATAGCCTTTAAACTGCTACCACATTTACCTTCCTTATCATTTATATAATCTGCAAACTCGCATTTGAGATACAGTCTTTAAATATTTTGTCATAACCATATTCTCGAAAGCAAATGTCAAATAATAATGCTCAGGAAGCGAAAATAAGTGAATTTCTACAATCCTTCCCGTTGATTATCCAGTACTGAATTGAAGGCAAGTTGGTAAGTCAGTTATAATGACTGATTTCTCTCCGGTTAATCGACATACTTATAGTTATACTATATATTGATAATTTGATATAATGATGTTCTTGTCGCTAGACTCGCTACACGGCACGTGTACGAATCTCGCAGTCACCTCGCGGCCACGCACTTGATAGCGCACGCGCATTTGTGATTGCACAAAAAATCGGGTGTTCCGGGGGAAAGATCGCCAATTTAATGTCAATTCAACGTCTTCAGCAAATGTTTCAAGTTCAATATAAACACTCTAATTCAGCATAGTTTGTGTAAAGTCGCCATAAGATCAAAATAATATTTAAAGAAAAATGTGAAGCCCTGTCTTGAAGCACTAAATCACTAAATGTTAATGAAATTTAGAAAGAAACATAAATTGTATGCACCCCCCGGAAAGTTTACACTATGATTGAATGAATGAATGAATGACTGACTCGTTTGAATTTTCGCCACTCACCACAATACTGCAAAGTTTCGAAGAAACTTTGCACTAAAAATGATATGCCAGTTACTCTACCAATAATTTTGGAAACACACAACAGTAAGATATGAATCAATACCAAATTTCTATAACATTTTCTTAAGAGGGCTGCAGTCGGTAATGGCTGACACACCCATATTCAGAGCTAAAAATTTATATCGCGCGCATTTTTCCCAGCATAGCCACTAATTTTTCTAAGAAGCCAGACTAATAAAGATTATTTTAAGCCATATTTCAGAGAAAGGACAGGGCCAAAATTATTTATATGCCATATCACCATTAAATTTGACAAATCAAGCACCCCCATATTTAAGACAGCCATATAAAGACACTTAAACTCAAACAAATCAGTGCAGTATTTCCTGACTCATAACAACCAATACTTGAGCAGCCACAAGAAAGTTTTTGCATCTATATTTACTTTATAACAAAGCAACACAGGAGCAATTTCATAAGCATGTATTTACCACTCTGAAGTGGACGGAAAGCCTTAACAGGTTTTGCAACCCAAGTGACAAAGGTTCCGAGGGTTAGTTAGTGGCTAGTGCCTAAGGGTTAGTTTTTAGCAAGGGAGCCATAGTGGAATCGCCGTAATCTGCTACGCCAATAATTATATTTGGCGTAACATACGGCGATTCCACACTGACAAGGGAGGGAAACCGGAGTACCCGGAGAAAAACCCTCGAAGCACAGGAGAGAACCAACCAATCTCAACTTACATGAGTTTATCAAGCACACTGACGTTACCTAACCTGAGTAAATCCGTGCCCTCGACCTGCTGTATAGCCGGCTTAACTCGTGACATTTTAACAACATGACATTTTCACTGCATAAGTGCATTTGGCAATTACAACATCTAGCACATTTTTCCTATGAATGTTTCAAATTTTAATAGAACAAAGTATGATTTAGCTTTCATAAAATACCTTTTCTAGCTAAAGGCCACGGCCAGATTTTGGAAAATTTAAGGAGCAATATGTGTCATTTTCTTCAAAATGTGTATCTTAAGACACTAGTAATTCCTGATGAGGAAGGACAAACAAATTATTGAACATACCTGTGGAAACAACAATAAATCAGCTTCCATTAACAGTAAAATAAGAACACTTGCTTGTTTCCAGATTGCTATATCCTGCTTCTTAAATTTAGACAAGGAGTGAAAAACTCCATTTGTCGCCTATTTGTAAATAAAAATTCTTCGCATGTTTTCGAGTTCTTAAGCCGTAATATCCTTCGGTATAAGTACCACAACTTAATCTTTCAAGAAACACTTTAATTTCCATAAATAGTCCAGTAAAAAAGCACAAAAATCCTCTGAAAAATCAACTTTTCAACGTTCGAAGCGAGGTTCGCAGAAAAAAATGGCGGTTGAAGAAATGCGCCCGCTATATTTTTGACAGCGTCCGCAAAATGCCCACCTGTTCATGCCAATCTGGTATTTTACAAGAGTTCTTTGACCGGAGCTCCTCTACCGTCAGAGACCGTTAGGAATAAGAATATGATGTATTACCTCAGACTGTGGTGGGAGAATCCATTTAAGTTCCTTTCTTTTACATCTTTCTTTAACAGCATCAATCCCATTGGGGTCGTGGCGAACTAACTGCTTTAACAGAAACAACTGAATAGCAGATCGGCTTGAATTACTACATAGATGTTTCGCTGCTTCAAGGCACTTTGAAAGGGCTTCGAAACGTTCAACATTATCAGCAAAATCATCGCCCAAATACGTAGAAAGGACATCCAATGCAGCTCTGATTCCAGCGATATCTTTAAGACAAGTGACAGTAAGAGCGTTTGGTGAAGCTGTAACATTGATAGTCCCTAGCGTTCTTTCCAGTATTCTGCTTGCCATGGAGATTTGCACATTTCGCCCTGCTTCTTTTCCTTTTAACAATTTCACTGTTTCCACGTCCTTGATAAATAAATCAATATTGATAAACGTTTTAGTCAAGCTTGACTGCGCCAAATTTGGTAAACCCAAAGCAGGAAGAATTTGACTTCTGCATGCTATCGGCTACATCCTCCTTCATAAACGTGGTACGACAGGGGTTATATATACAAGGGGTGCGATCTATCTCGCTGAAGATTGAATATTGAACAAGGAAATATATTTAATGCTATTACATATATAACGAAGTTCTTTCAGAAACAAGTAAAGGACGATCGCACCTGCCCCAAAATGCATGGCACGACATTCAAATCCTCGTAATTAGATCAATTTATACCGTTCATTTTACGATCATGCGCTAGCGAATAAATATATGGAATAGAATGCCTTCTCCTACATCACTGCTGTCTGTGTCCAAAAATGGGGACTCATAAGGTCAAGGACTCAAGGTACTCGTCCTTGGCAAATAATTTGTTGTGATTGAGGGGATAAATTCAACTAAGAATCCGAATATAAATTCCAGGAAAGAAAAAGTACCCCCATCATTGATGACCGAATACGCGCATTCTATTTTTATATTACAAGTATAATCTATCCTGATACCTCCATACATTGTACACACAATACGCAAACTTCAATAAAATGTTCTCTTTGTTCGGCTAAACCATTAGCACGACGAAGGTATTCTTCTAAATGTTTCAGCACCTCATCTTGTCTGGAAAAGATTGTTCGGAATATACGAAAAAAATTATAGAGAAAGATTCATAAAACATGAACCTTCGACAACGCAATTGTTCTACCTAGCATATTGATCAAGTAAGCTTGTGTATTATAATTAAATGAGTGCTACGATGTGTAAATATGCAATGATTGTGAAAAAGTATTTGTAATACTGTACAAGTGTAAGCATAATACGAGTGATATACATCTATATACTCGTCCAAATAGTAGCTTCAGATAAACTATACGCTATCCAGACTCTATGTCTACATTTTAGGGGTGAGGGATTCTTGAACAACACATCAAGGTAGTTTTCTAACAATTATAATTGACAGATACAATCACATACCCTCCCTTTATTGCTAAAAGTTGTTGTAAAATATAAGATCTTATAACAGGTTTGACATCAATTCCTTGTCCATCAAAAGGTGTAAAATCTTCAGTTTCATTTTTATCTTTGATCACGTAGCTAATAAATTTTCGAACTAGATCTGGTTTTGGCAACTGCTCTCCAAAGCAATACAGTGAGACAAGCTCCATAAAGAATGACTTGCAGCGATTACGAAAACTGTTGTAGATCTCAAGAGCATTTCTTTAAAAGAATATAAGGATCGCCAATTAAAAAGTAAAAACTAAGGCTAGTATACTATAGAGGGTTTGCACCGTCACATGACAAAATTTTAAAACCTTTCACGTGGAACCTATAAAGCTGGCTGTTTTAATATGTTTTGTATGTCACGATAACAAGTATTCATAACAAATTCCAAGTCGATACAATTAATCCGTCGCGAGTTAAGAAGGTTTGAATAATACTTATTGCTGACATCAGCATGATTTTGAAATGCCGTTAAAAGCTACGTTTTTTTCCAAACCTAAGGCGAAAAACTTACTTTAGCTTTTAAAAGCAATATAGAGTATCATACAGAATATAAACATGTGTAATAAAACACATCTTTCTTTGAGCATTTGGTTTTTCGCTGTCATGTTCGAAGGATAACTTTACCTTTAATCTTATTTTCTTAACCGTACCTGCATCTTTTACTGATAATAATTTTGAAGTCGCCCCCAACTTCTTTCCTGCATACAGGACATACGTTATGATCTTCAAACCAACCATTTGCGCAAGGCAGACAGCATATATGCTCACATGGCATCTGAACAGGATCTTGCAGAGGACTTTTACAAATCTCACACTGACTGATGTCAAAACTAAAAAAATCGTGTAAATTCGTATTATGAAAAAAAACGTTCCGGTCAAGCGCCTTCTTCGGTTAAGCATAAGAACCCATGCCAATCTGAAGACGGTTTTTAACGGAAACTTTTTTTGAGATACAAAAGTTTTTCTAATCCATCTGTTCTTCTAATCGGCCTATAAAATCTTTCTTTGGAAGAAATTTATGAAGACTCAAATTTTTGCACTGGTTTGAATAACAAACATATCATGTCATTGCTATTAAGTATTTGAGTGACCAAAATAAACAACCATTTGCCTTCTAGAATCAAATGGCTGCCCATATCTACTCTAAAACTCATGATTTGTTGTCGCTAACATCAATAATTGGTTTACTGTAAAAATTAATGAAAATGAGGCAAACACCCGAGCTGGGAAAGGAAAATGCACTGAATTTTCTGTTTTGGGACAAAATGGATAAAAAATAGCAATTCTGGGCATTTTCCCCACCTTGCCAGGGATTTTGTCTCCCTTTTACTTATTTTTACATGAAACGAAGGTTGATGATAGGGATCACAAATAATCAGCTTTAAGGCTAATTTCCATTCAGTGCAAAATGTCGCACGATCGACCTTTTGCGATCGTTTTCTTTTGAATTAGGAGCCCTCGACCGGATCCGTTCCAATCGACCGCTCATAATTCAAAAGCCTGAAAACGATCGCAAAAGATCGATCGCGCGACATTTTGCACTGAATGGAAATCAGCCTTTAGAGAAGATATCTATGTTATTTACCGGCCAGGTCCGTACAGGAAAAATATTTTCCCGAGGTCTCAAAAGCGGCCCGCAAGACTGAAAGTCGAGGGACGCTTCTGAGACCGAGGATAAATGTTTTTCAAGTACGGACCGACCTAAACGGTAAATAACGTATTTATTTATTTTGTCCCGAATAGTAAATTTAATCATAAAAATTCCAGTGTACGTTGCGAACTATGTTTGAGATAGTGGTATTACGTAATCAAAGCAAACATTTAAAAAGTTAAAAACGCGCATACGAAAACAGAAAAAACACAAAGAAAACGTATATTTTCAGTAGAAATGTACACCCTTTTTTCAAGATTATGGTAGCTTCAAACTACAAAGCCTAGCAATGAAACGTTTTGACTTGAGGTTTCGGCGTTGTACAAATATTGTTGAGCATTTCGACAAGAAGAGGTTCGTGTTGGCTTGCTTTGCCGATAAAGAAGCCATCACAAAAGTATGACTTACTTTTGATTAAATGGATGCTTTTATACTCAAAAGACAATAAAGAAAGTACGCTTATTAAAATTTTGCACTTTTTTGGTCGTTTTAAGATAATAAAATGTTCTTTTACAGTACAGTCTTGCGGAAAACACTTTATAGTTTTAATACAATGTTTATGAAAATATACGGCTCATTGCATGGGTCAACAAATCATGTATTAATAAACTGCAGCTTAACGTGTTATATAAAATTTGACGTTTGAGGAAAAGTTTCTGTTCCAATATATTTCTGTTTTTACGTCTATTTTTCGACTTTTAAGTAGCTGAAATGTTTGCCAGTGAATACTGCATGAATATTTGAAACAAAACATAAATATATTACAGACAGTAAATAATTTTGGTTAAGGTGGCTCCCTACAGTAATGCATGAGATGATCGCGGGACGAGAGTCAAAAACGCGTGGCAAGTACGTGGACTTTCCCACGCAAATTCAAAACAAAGATATTTCGCCAGGTTTTTCAAAATAATTTTTACCATTCTGAAAGATTTGTAATGAAAAAACTTTGAATAATCCTTAGTTTTATGTGACAAAGCATCAGTAACACCAATGAGTGATTTTAACTATGATACAAATATCGCTTGGATAAAAAAAGCTTGACAGCAATATAAAAGTGAATTTTTCAAAAACATTTTAGATATAATGTTCACTAATAAGAGTTTATTAAACATTTATTAACTATTGTATAAAGACTGTTCAAGGTTATAAAAGTCGTTTAGTGATACTTGCATGTTTTTTACAAGTTAAACAGTAAAAATATCACAGTTCTATAGCAAAATACCGACTTGTTCATCTTCAGCAAAATTACAAAACTAGGCAAAGATATGTCCAGCTGTACGGCTGTTGAAGCTCGTGAACTGAGTAAATGGCAGGATTCAATTGGACTTAAATCGATCTACCCTTCACAGTATTTCTTGATTGTCCATGGCTCTCAAATATATTGAATAAACGTCAAAATCAAAAGATAAAAACAACATTTGCCACTCGTTTTTGCACGATGAAAGCACAACTTGCGCCCGGGAACTATTATTAACTAGTCAGCGGCGTTTTTATGTAGGGAATTGACCAAGGAATTGACCCAATTTTTCACCTTTATATGCGTTTTACTCTTTAGTTTTATCGGTAACATACCTTCAAATTTTGACCATAAATTTTAATTTTGGTAAATTTTATATATTTCAATTTTAAAAAAAATCGCTAGTGTAGAAATCTTTATATAAAATTTTCGAGTTTAAAAAAATTGCACACTAGCGATTTTGATTAAACTTTCATAATAGTTTCAGAACATTATGCTTAAAACTTATATGAAATAAAAAAGATGGGTCACCGACTTTGTTTTTTAGATACGGACAATTTTATGCGCATAGTAACCACATTTCAGGCTTACGTCTTGTTACCATGGCAACGATGACACTACCTGAACCGGGTTTTAGATATTCCATAGATGGTGAATATTACCCTCGAGTATAAAAAACTTCGTCATCTGCGATAATACTCGTTTAAAAACGATTTATTATAAAGCTAAAATAACTGTAGGGAGCCACCTTAATACGAAGTCCAAAAAAGTCAATTCACTTTTTGTTTCTATTTTTACTATCTTTTGGGCAAGTCTTTTAACGTTTTGGGTAGTTTTTAAGTTAAACATTGTCTCAGTCCTGAAGAGTTCCGAAGTAGCCAATCAGGAGGCTTCATTTAATTACAGATCTGGAGTTACGGACTTAAAAACATAAAGGTTGGTATCCTCTTAATTTAAAATCCTTCTAAAAGTTTCGAAATACTTTCAACATAATTTCCATAATTTTGACGGGTTGCAAAACTGGTGTCGCCACCTTAAATGATTCTAGAAGGCAAACGGTTAGTTATTTGATCATTTAAATATTAATGTATTGGCATGATATGTGATTTGCTAACAGAGAGTGAGGGCTGCACAGGAAAGTATGAAACCGAGGACTTGCTGTATGCCTGTATTGACCGAGCGATAACGAGGTCAATACAGCAAGACCGAGGTTTCATATTTTCCGGGTACATGCCGAACGGTCGAGGTTAGTAAGTTGTTTATTATATCGCAATTGATTAACTGAGCAGCTATTTGTAAAAGTGGAAAACATTCGCAGATTTTGTCATGCGAATGCAAAGGTCAAAGTGCAAAAGCCGGTTCAGTTTCAAAATGTCAATATCATTCGTACAAATGCATCTGGCTAAGTAAAACACTACCATATACAACACGTTTCTATAAAATATTAACACACGTTTTAATAACAGGTTTTCGAAAATAGCAGAAAACAACTCGAAAACAAGCTGCTAGTTCAACTTATTTTATAAGACATAAAGTCATTTTTTGTTTACTCTTTAAATTACTTAATAAACAAAGGCAAAATACGTGTCGCTGACTGTGTCGCTGTTTTAAAGTTATAATTTTTTCAAATGTTTTAAAAAAGTTAAACTTCCTTCTGGCTTATTACAAGCGAATTTTGTAGCCCTTCGTATGCTCAAAACACAAACAATTCTCAGCGACAGCGACTACAGTTGCAGTCTAAAAATTTGCCTTTTTTCGATTTAAGCAAACCAAACTTGATCATAGACCATGGTTCATTTTCCTATTTTTGCATTCGTGGTTTTTATTTTCTCCGTTTTCAAGTATTTAAAAAGATTTTTTAGATCATTTTCTTGTCTGAAACTCGTTAGGGCAATAAAAATTGCGTATCGTGGGCAATAGGGAAAAATCCTGCCTCGTCAGCGACCAATCAGATTGCGTGATTCACCAAAACAAGTGCTTGCCATATAAGAAATGATAGTTTATATTCCATACAATATTAAAGGAATACCGTATTGATTTCCGTGCATGATTCTCTGTTTCTTACACGCGAGTTGTTGCGAGACTTTCGAAAAGCGTAAAAAAAAACGAGCCGATAGGCGAGTTTTTTTTAGCTTTACGAAAGTCGAGCAACATCCCAAGTGTAAGAAACAGAGAATCATGCACGGAAATCAATGCGGTATTTGTTTTATAAAATAACCACACATAAATATATAAAAAGGTTTATTAATATATTTGATGTACATTGCAATTCTCCCAAAAAACGTCAACAACAGCGTATACTGTTTTATGCTTTGTGCTTTCTGCTTGTACGCTATCCACCAACTCGTCAACTTGTTTATCCGACTTTAAGACGAACCTCTGTTTACTTTTTTCGCCATTATTTTCTTTGTCAAAGTCAAAAGTTGAACTATTATCGCCCGACATTTTTAAAATTTCAGGCGCGGGAAAATTTCCCGTGCATGATTCTCTCATCCTGCATGGGTATTGACCAATCAGCGCGCTCTATTTACTTCAGTTATTTTATAAACAAATATACCACAGTTATAGATTGAAAATTTCCCCTATAACCAAGTCAGCAATTAAATATTTCTTTGTGTGAAGAATTTACAATAATGCCCATCGGTCAAATTTCACAATCATAGATATACTTCAAAGAAAGTTACAGGTGTTTTTGTTAATGTGGTTTTTGGGGTACCTACATGCATCTAACCAGGAAGAATTGATTTTAGTTAGGTGTACTCAAATACGAATCCATTTCTTAATTGACTTTATTTCAAAAAAATAATAGTGCTGAGCTTTTTTGTGATTTTTGGGGTACACATACCTGTATATAAACCCGAAACTTCCATTAAAGCAAACATAGTAATACTACAATATATAGTGGGGGGAGGGGGCATAATTTTTGGGTCACTCTGTATAAAACACAGTATTCAATACGTACTTGATGAATTGTTTGCTGACTCTATCGCTGCAATCCTTTAGGAATCTCTCAATTACCGTCATAGTATGGACAGATGAAAAGTCAGGATTCTCTCCTAAAGCCTAAAAAATATGAATATCTTGAGTGCATATTACATACACCCTATTCCCCCGCAAATAAGCGCGTGCGCCTATAAGCGGTCGGATATTTACGATTTTTCGAGGTTTTTTCGAGTGAAAATTGCCGTTTAGAGGCGCATGAATGCGCCTATAAAAATCCCTGCATAGGTGCACCCTGCTCTCCTCCAAAATAAGCCACTAATCACAGTTAATAGAAAGATAACCATATCTAGTGTAATAAATAATAGCAATAAAAGAATAAAAACTAACACTAACGTATGGGAGTGATATTTTTATACTGGAAGCCAATATTTGATGCCGTAAGAACATTATTTACTCATTAAAGTTATCTTTGTGTGCTTGAACGATCTCATGGACTCCATTTTAATAACTTAAAGGCGCATGCGCCTATATCATGGGGGCGCTTATAAGCGGGTGAATAGGGTACGAATTTTCTAAAAACTCTGTTTGCAGATTGTTCCTTCAGCCGTGCCGACCGCAGGTTATCCCGTAATGACAGCAAACTTCAAAACAGACATGCCTCAATTAGCTTATTTAACCTCTCGATAAATTTGCCAAAAAAAACCTGTTGGTCTGTCAGCCATGTAATTGTCAACAGCTACAATTTAATTATTAAGATTAGATAGATAGATAGATAAATAGATAGATAGATAGAAACTTTATTTTAATAGGGTGACACATAATAGTGCGAACACTAATAACCTAGTGGCCCTCGTTCAGTAGAATATTAAGTATTTAGATAGATAGATAGATGATAGATAAACCGTTTAATTAAGATCATATCGCAGCCCAAAGGCTGAATTACATGATTTTTACATTGTTGTGAGTTTAAAAGTAGAATAAACTACGTTTCCTAAATAGGAAAATATTTACAATAAAACTGTTACCCATTATTTACCTACTATAATCTATATAATACTATTAAGTTCCATTTAAAAGACTTGACGTAATAAACGTATTTCTAAATCTATCTGTTCTATAATTAGGAATGTAAAATTGTTTTGGATTTCTGAAGTCATATGTATCTTGAGCTTTCGGAGGTAAAAGGTGGTGAAGTTTATGGTTCTTATCGTTTAAGATTGATTTAAATAGTCTGCTACACAGTTTGCCTCTTCTTTCAGACAAGGTGATCATATCCAGAGTGTCTAAGGCTACGCTATATGATATATCCGGGTAAATGATCCGTAATGCTCTCTTTTGAATCCTCTCTATAACATCACATAGGTATTGGGGGAGTCCATGATGGAAAACTTGGCACGCGTATTCGAGTAATGATCTAATTGATGCCACATAGAAACACTTTAAATCATTATTCGCAAGACCGGATTTCTTAAGTTGTTTTAATAAGTATAGTCGCTTTGCTGCTTTGGACGTAATTTTCTCCACATGTTCGTTCCATTTCAAATCTTCGGTTATCTCCAAACCAAGGATCGTTGCTTTCTCCACTCTTTCAACATTTGCGCCGTATATGCAAATTGGTGGAAGGTCAGGTTTACCACAATTTCCTTGCACTTCGTTGGATTAAGTTCGAAATTGTTTCTTGTAGACCAGTCAACAATGGAAACGGTTGCTCCTTGTAGAAAGCTGGTGCAGACATGACTGGAGATATACTCACAAACGTTTGTGTCATCTGCGTATTTAAACATGTCGCCCACAAATTGATCGTCCACAATTGACAAGTCATTGATCATGACGAGAAAAAGCCACGGGCCAAGTTTTGTCCCTTGTGGTACTCCAGCATGAACCGGTTTCCAGCTAGAAAAACAGTTTGAATTTATCTTCACTCTTTGTAATCTTCCCCGTAAAAAATCCACAATCCAATTGAAGACTGATGGTTTGAGTCCGAGACCTTGAAGTTTTTTATAAAGTATATTATGATCTATGAGATCGAACGCCTTACGATAGTCAGTTAAAAGGCACCGAGCAGATCCCCCCTTTTCATCCACTGCTTCCGACAAACGGTGGATTAAGGAGATTAAGGCCAACGTTGTACTGGAACCCAGGGGCGTACATATCGATTTTGGCTGGGGGGTGAAGTTACGAAATGAGACCGACTCATAAATTCAGACCGACCTCTCACCCCCCCCCCCAAATTCTAAATCGAAAAGTCGATTGAAAAATTACGTGTGCTGCTCCACTGAATAAGTTGAATGGCAACACAATTCAATAAACAAAATATGCACACACATACTAATGACAACCTTGTATAAGAAAAAAAGTTGGAAATTGATCAGAAACTTGTTCTCTGACTTTCAGTTACATTGAGTACTACGCACGAGGGTTCATATGTCATACTGCCTTTAGTTTTCAGAAATTACGTAGCTAAAATTATTAGGAACAGGATTCACAGACTTGAGTGGCGTCGCTAGTATCATAATGAAAATTTTGAGTGGAAACTGATCAAGACAGTTTATCTTTCATATGTTTGTTGGTGTGAATTAATGAATTATTAAATTTAATCAATATAGTCATATATTTATCAAGCGTCCGCACTTTGTTAGTTTTGATTAATTATCTATTACCTATTCTTATAATACAATAGAATGCAATAACTTGCGCATGAGTAGCCGCACAATTCAACTTGCGTAAGTTACGTTTCATATTTTTACTGAACTCATGTACACAGGGGCAGATCCAGCAGAATAGGACGACTGATGCAGTAGGACAGCCATTCGCAGGGGGGTCCGAGGGAATCTTCGTCTGAGAAATATTGAAATCTAGGACATCGTAGACACGATTTCCTGCGTTCTGAAGAAATATTTTATTCCAATTTGTAGGTGAAAATCAGTAAAAAATTTCGAATTATATCGCAAAAACAATGTACTTTTTTCCGGATAAGAATAAGTTTAGCTCCCTGTACAATGAGTTTGCCATAAAGTATTTAATAGGTAGATCATAGCAGTTGTGGCAACAGGCAACTGGCAATATTATGGTTCTATTTCAAAGTAGTGTGCTTTAGCATTTACAGTGCTTCTGTAAATATTCAACATACGCACGCCACATACAGTATGAGTGATATGACATTCTGGAAGAACGCTTTACAACAAAGATTGAAACAGGATATTCGGCAAACTTTATATTTTAAATAATGCAATGATTGAAGTCGGTCTTTGAAACTATTTAGCCAGTCTCGCATAGCATTACGTTGCATAATGCGTCCAATTTAACAATGAATATCTTGAGACCGACTGCACATTTTGAGACCGACTGGATCATGATCTCTGGGGTGTGTGCCACCCCCCCCCCCACACCCCCCCACACCCCCCCACATTTACGCTCCTGCTGGAACCGGGTATAGACCCAAATTGATTCGGATCCATGCATGCCATTAGTGTTGGTTTAAGATCGTGTGTAATAACAGCCTCCTCCGCAATTTTACAAAGTGTTGATGTAAGTGATATAGGTCGAAGATCTTTATTGATATCAAGCACTTACATTTTGGAATCGGGCATACATTTGCCAACTTCCAAACGCTGGGCAGCTGGCCTTCTTTAAATGACCCGTTTAGAATAACTGTTATCGGTGCTGCCAAGATGTCAGCGAACTTTCGAAGAGCCCAGTTGGGTAAGTTGTCCGGACCACTAGATTTATCTGGTTTAATGCGATTTAGATATGCCATTACTTCATCCACTGCCAAAATGATCGGATTGTCATTGGTAAGCCCAAGAGAGGCATTATCGTCCAAAGGGAGGTAGTTCTGCATTGGTTCCAAAAAGCTGTTGTTTATCTTGTTACCAAGTGAGACAGGGTCCTGTGCATCCTGTTCTAAACTCGAGAATATATCATTTGCTCTTCCTGATGGGATACCACACAGATTTTTCACTTCTCTCCACCAATCTTTAGGTTTGGTTTGTTTTAACTCCTGTACTTTGGCTTCATAGTATAATTTACGACAGTTTTTCCTTGTCCTATTTACTTTGTTCCGTAACCATTTGTATAATGTCTCGTTATTTTGAGCAAAAGCTTTTTGTCGTCTCTGAATAAGATGTTTCAAATTATTATTCATCCATGGTCGGTCATTGCAATGGATCTTTACCGCTTTCAATGGCGCCAAAGTATTTAAACCGTAATTTACTATTTGAGTAAAGTTCGTTAAATTTTGTTCACATGAAATATCGGGGGTAATGACGTGGTTCCATGGTACTTCGGAAAAAAACTACCCAGTCTTCGTACGCTACTAGGCCTTTTGTCACGGACATAAATCGTTTGGTTACACTGTTTTTCCTTTGTCCGAACTTGAAAGGTTTCTCGTAAAAACCAGCAAGATTTGTTAGAATTAGGTCCAATTTACTTGACCCTCTTGTCTTGAAGTCTACAATTTGTTTAAGCTGGAATTGGCGAGTTAGAGATTGTACAGGTAATTTATTAAAGTCTCCTGCCAGGATCAAACCACAATTTGGATATCTAGTTTCCAGTAGTTCTAGAGATGAATGCAGGTATTCCAACATGACAGATCTATTTGCGCTAGGAGGATGGTATAATACTGCTACTATAAGATTGGAAAAACCTCTCGGCGTGCGACGTAAATTAACTATGGCCCAAATAACTTCACATTCGTTATCATTCGGTATATTAAGGGTATTAATTGCATGAGTGTTTTTGATATAAAGGTTCTTTATCTTTCCTATCTCTTTATCTTTCCTATCTTTCATGTTCTTTTTCTTTCCTATCTCGTCGAAATAACGCATAGCCTTTAATTTGAATAACTTCATCTGGAATGTTGTTTTTTAACCATGTTTCTGTTATTAAAACAATATCGGGATTATCATGATTCTTCACAACTTGCGCTAACTCGTCCATCTTAGGGACCAGGGACATAACGTTAGATAACATGATAGGGGGTACAAAATAGTGATTGGGTCGCTCTACTGTTGTTGTCCGAGCCTGTTCCGTTTCATTTGATAAAACGATTTCCGGCACAAAGTTGCAATTGCTTCGGTTAGTTGATTCTACAGGTTTAGTTATTTTAATTTGTATTAGGTTGTTCAAATTACGTTCACGATTTACGCATAGTTTTCTAACTTTACTGGTTGAGGAAACGATAGTAGGAATAGGCATTTGTTCTAATTGAAAAGGGCTGTTTGTGGTCATGGGATTAATGTAATCAGGAATTACCAATAAGGTTGGAATGGTGGTTGAACTGGGACTTCCATCAGTTTCGGCCTGGTATAGTGGGACCATGCTTGGCGGGGAAAACATGGTGGTTGAAGTGGGATTTCCATCCGTTTCGACCTGGAATGGGGAAGCCATTCTTGGTGAAAATAATTTGGGAGGGCATATATATTTGAGTAGATAATACCCCCCATATAGCGTAATTTTCCCGCCATATGACGTCAGCATTTTGAGGATCTCGCCATATGACGTCATTTGCGTAGATACGCGTAGATACATGTAGATACATGTGGATATGCGTAGATACGCGTAGATACATGTAGATGCATGCGGATATGCGTAGATACGCGTAGATACATGTACATATGCGTGTTCAAAAGGGCGAAAAAGGGGGTAACGCCAACGCGAAATCGTACTGATTTTAAAAGTAAATTATTGTTGCTCGCTTTGCTTGGCTGGATGCATATATTAACGCACAGATTAACGTTTGTAACAAATTTATTTCTTAAGTATAACAATTAATCACACAAATGCATATAATTCTTAAACATATTGTCTTGCTTTATTGTTCGATAGCCATGGTTCCTTTACCAAAGTCTCGGACCGTAGGCTCATCTTCGTGCAGATTCACCCATTTTATATGGCCGGTAGATTGGTGCCTTATTTTGACAGGCCAATAATGTTCGCCGTTGCTGTAGACACTCGGACGACTAGGATAAACACTATTGCGCGACGATTTATACATCTCTATGATAGCATATCCTTTGGGAATGACACGAACGTGATCGGCTTTGTCGGTGTATTTTAGCCACTCGGGGATAGTTGCATCCGACCAGGTAATATACCGATGATGTTTAGGTTGTTTTCTTCCAGGCTTGGTTTCGACGCCAGAGACCGGTGTGGGTGTAGTCACTTTAGTTTGGGTGGTGAAGGGATAAACATGGCAGTCGCCAAATAGATCTCCAAGAACTTGCTTATCGGTTGGTGTGTCAGGCTTGTTATCCACCAATAAGTATCCAAACGGGTTTTCGGTCTCTTTGTAATAAGCGTTCATAAAATGGATTCTGTTCTTATCAAACATGCGTTCTTCAACAATACCAATTTGTTTCCTATCGCTTGGACTTCGGAAGAGAGCCAGATATTGGGCATTTCGGCTGATATCCGTATTATATTTCCCCTTTGGAAACATGTTTTGCAGCAATAAGATAACGCTCGCGTTTCGATGGCGGCCTTGGGTAAACAATCGAGATACCACAGGACTGTCTGTCGCTTCAGCCATCAAATCGTCCAGGATGATGATGTTGTTGTACCCCGTATCAATCTCGCTCATGTTCTCAGACAGTTCGGGCACACTTCTCTCAAACCTTATGCTTTTTCCGAGAGACTTTTTCAAGACGTCATAACATTCTTGCCACTGGTTGTAGTACCAAAAAATGCGAATACCTTTTTGCTCTTCGTACACGATACGATTTTGCTCCAAAATTTGTTGGACAAAATATGTTTTTCCACTTTGACTCGGACCCACAACCAAAAGTGAGAATTTATGGCGGAGGTTGAAATCCGGATAGGGTTTGGTGGTTAAAGATGAGGTTGTAGCTTTTGGTTTCTTTGCTGGCTGTATAATTCGAGGAGATCGCCTTTCGTCTGCTGTAGGCTTATCGATGTTCATATACGGACGAGAAGACTTGTCGATGTTCATATAATGATGCGGAGATTTGTCGATGTAGGGCTGCCATGACGACACCCGGGCTTGCTTAAGATAAGGTTTTCTCTCCTCGGAAGATAAGCCGTGAACTTGCAAAAGATGTGTACTGATATTCTTCAAATTAGGCCGACCGCAAAGCGGACAGGTCCGGCGAAATCGTCTCTGCATGACTGCTGTGGCAAATGATTCAAGTTTACATAGAAACACGGTTCTATATATATCGTTGCTTTGAGGAAGGGTTTGGTGGGATTTTGTAGCAGTTGTCTGGAAATTCTCTAAAGCTTCTGTGGAGCTTCTGTGGAGTTTCTGTAAAGCTTCTGTGAAGCTTCTGTGAAGCTTCTGTGGAGCTTCTGTAAAGCTTCTGTGAAGCTTCTGTAAAACTTCTGTGGAGCTTCTGTGAAGCTCTCACAATAGGTTTGTGGGCATGCTTTAAAGATCATTAAATCTCCCCCACCATCGTTAGGATTTGTTTTGTGTATAAATAGTCGTGTATAGCAAATAATTTGCTTATTTTACATAATTAATATTATAATTAATATTATAATTAATATTATAATTAATATTATAATTAATATTATAATTAATATTATAATTAATATTATAATTAATATTATAATTAATATTATAATTAATATTATTATTATTATTATTAAACTTTATTTAAACACGGTACTATTTCACAAAAATACATACAAAAAAAAAAAAATGTGATCTTCCAATAGGCCGTGTGTTTAACTATGTTACAAAATTATTTACAGTATACATTTAAACTATTCAACTATTACATAACTTACTAACATGACAACATGGAAATACTATTTCATGATCTACTGTATCGAAAGCCTTCTTAAGGTCAAGAAATACCATCCCATTAAGTTGACCGATATCAATATTATGGAACCATTTGTTTGTAATTTATAACATTGCAGTAACTGTGGAATGATTAGGTCTAAAACCGTGTTGAGAGTTATTATTACGAGAGAGATTATACGCTAACTTTTCCATTGTTTTTGCAATAATAGAAATAACAGATATTGGTCTATAGTTGTTTATTTCTTCCCTTGGACCAGTCTTATAAACAGGGGTGACTTTTGAGATTTTCCACTCGCATGGAAAGGTTCCAGACATGATTGATTTGTTAAATATTGTCGTCAGTGCATGTGCTATTAAAGGGGCAGATAACTTTACAAGTTTGATAGATAGTCTGTCCATACCAGTTGGTTTATTGATTGACATGTTTAGTAAAAGAGTGAGTACCTCTTGTTCAAATATTTCTCGAAAGGTGAATATTTTGTCCACATTTAATATTAATTAATTAAGAATATTAATTAAGAATATTGATTGACGTCAATATTCTTGACAACTTGACTCCCAGGCAAATTCTGAAACAAATTCCCATAATATTTACAATTTTGAATGCGCACAAATTATGTAAGTTTCTTACAAATTACATTCTTACAAATTACATACTCTTGTAATATTATTGTAATCTGCACCTAAGTTTGACCATCACTGATTCTGAGTATTTTTAATGGCTTTTTCTAACATAGTCTAGGACCTGTATAGGAGTTTGTATGCGTTTCATTTAGCACAGGCAATCTCAACTGTTTTAGGGTAAAATGACCATGGCGGTCAACATGGCATATGTGCCAAAACCTGAATCCGGGACGAAAGTCCTGAAAATGACCCCGCCCTGAAACGGCAGTGCCGACATAGCTCTAACTTCCGAAAAGCAGAAGCGACAGCCTTTCTGAAGTGCTTATAGTGTTTAGAAGGTTGCTTTTAGGAGTAGTTATTGGAAGGAAAAATTTGTCTAAGTATAATATTTTACAAGAAAATGACCATGCACCACCCCAGGTCAACTGCTAATTATCCATGAAATAACTAATATACCTGGCAGAGATTAAATTTTCTTATTTCCTAACAATTTTTATCATGGGATGAAAAACTATGCTTAATTTAATATAAATATTGTAGATTTCATAAGGATTGACATTGTTTTGTTTAAATATAATACATTTATTTCACTTACCCCCACCAAAACACGATTTCAGCCATATTTTGCCGTCTTGTTTGCTTTTATCGTTGAGTCTCATAAGTATCATCCAATTGTTGTACTTTTACATAATGATAGATGGCTAAAGAAGATTTCAACCAAGTTTCGTCAAGTTTTGAAGCAGTGCAGTGTATTTTATCTTCGATATTGTGTCCTTCGATATTTCGTCAAATAGCGGCCATTGCAATGCCTCGCCGCTTCTCTTCCCGATAAATGCCACTTCTTCGTCTTCATATGTATTTAGATTACAGTATCCAAGAGTACTTCATTGTAGAATAGTCCCAATCGAAAAACTAGAGTAGTATAGTCCCACTTGAAAGGAAAAAACCTCCCATAACAAATTTAGGATCAGAATCAAAGACACAAGTTTAAAACGAATTTGAAAGTCACGCGCAATCTTCGCGAAAACTCCTCGTGGGCTACCATACTTGACAGGGGGGGCAAATATTTTCACGAAACGCTGGTTCGCCACCACAGAACCCAGTAAATATATTATATTTATTATTTATATTATTTATTGTATTTTTATGATTTATGAAAAAAAATAAAAATATTTGCGTATTTTCTATTGTTTTTATCATAAATCATAAAAATACAATAAATATAATATATTTACTGGGTTCTGAGGTGGCGAACCAGCGTTTCGTGAAAATATTTGCCCCCCCTGTCAAGTAGCCCACGAGGAGTTTTCGCGAAGATTGCGCGTGACTTTCAAATTAGTTTTAAACTTGTGTCTTTGATTCTGATCCTAAATTTGTTATGGGAGGTTTTTTCCTTTCAAGTGGGACTATACGACTCTAGTTTTTGGATACTGTAATTTAAATACATATGAAGACGACGAAGTGGCATTTATCGGGAAGAGAAGCGGCGAGGCATTGCAATGGCCGCTATTTGACGAAATATCGAAGGACACAATATCGAAGATAAAATACACTGCACTGCTTCAAAACTTGACGAAACTTGGTTGAAATCTTCTTTAGCCATCTATCATTATGTAAAAGTACAACAATTGGATGATACTTGCGAGACTCGGCGATAAAAAGCAAACAAGACGGCAAAATATGGCTGAAATCGTGTTTTGGTGGGGGGTAAGTGAAATAAAATGTATTATATTTAAACAAAACAATGTCAATCCTTATGAAATCTACAATAATTATATTAAATTAAGCATAGTTTTTCATCCCATGATAAAAGTTGTTGTGAAATAAGAAAATTTAATCTCTGCCAGGTATATTAGTTATTTCATGGATAATTAGCAGTTGACCTGGGGTGGTGCATGGTCATTTTCTTGTAAAATATTATACTTAGACAAATTTTTCCTTCCAATAACTACCCCTAAAAGTAACCTTCTAAACACCATAAGCACTTCAGAAAGGCTGTAGCTTCTGCATTTCGGAAGTTAGAGCTATGTCGGCACTGCCGTTTCAGGGCGGGGTCATTTTCAGGACTTTCGTCCCGGATTCAGGTTTTGGCACATATGCCATGTTGACCGCCATGGTCATTTTACCCTAAAACAGTTGAGATTGCCTGTGGTAAATGAAACGCATACAAACTCCTATACAGGTCCTAGACTAACATTAAAAACTATGATTTTGCAGTTTTGCGCAAATTTTGTTCATACAAGAATTCCAACAATATTAACCTATGATAGCCCTTAAAGATGCTTTCGACATCAACCTTATAGAAACTTACTGGAACCATTTCTTTGGTGTCTACGTCATTATTTCTGCTCTAGTGCTCCCAAAACAAAGTCGGAAGTTTTGCTATGTTTCGTTACGACAAGTTTGGAATGGAGAATAGGCTTTACCTTCCACAGAAGAAGAGCGTTCTGTGCATCAGCTGGATGGGTTGACCGACCGGGTGGACATGTATGTTCAATAAACATGCGTACAACATCCAAGCGTATCCACATCATTCTACAAAAATACAACGTACACGTAAAGCATGGCTTTGGTCCATGAATATCTCTTTTTTTTCAAAAATGACCTTAAAATCAGATATTTACTGTGATTACCGGTTGAGTGAGTAATGTCAGTTTTTTCATCAATGTAGATTTAACATTCCGGCGTTAAATAAATATATAGCGATCACGGAAGCGAAATTAGGTATGTGTTTGGCATGGAATGGCTCACTATTATAATACTATCTTATATAATGCAATCTATAGTTGAATATACTAGTAATATTGCAGTCGAATGTATAATCATCTGACCCCATAGCATGACCTGGACGTTTTCACATATCTTAAATAGATAATATTTTTAGTGTACATCCGATCTAAATTTCTCTATGTCCTGCTATTAAACTATAGAAGCAGTAGTGTTGACAAAATTGCTCTTACTGTTTTAGATTTCTGAAGGTAGATCAATGGCCCAGGATCACCACTATATGCCCACACACCCTCCTTATTTTTGCCCATTTTGCTTGGGCTCAATAACGAACACTTTGTTCATTTTACAAGATCTAAATTCATAGGCAGGTTTATTAGTGGTGCATGTTGAATATTTGTTTACTTTTATGCATGTATTTAAAAGCACCCCACTCCAGAAGACCGGTTAAGTACCCACCTGCAGTTTTGTACAATATGAGCAGATTTTTCTCCAAAAATTTGAGCATTAAATCTAGCCTCATTTTGCGATGGTCTTGAAATCAAACTTTTCAAAACTTGTATGATAGGGCGAATGCATTGAACACGGTTGCACCAAATCAATCTATTTTTGTCGTTTCCAAGATCTTCAGCTCTTGGTTCCAATTGCTGCAAGCAACACTCAAGTGCGACCGCATCCAAAATCTAAAATTATTGTAAAGAACCATTACGTGAACAAAAGATGTATTAAAGACAAACATCAGATTCGTGAAGTGCATTCCTAACTTTAAGCCTAGGCTTAATTTTGTAGTCCGTTGTGAAAGCACTGCGAGATTCTGGGTAAAAACATTTTTAACGGAAATCAGTACATTTGAATGGGCCTAATATTCCGTTCAAAATTAAAAGGTAGACATTGGCCTCCGTACAAAAAACAATATCAATTGAATTCACGATGTCGTTCAAGCGAATTACGACCTTACTGTAGTTCTTCTTAAAATTTTTTCTTGTGTTTTAAAAGTTTGAATGACACTGAGAGTCATCTAACTAATACGTTAAATAACGGCTTGAATAATGGACCACGTGTTCTTAGCCATGAGGATGTTCTCCTAAACTGAGGGCAGTACGAAGCACTAATAAAGTCAGTGGAAATCTACTCAAATCTAATAATTCACTTAATTAAAGGGATTTGCCAATATAAATTTTGTTTGTCTCATTTGAAAGAACTTATAAAATTATATATCAATTTCCGTTACCGATTTTCCGTACCTTGCTTAGTTCTTGAAATATTTTGACTGAAAACAATGAGCTGTCCGCCATCTTGGACTAACTTTTTATCTCAACAACGGTGGTTTTAGTGACGTCACAAGCAGGTTTAGCCATATAAAACTACTCCTAGGTAACCATATAACAATTAGTAGTTTAAAAAGTTGTCAGTCAATTTGGTATTTGAAATAGTGACCGAAGTATAATTTTGGACTCATAATGGCCATTGGTTTACTATGTAAAATTCTTGCGTGACAATTCTTGTGACGTAACATGCATATCCACAACAATCCAAGATGGCGGACAGCTCGCTGATTTATGATGATTTCTGTCAAAATATCTCAAGAACTACGTAAGACTGCCATATCCCTTTAAATCAATGGCTAAATAAAATCTTATCAATTTAATTTAGCCCTTACTAAAACAATTAATAGCATAGCATTAAAAGTTTTAGTTTGTACGTATAGTTCTCTGTTTTGTTAAACCAAACAACGAAACGTTTTTTAGAAATTTCGGTGTCGCGGTAGTCTATCTGCAAGATCAGGATATAAATCACGTTACCATCACCTTAAATAGTTAGAGGAACAAGTGCAATTGGAAAATAATTTCATTAATGTTTAAGTATGACGAGGTCACTATAACTAACCATTTCTCCAACATTCAACCGATCACGTAGGCTCAAAATTTTTCCAACCAGCTTAGGAAAAGCATGAACAAGTTCAGAAAAGTTGACCAAACGAGCTTCGATAAAGGAGTAGGTAAAATGAATAAAAGGAATATCCAATTCAAATTCCTCGTTTTCATACAGCGACTGATGAAGTTGTCCCGCAGCTGCAGGCACGGCATCGCATATCAACTGAAAAGGAAAATATATTCGAGATCAAACAATTACAAGTAATTTATACTTGAGTAAATTGGTTGCTTTTAAACAGGTGCGGTCGTAGTCCAAATAGCTACAACTAATTTCTTCCATTTGGTGTGAGCCCGTTACATTAATCTATTCTAAGTAAACGAGCATATATGCAGCAATTACAGTGTAGTATTGCGGAGAGACTATGCATGTAGAAGCCCTATAAGAAGCCATAAAGAAAATATTTGCTGCAACCGCCATAAATACCGTATTATTTACGTTACTATCCTCATCCATTCAGTAACTATGAACTGCCATACCTCGGATTTGCTGCAAGCATTTATTAATCGCTCGGTCAATACACAAAACCCTGCGTTTGATATTTCATTCAGTTGTATATATGTTTTTTGTGTATTCATGCGTCAAATTGGTCGTGTTGATGCATGCCCCTCAATTTACTATATACGTTCGACCTTCAACTGGGATTTTGAATAGCAATTAATTAAAATTTGATAACAAAATTTTTATAAATGCACATGCATTTTATATTTCTCAGGAAATTAGATCCTTCAACTAAGCTCGTCATCAAGCTCATATCGTTCATCGCTACCTACACTGGAACCCAACACTCATAATATAATTAATTAGCATTAGCTATAGGTTTGTTGGAGAAATATATAAATCTTTATCCAGGAAGTATAACAGCGGCATTAACCTCAGTTACCTGCATTTCACCCTCCACTATAGGTTTGTACATCATATGCAGGAAATCATTCATGTAGTTCATTGCTGCTTCGTCTTTAATATTTTTGTCCTCAAATGTAGGTTTTAATAAATTCCCAAGTGGTGACGAGTAAAAAATACCTCTTAATTGGACTAATGTCTCGGAAGGATCGGCTATAAAAATAGAAAATAGAAAAAAATATTCTTACGCTACAGAAATATGGCATTTCATGCAAGCCATATATATTCTTGCATATATTTTATACAATCTTGGAAAACTATTTATCAGGAATTATTATTATTATTATTATTATTATAATTATTAGACATGATTCTGTATTGAACTTTCTCGCAAAAACATTTCAAACTGTAAATACGTATAAACTATATGCTGACCTACCTGGATTTAGAAGCCCTTCAATAATAACTGGTTACATATATCGGCCAGATTTACTACTAATTACTCCTAATGAATCTCTCTATATATCGTAGAACTTACTGTTGGATTTGAAACTAACCTACACAACAACGTTGAACGCAAGAAAGCCAAATACAAATATTTAATTGAAGAACAAAGCGAGCACTTTGCATCCGTTGAATTTGTAAACTTGTCAATGAGCTCTCTCGGTGTTTTCGATAAATAATGCTTTACCTTTATAAAAATGTTAGACAATAGACAAATTTGGCTAACGCTTGTTTATACCCAATTCACAACTTTGGATAACTCACATGCTTAGTTACTATTGTTCTAGTTTTCGAGAACATTGAATAGAACAAAGGTAACTAAGCATTACAATGATCTACATGAGTGAATAGCTCTTATACATCATTCTAATGCTTAGTTACCTTTGTTCTATTCAATGTTTTCGCAAGCTAGAACAATAGTAACTAGGCATGTGAGTTATCCAAAGTTGTGAATTGGGTAGCAACGACGTAAACAGCGTTAGCCAAATTTGTCTATCTAGGCTTGGATAAAAAGATAATGTCTGTCGCAATTAGAACGACATACTATGTTTTCTGCTGTAGAAACAAGGAGTGGACCAATCCTGAACTGCTTAACTTTTAATATGTATAATTCTTGTTGTGACTGTAAATAGTTCATATAGTAACACATAGTATAATCTGTGATTCGTGTAGCCAATTGTAAATTACCTAATATAGTGAGATTTACAATTGTATGTAACGGTAAAAATTTGTTTCAATAAAGTTTTCATTAGGTCTTCACATCATGTCTTCGCAATAAAACATTTCAATTTCGTGCAGATAATAAATACATAGAACAAAATATCCAGAAAGGTTTCACTCCCAAACTCTCAGGAACATTAGAACATACAGCTCAGATGGCACATTTAATTAATAAAGCACGTATTAAACAACGATCTCTCATCATAACACTACTCAATCTGAAAAATGCATTCGGTGAAGTACATCATAACCTCATTTATGAAGTCCTTGAATATCATCATATCCCCGATCACATAAAGAACCTAATACGCAGCCTTTACACTGATTTCCAAACTTCCATCATTACAGAAGAATTTAACACCCTTTTTATCACAGTTGGTCGTGGCGTCCTCCAAGGCGATTGTCTCAGCCCTCTTTTATTCAATATGTATTTCAATACCTTCATCCAACACATTAAATCAGAAAAATACCATCAACTTGGATTTTGGAAATTAAGCGAGAATGGCATTCCATTAAATCCATTCCATTGGTTTCAGTTTGCAGATGATGTGGCCGTTATTAGTGGCCAAGAAAGAGAAAACCAGATGCTTCTTAACCGCTTTACGATCTGGTGTCAGTGGGCCAATATGATCATACGTGTAGATAAATGTTCAACTTTTGGTATTAAGAAAGAAGTAACAAAATCCATTCAATATCTTCCCAAACTATTTGTAAATAACTTCCTCGTGCCACGTGTTGAAATCGGTAAATCTTTCCGCTACCTAGGTCGTTATTTTGACTTCAACATGTCTGACGAAGATCACAAATCTGAAATATATGACTTATTTACTAATATCCTAAATGAAATTGACGAATTACCATTACATCCGAGAAACAAAATTATTTTGTACAGTCGCCATGTACTTTCTAAAATTTCTTGGCACTTCACTGTTTCTGATATAGGTAAAACCTGGGTAAATGAAAAACTAGATAATATATTCCACATAACAAATTTGGTTTAAATATCATTTCTCTCTTCCCTCAACTAAATTCATTCAATGTCAAACTGTCTCTCGAAATGCTTTAAAATCATCGCCAAATGAAGACATAAAAACCTATGGATGGATACTAGCAATTACAAAAATGTTACTTCACATCGTCGCTGGATGCAAGACCTATCTAACTGAGGGATGTTTTACCTGGCGACATGATTCTGTTCTAAACTTTATTGCATCCACACTTAAATCCGTAGAACATGCTAACCTTTATGTTGACCTTCAAGGCTATATTAGTCCATCTGTTCTCACTGGAGATAGATTACGCCCTGATCTTTTGATAACTATTGAAAACAAATGTATTTACTTACTCGAACTTACTGTCGGATTTGAATCTAATCTAACCAATGCAACCCGTAAAAGACAAAATATCAGGAACTGATTAAGGAACATCACAACAAATATGATAAAGTCAAATTTGTCAATTTATCTATCAGTTCACTAGGAGTTTTCAATCAATCCGCCTCACTAGACTTTGTTGAAATGCTGAAAGATCTGAAATTTGACGAGCAATGTAGAAAATATCTTGTTAGGAAAATTATCAACACTTGTATCAGGTCCTCATATTATATATTTTGTAAACGTAACAAAGAATGGGATACCCCAGAACTAATGTCATACTAATATTTTTATCATATATATAGAGTTAATTCAAGTAGACACTGGTAAACTACCTGTAAAAGTGAGGTATCATTGTAATATTGTATACGTATTAATTACGAATGAATAAAGTTTCCATTATTATTATTATTATTTCGATTTCCAAACAATCTTGGAAAACTATTTATCAGCACACTTATGTTTGAAACTTAGTGAATGAAAAGATCAATATTCTTAACAAATTGGCAAAAGTAACAGTTAAGAATAGTGGGCGAGTTGCCAAATTGTTCATGATATGGCGCTCTCCATCCAGTTATGGATGCACAGGAAGATGCGCATTGACGAAAAAACCGAAGGGCGACCGCCAAAGGTCGTCAAATAACCAGTAAAAGCAAAGCTTGTCACCGTTAGGGTTACAGTAATTTCACAAGGATCCTTAATCCTGCACCTCTCTCCTCCGCATCAAAACTGACACTAAGATTTTTAAGAACAAAACAATACCTGCTGATATTTGTCGATCTGCAATAAAGACTGACACCGTCATTTTGCCCCTATCATTAGAGGACAACAGTACTCTAAGCGGGACAGGGGTTATACTGGATGAATTTGGCAGAATATTTGGCATTCCTGTTGACTCCAAAAAGGAAAACCTTCCTTCTGACAAGCAAACAAAGTCATTCTGCATCAGACAAGCCAGGGAACATTGTGAGTTTATTTCTATGTTAAAGTTTCATAAAGACAACATTGAACGAGATAAAGAAAATGAACAAGAACAAGAGCAAGAAAATGAACAAGAACAAGGAGTATCTGGAGAAAATTGTGATGAAGAGGATGATAATGAAACATTGGATAGTCATGATATCTGCACTGCTAAAGAGCCCAGTACACATTCCATTTTAGAAAGCATGAAACAAGTTTTTTATACATATGATGAATTATTTAGAAGCACGTATGAATCATTGCAAAATAGAGTACGAAATGCCTCCCAGTCAGATAGCATGGAAAGATTAGTTGAAGACTTAACTAAACAGTCTGAAGTAATTATCAATATGAAAGATCATTTAGGACGTACACTACTACACGAAGCGGTTGAAAAAAGTAACATACTTTTGGTTGAGTGCCTGTTGGCTGTAGGATGTAATCCAAACATTAAAGAGGATTGTGGTGTCACTCCTCTTATAATAGCTGTACTTTTACGTAACAAAGAACTTTGTCAGCTACTGATGAGCTTAATGTCCCCAGTCCCTTATATGTGGCTGAAAACATGCAATTGACAGAAATTTGTGACATGATGCAACTAATTTTGTCCGAAGATGAGGATGATGCAATTTCTTGCTATGATATCAGTTTTAAAAAACATACCAGCAGCATTACTAAGAATAAAAATGAAAAAGCTAAAGAAATGAGCAGATCGTGTTCGGGCTACATTACTGGTATTGTAGGTGATGTCGGAACGTGTAAAAACAACAGATCTGTCATGGCCAAATCTGAAGCCTACAGTTGGGTGGGCATAATACCAGGTGATT
This sequence comes from Trachythela sp. YZ-2020, assembly GCA_016169945.1. NCBI lineage: Eukaryota > Metazoa > Cnidaria > Anthozoa > Malacalcyonacea > Clavulariidae > Trachythela > Trachythela sp. YZ-2020. The sequence continues at coordinate 752,940 of JADLSH010000373.1, forward strand.
TGCATACTAAGGGACACCTGGTTGAAGCGTGTTTCAAGGAACAAGGACCAGGTGGTTTTCACTACTTGGTTAATAAGGTAATGAAGAGACCCAAACTAATTACAAGCGCATTTAAAAAGAAAATAATAACTTGTTAAGAATAAGAGAGGCGGGAAGAGATGGTGCGTGGGCATATGGAATGGCCGCTGTTGTAGAATTTACATCTTCAGAGTTTTATCCCTCCAATGAGGAACAAAAACAGTGCTTGAGATCAACAGGAAGTCATACACATATATTTCTTGCTAAGTTCAAGCAGTTCCTAGAACATAACATTGAGATTGACAAATCATTCAAATACCGATGCAGAATGTTCTTGTTCTATGGCCCATTGCTGGAATTATTTGATTTTTCAACTCGCCACTGTTGTGGGCAAGCCAGAGAAATATGTTATCTTCTACAATTACCTGTGTATGCACAGCTGAATTTCCCGAATTATTACACTGAAGTGTTCGTTCACCTGATCAATATTCTTGGCAAGTGGCCTTTGGCATTCCGCAAATTATTAGCAAACAACTGTTCTGTAAATATGTCTGGAAAACATGGTAGTGCCATTGAACTTGATGCATTTGTCGAAGCGGAAATTGTGCAACCATTGAAGACATATGCTTCAGGTAAACTGGTGTTCAAAACTATTTTGAAAATAATAACAAGTGTAACCTATTAGCTGGGAATACTGTATGCTATGAAGCACAATACTTTTGCCCAAAGCCAGGTGATTCTACTGTACTTGTCAGTGGTATGGTAGTATAGAACTTGTTGTATTACAACATAGATAAATGCCATGTTATTAGACAAATCTAAATTCACAACTAATTCCTGTGGCTCATAAAATGATGAGTTTGTAATGGAGAGAGGCCCAGTGTATAGTACTATAGTTTAACTCAAACAATAATAAAAGGCAAACCCTGCATAAGTTTCATAGTGCAAGGGGACTTAAGCTAATGAAACAAGCGTTCGGATAAAAAGTAAAGTTGTGCAAAGTCTGGTTATCTTCAATTGCATCAGGTCAGGTACAAAGGTCAGCCTCTGAAACGCGTGATCAGACACGCGTAAAGATCAGACACGCGTAAAGATCAGACACGCGTAAAGTGCCAGGAAAGTAACAATGAACCATTGTCAAACACTTCCTCTCTTGTGCATGGGAAAATAGACCAATCAGGTCCCACCGTTTTGTCTGTATATGCTTCCTGCTTGGGTCACAAGACTCATTGTGTCACTTGCAAGCCAAAGCGAAGGACCCTTTGCGGCGAAAAGTTGATTTTTCCACCCATCCCACCCTTCAATGATTTTGCACCACTTTATCAGTTTATATAGATATATATACAAAAAAAAATGTATATAGCGTTTCATTTATACTGTATCGTGGGCTATTATCAAGAATCTCATGGACTGCAATGGGTGCAGTGTTAACTGAATTATGGAGAGTTCCTAATTAATTATGTTACTTATGTCCACGTTTTGTAATGCATACTATAAGGAATTGACTTTGCAAGTCTGTGTTTTGTAAAAATAAAAACTTTGGTTTTTGGGGATGGAGTGCTCCCAAAGGTCACCCTCAACCCCATAGACTCACAAATCGATGTACTATACAGTTAAAATATTAGATTAAAGTAGATCATGTCCAACATGGGGACCACTACCCCCTGAGGACATTAATTGCACCAGTCCAACATGGGGACCAATGCCCCCTGAGGACGTCACCGTCCAACATGGGGACCAATACCCCCTGAGGACATTAATTGCACCAGTCCAACATGGGGACCAATACCCCCTGAGGACGTCACCAGTCCAACATGGGGACCAATACCCCCTGAGGACATTAATTGCACCAGTCCAACATGGGGACCAATACCCCCTGAGGACATCAATTACACTAGAGTCCAACATGGGGACCAATACCCCCTGAGGACATTAATTGCACCAGTCCAACATGGGGACCAATACCCCCTGAGGACGTCACAAGTCCAACATGGGGACTAATACCCCCTGAGGACGTCAATTACACTAGAGTCCAACATGGGGACCAATACGCCCTGAGGACATTAATTAGTTTAAACAATGAGTCTGTGGGGTGACACTTTGGCCTCAGTTTAAAGTATAATCGGAACATTTCTCCCCAACAACCCTTCTCCCACAACATTGTGTGTACTTTATTGTCTCTGAATTGTTTTAAATATTAACTAAACGTATTGGAGCATTAAACCCAGTTAAATCGTTCAGTTATGGTCACAAGATGATTAGGATTAGGAAAGGTGTTATGATTCGGGTCACTATCAAAGAGATGTTTTTTGTCCATCTCCATGTATGCTTGAATAACAGGTGTGACTGTTTTTATAGGCCACACAAGCATTCAAATGTGCAAGCGAATCATGGGTTCTCTTGATATGTTCAAGTCCGTTCGATGTGCTTACCAATCAAAAGAAGGTTTTGATGAACACACCACTAGAAAACATTCAGTCCCTGATCCACTAGATGATCAATTTAAAGGAATTTGGTTTTGTGTAAGAGGTTTATTGAAAGCAAAAGATAATTCAACTAGTAATGAAGCTCCTGATTGCCATCCATTGGACAATTTTGGAAAACCTAGTGGAAAAGTTTCTAATTGTTTAATTGATGTTGATGAGAAAGGGCATGGAAAAGTCAAGGACAACATTAAGAAAAAGCTGTATGAATCCTTTCCAGACTTAAGGTTTGAGATTTTGATTTGAATGTAATAGGGATGTGCCGGATTGAGATACTAGCTGGTACCCGTTATCCAGTAAAATATAGTTGGTACACTGCTATCATGGTACTATATGGTATCCAGCAAAGCATAATTCAGAACATTCCTAGAATGCGAGAACCATTAAGGCTTGATATTATTCAGAATATTTGCTTTGTAAACTTATGTTCTTAGCAGGTTATGATTACAGTGATCACAATAATAATGACAATTATTGGAATCATCTTACACATGATTTCAAGGATTATTTAGACCAATCGTCAAGCGATAATTATTTTGTGCTATGTCCACAAATTTGTGCTTGCTTTTGCTGCCCCAATTTTTTGAAAAGCTACACTTTTGAGAATATTTTAGGAAAATGGACATAGAACAAAATAATTATCACCTGACGAAATGCTAATGTCATCCACATCATTTGCCTCTGCAAATAACTTTGACCTTTGTCTGCATCTTATTTATATCAGGGTTAGCCTCATCAAGTAAGTAAGAGTAAATCTAAAATAACTGAACATACATTATCATGTCATGATCATGGATTAACTGATTAATTTGCAATATGCACAACGCATCTCATTAATGCCATAGCATTTGGTTCTATCTTAATACACAATGGTCATGCTGTTGTCAAACAATTTGCTATGGTTTTCCCCAATACATATTATTATTCCCCAATACATATTGTCATTCCTTTCTTCTGTTCCGGTTGCTTTTTCCATGACAATGCCAAGAGTTATAAGTTTGTATATAAGCCGTTGACATATCTTTCTTCCACCCTTTTGGCAAAATACATTTTTGACAGACCCATACTCATCAATTTGATCAAGTGCCAGTGATTTAATTGCATTTGCTGTTGAGCCAAATTCCTGAATTCTGGATAGAGATATTAGTGCTTGAGTTATGGTCAATGCAACAACTGTGTAATTTGTAGGCATTTTTATATCATTTGATACACATTTCTTGCCTAATTATCGGTATTATATACCACCCACCACAAGACGATGATGCTACTTTTACGGATCACCTAATTTCATCATTGGATGCTGCTTTGAACAAATATCCTAATGCTGGAATTATGTTGGTTGGCGATTTTAATCGTTTAAATTATCGATATATTAGTAACCATTTTAACCTGCGACAAACCGTTAAAAATCCAACACGCGGTGCTGCAATCCTCGACCTAATTTTCACCAACCTGTTTCATCATTATAACACTCCTCAAATTCTACCCGGAATCGGCTTAAGTGACCATAACTCCTTACTTATCCGTCCTTTAAGGAGAACTCACAAAACGAAAGTAGAATCAATTTTTAGAAGGAATGTAAAGCCAAGCATGAAGTCCTGTTTTGGAAGATGGTTAGCATCTACTGATTGGTCATTCCTTTAAACACTATCAAACTGTACGGAAAAACTCGCTGCATTCCAATCTCTGTTAAATTTTGCTATTGAAACTTTTTTCCCACTCCGAAAAATCAAACAACACCCAACAGACAGGCCTTGGATTACTCCTGAACTGAAGAGTCTAATCCAGCAACGACAACAAGCAATGTCCAAAGACCCTCCTGTTTACAAAAAATTGAGAAATAAAGTTAACAGGCTAAATAACAGTCTTAGGAGTTCCTTTTTTGCAAATAAGGTAAAAAACTGTGACAATGCAGCTTCCTGGTGGAAATCCATTAAACAACTTGGAGGACTTCCTAAGAAATTACCAGTATCCAGTGTTTTTGTATCGGGCAAAGAATTCCATTCAACCGAATTAGCAACAAAAATTAACGAAAGCTTCCTGTGTATCACAAACCCTTTACCACCTCTAAACAGCCAATTGGAAAACGTTGAAACTGATCCTGCAGTAGTTAACGAAATTATTTCAAAATACCATATTTCTCCTGAAGATGTTTTACGAAGCTCTCCAACCTCAAACGCACTAAAGCCTCGGGTCCTGACAACTTACCAAGTTGGGTCTTAAATGACTTTGCCATGGAACTCTCATCACCCGTTGCTGAAATTTTTAACGCGTCAATCCAGAGAGAGTCGTACCCGTTTCATGGAAAGAAGCTGATGTAATACCTATCCGTAAAACAGATAAGGTTAAGGAAATTGAAAATGATCTACGCCCAATATCTCTAACACCAATACTCTCAAAAACCTTGGAACATTTTGTCGCAGAGTGGATTATGTCACAGATCAGACACCTCGTTGACAGGAAGCAATTCGGATCACTCGCCGGCTTATCTACAACTCACGCTCTTCTATCCTTTTTTCATCATCTGTATGGAACTACCGACCAATCTGACCAATGCGTGCGTGTACTGCTTCTGGATTTTAGTAAAGCCTTCGACAGGATTGATCACCATATTCTCATCAAGAAGATGGAGGAAATGGCCATCGATCCCGTTCTTATCGCATGGGTAAAACAGTTTCTTACTGGCAGGAAACAGCGGGTGAAGATAGGTAAATACACCTCAAGTTTCGAACCAGTGAACGGTGGGGTTCCACAAGGCACTGTTTTAGGCCCGATTCTATTTATGATTATGATAAATGATTTGTTGGTTGATTGGGACGATAGATGGAAATATGTTGACGATTCGTCTGTTTCAGAAACCCTTTCTAGAAACCAAGATTCGAACTTTCAAACTATTTTAGAAGGGATTACGCAGTGGTGTGCAAGAAATAACATGTCCTTGAACCCCGTAAATGCAAAGAAATCCTCGTTTGTTTTGGAAAAATAATCCAAATTTCCTCCAATGATCGTTGACGGACAGCCCATTGAAGTGGTGAAATCCGCTAAACTCCTTGGCTTAATTCTCAAAGACGACCTAAAGTGGAATGACCACGTGGCTTACATTGTGAAAAAATCCGCAAAAGGCCTTTACATGCTTAGACTCCTTAAGCGAGCTCGTTGTGACACTAAAACATTGATATCAGTGTATTTCTCATGTGTAAGACCCATATTGGAGTATTGCGCCCAAGTTTGGCATTTTAACATACCTGAATACCTGTCCAAAGAAATAGAAAGGATCCAGTCAAGAGCGTTGAAAATAATTAACCCATCTTCATCATACAAAGAATCCTTGTCAGATCTCAATATTCCAACATTGTACTCTAGGCGCGAACAGTTTGTTCAAAATTTTTTAGAAAAAAGGTTCTTCCGCAAACTAGTCCCCTTTCCGAACTAGTTGAACCAGCCGATCATCCAAGCTACAATCTACGCACATCGAATAAACTCGTTCCAATTAACTGTCGGACAAATCGCTTCAAAAATTCGTACATTCCCTCGTCTGTAACGATTTATAATAAACATTGAGTAACTATAAATTTTATACATTTTTATATTTTTATTTGTAAATAATGTTAATATCATACTAGAAGTTCTAAACTCTTCCTATATTATAGTAAATACGTTTTTGTAAATATAGAATATTTTTCTAATTAACCAACCCTGTAAATGATAGATGTATTTCAACCTGTATGGTTGCAAAGTCTATGTTTTTCTAATAAATTCAAATTCAAACATATATTACAGCTTTGCTCACAATCACAAGCATTTTCCTGAAAGTGCGACAAGGGTAATTTATGCCGACAAGTTTTCATATTTTCACAGTATTCGACCATTTTGTTCATGGACTCATACTTGTATTTTTGGTGATCTTTATCTTCAATGCGCATGATGTTATTGAGATGAAATGAACGATCTTCATGCTGAAAAAGCATTATACATGTCGAATCCAATCCATCCCTGCCAGCTCTACCTATTTCCTGATAATATTCCTCAATGGATATTCCAGAGAAATGATAGATGTATTACGAATCTTACATCTTTTTGGTCCACACCCTTCCCGAAAGACTTTGTTGCGCACATGACTTGAGCACGACCATTTTCCCATGCTTCCTTGTGTTTCTGTCTGTCAGAATCAGGGAGATCACCATGAACAAATATTGAATTAATTTCAGCACTCTTTAATACATGAGGAAGGGTTATGCAATCACTACGCTTTGAACAATATACAATGCCTTTGTGGCCATTAAAAGTATTCTTGATTAATGATGCAACTTGTTCTTTTTGATTTAGCAGTCTTTGTAATGACTTGAATAAACAAATTGGATCTCTTGCAGTTCACTTTCACAAGTGTTGGATTATCCATCTTTAGGGTTTCAACCACAACTTGCTGTGTTCTTTCCGTTGCTGTTCCTGTAAGAGCTATCACAGGTACATGGAACTGCTTTAGCAAACCAAGTTTTAGGAAATCAGGTCTAAATCCAACACTCCACATGTCAATACAGTGTGCTTCGTCCACTGCAACAAAACTGAGTTTACCATTGTCATTCCATATCTTCAACATGTTCCATAGTCTTTCAGACATTACACATTCTGGACTTGAAAACAGTACAGCACAAGGGAGATCTTTACAACAAACACATGAAATACATGTAGTAGTTTTTACTTTGTGGCATTCGTTCGGAAGAACAAATACCAAAATATAAAAATTCATCTTGCTTGTTTTAGATATCAAAATTGTCACTTTAGTAATTGAAAGGACAAACCTTTTTAAGGAAGATTACATCAGCAAACATTTTTTCGTTTGATCGCCGTATTTTGAAGATAGAATGCATAAAAGAATTCCACACAGACACTTCCAAACCTTCTTCGCCCGTTGTCATTTTTGGTAAAAATCGTTTGTGTTCGACGAACATACCAAATAGTTTCGTGGCATCCTTCGATGATTCACAAAACAAAGTCATTCGTTTTTCTACGGATTCCACAGTTATAAAGAAATAATTTATTTCTTAAGTACTAGATTCAAAGTACAAAATATAAACACTTACGTTGTGTCGTCTCATATTAGACAGCGTTTGCAAATTTTTAAACGTCTCTTTGGCTACAAGTTCTTGCAATGATTTGATACCTTGTTTGACCGTTTCTTCAGCTTTAAATTCTGTTTGGGGATGCGAAGATCGGTAATGAATATATAGCCCGTTTTGCGTATAAAAGGTAGCAATATTACCATCATCAAATGTTAGGGCAAGGCAATCCGAACAACAGGTTTTCCCGCTGCGCCAAGCAGTCAAGTAATATTTACTAAAGCATTCGTCGCTGATGCTAACCCTTTTTATTTCTAGTTTTCCACAATTGTCTTTGAATGCCACCGCCATGAAGAGTTTCACTTTTCATCTATCTTAGGTTTTCGACTCCCCCCGGTTTTCCGAGCCATTGGGTGTGGCTTGTGGCAGAGGCTTCTCTTCCCGCCCTCAAACGTTTTCGTTTCGCGCCTGCGTTCCTCTCTCAACGGGTCAGCGGTATTTTTCTTCATATTAACATTTTAAAAAGCCTCTGCGGAGGAGAGAGATCCTGCACCACTAAAACACTTCTGGACATTCGCCCCAATGACACTTCATTTGCAATGTGGGATAGGGGGAAATATACAGTATAAAAAGGAATAAATAATTACGTACTGCTCTTGCAAAATATACTCACCTTGAATTTTCACCAAGAAAACGTTGACCATATCTTTAATAATCCATGAAAACGGAAATTTCCCGTTGAAACGATGTCCAGCTCCTGTACTCAGAACACAAGCTCTTTCTCTTACTCTAGGCGATACAGGAGAAATAAAATAATCATAACTCAGGGGCGTAACTTGTGCTTCATTAAGCAATGCGAACCACAATCTTGTTTTCCACTCCTTCCCTTCACGTAGCAAATTGAGATTGTGATTTCGATCACAATACGCTATCACTTCAGATAACATTGGAGAAACAATTGAGAAAAGTTTCTGCCATAACGCTTTTCTGAATGTTCCAGTCTCCTGAAGATGGCCTTGACACAGAGCTTCGTGCTGTAGCCAGAGTCTCTGATTTCGAGAACATTTCTCGTCTCGTTCCTGGAGTAATTCGTAAACACGAGCCGCAAGAATTTCGGAAAGCTCTAAAAATTGATATTAAAACAGCAATTTCAGTTTTAATGTTATGAACTTTAATAAATTGTAAGAGTAATTCAATTAAATAGAATGAGTAAATATACAAATTAAAGCACTTTCACATCAATCAGTTCCGAACACCTACTGTTAAATCAACTTGATTACCAATACAACGAGATATTGACAACCAAGCAGGTAAATACCAATAAACACCTACAAAACAATTCCTAACCTGTTTCGTAACTAATCGACCAACATGCAACAAACAAACCAAAAATAGCCAAGGTTAGACAAAAAAAGATGCCTGCTGAGGCGTTCATTACATACTAGGCAACCAGAGGCACAGTGCAAATAAGAGGAGTGCCCAGCTTGCCTAAGCATGCCTCCTTTATTTCAGAAGATGGAAAAGTTGTATCATGGTTAGAACTATGGTAAATGCTTGAATTGTGTTCAAACTAGAGCAAAAGGAGTAATTTTGAAATTTTATGGTAGATCATCACCTTTCTAATTTACGTTGCATTTAATTTTCTTACGCATGATCGGTAACATTGGATTGGTTAATACATATTTATAAACTTTACAAACCTGTTTCTCGTGAATCATCTTCGGGCAACCATTCAAGCAATATTTCGATACGTTTCGTGGCTCTGTCGACCTCCGCTGTCTCATCATAAATTCTTGCTGCAGCAGCTTGTAAACAATTTTTCAACAACAATGTTGGTTTTATTTTTTCCTGATCAATTTCTTTTTCATCGGAATCCTACACAATTAAACAAAGTATATTGGCAATGTATTAGCGCGACAGTTTTGATTCATCTTCATAAGAGATAAGATGAACAACTTTCATATATATAATACTTATACATACAGGGTGTCTAAAAAAAAGGTAACCCAACTCAGCACGCTATTGTGCGTAAATGACTTGGTAAACGAGCGTATATTAAGAAAGATCAGGCTTTTAGCTGTTGAATGACACGTTTTTCATCCAATATGAAGAAAAAATGAGCAAATACGAATCCGATAAAAATTGTTTGTCAACATCGCATATTTTCAGCTCTGTGCCTAATTAAAGCAGTGCATAACAAAAGGAAAAGCAATGTGTCATTTTAACAATGAATTTAGAACTGGTTTACAAGATGTTTATAATAATTATGCATACACAGGTATTTTATTGAAGTGAAATTCATCAACTTAAGTCCTAAATGGGAGTTAATTTTCAGTAGTTTTAGACCCAATTCTCAACGGTGAAAATATGCAATTTCGACAAACAATTTTCATCGGGCTCGTATTTGCTCATTTTCCCTCCATATTGAATGAAAAACGTGTCATCCAACAGCTAAAAGCCTGATCTTTATGATTATGAAACAATTACGTTCATGCACCGAGTAATTAACGCACAATGGCATGCTAAAGTTGGGTTACCTTTTTTTTGAGACACCCTGTATAGTTATTTTATATATGAGTCTATATAGTTAAAATAGATAGTTTTAGATATATAAACTTAAACTTGTGTATATTTTTGCAGCAACTATGTATAACATTTGCTCGCAGATGTCGTATATAGTCAACATGTACCGAAACATTTCATGACAATATCATGTAAATAACTATTTTAAGAAAATAACTTTGGCTTTGTTTAGAATATTATGCTTAAAGCTTTGGTATTTATAACAACTGAAAAATTCATTTAGTAGACGTGTATTTTGCTTGTTTGGCAATTACTTGTGTGCGTGTGGGGGGGTGGGGTGGATTAATCCTGGGGGATGGAGTGGATGAATCCCCCTCATTTTTTGGGCAGAGGGGGATTAATATGTAAGTATACCCCCCACTTTTCTTCACTTTTGCTTATACGGCATTTTCTGACCATCAGAATTCTGTAAAATCGCATGTGCATGAAATGGCGTTTCAGAGACTCTATATTCCAAAACCCCTACTGCCCTCGGCCCTCGATACCTACGCATTTCCGCTAGCGGCATGGGACCCCAATAGACCGTTTTGATATTGGCCGGCCTTTTAACGTTATGTCATCACCACGCCCTTTATTCGGGCAAAACGAACACCCCCAACCTACGTTTAGACCCAAATTACGCTCCTGTCGGAAAGTGTCTATAAATGATGCGAAAATGCCGTGAAAACCTTAAACGTGTCACATCACATGCCTCCATAACTATTAGCAGGCTCCATTTTCCCACCTTTTGAGATGGATTTTTACCCTTGTTCTATATCATATACTGCATGTTTTTTTTACCTCTAACTCTGTGTTCTCCACACGTAGTTCTGCGCTACCACTCGGTAAGCTAACATCAGGATTTTCATCAACATCCATGTCTTGAATGTCATCATTTCTTGCAGGGATTGCTGACTGAAATAGATCACTTACTGAGCGATTTATAAGCTGTTCAATCTGCGGAAGCTGTTCATTCGATTCAAGAAGCTCGTCAATATGAACTGACTGCCACTTTCCACCTTGAAATCCTACCAAATTTTGACATCCTCCCGCAATCTTTGGTAACTGAATAATAAAGATGATATGGATAGGTTTCACAGGAACTCCAAAGCCTTCCAGTGCACGACGCCGGGTGTCATCAACAAGATATCGACAACAGGCGATTAAGTTGAAGTTCGCCTCACCGTTATCACATTGAACAAGCAGAAGACCTTCAGCACCACCAAGTGCAACAAAGAAGTCGCTAGAGAAAGGTTAAGAAAAACATAGGATGCTATTTAGAGTAATTATCCAGCGGACTCCCTAATCGAAGTATAAAACGGTCTTAAGAGACAAAGGCCCTTCGTTAGGAAAGGCAGTGCGAAGATACAAACAAACACGCCGCATTTACAGTATAGCCACAAAGGTAGTCACGCGCTTGGTGTGCTTGTGCTATTCATCTCATCACTGGTAGAAAACATATCAGCAAAAAGCAGCTGGGACAACGTCCCTTACTGAAACTTGGCACGTCATTCACTCCAATTAGTCTCGTTGAGCGACTCCCATGCATTCATCTCGCTGATTTGAAACTACCTGCACATAGCAGGCATAAGTAGTATATATACATCCACCAACGCCATCACCTTATCAAATATCATACTTTCATGCCTTGTAATATAGTTCTTATACACCATATATTGTTTTCGTAGGCTTAAATTTACGTTCTTAAATTTTTGTTGGGCATGCATGAATTTTACACTTGATCAAAGGCAAATTTGACTGGGCATATTTATTACTATTTAGTTACCTACCAGAAGAAGTATTGTGCCCCTATATACGTAACGTCAACACTTACTCTAACGTCTTGGTGAATTGTTGCTCTGTATGAAATTCTTGAAGGCTAATACAACGAGTCCGTGGACCTGTAAACTGAGCAGCTAACGCTATGGCCCGTGAATTTGCTTGTGATAACAGTCGAGAGTGTGTGGTTATCTGACAAAAAAAGTTTTAAAATATTTTTTATCAGTTGACAAAGCGCTGCACCGGAATCGCAGGGCAGCAGGTTTGATACCTGCCAGAGTTGCATTTTTCGCAACTGCTCCTGCAGGTTAGGTCTCAAATATATACATAACATATCTCTTTTAAAGATTTTCGTTTCTTCACCTTGGTTTTGAGATATTTCACGAGTTGTACAGGGGCCGGTTGTATAAAAAAGTAGTTAAAGTTAACTATAGTTAGTGCGAAAGTAAACCAATCAGAATCGCGAATTTTAGAGTTAACTACTATTTAACTACAAAACGAGTAGTTATACAATATGCCCCAGAAATGTACAGAATTAACTTCACATAATGACTTATCAAAGCATGTTAGTTATTTTTAAATATTTTTGTATCCATGAAATAAAACGGCTAAATTGTGTATAACATATAGGTATGTCAACCTCCGACAACATCAAACTTTTCGATTGAACCGGTACCGGTTAATGTATCTATACTGTAGTACTTAGGCTGCTTCACATTTGTATGAGCAGTAGATATAGAAGTCAATTTCTCCTAAACAATAGGCTTCATGAGAATAAATCATATATTGAAAACTGCATGAATGCAGTTTTATTCAGTATTAGAAGACTAACCTGGACAAGAGAACCATCCTTTTCTGCAGTATCTTTACTCTTTCCCAAACAATGAACCAGGTAATCTTTCAAACTTCCATGTTTCTGATTTCTAAAATATTCTGTCCAAAGCTCTTCTGCATCGCAATTTAGTTTTGTTGCTGGTAGTCTAGCAATAGCGTCAGGTGATGCACACTGCAACAACGTGTGTTTTGATTGCAGAAGGATCTGGGGAGAAACACTACCGTATCATTTGTTCGAAAGAACTGATTTGGACAGGAAAGAGAAATTGTGCCATAGAAGGCGTTAGCCAAGTTAAATTAGCCGTGCAAGTAGGCTATCACCCCTATATAGGCCCGGAAGTAATTAGTATTCAGGATATGTTTAGAGTGATGATGTCACAGGAGGATGACGTCATGAATTATCGCATAACATTTGTCGCGCTACATGACGTCATGAATTGTCGCATAACATTTGTCGCATAACATTTGTCGCATAACATTTGTCGCATAACATTTGTCGCATAACATTTGTCGCGCGACATGAATATTGAAATGTATTAAATATAATCTGTGAAGGTTGTACATTTTATTGTGTACGTAGCTTTTGCGGAGAGAACTTTACAGAATATATTTGGGATTTTTGTGGAGAGAACTTTACAGAATATATTGTTTTTCCCGGTAAGTGTATATTTTTTACGATGTATTAACATGAAGTATTGCAAGGGGTAACCATAGCAACTCGAATTTTTTAGCAGGATTTTTGAAAACAGTTCAATTATTATTGTTTTAGATATGGATTTAGCAGCGAAAATTGTTAAATGTGAAACCATGGCCGAACTTAATGCTTTGGAAAGCATGTATATTTTGACTGAGGTTGAGCAAAGATTGGTTTACGAAAGGAAAGTTGTATTAATCACCCGTTTGCTTGAGTGGGGAAAGGAAAACGAGCAGTTGGGACTTACTATGGACATTTCTGATTCTTGGTTGCCTGAACAAAGACAACAGTTTTTACAAGATTGGCAAGACGACGAACCTTTGGTACAGTTTGGTGGTGGAGAGAAGAGATCTTTTGACGAAGTGAACGACGGCGCTGAGACATCTGACGTGGTTAGCGAAAACCACTTTACAACAGATGTTAAACAAGTTCGAGTGAAAAAGTTTAGAACCCAAGGTATGGACTATACAATTCGATTTTCAAATACGTTTGCTCATTTGGAACTTTCTCAGTATCATAACCGCCGAAATATTTGGGAGCTTATTGAATACGGTCACGCAAGATATTCCTGAGCACGATCAAGTCCGTTTTGTGTTGCAATCGCCTCTGCTTGAAACCCCCATTTCTCTTCCTTTTATGCAACGTCAACGACTTACAACTGAGCGGGTTTTAGCTGAAATTGAGCGTGTCATTCAGTCTAATAAGGAATTTCGTTTGAATGATAGTGTAAATGTCAATTTAATTCATGTTGAAATGCCTCAAGGTGGAACAGGTACAAAACGTTCTGAAATTAATTTGGAAAAACACTTGCTCAATAAAAGAGCTATTGTTCGAATACAAAACACTGACGAAATTTGTTTAGCTCGAGCATTAGTTGTTTCTATTGCCAAAATTGAGAATGATAGTCGGGATCGTCTAATACGAAAGCCTGAGAGACCACTACAAAAACGTTTAGCAAATGAATTACATCAAAACGCCAAGGTTCCAATTGTAAAGTGTGGTTTAGATGAAGTGAAACAATTTCAAGCCTATTTAACGGATTATCAAATCAATATCGTTTCGAAAGAACATCAAAACTCAATCATTTTTTCCGGACCTGAAAAAGATAAAAGGATCTATTTATATTTGCATGATAATCATTTCGATGTCATTACTAGTATGCCGGCATTTTTTGCACGTAAAAGGTATTGTCATACCTGTAAAAAAGCATACGAGCACCTAAGAGATCATTTATGTCCTGATTCTTGTAAAGCGTGTCGTTTTCCAAATTGTCCGATTGTTTCATGGATTCATTGTGGCGAATGTAATCGGAATTTCAAAAGTGAAGAATGTTTCGATAGACATAAACAAACTGTAGGAAACGCAAAATCAATTTGTTCTGAGCTCGTCAAATGCACACACTGTCACACGGTTCTAAGGCGGGCTAGATTGAGGCCTGATCTGCATCACTGCGGCTTGACGCGCTGTTCGACATGTAAAGAATACGTTCACGTCGAGGACCATCAATGTTACATGCAACCCGTAAAGGAAAAGAATACGGTCGAAGACGCAGACTTGTCCGATAACGAAGCCAATGACGACACATCTCAAAGCGGGTACAACCAGCTATTATTTTTCGATTTTGAATGTCGCCAAGAGAACGGTAACCACGAACCAAACCTGTGCGTGATACAAAACGAAGCTGGTGACGAATGGGTGTTTCAAGGAGACAATACGCGAAACGAGTTTTGCGAATGGTTATTCACAAAGGAACACAGAGGATGTATCGTCTTGGCCCATAATTTCCAAGGCTATGACAGTTACTTTATTCTCCAATATTTACACGAGAACGGTGTTATCCCCGAAGTCATCATGCGTGGTGCGAAGGTGCTCACATTAACAGTGCCAATGTTCAACATCAAATTCATCGATTCATTAAGCTTTATACCTATGAGACTCGCTGACTTTCCCAAAACATTTGGACTGGACGAACTTGCAAAAGGTTATTTCCCTCATCTGTGTGGAATGGCATAACGAGTTGAAACAGAACGACTATGTGTTCGATTTCCAACAAGAAATTTTATCTTACTGTCGATCTGATGTCGATATCCTTCGTCGCTGCTGTCTTGAATTTCGCGAACTGTTTCGTGATGTTACAGATATCGACCCGTTTGAGAAATGTCTCACTATTGCATCGGCCTGCAATCTTGTGTTTCGAACGAATTTCCTCCAAAAAGATACCATAGCCATCATTCCCCCTCACGGTTATCGTCCCAAAGACAAGCAGTCCCTCTTGGCTTTAAAATGGCTCTCGTATAAGGCTGAAAAGGAAGACCTATACATTCAGCATGCTCGTAACAGGGGCGGATCTAGGATTTTTCGTACGTTAGTCAAAAATTTCGTCGCTGAACATCAATTTCGTCGCTTGGGGGGGGGGGTCGCCTAGCGAAGATTAAACAAACTGGGGTTACAAAGTATTGATTATTGTGTAAGTAAATTATTAACCCAGCTTTCTAGTATCTGTAATCTATAGCATTGAATAACAAAATATAGTTGCTACTCGAGTTTTATTCATAGCAGAAACATGTGCCATGAATAAGTATTCACAATGGCAACATGATCCATTTTACTTGTTATATACATGTTGTAGAGATCGCATTACACAAAGCCATGCCACATTGTCATGTGCTTGTAGTTTATACTAGGTATAAATAATACAGTATTATTAAGTATCTGATTAATATATAAAGTCCACATTCCACAAGAGGCATAAACAAAGTATAAACAAACTGAAACTGTCTGTATTAAGCCGCAGTATTTATGTAAATTGACTGAAATATTATGTAAATTTCGTCTCTTATTATTATACGCGTACCCGCCGATTTTATAGCATGTGCGTACAGACCATACAGACGCACAATCCACTACAGTCTACAACAGCCATAATGCTATAATTATCTAGTTTTGTTTTCTCTCGAACGTACTTCGGGATGTAAGATTCCGCACCAAAATTTCGTGCGAGGAAGAAGCTTGTGTTGTTCACAGCGCTCAATAAGTCTTCAATAGAACGCTTCGGTACACCGTCTATTCGCTTCTTTAGATCAGCTTCAATATCTTTAAGATATTGTCGATCGTCTTTCTCTAAAGCAGCCTTTACGGTTTCGTAAATACTAACAGACATGGCTAGTATTAATAGTTCAGAGGTCAAGTAGCGATCAGAAAGGGCCAGAACCGTCATAGACCATTCCGTGCATATAAAATCCAGCCAATGGGAATTCAGATTTTTTTTGAATTAGCCAATCGGATAGCCTGTCTTCGAGCCCCTGATCGCTCTAGCGATCAGAACTCCCCACAGATCGCGCAAAAATCGAGATAGCCAATCAGATGGCTGGAATCTGACTCAGAGCGTGCAAAACTCATGCGTAAGACCGCTTTTCTGCGCGTTCATGTTCGAAGGCCTTGCTACTGGATGATATTTCTGAACTGGACTGTTAAACTTTCAATACAATACACTGCGCGAAGTTTGATAACTGGACTGCTATTTTAATTTAACAATTTTCTGGCCAATTTGACCTTAGTCGCGTGATCGCTCTGATCACCCCTAGATCCGCCCCTGGCTCGTAATGCAGGAGAAAAACGTGTTGATAAGTATTTACTGGATGGTTATCATGAAGAAACCAACACAGTCTATGAGATCAATGGCTGTTTTTGGCACGGTAAGTTCTCATTCCTTAACTCTTTCTAAACGGCAGCGTCGAATATCATCCGCCAACGCATGATGATTTTGAGCGCTTGTATCTTTGGCGCCCCTCACCCAAAACGGACGAAAATACCACCAATCGATCACCAATCGATTCAGCAAACACACCTGTTCTTGACTAAATCCAAACAAATCGCTAAATACATTGTTTTACAGATCTCCGTGAGTTTTAACACCTTTGTAATCTGATATTTATTATTATCGTAAACTAATTATATATTCAGTACCTTTGGTCGATTATAACTTCTGTTTTAATACTGACCAACTTTCAAAGAAACACAATAAAAATTGACAAAGTTACGGCGAA
Organism: Trachythela sp. YZ-2020; assembly: GCA_016169945.1. Classification (NCBI taxonomy): domain Eukaryota; kingdom Metazoa; phylum Cnidaria; class Anthozoa; order Malacalcyonacea; family Clavulariidae; genus Trachythela; species Trachythela sp. YZ-2020. Next base: position 770,413 of record JADLSH010000373.1, read on the forward strand.
ATTTGAAATGTAGCGTACGGGTCAAACCGGAATTTCAGACAAAAACAACCGGAAAAGGCCCAAACACAAACAAAGACTGTTGCTATGGTTTTTTAAGTGGCCGGAATGAATTCCCCAGGGTACAATACCCTATATAAGATCTTTTTGTCGGGACTGAAGCGCGTGGGCAAACCATATATAGTCAAACTACGACAAGCGCGTGCATGTTGGAAAATTCCCGATAAATAAAAAAAATTCAAAATAAATATTTCTAAAAGCCCTATCGAAGGCACGTTTTACAGCATAAAGAAACAGATAAAAAGCTAAATTTCGACCATTAGAAGTCTTTCAAGATATTAAAGATATTAAAAGATATTAAAGATTGTTTGATAATTTCATTGCCAGGGGGTAAATATTTTGCAAAGGAGATCGTACTCAAAGTGCTCTTGCGACAACTTGCGACAACATAATTAAAATGCGACCGACCAGAAAGAGTATAGACGTCCCAGATAGAAGCAAAACAAATATTAATGTTTATTTTTTATAGGATGTATGAAATGCTATGCTCGCGACACGGTGAATACCGTGAATGGTAAAACCATGCAAGAACTCCGACAAAGCACTGTGGAAAAGACCCTGTACCTCGAAGATCATGGCTATCATGTTGTTGAGATCTGGGAATGCGATATAAAGCGAGAACTGGAACAAGATGAAGACATGAAACGGTACTTTGATACTTACGACCTGGTCGATCCTTTGGAGCCTCGGGATGCTTTCTTTGGTGGACGAACCAACGCGGCCAAGCTGTTCCACAAATGTGAAGAGGATGAGAAAATAAGGTACGTTGTTATATTCTTACGACAGAGTAAATCGGTTGATGACGTCAGAGTCTAATTATGACGTCATTTTCTTACAGATACCTAGATTACAGCTCGCTCTATCCCTGGTGCAATAAGATGACGCGAGCGGTTGTCGGACATGCACGCATTATCACCGAGAACTTTGATGATATCTCCACCTATTTTGGCTTGATCAAGTGTACGGTGCTTCCACCTCGAGGTCTGTTTCATCCTGTCCTTCCCTATCGCACTCAGGGCAAGTTGATGTTCCCTCTTTGCAAAACCTGTGCAGATACGTGTAACCAAAATACCTGTACCCATTCCGATAACGAAAGAGCCATTCAGGGAACCTGGTGCCACGTAGAGTTGGAGAAAGCCCTAGAGAAAGGTTATCAAATCCTACAACTCCACGAAGTGTGGCATTTTCCCGAAACCTCTGACGAGCTGTTTAAAGATTATGTGAACACCTTCCTCAAAATCAAACAAGAATCAAGTGGGTACCCGAAGGACTGCGTCACCGAGGAACAAAAACAGCGTTATGTGGACGAGTACCTAGAGGTTGAGGGGATACAGTTGGATCGAAGCAAAATTGAACACAATCCTGGATTGCGTGCACTGGCTAAGTTGATGCTGAACTCATTTTGGGGTATGTATTCTAAACCCATAGTGGCCCCCGTAACAATTTTCTAGGTACGATATGATCAGATACTTACGGCTCATTTTCCCCCTAGGTAAATTTGTACAACGCCCTAATATGACCAAAACAGAGCTGATCAGTGATGTGCAAACGTTTCTCGACTACCTAACTTCCGATGAAATCAATGTTCTCGATGCGAATTTCGTAAGTGACGAAGTGGTCGAGATCCATTATGAAAACAACGAGAACTTCATTGCGCCAAACTCCAAGACCAACGTGGTCATCGCCGCTTTCACCACCGCCTATGCACGTCTCAAGCTTTACGGTGTATTGGATCAACTGCAAGAAAGAGTGTTATACTACGACACGGATTCGGTGATCTTCGTTAGCAAATCCGGGGATCCAGAGCCGCCGATAGGTCCTTATCTGGACGAATTAACGGATGAATTGAAAGGGGATCACATCACTACATTCATTTCAGGAGGTCCTAAGAATTATTGTTATCGCACCAACACGAACAAAGTGGAAACGAAAATACGCGGGATCACCTTGGATTGTACTGCAAGACAAACGGTGAACTTTGACGTTATACGTGAACTGGTGTATCGTCACGCAGTATGTAACGAGACCCGTCAAGTATCCGTTGATATCCCGTACAAGATAACAAGAAATACGAAAACAAAAAACATTGAGACAAAGCGGATGAAAAAGGACTATCGCATTGTATATAACAAACGTGTAATTGTGGATGATTACAAAACATTACCTTATGGATTTTAAATACAAAGAACATTTATATATGTTTAAAATATAGTTAAAAGTTTTCTATGCTTAATTGTTGTTAAAAGTTTGAAATAAATGTTACAGGATCGTTTGATCTGAAAGTTAATTTCCAATGTTTAGTTTGTGATAATGATCCAAATTCACCCCCGTTTCTTCTTCTAGCGTTGCGATTTGTTTTTCGTTTTTTCTAGCCAAGTCCCACATCACCATTTCCTTAGCGTTCATACGATAGGTAAAGTTCGGTCCCTGGGGGGCTCGAGGTACCGATACACCTGTTAATGTTTCCAATATGATTTGCGTCAACATAATTGAGTGCAACGTTGTATTATCGACAAGCGTTGCTGGTATTATATTATTCTCTATCAAAAGTCGCATCAAATCCAGAGTTGCCAAATTTCCCTCTTGCGTTATAATTTTATCCGAAAGCCAATACGTTACAATGTTTCTCCAAACCATGTTGCTTCTTTAAAATGTTTGTTTGATCTGATGAAAATCAGGAACGATACCGGGTTTTTATAGATTTTTCAAATTGTTACATTTTCTGTTTATGGAGTGACTTTCATTTCGTCAAGAAACTTTCCCATGATATCGTAATCTTCAGAAATATATCCATGCTTGACACATGCATACCAAACCTTTTCAATAAACTCTTCATTAGTATATACATATCTATCTTCGTCGTCATTATAAACGGGAACCTCTTTCTCAAACTCTTCATCTGTCAAATCGTTTAAGATTTTATTTTCAAAACTAGAAGCACACATATTGACACGAAGCACAAGTTGATTCTTAGCCATGAACAGTATGCCGATAGTCATGTTGTGTGCTATGACGCTGTCGAGCGATTATGATCAAAATCAGACTTGACGCAGTGTTTTTATAGGGAATGCTTCCACTTGATTTTAGATGTTTATAACCTTACAGAGAAATAAATAACAGGAGAAAGTAATTATTGTTTCTGATTTTATTTTAATTACACAGCTTTACAATGTTCATTTAGTGTTTTAGTATAAGAAGTTCTTTTTTCGATTCTTTTACATGTCTTTCTTGCTTTTTTAATCACCACTTTGGATCGTTTGAACATCGTAGAATAGTTGTCTGTTCGTTTACGTAAGGAGTCCACCATTCTGTGTGATGTGGTTTTATTCTGACGCGTAACATTTTTTATGCTTCTCCTATGGCCCAAAATGACTCTTTTTCGATTGTTTCTCTTAACTGGTCCATTGCGTAACGAGCCAAAAACGTTTCTCTTTGACGAGCTCTTACGGGAACTGTGTTTACTCTTCCCAGACATATTGCAAACTGAAGACACATTTTAAAACCGTGTTACTTTATACAATCATGATTGTTACACTTCCTGTTCAGTTACAATAACTTAAAGGTCTCTTGTTTTAGCACCCGTCTCTGATCTGCACAAAAGACAGTTCTCCAATCATTACACGTATACTTGAGCATTTAATATCAGGTTTAATATCATTCAGGTTTAACTCTAGGTTTAATATCATTCAAACTTTTGGTAAAAGTCTCCATGACATTTGCTTCTGAAATCTTTTCCAAAGCATGGTCAAAGTATAAACACAACTGCTCATCCTTTTCCATCATGAGGCACTGATGTTGTGTTTGAGACGGATGATCAATGATGCAACCATTGCAGTTTTCAACAACAAGGCGAGATATAATTGACGCGATTTCTTCAGCGTAACCTTTCAACAGTTTCTTTTCAATACGTTTCTGACGATGATGAAGAACTAATTCTTTATTGTCAATGTCGAAATGTTTAGACGAACGATACATGATTAGGTCTTTACTTGGCGACTATCAGAGAATGTTTGACAGTTTTTCGTAAGTTGAAAAGGTTTTATACCACCCGTACAAGTCTGGTATCTTCAGAGTATAGTAGAAGCCACAGTGTAAACATGGGTTACTCTGCTAGCAAAAATCCAAAGATTAATAAAAATCATAACAGAAAATGTTTAGAGTCGGTACATTACCAGAAATATGGGACATTTTGCGGCCGCGTTCAGTCAGCGGAAAGTCGCTTGATAATAGAATTTAGTAAATTTTTGCTAAATTTTTGAGCAAACACAATGGCGACTACTAGAACTTCAAAGAAAGGCTCTGTCCCGTACAGTGTTCTCAACAATTTGAGTTCTGTGGATATTCTGATGGACGAAAGAAAGGCAAAGAAAAGGCGCCGGGTAGTTGGCGTTTATGAAGCCGAACGTTTGATCGCGCGAAGAACGGATAAAAAGGTGCGTTAAAGACATTTCTTAATATCATACAATGACACACTCAGACAAACTATCGATTAAAAACTTGTTATTACAATACCAGCGCCCTAACAGTTGCTTTTTATATAATATATGTTGAAGTTTCAACCTCGAACATTTCATTTGTTTCAGGAATCTAAATACTTGGTGAAGTGGAAGGGGTTTAGCTCTTTCCAAAATACTTGGGAGCCAGAAGAGCACATTTCTCCAGCTTCTTTCAGGTAAGATCTCCCATAAATTCTCTTTAATATGAAAGTCGCTTTCTGAATATCGTGTAGAATATGAATGATTACATATTTCTGTTTAAATTCTCAAGAAATAATAAAAACGGGAAATCTTGTTAATATAAGACCAAATTTAGTCAAAATTTCCATTTATTTATATGAAGCAAATTGATGTTAAACCTGTGAAACAAGACATGTTTTGTGATGCATATTCTCTACCCTAGGTACTTTAACAATCCTCATCCCCCATCTGATGTGGTTGAGGCCTGTGTCGACAGGCTAAGATCTGAGGTGATTCTTGCCTAGAAACACAAATGGCCAGTACAGAAGCTGACTATTGAGTTCAGGCATGATGTATATGGCTCCTTATTTAATGGAAAAGGGAGGTCAGCTGGGCAACGAGTTAGGACATTATTTGAGGAGAAGGACTTCTCAAAATGTAAATTGCCAGCCAACTGGAATTGCGTCCATGACCTACATGGAGATGGAGCCAAGGTTAGGTTTCCAGTGAAGATGAGAGCATTCCTAGGTCGCACACCTAGGAATTTTCAAAAAGTAGGGGAAAAGATCTTGGAAACGCCTTGGTCTCACATGGAAAAAAATTCTTTAACTTTTATTAAAATTGCATCTTCTTGCTCTTAATATCTATCCATTTAAACTGTATCAATTAAAAAAGCAGGGATCCCACTTTTAAGCTATACCACTTGTGTACTGAGAAGTGTAATGTATATGCATAATTAAACTAGCTTATTTACAAGATAAATAATTTTGGTCATCTTGCTCGATAGAACTAAATGTTCAAGGTTTTGCATGGATGGATATTTTGAGTGAAAAAGTACAATTTTAAGGCCTAACCAGGAGCAATTTCAGGAAAGCAACTATAGGCCCTCCACCAGGAATTGAATCTGCGGCCCTGCAATTCCTGCCAGAGGACCTATAGTTGCTTTTCTGCAACTGTTCCAGGTTAGGTTTTAAAATTGTATATAGTGTATTATTGACATTTTATTGGATAATTATTTCAGTTATGTACATAAAATCTCCCTTGATATACAAAAATGTTGAAAATTGTTTATAAATAATATATACATATTTTTATACTAGTACTTTGATTTATAATTTCTTATTCTCATTTTATTTGTCACTAAGCAAAGGTGGCACAAGTGGTAAAGTTGCAGCTTCATATTGCTTAACCTTAATGTGTTTAAATATGCTGAAAGTACGACCAGGATTGAACATATTAAAATCTGAAACATTCTATGGTTGTAGCCGAGTGCATGACATGGGCCGCATTGGGTTTACTGCATAATTATATCATAGATATAGTAATGTGGCTTGATCATCATACTCTGTTAAGCATTAATATTCAGGAAGCTGCCCTTAATTCGCAAATCCTCCCGTAAATAATAGACAAGGGAACATTTGGGCACATTGAGACTTATAATGGATTAATAAGACACAGAAAGTTCCCCCCTTGATGAATCAAATTGCCTGGCATCGGACAGAGTAAAATATTTAAGTAGGGTGCATGGCACCTTAATGGTGCCATATTTGAAGAGAAGTAAACTGTTCCGGGAGGGTGGGCTCACTGGGTTGGTGGAAATAGGGGGTGGGTCACCCGAAAAAAAAAATGGGCGAAAAAGGGTAGGTCGTGCGAACATTTTTGTGAAGGAGAGGTGGGTCATGCAAAAAAATTGACTTTGCTTTTTACCGAGTGAAAAATCACAACATGTACAGCTTTATATGAAATTTAAAATAGCTTTTATACATTGCAAGTTTTTAATAATTTCTATGTTTATAACCAACCTATTTTAATATATACAAACCAGGCCCGTAGCTGGCCCTCTTTTTTTTGGGGGGGGCACGTTTCGATATCTGCCGCGTTCGTCAAAATATTTTACCTCTTCCGACAGAAATTATTTCTTTTCTTGTCGACAGAGGGGGGGGGAGGGGGCGGGGGGCACACATATTTTTCAATTTCTTTTATGGAGGGCCGGGGGGGGGATCACTAGGAAAAAATTCATTCTTTGAGGGTGGGTCACTGGAAATAATTGAGTTGGAGGGGGTGGGCCATGCTACGGTCCCTCATATATCTCTCCTTGAACCTTTCAAGAAGTTTCAAGGAGAGATATAAGTTCACTTTTCTTCAATTTTGAAAGTCCTCTTTGATTGATGCCCTTGGTCTTGATCGCTTCTCGTAACTGAACAACTGTGAAGCTGTTGAAATCAACTGAACCAGTTGCAACATCAGCTTGGTCATCTTCCTGAATAATGGGAGCTTCTACAAGAGGCCTACTCTTTTTCCTTTTTTGACTGATCTCAACATCCCAGTACTCGCAGTTTCTTTTAGTGTAGCTGGCCTTATTCCTCTCATGCTTCTTAAGCTCCCACTGCCTACTCTCCAGAAAAGGATGTCTTTTGCCGCGTCCCATTTATTCGATTTTTGAAACAAAATGCTCTTCGCATCGTCATTGTTTTTCTCGACTCCTTGACCAGTGAACTTTTTGAAGCAACCATGCATTTGCATAAAAAATGGAACATGGTAACACATAATGTGCATGTATGGAGTAACATTTGCTTTCTTGTACCCAGTTCGAACATCTCTTATAGAACAGAATAACTCCAGCCACTGTTTTGCTTTTTCAAATACGGTGTTACATATGTCACTGGTCAAATTAATATCAGATATTAAATCATAGTATTCCTTGAAATCACACCATATTTTTATTACAGTGGCAGCAGTATCAGAGTGTAGATAATTGTGCAACTTGGAAGGCAGTTTGTTTAAAAGCAGCTTTTTCTGTGCACCAACAAGGCTTGTATACTCTAAAACTTTGCTACTTGAGCCATCTGCATTTTTCTTGTACCAGACAGAAAATGTTACACCAAGTTCATTTACATCTGTAACAAACTTGTTTAATAGTATTCCTTTAGGCTGTCCATTTGGCTTGTTAAAGTCTTCAATTGCATCCTTTTCCAAAATTTCATCTATAACATTTTGGAGCATTCTGTCCGTTACTCTCAGTAGGAGGTGTAGCTCGTCAGCGACAACATGGTCCAAATCTATATTGATCAGGGGGGGATTAATGCAGCCACAGTTGGAGCTCTTGCTTTGACATTTCTGCTTAATCTTGTCCAGGGTCCTTTTAAGGTCCCCAGTATTGTAAAATAACAAATCTTTGTTTGTGTCCCATCTGAATTGCTTGTGGATTTCACACCACAAACATGCATAGTCTGCATTTGCTGAATTCAATCCCATGATCATCAACAAGAATTTGTAATCCCCACCCAAAAAAAATTCCAACTTGACTTCCTTCTCGTCAACGAGTATGCTACCTTTCTCAATGAGAGCATTGACCTCCTTGAAAAAGTCTGGAAGAGCTGTCTTAAGAGTTGCATAGTCCTCTTTTCCATTAATAATGGCAACAGTTCTGTTACTCTTAGATGACATAACATTATCTTGTTGTAGAAGGGCAAATGAAAACATCATAAAATTGGTGGACCGGCTCATACGCGCACCATCACCACTTAACTTTACTTGCACAACACCATCGCTCAAACCTGGTTGCTGAGCCAATAGCTCTTGCACATGGTCTCTCAGTGTGGAGGTAAAATTAAGCCTTGCACCAGGATACCCCCGAGTCCTTTCAATGTGGTATGTTTTGTTCATTTTTCCTCTCAATTGTTTCACCAGATATGACTTTGGTATATCTTCTGACAATATGGTAAGTTCGTGATAAACCGCATCTCCCACACAAAATTTGTCCAAAAGAAAGAGAACTTGTTCAAGTCTTTCTTTATCATTTTCACTTAAATTAGAGGGGGTACCATGGTCTGCAGTGTAATTAATGGAGTAGTTACTACCCTCTCCATCTTTCAATTTAATTTGGCTAATTTCAAGGCCAAAGCTCTTAAGAAACCATAAAGCACATTGTGCTTTATTTTTTAAAAGTTGGAGTTTCCTCCCCGACTGCTTGGCACCAAGTTCGTCGATCTTCCTACCCTGACATTTTAAGGAGTCTCTCTTTTCTAAAGTTTCAATATAGTCTAGCAACTCGTTGTTTACTTCTTTCAGGTCAGATATTTCCCGTTCCATATTATTTTTCTCCTCAATCATTTCTTTCAATAACTTGTTTCTCTCTGCTTCTAAATCACTGCATTTCATCTTGTACTCTTCAAGGTCTTCATTGCTTTTTCTCACATCAGCTTTGACACGGTCAATGGACTCTATCTCTCCCCTTTTGATACTGACTTTATACACCTTGTCATTTAAGAGTGCTCGCTTTCTTCCTTTTGTATGTCCAAAAGCATGTTTTACGGTTGCTGATTGCTTGCGAAGTAATTCCTCTATACGTACGCTTATTACGACAAACCAAGCATCGGTCACGGTTGAATTCAGTAAATCAACATAATTTACATTTTGGCCGGATGAACTATCATGAATGTTAAACCACAAATTCAGTAAGGGCCATGGAATCTCCACACAAAGCACAATCTGGTTTGATAAATCCACTTGTCTCCTAACATAACTAAGAGGGGCTTCGGAACTTAATTTTAATTGCCAGTCTAACTTTGTCTTCTTGTATTCTTCGAGGATGTCCGACATTTTGATTAAGCCGCGAAAGAAAATTTGAAAAAACCGCGAAATAAACACGGGAACGGAGGTCCACAAACACGGAAATAGACTGGGAACGAACCCTTGCTTGTAAACAAAAACATGGCGGCTGAAAAGAGCAAAAAAAACTGCACTATGGCTTGTCTATTTCGCTCAAAGACAAATTTCAAGACACCATATTGACAACTGTTAGAACAACAAAAAGGCACGTTTTCAAACGATTTTGGAACCAGTTTGCCGTGGAATAACCCTCGCTTATTTTAGCTAAATTAACAGTTCAAACATCGCCCAATTCATATCGAGCTCCGCACTTTACATCGCTCGAGAGGATGTTGGACTATTCGACGAAGTTTTATCTCATGTGCGACCAAAATTACTATAGATTCTATTGTATAATGCATCGAATTGGCAGTGAAATTGCATCAATCTCGGGAACCTTATTCACGTCGCTGCTAACATCGAGCTACGCAACCATGAATTATTTGACCAAAGTAGGTGAAATTTTGATATTTTTGTCATCTCCAATACATTTTATAGTAAAATTTGGTCGCCATATTGGCGTAATGTGCGCATGCTCGTCGCCATCTTGTCCCATATTTCTGGTAATGATAAGTGTTGGTCGCAATGATCTCAATCTCGAAGGACATTTGCAGATGGGATATAACAGTAAAACTATCAAAAACTACAAACCTGTTGAAAACGAAGCATCAGTGGCAATTGAGACTAATGAACCTATTCAAAACGTCGAAGAATAAAATATTTCTCTCATTCTATGCTCGGACATGGACGAGTACCTGTCTAGTGTCTATTACGATCCAAAACGTTCAGGAGGATATGGTGGAGTGGATCGTTTGTACAATGACGTGAAAAAGGAGGGGAAATTTGATATTAGCCGTAAGAAAATTAAAGAATGGTTGATGAAACAGGATGCATACACTTTACATAAACCTATTCGTCTCAATTTTAAAAGAAACCGTGTGATCGTGGGTGACATCGACCAGCAATGGCAGATGGATTTAGCGGACACGCAGTCCATGCAAAAGTTTAACGATGGATATCGATATCTGCTCGTTTGCATTGATGTGTTTTCAAAATATGCTTGGGTAGTTCCTTTGAAAAATAAAACAGGTCCTTCTCTGGTTGAAGCTTTCAAAATCATTTTGTCTTCTGGACGCAAGCCTGAAAAGATCATGACTGATCAAGGAACAGAGTTTTTAAACAAACATTTTCGAGCGTTGATGAAAGAAGAAGACATAGAACTGTATAACACGTACAACGAAACGAAAGCCTCTATCGTGGAACGTTTGATTCGTACTCTGAAGACGAAGATGTGGCGATACTTTACAGCGAAGAAAACAATGAGATACATTGACATGTTGCCTGATTTAGTGTATTCTTACAATCATAGTGTTCATCGCAGTATTAAAACAAGACCAGCAGATGTTACTGTTGAAAACGAAAAGAAAGTGTGGCACACTTTGTATGATGATCATAATGCTGTGAAAAATGTAAAGTATAAGTTTAAGATTGGTGATCAAGTTAGAATTAGTAAAATCAAACGTAAATTTGAAAAAGGTTACTTGCCAAATTTCTCAAAAGAAATCTTTACCATAAGCAAACAAGTGCCTCGTGATCCTCCCGTGTATAAGTTGAAAGATTATGATGACGAAGAACTGAAAGGAACGTTTTACGAGAAAGAGTTGCAAAAGGTTATCAAGCAGGATGACGTCTACGAAGTTGAGAAAGTTTTGAAGAAACGTGGTAGAGGCAAAAATGTACAATATCTTGTAAAATGGTTAGGGTACCCGAACAAGTTTAATTCGTGGGTACCTGCTTCTCAAATAAATAAGATTTAAACCAGCGTCTGTGTTGTGTGTCTTTTATTCATACTTTACTAGTGGCAATGAGTGGAACACATTTTTATCTTACGCTTCCTAGCAATGCATCCCTGGGTGTCTTTCCCGATAACAAAACGACTAGTTATCGTGTAAAATTACCACAAACCATTGATTTGAATGGCGATTGGGAAGTTGGTTTGTATTCCATCTCTTACCCTAACTCATGGTATACTTTAGCAAGGGGAATCGACAGTCATATCTATTGCGCGGACAGAAGCGGATATTTTTTGGTGACAATTATTGATTACGGTTACTACGAAACCATGCAAGATCTTATCAAAGCCATCAAAAGGGAGATAAAGGGGGTATGGCGAACGCGAAAATGTATACATTTTTAGAGAAAAATCTTGTTCCTAGGCCACTGCTTGTATGCATGCATAAGTTAACACACGGAATAACGTTTGGAATAATTTATTTTTAAAAGTATTATAACAATTTTACACAAATATTAAACAGTTCTTAAACATATTGTCCAGCTTCTACAGTGTTCTCCAGTTTCGATCGTTTGACCTTGTAAACTGTTCCATCCTCCGCTAGCAGGAGTTTACGTTTTAGTCCCTTGTGTTGCACTGGCTTAACATCCACCACTTTGACCACACTTCGTTTCTTCTTCGCAGGCAACAACGGCACTTCCTCGTAGTCCAGTACACCAGCCCAATCTCCGCGTTGCACTATCTTACATACAGCAAACTTCTTCCTGGTCTGCGATAACTTTGTTTTGGATATTGTTATTTTACACATCTGCGTTAACTGCTCTTTCTTTTCTTCTAAATACTCTCCAGCCTGGTAGGTTGTGTGATCATCCAGTTGATGTACTTTTCTCCAAATTGGGTTTTTGCCTCTCGCATGGCCATGACGTTGTAGGATCCCAGAGGCAGATCTTTAAGATGGATAATTTTGTTGCCGTAGAAAGCGCTGCTATAATTTTCCAAGAGCTGCAATTTCTTCCTTTTCTCCGCTATGGCATCTTCGAAAGGCTTTCGGTTCTCCTGGATTACTTTTGCGGCTTCGCCAGCCATATCTTTCTATTGCTCATTTCGCTCTTTTCCCTCGGGGGTGTTGCACTGTTTAACTGGTAATTTAACGTCCAGAAGGTCTGCTCGGCATAGTTCCATGTCAATCTTACATGTTTTGCTTCCTTTTACGTGCGCGAGAAGAGGTGTACAGTTTTCGTGGGCAACAAACCCTGCTTTCTCCAATAGTTATACATTATCTTCTTTGCTTCCTTCGTTCCAGCTGTAGATGCCACCTTTGGACACTAGCCTTGTCGTAAAGTCTGCATTTCCATCTTTACGGTTTTTAAAATATCGTGTTCCGGAAATGTCTACGTATACATCTTTGGTCTTAGTCTTGCCTTTCTTACTTATAGCTTTACTTCGATCGCACACTTCGATGACATCCAGAGGTAGGCTAGCACCGAGGGTTAGGTTGGAAAGGCACCACTGTTCTTTCTCTGACCAATGCTCCACAAACTGCCCGCTTCTGTTCTTTGTCATCTCGTTGTACGCATAGACGACAAAACCAACATCGCCTGTTCTATTTATGACAACCAAACTGTGCAACATGGAGTCACAGTAAGCTTTCCAAGTGTCCGAGAACGTTGTAGAATAAACTAGTGTAGGAGGTCACATACTCTGTAATGCGTAGAAGGGTATTCTCCATAATGTTGTCACTGGGAACATTATCCTTGCAATAAAACGTGACTTCTGCCCGAGTCAAACCACGATCTTTAGCCAAATCGCGAGCGTTCGCCAGTCGTGTATCTTTTTGGCAAACCCAGTCCTTCCAGTGTTGACCGACAGTTTCTCGAACACTTTTGCTTTCCAGCATTTGTGCCATTTTGTTGTAAATTTTACACCGGGTCGTCACACCTCGCACAGTTTCCACATACGTAAGACAGTTGTTACCAACCTGGTCGGTATTGTCCAGAATTGTTCGGTCCGCATCTTTCGCACTTCCTTGGACACGAAATCCTTTCTTCGTTGTCAGATGCTGGATGACTTCGTCCTTGTCAAAACTGCCTGCGTAATCCATGGTGACGTCAATATCTTTTAAGGAGATATTTCTTATCTTGTACTCGTCGGTTCTTAAAAAGTTGAGAACATCGGTGTATTCCTTGTCTGCACAGGCAATTTTAAATTCTTGTACATAATAGACAGTTTTTTTAGTCTCTCTGGATTTAAGGCGACCGTATACTTTATCCAAATCGGCCCCTTTTAACTCTTCCTTCAGGGGTGACAAGGCGATCGCTTTGACTTTGCATTTTTGCAGGCCATAGCGGTCGAGCATATCTAGAATATGTTTGTTAACATGGCCGACTTCCGTGTAGGTCTTCTTTGCCGTCACGAAGTAATCGGGAACGTAGACATAGAACAAAAAGTTGTCCACAAACTTGTCACTGCATGGCGAGAAGCCAATACCACCTTGCTTGCCATAAGTGTTAAAATTAACACAACCAGTTCTGTTAAGGGAGTTTTCTTTAGCAATCTTCTCCAAGACCACAGTACTCTTGTTGGATCGACCAAGAATAGCACGACGAGAAAAAAGACCAAGAGCTTGCATATTGCCAAGATGACTTGTAGATTTCAAGAGAGATGTTCACAGCACCAAGTTGTGACACAGAATGAGGAAAAAACTGCGAAGGGCGCTTTATATAACGCATTTTTTTTCGTGACGTCACAATAGTGGAGCGAAACAAGCCTAGGCATGCCTATGTTAGGACGTCTAGTCAGCAAACGGGCCATCGGGCCACATAGTGCCTAATAGGGCCAAAACGGGCGTAAACGGGCCAAATAAAATGTCTTACACAAGTGAAAAATGAGTCAATTATTAGTAGGAACTCGTTGAGCAAACATGGGTCGTACACGTAGGAATTGTCCTGTTTTTGGTTGCGGTAGTACAAGTCTTGTTAGACTAGCTAATCATCTCGATCAAGTACATGGTATGGATACGGAAGAACGCAAGAAGTGGCTAAAGTGGAGTAAGATAGGAATATGTGTACCACGACAGAATGAAGAACCAGAGGAATTCAATATGGAGGAAAGTGTCGAAAAATTATTAAAGCGACAAGAAGAGATGGAAAGAAAATTTAATGTTTACTTACGAGCCGCCAAATTAAAGCATGGACAGACCAGTAAACATTCTAACTCTGGGAAGGACAAAAATAAATGGTTAATATTTTAATTAATGTACTGGACTACGAGGGAGTGCCGTTGTTGCCTGCGAAGAAGAAACGAAGTGTGGTCAAAGTGGTGGATGTTAAGCCAGTGCAACACAAGGGACTAAAACGTAAACTCCTGCTAGCGGAGGATGGAACAGTTTACAAGGTCAAACGATCGAAACTGGAGAACACTGTAGAAGCTGGACAATATGTTTAAGAACTGTTTAATATTTGTGTAAAATTGTTATAATACTTTAAAAAATAAATTATTCCAAACGTTATTCCGTGTGTTAACTTATGCATGCATACAAGCAGTGGCCTAGGAACAAGATTTTTCTCTAAAAATGTATACATTTTCGCGTTCGCCATACCCCCTTTATCTCCCTTTTGAATATCACAATGGCGATATTTTCGATAGTGATGATGATAACGAGGAAGAATATAACAGCGAAGAAAAAGAGAGCAGCAGCGAAGAAAATGAGAACAGCGAGGAAAATGATAGCAAAGAGGAAAGCGAAGACGGGGATCACCAAACCAACGAAGATGGAGAAGACTATGACCCCTGGCAAACGTTGATACATGAAGCAAAACTGCAACTTTTGGAAGAAGTGCTGAAAACGATTGCCTCTTAGCTTCAACCTCACTAAAACCTTCATTTTCAATACACGCAACGTTTTCTTGAAATTCATCCAAAAGTTGCAGTTTTGCTTCATGTATCAACGTTTGCCAGGGGTCATAGTCTTCTCCATCTTCGTTGGTTTGGTGATCCCCGTCGTCGCTTTCCTCTTTGCTATCATTTTCCTCGCTGTTCTCATTTTCTTCGCTGCTGCTCTCTTTTTCTTCGCTGTTATATTCTTCCTCGTTATCATCATCACTATCGAAAATATCGCCGTTGTGATATTCAGAAGAGGTAGATGCCCCTTCATCGAAATTATCCATTCTAGCTCTTTTTGCTCTGGGCATAATGTCGTGGTCTTCTTCATCTGCGCAAGATGACTTGACGTTATTCAGATAAACACGTCTTTCTTCACTTGATAACCGGTGAATGTCTGCCAAATGATTGGATAGTTTGCAAAGGTTTTTCTTTCCGCACAGAGGACAGTCTTTACGCGTTCGCGGCATGGAGCGAAATGACTTCTCTTTTCAGGGTACACAGTTTTTAATGATTATGTCGAACAAACACGTCCCTCAAAAAGCCTGTAGACGTGTCCTTACGTCCCGTAAGACTGTTCCATGGCAAGACCTACACATTTTGTCAAACGGGACCCCGGGACGTCGCTACGGGACGCATCTTAACGCGTCCCGAAGTCCCGTAAGACTGTTCCATGGCGATACCTGTAGATTTTGTCGAACGGGACCCCGGGACGTCGCTACGGGACGCATCTTAACGCGTCCCGACGTCCCGTAAGACTGTTCCATGGCGATACCTATACATTCCTTCGAACGGGACCCCGGGACGCCCTAAATATGTCCCGCAAGACGTCCCCATATGTCGCGCAACAAGGTCCCGTAAATGAGTACTTCTACGGGACTTGCTAAATATGTCCCGCAACAAGGTCCCGTAAATGAGTACTTCTACTGGACTTGCTAAATATGTCCCGCAAAAGCCCGCATATCGAAATAAATATTATCCGAGTGGCCCGATTGGCCTTTGAAAAAAAACACCCAAAAAACCGAGGGAACCCCCAGGAAACCCCGAGGGAACCCCGAGAGAACCCCTAGAGAACCCCGAAATGTTTACATCTACCGAACCGGACTCGAACCGGTGCCCCACATCGACCTCACATCCACAGAAGCTCCACAGAAGTTTTACAGAAGCTTCACAGAAGCTTCACAGAAGCTTTACAGAAGCTTTACAGAAGCTTTACAGAAGCTCCACAGGAGCTTTAGATAATTTCCAGACAACTGCTACAAAATCCCATTGCGTACGTACAAGGCGTACGTACACGACCATATTACAAATAAAATGGTTTCTTGTCATTCCTGATCCTGCCTGTTTGGCCTGTTTGGCCTGTTTGGCTTGTTTGGCTTGTTTGGATTGTTTGGCTTGTTTGGCTTGTTTCGCTTGTTTGGCTTGTTTGGCCTGTTTGGCCATCGACCTCACATCGACATCACATCGACCCTACATCGACCTCACATCGACCCTAATAAAAACCACCACTGCGCATGCGTATAATTGTGTATGATTTGTGTAACCGATGCACCACATGCGGTCAGTGCATTTCAGTTGCATATAATCTGACAATGTTAGTAAATTTTAAACGTTATTACTACTGCGCATGCGTATACATGTGTATGATTTGCGTTATCGATGCACCGCATGCGGTAAGAGCATTTTAGTTGCATATAAGCTGAAAATTTTAGTAAATTTCAAATGTTATTCTAAACGGTTCAAAGGGTACGTCACCTCCAGGTTGCGCAACCTCTAGGTTACGCAACGCTTTATGTTACGCAACGCTTTATGTTACGCAACGCTTTACGTTACGCAACGCTTTACGTTACGTCACCTCATTATTATTCTTACTTCCAGGCGTATAGGCGGGATAAACTACTCGTGCAATATGAAATTTAGCCATATAGTATTTATCCAAAGACCAAAAGGCAAATAATATTATAATAAATATATATTAGAACATACTCTGATATTCTGTTGATATCTTCATAAGTACTATGATGACATTTATAATTAAGAGTTATATGTTGTAATAGACTTAACTAAAAATATTACTATTAATCTATAAAGAAAGATATTAAAGAACATTCGAACTGAATACTGCAAACTACCTGCAGTAACAAATAATTTTGCATGAACCAAATTGTAAACCACTTATATGGTGAAAGAATGTGATATGTAAAAATACTTTAACCTAGATATAATCTTGTATATATATATGAGTGAATTCTTGATAAAATATATTAATTTTTTTGTAAAACTCTGAACTCTGAAGTTGTATGTTGTGCTTCGTAATCGAGATAGAGCGATGGCAACAGTACAAAACCCAACAATTCAGATATCTAAATTAAAACTTATGCAGGAAGGAATACAACACATATTATATATATATATATATTACTAAATCTTAAATGTAGAAAAATTCTTACCTGTTCATCAGACCAATCATTTTCAAAGCTGGAAATCTTAATAACTACCGCAGCAGGAGTGTCGCTATGGTAACCAACAAAGCAATCACCAGGCTTGAATAAGCTATAATGTCAGAGAAAAGAGGATTGCATTTTTAGCATGTAAGCTATCATAAAATTATTGTACCTAATCTATATACTGGTACAAAATTGAATTATATATATAATGCACAGACACTATTGCCTCGAGTTAACAAGATGAGCGGATGCTAAGGTAGTAAATGTTTTTTTGAATTTAAGCCATAATAACCGACGTTATATACAAAGCCCATTTAATTATTTGATAGTATATTTTCTCGTGTTCTCTATCACTAGCTATAAAGCTAATGGAAAGCTAGTGCTAGAACTTCGACCTCTATTAAACGTGGAGATAAACTCGTATAGGTACAGTATGAGTCATTCTTAATGCCTTTATTTGATCACACCATTTTGCACAAAATAACCTCCACCTTAATAGTTTTGTATTTATCTTAGCCTTACTCTTAAACCGTGGATAAGTTCTGCTGTCGCAACGTTTCAGAAGTTACGTCTTCCATCATTAGGGCCATCAGACGTGGTGAAATGAAGTGATGTGACCGTTTTATATAGTCTCCTTGGAGGCAGACATCTGCGAAAATGGTTGATCTGTGTGAGATTTTGTCCGTGATCCGTGGTCCATGGGGTTAACAATCTCAACCTTGACTCAACAACCTTGAGTCAACAAACGGATCACGGACAAAACACAACCACGCAGAATTTCACACCGATCAACCATCTTCGCAGACGTTCCCCTCCACGGTGACTATATAAAACAACCACACCACGCCTGGTGATGGAAGAAGTAACTTCCAAAACGTTGCGACAACAAAACTTATCCGGTTTAAAGATAAATACAAAATTATTAATTACACTAAACCGATAAAGAAAGACTCATAAAACCTCCATCTTCTCAAGAGGTAGACATTTTGTGGTGTCGAGTTTTGATCTTCTGAGTACAACCTTCATTGATAGTATGGCCAGTCGATAGCTCAGCGCAGCGACACCAAAAGTAATCTTAGCTTAATTAACTTAATAAACGATAATCATAATCACTAATCATAAGTCTAATAATTTACTTCTTGGTACATTATAGAAAAAAATAACAGTAACTGTATTCTTATATTACAGTAACGAAATTCCTTTTTGTGCTGGTTTAACTATTATAATTTTTTGGCTATTAAGCCCCAAGGATTTAAAGTTTCATACATAGAAATCCCTCGGATGAAAAAGGCTTACAAGGTTCTTTCCCTTGTTTGTCCATAAAATAATATACAAAAGAGTGAACAACGTTGTCTTTTGGTGTTATACTTCGGCTAACGTTAAACATATTACTCGTTATTGAAAAAGTCCTGGAATTTTAAACAAGCTATAACTATGGCATGGTTAATCGTGAAATTATTTATATAATCACAACAACATCTCAAAGGAAATTGTTCGTAGCCTACCTCTCGTCAGATAAATATTCAGGTTTTGCTTCAGAGAAGAGTTTGACCCAGTTATCAAGTTCTTTAACCAACCGAGCTTGACGTTCTGTTAAACCAGTCGACATTACAAGTAAATGCTTTTCCAGTCGATTGATAAGAGGAATTGGAAAACGTTGATAAACGACATCTTTTTCCGCAACTACAATCAATCTATACAAAATAAATGTCATTTTATAACAAGCATTTCATCACCAGGAAAAATTTCATCACCAGGAAGACTTTCTTTAGAGTGCATGTTATTGAAGATAGTATAATTGGCAAGAAACCGTACCTATACATCCTAACTTTTCTCATTAACTTTTGTAAAAAGTGCAAAAGAATTATTTGTCGTTGAGTCTAAATTTAAATCAAAACCCTTCCGTTTTTTGTGCATCAAGGGTTTCGAATTTTCAGAACGTACATATAGGAGCCAGGAATGTATATAGATACTTGCTAGGGGAGCGACGTAGAAATGGCAGTCGCCCCTCCATTATAATTCTTCTATTGAAATAAATTTGAAGGTCAAAATGCTCAGTGTTTTATGGAATAACAGGTATTAACGTCAATACCATTTGACACAAATCATCAAATAGTAAATCATAAAATAAGGATGAAACTCTGCACTGTGAAAGGCAACAACTTATTTCGTTCTAAGAAACTTACTTAAATTTATCTGCCACTCGACACTTCACTCTGTGGTTTCCAAGACCAAGGTCAACATATTTTTGCTTATCAAGATATACATAATACTAAAACAAAATCAAAGTGGAAATTTAATTCACAAAATAGAGGGTATTCAACTCTATCCTGGGCATGAATAACATAGTTAAATTAAATTGTATCATTAACTACTCTCATGCGATCAGATTTTCTTCCTACTAACAGCTAGGAACACAGCTAGGATAACTCCTGTGAGTAACGAAAACAAGATGGCGCTACAAAACCTACCGGATATATGCGAACTATAGGCTATAAAAACAGTTAATTCTGTGACCACGCGAGATGTGGACTCGCAGGTAAATAGTGAAAATATATTAGGCTCTTTTATCTTAAAAATGGAATATTTCGGGGCGTATACTATACCAAACGAAATTTGTTAAAAAAAGTCACGCATTCATAATTCTTGAAATTTTTGGTGTGTAAAATCAAAATCAAATCGACCATAAAATGTTACGTTCAGTAGCTTAATAACCGACAAAATACTCTCTCTCTCTCATCATTAGCCTATTATTTTTAATAACTCTCTCTCCACTTAGTATTCTTTGATGAAATGATTGTGATAGAACAGTGTATACATGAGATTTTAATAACCGAATAATGTTACTGAATGCTGATGATGGAAGGTATTTATCAATCCGGTGAAGTATTAGACAACTATACAAAACATTTGTATATACGGCGGAAAACGCACCTGATTCAATGCATCGTATAAACTTTCATAAAGACTTTCTAAGTTGAGCAAGATCACCATTCTTCCTGTTTCCATGCATACTTTAATTCGATTGATGTTTCGACAAATCTATAATTTGGAAAATACTATTTATTTTCCACACCAATATAAATAGCTTGACGAATAAATCTCAGAATATATATCTAATGGAAATCAATTTTGAGACAAATGCTAGCGGTACTTTTATTTGGACGATTTCAACGGTAAATCATGCATCATTTTCAAGTTGAAATTAAGTAATTTTTTACATAATTACGCAATAATTTGCTAACATGAATGAACGAACCGTTTAATCAAGTGAAAGCAATTATGTAAATTACTTAATTTCAACTTGAAAATGACGCATCATTTAGCATTGAAATATCTTTATCAAATAAGATTTATAACACTAGCATTTTTCCTAAAATTAATACAAATAACGTATAGATTAACATAACATTGCTCTTTAAATAGAAACGAACTTTTTAATGTCGTTTGCACAGGGGATTGCTGCCCAATTTACCCGAGCTAGAGGCCCAATTTACCCGAGCTAGAGGCCCAATTTACCCGAGCTAGAGGCCCATATATGATACAACTGCTTCACAACAAAGCCTAATAGTGAGGGAGGAGAACCAACCGCAACTCTATTTCTTGAGTTGTCAAGCACATCCACTCTGCACGGGGTAGCCACTCAAGCTAAGTATAATACCCTATCCTCGACCTACAGTAGCATACAGGTGCAGGTTTTACTCCCCCAAAGGGAGTATTTAAATTAACAGTGTTGAAATTAACAGTGTGTTTAAGCTCTCTATTAACATTATAAACAACATTGAACATAAATCATTGTTATATATTTGAACCCTTCCTACAGTCTCCCATGCCCAACTTACACAAGGGACGTCCATTGGCATTGCTGGTAAATACTACGGAGGACGTTCTCGGTGGTTCGAAAATAATAAAATAACCTTAAAAATAACAAACTGTATTGTAACTAAAGAACTACATGTTAAATACTTTTCAAGATCTGATGCAAAGGAGTCTTAAAATTTAAAATATTTCGGAAATATATCTAGAAAATTAATTCAAATCGGAAAACAGCAAGCCAATGAATAGAAATTGACAATATACCTGTGTGTATTGCTGATCCTTCGGGAAACTGCTTCCAAAAATGACAACAGGATCGTGACCGGAAAACTGCCCCTGTAACAATCTCAGCGCTGCATAGTTCTCAGTCAGAACAAGTAAATAGCGACTTTCCCTAAAGTGTAGATATTCTTGTTATAAATATATAGAAGTTTTTATAATATAAGTGGTATATAGCGCGCAATTTGATTGGCTAATGCGCGTGCATTATAACGCAATAATGCACTGCCACTGTTTTGGTTTTTCAATTTTTCTCGTTTAACTTCGTAGCAAGAAAAAGTAGACCTAAACCAGATGAAAGAGCCAACCAACAAAATACAATGGGACAAAAACGGCGAAGAAAGATGCGTATATGTTCTGAGTCTAAAACATTTTGTTTGAAAGTTCGCATGCATTCAAAGGCGAAAAAACGCAAAAATCTGGGCTATTTTGACATTCAATTTATGTAAACTCAGTGCAAAACAAATCCACAGTTCTAGATGTAAAAAATATAAATTGGCCAGTTTGCCATGCAACGCCAAAAGACTACACGAATATGACATTTTTATGCATTTCTTGACAAAATATACGACTAACCACAATCCCAAGATATCCGTGTACTCAGAGATCCCAAGGATAGTGCAACGTTCATGAGGCTAAACTGCTCATTATATAGGGAGATGAATACGGTATGGATTTGGAAATATACACATTTAACACGAAAGGTCTGGATGTCAGAGGGAATAGAGCTGTAATTTCTTGTAAGTTTTAAATATTCGAATGACTGAATTATTCGTACTAGCAATGCATTGTTCAATGCATTTTGTAACTACTGTATAAACTTTCTTCCAAAGCGGAAGCATTGCACGAGCTTTGGCACTGCCTGTTAAGGTTCTACGCTGCACGTAGCCTGTTAAAAGACTGTATACTCTCGACTCTTCAGTATATTTTTCAGTACATGAGCGCTTTACTATTTATTATTTTATTAACGCGAGGCTTATTCTGGGCTGATTAGAAAGAGACAGAATTATATTTCAATATGCCGGCCATTATTCCATAAATCAACTGTCTCCTGCGATAGAGCGCAGCGTCTGCTCACAGGCTATACTGCACGAATGCAAATTATATTTTTTTTCCAGAAAAAGTATCTATGCTTTTATAGCGGATTAATTTTCACAAATTTGTCTTTTCTATGTATACTCAGAGTTGAAATAAATGTAATTTATCCTTGATCATGAAGTTGAACTAGTTGGGCGAGCGGACTAATGCGGAACTATAGACATAATAATTATTAAATTACATGTTATTATATAACGTGTCTGACTGTAGATCATGACATAATTTATAGCTACATGATTCAAGTGAAATATCTCTATAAAGAAAATAAATAGAGTTACAAAATACTTTGGAGAATTAATGGTTAGTGCGGTTTAAGCGGATAAATTTTCACATGAAGCGACTGCACTTCAGGGCACTTTTAAAGAATGTATCAATGAAACAAGTTCTATTGTAAACAATTAAGGAAGTGTATTAAATCTTCAAGAATAAAATCCCATTATTTGATAACAATTCCTATCGCATTCGTATGAACAGATGTGTGAGAGTTTCATAAACTGCCAGTTTCCCAATTAATACAACAATCTGCCTTTTTAGTAAACTTTGCACAAACAAGCAACCTTTGTAGCGAAGCAAATCAAATACAGTTTGTAGCTTGATTTGTGTATATGCAAATACACAACATTTTTGAACAGTTTTTTTGTGCCTTTTCATCCCTAATTTTGTTGAGTTGCACGTTTTTAGCTTCTTCGCCCGCCAGAATTCAAGCTTGTAGTTAAATGTTAGAAGAATTTCAATATTAATCCTTTCAACAAAATGGTTTACTGTGCTTAAATCTTCTTATATTATAAGAGAAGTAAAAAAGCCCGTCTTGTGCATTTATGGAGTTATAACGCACTCGGGGATGTTGGAAGAACACTCGAGAAGCGTGCAAAAATACGGCTGCGCCTCGTGTTTTACACGCTTCTCTCGTGTTCTCCCAATATTCCCCTCGTATAACACCATAAATGCGCGCGATCGTTTCCTTTTTCTTCAATATAACCAAAATTCACAAAACTTCTTCATAAAATAATTAGTTACGTGTCCAACGTTTCTTTAACATCCTCAGAGACTAAACTATAAAACTGGGCTGGATCGGATCGAAAATTCTCGCAGGATGCGAGACTATATGTTTCACTGAAAATCTGATTGAATACCTCTAGATCTGATTGAAAATACGACATGAAATATTCATAAGTCTATAGACACACACAATACAGTCAGCAGCTTAACTCACCCTTCATTTTCTGTTCTACCAAGACTTTCTTGGATAAGATTCACTGGAAGGCATTCAGGGGAGGGATACTTTAAAAAAAGAAGATAAAATATTACCGATGTATAATATTGTATATATTATAGGCCTATATTATTTACGTCTTTAACCGATATTTAATTCCCTTGTTATATTTAATTACCTTGATACGTTGTTTAAGTTTTGGAAATTGCCGACAAAATATCTTCACTGGATCAAGATCATCCAGGCCGCTGAAATTCCTTCGGATGGATTGTTCCAGTTCTATATCACTGATTTGATCACCTTGTTCCGCCTGTACAGCAAAACCATACACCATCTTTACCAAACTGTGAACACAAACAGAGATTTTATATACATAAATCTATTGTTTTCGCGTAATTGTTCCAAGAGCATGAGGTAAATAAATTCACACAAACTAATGTATATTGATATTCTGAATATACTTCCAACCTGTAAAAGTCTCGAAGTCCAAAGAATTCATCTTTTTGGGCATCTTTTAGTGTTTGTGACTTGCTTTGTTGTTTGTAAAGTTCAAAATACCCTCTACATAACCTCCAGATAGTTGCTTTAAGTCGACGCTGAATATCTTCATCACCGGAACAAATTCCACTAAAAATGAAAAATGAAAAACGATTAAAATTACCTTATTAAGAAAATTAAACTGATTTAACTTATCCTACAATCGTTTATGTAAATATGAATACAATAGGTATTAAATTTGCGGAGTAGATTGTATTTCATAAATCGGAGTATCGGACGTATGCCCCATCCTTTAGCTTCTCTTTACTTTTAGACTGAAAGCAACGTCCCGGTTAATCCTCATGCATTCGCAACGTCCAGTTAGTCCTCGTGCATTTTTTGACTTGATATTAAATATTAGATTCAATCGCCACAAACCTAGCACTATCATGCAATTCGTCTTCACTTGGTACTCCTCTACTCAACATTATGCCTCGGTTCATTTTAGCGGGATCCAATGCCCAATTTGATAAACCAATAAAACCAACACGGTGATGATCGGATGTCGTTCCTGATTCTTCAGTTGTAGCTGTGCCATCTTCCAGTAAGGGGTGAAGCGTTTTTAAAGGCATCAGGGGAGAATCTTCAGCCAAACCAATTTCGTCCAATACTACCACAGACACAAATTTTTTCAGGTCCTTGTCTTTTTGTAGTTTAGCACACTGTCTGAAGGTAGATACGATGCCTTCAGGCGTAGATAACGGGCTGCACTGGTACGATTGCATGTGGATCTATTAAAATCACACCAATCAATTTTAATTTAAACATTTCAGAAACTGCTTTAAAAGTTGTCATGATCCGCTTTTAAATTTCGAATTTATTTCTTATTGTTTTGCAAAGACGGGAAGCTAATCATCGTGTTTCAGTGCTTATATTTTTGTATCTGCGCATGCAGATATATTGCTATCGTCTTGTTAGTTGTTAACTGTTAGTGTTAGCTTGTAGCCAATCAGCGACTAGCTTATATGAAATAGGCAATCAGCGATTAGCTTACCACCTACAATGACGTAATGTTTCTTGCGAAATTACGCATTATAATCATTTTAATATTTTAAGGTGTTTGTAACTAGTCAATTTACCCAACACTTAGTCATGCCCCAGCTTACTACTCTGCCATCATTGACAGTGTCGCACTCAGACCAAGCTTTTAGGGTGGGGATCACTTATTTTAGAGGTGGACCTGGGGCTACCTCTATATTTTTGTTGGTTCATAGATCAAGTTCCTAAAGAGCACTTAACTATCTGAGCAATTTTTATTCAAATTACCACAAATATACCTTTAGTTATTAGCAAACAACTTGTCAACAAGCTGGGAACAGGCAGTGCAAACACATCCTGATACAAGTTGTACGTTTTTAGCTGTAGTTCGACCATGCAGAATTTTCGAGGATAATTGGTGTTTAAAATTAAACCGTAAAAAATAAAATGTTTCGATTAAAAATTAAACCTTTTTGTGCAAATCCAGGCACCAAGAAAATAGATGCGTATACATAGATTAGTGAGTTCATTAGGCATGCAAATATTTCAATGCACATGAAGAGATAAATATGGAATACACAGATAAAATATATTTGCACTGAAATTTTTGTTATTCCTAACTTATTCATTTGAAGCAAGTTGCGTCAATTATGGTATGAGTGTAAAGCCGTGGGAGTATATGTATTCATATGTGTAGGTTAATGTTCGTGAAATCCTCTGTTTCTAAAGAAATGGTATTGTTGGATGTGGGAGTGGAGATAACTTACTGAAAACACATTGAACAATAATCTTGCTACCTAAAAACGTCTTCTTAAACTTTAACTGAATTGATGTTAATAACTCGCGCACCTGTTTTAAGTTCTTGAACAATTCACTTTGTGAGTTACCAGCTTTCATGTTTGTCGATATAACATCTTTTGCTAAAGACTTGGAACTGCCTGGCTTGCCAACAACAAACAACGGGATGCGTAATTCCGTACAGATTGCCATCATAAAGACATTTTCACTTAGAGCAGTATTTTTGGCGATATTTTGACCCAGTTTTATGTCCTTCAAAAATCCACGTTGACATCTGGAAACAAAAGTTTATGTTAATTACAATAATGACACAATAATTTAGTGTGCATACTTTAATAGAGCATAAATGCGGGCAATATACCTGCATGCATGGTTAGTTTATAGTTTTAAGAAAACAATTATCGACAGAGAAGCACATTATAACAACGCATGAATGCTTAGCGTTTTGGGCTAAGGCCTTTCGTCAGGAAGAGAGTTAACAGGAAGAGAGTTAGCTACCCATAGCCAATGGAATAGCACAAGTGATGTATGGCATGGTGCCGGCGATATATCAACTTCTTTATGAAAATGTCGTAGTATAATTGCATTGATATAGAGGGAAATGTGTTCATTACGAAACTCGAATTTCTTCAATGGCAAATTTTTGAAACCAGTCGTTGAAGTATAAAACGTCTAGCAAAACAGAAAGAATTTTCAGAAATGTAGAAGTTATAGAAGGTCTTAAGGAAAAACTATATTCATGCAGACGTGTACCATTTTAATCATCTGACTTCAATCTGCCTGCCCGTTGGTCGAGAGCCATGATCTATTATAGAGGACAGACGCACGGATGACGCTATTTCAGTGGCGCAATATCTTTTAGCTAATCACAGCTCTCTCAGAGGCATTGCGAATCAATGATGTTCGTTGTTTTGTTTAGATCATGGATCCAGTGGTGTAAAAGAAAGGGGGCTCAGCATATGTGAGATTGTCTATTTGGAACTGTATATTTGGATTGTATATTTGGATTGTATATTTCGATTGTGTATTTGGAATTGTATATTTGAGATTGTATATTTGGAATTGTATATTTCGGATTGTATATTTGACTGTATATTTGGATTGTATATTTGCATGAATTGTACATTTCGGATTGTATATTTGGATTGTATATTTGATTGTAGGTAATAGTGTGATTTCGAGTGCACTAGAATAGCTTATATATACACACGCATATATATGCTGTTAAATCTTAAACCTTCCATACACGTATAGATCTCGCCCAAAAGTGATTGTTTTGAATTTAGAACGTCCAGTTGCCATCACGTACCTATGCAAAAAGACTGTGTGCTCAATCTATTTTGACTGCAGCTCGGTGTCCGCGAAAATGCTGACGTCATATATAGGTCCTTGCTCTCATACGGAGATTTGCTGACATGTAAATGCGTTGAGAAAACGCTCGTGTCCTATATTTTGATATTATTCAGACTCAAAAAGATTGTGTTTTTGAGGTGCGAAATTCCTGCCAAAATATGGAAAATAAGTCAGTTTATAATAAATGTGATTTTTAAGAAATTAGCTGTTTGTCAAGTATGTTTTCAATTGGCAATTATCATGGCCGTAGCTAACCCCTGATCGTTGAGAGGGGGGGGGGCGATAGGGGGGTGCAGATGAAAAATTTCCGAATGGATCTCTAAATTTCCGAATAACATTGTTCGAATGTATTTTTTTGGATGTTCAAAATCATTAGTTTACAAGTGATTACTGAACTCTCAGTTAACATAGCTTACGTATAAATGGTATTTAATGGTATTTCCTGCATTCTGGGTAAATGTTTTATAGCATTCAGAGAGTCATAACCATCGTAAAATACACAATTTAGACTGCACATTTCAGCACTTAAAGTCTATATAAAATATTGGAGCTTATGTGTTTTCGACCTATGTTTCTTTTGGCGACAGTCGTAGGAACGTTCAAGGCCTCAGTGTATGCACGATTTAATTTTGTTGGGAAAATGTGATTTTCATAGTTTCATCTTGACTCTGCTGCCGCTCTATTAAGTTTTTTTTATGTTACATTCTTTTGTCATCTTTGACAAAAATATCAAACTTTGCAACAAAATTAGAATGATCGAATAACCGCGTTGGAAATAATTTTATAAGCTCATCAACGTCACTTTTCTTTGGGCAGTTCTTCAACTAGATATATGGCGGCAGAACGGTTGAAAATGAGTTTTAGTTCAGTTCAAACAGTTTTCAATTTTCAGTTTATATCGCTATAATTCCTTTGGAAAGCACTTTCAGTACTTCCGAATAAATAGATCAATGACAGAGAAGCGGCACCGCCCCCCACACAATACCCCCTTAACTACGGCTCTGTCAATTATAGCCGCACATGTTTTGAAAAAAATCGTAAATAGCCGTAGAAAACTTTACAGAAACACAGTATTTCACTCAGTAAAATATCAGGAAAGATTGCCAGCAAAAATTTTTCATGTCCACAGCAGAATAATACTTTCATAACACCACAAATTTTATGAAAGGTATAGCATATATACCAGCAATCATCGATGGCCCGAAGCTCTTGTTGTAGTCGCGACATAAATATTTACCAAAAACAACAAAGTTTGCAAAAAAACAGCACAGAATTGACAAAAATTTTAAAAACTTCATGTCGGTGAACAACGGTTCTAAGTTCATGTTACGCACACAATAGGGCTAGCGTTAGGTCGGGATTGAGGTCAAGATCAAAGAGAAATATTCGTGACTCGTAACATGGCCTTATAACCCAAACAACACCAGGAAAATTTTGGTATGCGGTAATTTTCATCGACGCGAGGACCTATACGATGTCAGCATCGGTGCAGACACTTTTTGACCTCGAGCACTCAGTCCAGGTATAAGTATAGGTCAGTGGTTGTCATCCAATTAACGGTTACTACTTCATGTAAGGAACACAAAACAGTTTGAACCAATATACCGGCGGATATACGATATGTCACGTAGTTATTCTAGGCGGTGCTTACCCTAACACAACCCCTGACCCTAACCCCAACCCTTACCACAAGCCTAACCCTAACATCCTCTAATTATTTAACTCAAACTATGTGTTCCACATGTTAGTAACCTAAGTAAGGCAATTATACCTCTTAATTTCATCTTGCATCCGTGCACGTGCACGTCCAGGTAAAGGACAGGAATTGTCAAAATATCTGCAAATGTATTTGCAATATTCTCCTCTTGTATTTAATCTTGCATAGTAACACACACCAATGCCCAGGATTACAGAGCGTACAATTTGACTTAAAGGCTAAAAAGTAAAAATACCAAGTAACTCAAGTGCATATGAGACAAAACTATTTATTTTCTCTTAAACAAAGAAACTCTTAAAACGGTATAAAGTAACTTTTTCTATAGATTTCTATTTTCACTGTTCGTTTTTGAGATAATAGAGCAATGCAACCAACTTGACGTCGCGCATGAATAGTAAGGCATTAGTGACTGTGTTATTTCTTTGCATTTATTAAACGAAATCGCATAGAATGATGATAACAAAGATATAAAACCTTCAATGATATCTCATAAATGACGCATTTGGTTGGATTGCTTTTTTAAGGAATATGACCTCAACAACGAAGCATGAAAATAAATCTAAACAAGAAGTTAGTTTGAAGTATTCTTTCGTTTGAGATAATAAAAAAGTTTCCTGCCATATGCTTTTTAATTCTTATCCATAAGGCAATCTATAAATCTATAAACTCATCTCCACATATTACTTTTGTCGCTGAATGTGAACGAAAATGTTTCTAAATCTTTTATTTTAGACACCTTGTATACTTAATTAACACAAATGCTTGAACAAACAAATAACATAAATCTCGTTCTTGTGTAGAAAAAAGAAAGACCTTGAGAACCTTACTTGTTCAACTTGCTCATCGTCATCGTCAGTTTCATCACCTTCGTCTTCACTAGATTCTTCAGAACTGGTATTATCTTCATCTCGGACAATATTTCCATCCCCAATAATCCTGATGATCAATTCCGAGTTGGAATAAAACCATGTGATAACTTTCATCGCTCTTTCGACATCACGTAAGCTGACAAAGCTGCATTCATTCTGAAATAGGAAAGGATTAATTTCCAAAGATCTCGTTCAACAACGTATGAAACTTGATTTTCATACGTAGAAAATCCGGTAAAAATAGGTTAATTAATTTATATAATAACTGCTAAATGTCCATTGTCACATATGGCTAATCAATGAATAAGTTCTGATGCAGAAGAAACATTCTTTACCTTTTGGTCACGCATATATTTCTGTGAAGCTGACAACACTTTGGCGATACAAGATGTTTGTGCATCAGTTCCATGAAAACCTTCTGTGGTTGGTCTGGCAGAAACAAGCTTTTAAAGGAAAAGGAACAAAATTATACAGTATACGATTTTAAATAAATCTATATCACAAATTTGTCTTTTCCTTAGAGTAATAGTTAACCATTTCTTAGATGAATTATTTGATACGGTAAACCTGCGATATACCGTGGACTTAGTTGATATTATGTCTGCATCACATATATACATACGTGAAAGGTTCACACTAATTTGTTGCATGATGGAGATTTTAAACTATACCCTTTCATGCACACAATCTGTTGACCAACCACGACTTCACAATCAGTCGGGAAAAACGCCTGCCTGATGTTATTACTCAATGGATTCTTCTGAGCCCACTATTGTACGTATAGAGACCTTAGCCTACATTATGCAATATTGAACGAATTAAGATGAATTCATGCAATAGGTGTTTTATTATATCGAAAACACATTTATAAAAAAAAATACACACCGTATATACAGTATTGGACCAACGCGTGACCTTATTTAAGACTCGTGATAGGTCGATTGTATGTGAGGGTGTCATAATGTCTGATAGGTGGTTATCGGACAGTTACGTGTTTTTTCATTTTCAACGCAAAACAAACAAGATCATTTACACCATTCGTTTGTTTAAAAGTAAAACACGGGAAACCTTCTCTTCGGTATTCAGTTTCGAAAATTTGTTTAAATTGCTCGAAAACAGATTGAATAAAATTTCATTTCAATTATTGAAGTACACATTTTATGTACAATAATGCACTTGTCCAGTGTTCAAATACTTACACCTGGCGTTGGCGCAACCATGAACCTTCGAACAATTTGCGCAGTATAAAGTTCTTCTGTGTGATCTGTAAGCTGGCCAAAGTCCCACACTAGCGGTCTCATACTCTCTGGCAAAGGGTGGACACGATACACAAGTTGACGGAGTGGAATTGAGCCTGTAGGTAAGTATAAGAATATAATATATACCTAAATAACATAATATATTTATGTATTATTAACAAAATTGTTAAAGGAGTTTGTTATTTTAAATAAAAACAAAAAATGGTTGAAGAATGACGAGGAATTTGATTATAGAAATGAAACATGCAAAAAAATGATTTGCTATGGACCTTGTAATTTTAGGTTGGCTAGAAGCGACCTACAGTCCTGGACAACAATCTTGGTACATTGTCAAGTAAAAGTCACAGATTTAGCTTTCGTTTTTAAGTTGCTACAATTCCACCCCTAACCCCCATTTCAATGTTGTTCTTTGTTCGGCATTTTGTCCTAGAACATTAAGGATCAACCTTTAGAAAGTGTGCCATATATTTTAACCAATAATTGTAGCATCATTTTTACTTTGCTGCTGTTCGCCAACATACCTAATTTATCTTCAGTTTCATCAGCTGAAACATGATACCCCAACCCAGCGGATTCTAGTTTCTGAATCATCTCTTTTGTGTGCCTAAAACAAACGTTCGAAACTAATTACTTGGCATTCTCATCCTTAACAATACAGGGCATCCTTTTCCACTGAAATTCAAAAGTGTGTCTTCGAGCTGCTTTTGAAAATTTGTGTCGTGTAAAGAATGCTCGTAAAAATGCGTGATCACAATCCTTTACCAACAGTCAATTTCACAAAATATAAGAAAAAACATGCTCCGAATATTAGTTTTGAACATGAGTTTTTAAAAGAAGACACAATTCAAGGTGGTATAAACATGGACAATGACTTTAAAAAAGAGTCGAATTATCACCTTGAATTTTGTGTCTTGTTTTCAATAACTCATTTCCTGGGTTTACAAGACGGTAATATTCGGAATATGCTTTTCTTATATGCCTGATCACTCTCTCAGTTAAATTCAGATATTCGATCTGCAAGTATAACCTTTCACAGTTGCGTGTTGTTAAAATTTGAAAAATGATATATAAATAACTCGTAGTTATCTTATATAGGTTCCAGCATGGTATCCGCCATATTCATGTCAAAGTTGTCATTGTTTTGACCTAATTAATTGGATGTCACACGAAATTAGTCTAAACTTGATAACACTTCTTCGTATATACAAATTTGGGAATTTGTATATACGAAGAAGTGTTATCAAGTTTAGACTAATCAAGTTAAAATAGTATTAGTTATTCGGTGATATAAGAGTGATATATCACAAGGAAATCTTTTTTTGTATTTTTATTCTTCCCACGAAAATGTTAAAGAACTGCTTGGATGAATGAAAAAAAAACAACATGAAAGCAATTTGTAACAAAGCAACATTAAAACACGAAACTGTTCTCAACCTCTGCAACATTAAACATAACGACATTTACGACAACGGGTCAAATGAATAACGGGTCAAACTAGAAAAGTAAGAAACTTACTTCTAACTGTTTTAACTTACTTTCGGTATGGATTACAAGCAGCTATAAAATGCAGACTCTTCAGTTCAGGATTAATAGCTCGTCCATTCACTCTTCGGTCGACCATAATTTCTTTAATAAGATCAATTGCATCGGTTGTATTGGCCTCATCAAAGAATAAAATAGTATCAACATTTATCTTCTCATTGAAGAAAGCCCTTTTCTCTGCTTCTTCCACTTTCTTTTCAATTTCTGCATAACTTGTTCCACCATGTACCTACATATAGACAAAAAATATCCGCTAATATAATCCGCCAAAATTATCCACCTTATCTTCTGCCAAAAATATTCACCCAAGCCTCGGAACTATAATTGTCCACAGTAAACAAAGGTGGGTGTATATTAAAAATCGTTAAATATTTAAACCATAGTACTCGTTATACATAAAAAATAAAATTACTTTCCAATGGAGACGTAATATTTATGAATAATGTATTTTTACTGTACAAAAGATTACATTTCAGTCTCAGGCAAATTTCTAATTTTAAGTTCAGGTAAAAATTTGTAGTACCCCCATGCATTTTAATTTAAACGACCGAAAGAGTGTGAAATTTCTTAGATTCCTTTTCATTATGAAAGGCTATACAAACTGATAAGAAATCCAAAATATTACATACAGAAGAATGTATGGACTTTTCTATGGTTTATGATTTATTGTCATTCAATTAACGATCTGTCCTAAAAATCAATTGAATTCAAAACGACCAGATTCTAATTTCTATCTTGTGAATTAAGTAAGGACTAAGATACTAAAACAAGTATAGAGAAACCTTCATGAGTAGCAAATTTTTCGGTCCATCAGGTCCAGCTTGAAGTTCACACATGAATCTAATAAGACGAGTCTTGCCACATCCTGTCTCCCCCATGATAATTACTGGTATGCCACACCTTTTTTGAATAAAAAATATACTTTTTGCTTGAATGGACCATTAATATGGACTAGACTCATATATCAGTTCAATACCGAAAATGCAGTGTATATTTGTGCAACTTATATCGACAATTAGCAAAGATATTATCTCTCCTGTATAAAACAAAGCTAGACACTGGAAAGGAGTGACGAAATGCTGTTACATTCACTTATACTTAAACCAGAGTAATGACGGAGGATGCAAGTAACTTAATACAATTGGTAAGCAAGATATCGTATTTAAATATGAAAGCACAAATATTAAAGAGTGCCGCCCTCGAATAAGCGCCGCACTTGTTCACAACAACGCGGTGCTTAATCGAAACGCGGTTAGACGGAATTCTTCAAACTGAATGCCTGCATGAAAACAACTACAGTACATCTCGATCTTTACTCAACCTCGGACATTTATTATCTAGTATTACATTTTTTATTCAAAGTGAGCATATTTCAATGTTCTGTCGTTTAACTCTCTCCTTTCCGTTGTGAAAGCAGATACAAAAAGAATAATTTTTAAAGAGCGCCGCCCCCGACTAAGCGCCGCCCTCAAATAAGCGCCGCATCAAAAACACTAAACGAGTAAATACGGTAATTACAAAGTTCATTGACATAAATTAGTTAAAAGTTTCTAGATAGTAGTTAAACTTAGTTAATTGATACAAAGATATTGAGATTAGTTTGGATAAATAATATTAAGCTGCAAACTAACCTGAATCGCATGTGAATTGCCAGAATTTTTTCAACATTGTCTGTGGTTAATTGGTATGTGGGATCTGGATCATCTGAATACTCAATTCCCATGACGCTGCATAAGTTCTCAATACGTGCCATCCTTTGATAAAAATTAAAAATATTAATCGTTACATTTTTTCCTACAATGGAGTGAAATAAAAATCAATATATTACTGTATTCAGCCAACCTGTTACGTTTCTCGTAGTTTATATCAAAATCAACTCCCTGATGTTTAAGTTGTCCTCTTAACGTAGGGTCTATCAACCTCTGTTCTAAGACGTTATTGGTTGCGGGATCAAGCAAATCACCATTATTGCTGAGCAGAA
Source organism: Trachythela sp. YZ-2020 (assembly GCA_016169945.1). Taxonomy (NCBI): domain Eukaryota; kingdom Metazoa; phylum Cnidaria; class Anthozoa; order Malacalcyonacea; family Clavulariidae; genus Trachythela; species Trachythela sp. YZ-2020. Next base: position 805,354 of record JADLSH010000373.1, read on the forward strand.
ATCCGAGGAAAGTCATGCTGTTACGGTCATGGTTGAAAAAGATGTAAGGGTGGGGACTGTAAGAAAAGATGTTATAAGATTTAGAGATATTTACGAAAGCTTCAAGACAGTGCTTGCTATTGAGAGGATTTTACAGTAACGTTTGCATGCTAAACTAACGTTCGCATGAGTGTATAATTGGCATAGGTCACCCAGGAGCCTTTCTCCCACCTCAGTTTAGTGTATGAGTTGTGGTAATGAGCTTTGATCATTAATGTTCATCTTTTTACCCTTCTAACACCACGTTATGTAGAGAGAGAACTAACTTTTTCCAAGCAGTTCCAGTTTCATACAAAGCCAAAAACTGCATGCTATAAATTGCAAGGAATACAAATCATACCCGGCCTCAAGGTTTTGGAATGACATGAAATTTTTAAATTTTCTTTTAGGCTTTGCAAATATACTTCACTATCTCGTTAGGGACTTGTCGGAAATTACCAGGGGGGGAGGGGGGTGGAGACTTAAAAAAATAAGTTGAAAAACTGTGACCCCCCAGCAAGGAAGAGCATGAAATATCGTGACCCTCCCCTTGGCCGTGGGCAAAAAAATTCATGACCCCTCACAGAATACCACAGAATACCACAAAAATTTACATGTTCCATATCTTTTGTCAAGTATATATAATGTGGCTTCTCAATATTTTTTAGTGTAGTTTATCGCTATATTTTTTCTTCCTGGGGGTTTTGGGGCTAGATTTCATAGACTTAAATATTTTTTTTTAATTGAACATTCTGTGGAACAAACTCTAATGTACCACAGAATACCAGTGCAGAGATAAATAAGCAACGGTTTATCAAATTGTACCAGGATTTTGTGTGTCATGTTGTGTGATAATACTGTAGGATATTGCTAACTTAATTTAGTGAAAGGTAAATACTAAAATCAGTACAGCATACCAGTGGTGTAACCAAAGAATACCAGGTTTATCAATAATTTTGAAAAATTCAGTTTTTCAATGGTAAAATTGATTCCTCGGTGTGATTCCTGTATGGTAATAATGTTGTGTTGCATAGAAAAAGTAGTGATCAACATAAATTATACTGGTATGCAAACTTATTTTTAATCTTTCGAATTTTACAGGCATTATGCGGGAAAAAAGTATCAAAACATAGAATGTTATTTTTTGTTAATCTTGATTATTTTAAAGAATTTTTATGAAAATATTCCTTTTTTGTTTTTTATATGTCAATTAAAACTAAAACTAATATATACTCACAAAAATAAAGTATATAGCATGTTTCCTCCAAATTTTATAAGATCAATAAATAAGACTGGTATTCTGTGGTACCGTGGTATTCTGTGGTACATACACCTGTAATAGGACTGCATGGTCGAAATGGCCTAGACGTGTTCAGTATCACCATGCTTGCATGCGACTAAAATAGACAATGATAGTTTCCCAATTTCCTCATATAAAAAAGTATGGACTGCGCACATATATTTTGCAAAAGATCTTTTACGCACCTTAATTCCCAACGTCTCCGTATTTGAAATGGAGCTAAATCATCATTTTCTTCTGATGTAGATTCATCATCAGCACCCAAATTACTGTCACTTAGTGATCTGGTGGCAAAATCCTACAGAGCGAACATATTATCCATAATGTAGGATCGAGAGCGTGATATTTGTACTATAATATATGCATTATGCATGCATGTGAGGCCCGGATGTAACGAGTTCATTTTCTTCCATGTGCAATGGCGTATATTTTTTGTATGTGGAAAGTGGCCAAAAATACGAGGTAGAACATTATATGCATTTAGACCTTTTGCTTGTAAAGATTGTAACGATTTTCTTATAATTTAGAACTATATACATACATACAGTTCATATATATATAGAATCAGCGTGTATTTATATTTCGTAGACGTTCGCGTGTAATTTGGTTGTTCGAGATATAAAGTTCATACAACATTATACTCGCTATGTTTGCCTGATTATTTATTTGTTTGTTTGTTTGTTTGTTTGTTTGTTTGTTTGTTTGTTTGTTTGTTTGTTTGTTTGTTTGTTTGTTTGTTTGTTTGTTTGTTTGTTTGTTTGTTTGTTTGTTTGTTTGTTTGTTTGTTTGTTTGTTTGTTTGTGTATGCATATCCCTCGTTTGGTCACGTAAGCTGGGAATCGTTTGAAAGCTTACATATAATAATTTATATCCTAATATATAGTATATTGGACTACATTACCTAGTTACTAACCGAGAGTGAGTTCACGATTCCAAACGCGAAGTTTGATATTCCCGTTTCAATATATTTCCTTTTGTATGGCAAAACTTAAGTTTATTCTAATGTAATTAGTTTCAATATACAATTACTTTATGGTTTCCGTGTTTGGATGGCCTGATCCAACACGCGAATAAAGCAAGAAGTTAAAGAAAGCGAAAAGCCGAAGGGAAGGCGAGTGATTTGAGCTTTTCTTAATCCTCGCAGCACATTCCCAAGTGTTGGATCAGACCATCCAAACACGAAACCCCAGGCAATTGTTTTATAAAATAACAACAACACACGATAGTCTTCCGTGTTTGGATGGTCGATCCAAACACGATCCGACCAAGAATCAGACGCGTTTACATATTGTATAATGTTAATTCTTGTCGTAGGTCAATATGGAATCCCGTATTGTATGCATGACCGTTAGCTGGCCAGAGCCGGGATATTGCTTGCCCAGCGGCCAAATATATCGCTCTGATATCGATATCATATAATTAAGAATAATGAAGATGAAAAGACTTACTCGAGACATTTGAATCATGAAACGAACTGCAAACGTCCTAAAACCTTGTAAGAGGTCACCAACCAACTGTGCATCACAGAAAACGCTTTCTTCACAGTCACGCAGCTGGATGTTCAAAAAGTTTACAAAATGATGAAGTTCTGCCCATGACGGATCACGGATTCCACAATATCTAAAACAAATTTTGCCAGCTTGTAAATGACTTTTGATGTACTTTATACATACACATGCATATATTATTCTCATATTAATCCATTAAGGCTATTTACGCAATGAGCATATACCTATGGTAGAAATTAACCTACTGTAGAAAATTTGTCCTAAAAATAATCTTGAAACAACTTCCTTAAACTATTTGTTTTGTTCTATTTATCCTATCTCAACCTGTCAACCTTTCCTGTTGGAGGAAACCAGAGTACCCAAGCAAATTCGAGACTTTCACTGAAGCGTGGCTGTATCACTGTGAGCGGAATAGAAGCCACAATCTATCTGAAAGGTGATAGCTGTCTAGTCAAATTACCTAAGATGTAACTACCTTAAGTTAAGTCAAAATGTATATAATACTAATCTCGCTGTCATGACACATGTGGGAGAGGAGATTTCTGACATTCTGTGCAAAGTTCCTGTGACAGCTTATATATAGCAACTTCGAATTTTACGATTACATTTTGACGATCATGTCCAAAATCATTCAAAACAATAAAAGAAAACATTTTATCTCACATGGGGTTAATTCAAATATATTTAACTATAGACTATATGAAAATAAGTCTTTAGAAAACACTGTCGATTGCATTTTTTGTTACAAGCATGAAACTACGCAAAAGTTTTACAAAACTACGGTAAGAGTGGTGCCAACCGAAAATTTTCTTATTTATGCATGTGCACAAATTTGTAGCTTTTTCGATGGATGGGATTTGTGTCGAATGCTGTATTTTATATCGTGTTTTAATTGACTGACTATCTAATTAACATGTGTAAAGCTCGGCTAATCGCCTATTCTTCGTTCGTATAATTCAAAATGATATGCTAACAAGAAACATGTCGCAAATACAACAAAATAGGATCTTTCGAAACGAAGCCAAAACAATCTGTTTTTGTTGTGTTACAGGCAGGTAACAACCACATATGTTTAGATTACATACGAATGAGTACTACATACAGGTATTTTAACAAGTGTAATAGTAATACGATGTTGCTCATTAGCTTGTCACTTTGAGTTATAGGAATTCAGAAAAGGAAAAATTTGCACATGTTAATTAGATAGTGAACCAACTAAAATAAAACCATAACATCAAATGCTACATTTAAATGGAATCCCATCTATCGAAATGTCGTAAAAACCTTCCTGCAATTTCGGTACATAAATAGAAAAATTACGGCAGGCAACCACTCTCATGTAGTTTCCTGCTTGTAACAAAAAATGCCATCGACAGTCACGTTTTTCGAGGCCGGCCAGCCATCTAAACTGCGTTGATGCTTATACGGCAGGTTGTCAATTCTTAAATCACCCTTACTTGATTATAATCGTCAAAGCATCGACGGGGTCACCAATGATGACTCGAGGGTCGTATATAAACGAAAATCCGTCTAAATTTGATCCTGCTGCAAATTGCGTAAGATACTGAAATGTTCGTTGGTATTCTTCACTGTGGAACTTTTCCATGTCGAATCCTGTATCTCCTGCAAACAAAACATGAATTAAATGTAAACAGCAGTAAGGTCTACCCAACACTGGAACTCCATATTCATGAACTTTATCAATTATATAGCTACCTTCTTACTTAGTATTGCAATTACCTCCGCCAGGAGGTTAAACAGTTAAACTTACCTATTCTTTTCTGCTGTATGTTCTCCAAAGTTTCCCTGGGTGTTAAGCAGTGTGTTCGAGGTAGAAATTTTACAAACGAGTACTTGTTTGTTGCAAGTCGTTTTCTCGTATTCTGTTAAAATTTTAGAAAAAGGCACTCAAGAAGTGCAGAAAGATTGTAAGTTTAAATTATTTTATTAAGTTTCAACTATTGTTTTACATTTCAACACTATTTTGAAAGAAGCATGCAAATTTGAGGGATATTTTCGTATTTGCTAGAGAGTATTTCTAGAAATTTTCCAGAAGTATACAATATACATATTTGCTATACAGAAAACGTCGGCCAATTATATGGAGGTTATGTTTCTTCTCCAAACTCGTCTGCAAACCTTACAACGTGATTGGTCAATTCCCCTGTCGCTTTTAACAACACGTTGACGTGTTCGTTCAACACGCTAGTTTCTTACGAAACAACAACAACACGCCGCTATTGTGTTGTTTAAATCGCTGCGTGTTTTACGCAGACTTTTGGCGTGTAGTTGCTTTATGATGGTGTGTTGTTCATTAACTATGATCTGGCGTCACCTAGCGAACGTTTACCTGACTGTAGGTTCCATCTGATAAAACATCCTCGGCTGTTAATGCTTCAAACAACTTGTCTGTTGTAATTTCAACAACATACATATCAGTTGGTTTTCTTCTCCAGACATTTCCATTATGATCTTTCACAGCTCGCAAGATGATAAGTTTAAACAAGAAATCGTCCAGTCCTTTTACAACCTTAATGAAGTTTTCAAAGAAAGATTTGTAGTCTTCTGTAGGGACAGAGAATTATAACTATGGGCTGAAACAGCTCAAAAGTGTAGTTTTCCGGTAAACGGCTCTTTTTTAGCTGCTTCAACTCTTTTCAATTTACAGCGAATATATGCAAGGCTGCCTAGAAAATGTATATCATGTATTTCAATGTATATCATGTACTGAAATTAAATTTAACTGGCGAAAGGTATTTCATGTGAATGTAATAGGTAATGCAGTTATATTGTATTTTATTACAAAGAATTGTCCAATTTCCAAAACAATGAAATATTTTAAAATAGAATAAAAATAAGCAAAACAAAAGCAGACACCTATATAAACTACGTTCCATCAATTCTTATAGCGTAATTTGGAGTCTATATATTGAACGATTTAAATATTTAATATAAAAGCCCATGCAGCAAAGGATTTTCAAACAAGACATTACATAAAAGAATATAATTTATTTGCTTATGTTTCGTTGTTTACATAACAACATATTCATTACGGATTAATTTTGGATATCAAAAGGCTTTCACGAATAAACATATCTGTTTCCTTATTATTAATCTGATTTTAAAACCCTTTCTTCAGGTACTTCGGAAACAGATCTCCTTATTCGTAAAAGCCTTTTGATATCCTAAATTAATCCAGTTTTAGCACTAATAAAGTCAACTCCTCTTAATATCTTTTAATAAGTCATGCATAGGTCTAATTACTAATTGTCCAAAAAACTGATAAATAGTTAATTAACTTGTTACGAACAATTTACTGACATGTTGTTTTCTACTCTTTCTGCCTATTTGTTTGTTTCAATCTTGTAACCGTTTTAGTAATTTATAAATATATATATAAATAAAATAGATTAATTATGTATTTATATACTTATATAATTATTCATAATTACATAATTAATTTGTAAACATACTCTTGTAATTTAAACGCTCTGAAGATGTTGTGATGTAAACAACGAAACGTAAGCAAATAGATTTTATTCTTTTATGTATAATGTCTTGTCTACCCCCAATATCTATTGAACAAGTTTAACTGAAACTTTTGTTGAGCCAAATTTATGAAAACATTTTATGAAATAGAAATTGGGGGTAACAATGCTATTTTCAAGTAAAGTACGTTATAAAAACCAAAATATTCGTCATATTAAAACGCCATTGTTATCATGGCAACGAAAAATTTTACAGTGTAAAAATATTGCTTCGTACTATAAGTCACAAAATTTCTGTTTCCTAACAATAAACATTCTTCAAAATGTTTGATCTAAATCATAAATTTTCCATTTTCAAAAGACTGTAAGGAGCTACCGTAATTACGTTTCCGTCAATTCGATTGCAGTAATCTATCCGTTGACGTTGTAAGGTGAAAAGTACAGTGCTGATTTAAAAATTCTGTGCAGTTTTTTTTTAATATGAATGGCGGTTATTCAAAACAATCCATTCTTTGTTTTAACTGAAGCTTGAGTGTATGCCACCAAAATTTCAGTAACTACTGGAACATAGCCACTTTAGCGTTACCATGCATACATGGCTTTTTTCAACACTCAATCATGTGAAATATAGATACCCATTCGATGACACAATGTGTGCTACTAACCGACTGAGACATGTCCAGATGAAAAATCCTTGAAACAGGAATATCTCTTTTGACAGCATGGGAAAGAAGAGCACGGGTAACACAATCACTATCCACAGAGATTCCATGTACAGGAATAGTAGGACATAATGAAGACACTAAACCTTTGCGAAGAATTTTGTTATTTGGTAGGTTATTCAATTGTTCTGCCAGATGTTTAATCATCAAGCTTTTTCCCATGCCAGCTCTGGACGACTGGACCACACGAACACATAGCCTTTAAAAATAATAAAAGTAAACAATAGAAATTGCTATTATTATTGTGGACTATTACTGTAGAATTTGCAGGACAATATAAGTGGAGGAAACACTCCATGTAAGTGGAGGAAACACGTTTATAAATTTTGGAAAGCTTTCGATCCATACGTCCGGGTTGTCCATAATTCCTCAATGCAATTGGGTAAAAATGATATTTTTTATCGTCAAGGACTTGCTTTTGCATGATGGTACACTTTCACAAAGTATACTAACTCTGCTCCTTAAAATATTTATGATCTATTGCATTTTGAGACAAAATTTAGGAATCCTCCATATATCAGATAATTAGATGAAATTGTGCTATTTAGTGCAGGACTTAATGTCGATATTATTCCTACAGAGAACATATATAAATGAATAAATAGGTCCACAGTGAGTACATGTGGTACATTTTCGCATATTGTCCAACATTAGCGTTTGACAATACTACAATTTACATATATATTTTTATCAGCTATTAACATGTAACATGCATGTGCATGCATGTTATACAAAAATACAAAATGTTTGTAAACAAAGTTTACCTGCACTAACAACATCAACAATTTAAAATACGGACAACTGACACTGAACACACGCTACACACCTACACGGCGACAACTAGCAGTTTGTGTTTGTATTTTAGATCGTACATTTAGATCGAGGAAATATACAAATTTAACAATCGTCTGAATATAGACCATTTGAAGAATTACTGGAGCTAGTTATTACCAGTAATCTGCACAGAAGTTTTAATTCACCACGGTATACATGCATAGCCTCGACTTTATTCTTTTGAATTGTATTCAGTATTACGTAATGTTTGAAGTTTCTGTCTGTTTTCAAAAGATAGAAGTCAAGGCTATGCGTGTATAATGGTACGCTCCAGTAATTCCGTGGATGGTCCATAAAATAGACCATAATTTAATATCGCTCCATCATCGAAAATGGTAAACAGTCCCGTTGGCGTATCTTCGGGTATTTTTGGTGATCTTTCGCATACTAAATTTAGAATACAAAGTGACTGGACATCGTGGACAGGACAACCGATTTTTAACTGTGACATGATGTGTAAGCCATTACCAGAAAACATGGAGTGTGCGTGTTTAAACTATATAAAATTACAGTCTGTAGTTTAAAACAATAATATCTACATGTATGCGTTTACATCACTCACTTATCCATGTCAACAGTAGCTGCTGGTGCCCATTGAACATCACCAACCATTTTTGCACCTGAAACCACCAGCTGCTCTTTTAAATAATTCTGAATACCTCTCATTGATGTGAGTGGGGGGAATTGGCGACGAAACTGATCTAAGGATGCAACCATGTTTGATTTGTCCACGTTCTCAATGCTGCAAATCACGGCTAAGTGATATTCTAAAAAAGAAAGAGGTATGTGAGCAATATTTAGAACTAAATTAAGCACTCTTCAAGGTGGCCACCATCTTAAGCACTCTTTAAGGTGGCCACCATCTTCATTTGTTTAGCTTCATGGTAGTAAGTCTTTCATTTTCTACAGATTCAAAGAATTCAACTAGCAACCACTGGAATTGTAGTTGAGCGCTCTATAGTAGTAAAATAGATCCTTTTTGGAGATGGAATGTGGTGGAGTGAGCTGATTAGATATTCATGAAGTCATATAGTAGGATAATTATATAGTAGGATAGCTTTTGGGCGTGCTTGCTGACATGTACATTTTCATAACAAAAGGTGTATATCCCCTTGCTATCTATCATAGAGTATCTAAAATTGGTTGTAGATGCCTATGCAAAAACATTGACTTGAGAGTTCTACATTTTTAATTTTTCAACCAGCTCTTTTTTAAAATACACAAGCTGCAGTGCTTCGTTATAACAAGTATAGAAAACTATATAGCTTCCCAAAACGAAAACGGCACTTTCGATATGGAGTTTATAGGCATAAATCAACAAATTTCTTACAGGAATAATATTAGCCTTATACCATATTCAAGCAATGAAAAGCAGCAGAAGATAAGGCTTCGAAATGGACAATATTATTAGCAAACTTTTCTACCTACAGTATATTTTTATACAAGTGTTGCTATGTTTTAACTCTAATGAGTGAAACACAAAAGGTTTAAATCATGCACATTTGAACATATTTTGTATGGAATTTGCGCACTATAAATAGAGGATATTACACGGCGCGAGAAGATATGAATATTATTTTCGAGTTGTAAAATATTGTTTTTAACACGAGAAAATAATCAATAAGAACAGTCTTTATTTGACAACCGCGCGAGGAAACTGTCGCGCGAGGAAACACACGCGTTACATTTCATTAGTGAAATATGGAAAATATGAGTGTTTTAGTTTCCGGTAAAACATCCATATTCATATAATAAATTAAAATATTATTATTAAATAATTTAGGGATATAAAAAGATTAGGGCCTGCTATAATTTGCATAATTAAAAATATCGCACAGGCCGGGATAATATTATCCATGCAGCTGGCATAATTCGTAGACAAAACGAGAGAATTGAGAATGGATGTTGCAGGATACCATCTGCTACTTATATAAATACAGAAGTTTTCAAACATATATCCTATAGTCAACGAATGTAGTCATAATAAAGTTCAAGACTATAAGATATTATAGGGCAAGACTATAGTCCTGGTTGTCCAAGACTGGTCCTAATAGTTAAATGCTATAGTACTAATAGTCTAACATTACAGTCATTTATAGCCCAAGACTATAGTTCTAATAGTCATAGTAGACTAAAGCCATAGTAGAAGGTTTAGGTGGATGGATATTTCGAGTGAAATATTATATACAATATTTTAGACCTGAACGGGAACGGCTGCGAAAAATGCAACTCTAAGTACTCCGACAGGAATACCCACAGTACGCGCATCTATATATATATACATGCATTTGTGGTTAACGCTTGGCAACTGGACTCTGTAGCTCAGTGGTCAGAGCGCTGCACCGGAATCGCAGGGCCGCAGTTCAATTCCTGTCGGAGGACTCAGAGTTGCATTTTTCGCAGCCGTTCCCGTTCAGGTCTAAAATATTGTATATAATATTTCACTCGAAATATCCATCCACCTAAACCTTCTACATCAATTTCAATCGAGTGAGATGCAGAAAAAAACATCTTGTAAATCCATAATAGCCTACAATCATAGTATATAGATCGACTATAGTCATGGTTGTTAATGATACAAGATAATACGCACAATACAAGATTATAGTGATGGTAGCCCAAGACTACAGGGTGTATAAAAGTACAGAAGCTTCAATAAATATGTAAATTTCGAAATGAATGATAGAGTGAAATGTTTCTGTTTACACTCATTTTAAAACTTATCAACTCGGCTTTTCAAACTAAGTTGTTTAAAGTGAGTGTAAACAGAAACAAAAAAAGTAGAAGCATGTTAAAAAATGAATAATTAAAACCAAGGCTTTCCATGCTCTACTTTCAATTCGTCCTCATAGAACAAAGCGATAGTCGACGACTATAGTCATAGCTGTTCAAAAAATAGTTTATATTGAATTATTGAATCCTACAGTAAGATTAAATCCTTGTATCCTAAGAGTGAAACATTGAATCCTAAGGTGAATTGAATTGTTATCCGTTGATAAGGATTCAACCGACAACAGAAAAAAGACGATGTGCCACAGCCTGCTACAGGCCTAAAAGTGTAAACAGCATACTTACTGGCACGGCCTTGTGTTAAAATTTCCAAAGAATGAACAGCCTGTTGACTGACATCATAGTCCAATAGATCTGCATTAGCAAGACAAAACAATAGACCACTGTCGTCAACAACTGCACGTCGCCAGAGTAACTCGATCTATATTTCAAGACAGAAATCATTTCGATGTTAGCCCCTTTGTGGGAATGCTTAAATGATGAGGAGCATCCCATTCAGAAATTTCGCACAAGATTTTACATATCAAAATTTCAAGTGTGAAATTAATGTGTGGAATTGGAAAACTTCCACATGCGAAATTTTAACATGTGAAACCAGAACATTTCGTATAAGAAATTTGCAAATGTGAAATGTTCACATAATGGAAATTTCATAGATTAAAATTTCATACATGAAGACACGTTTGGAACTATTATAATTTTGAAATTATTTGGCAACTGCGCGTATTTACATGAAACCTAATACTGATAATACGCGACGCAGACATATGCGTATTTATATGTAAAACTACCGTACAATCTCCATGGCCATATATTTTTTGTATTTGGAAGAAAATATTAGCAATGTGGTCAAGCATGAAGGTCAGCGTATACATACATGCAACTTTAAATAAATAATACATGCATTAGATTAACTGTGCACTATATATATAGTCAAACGCAGCTTGACATGAGACAATACAAAATTGCAAGGCTCATTATTTCAATTTTCATCCAAGAAGAGACTCCTAACATCTGATCACATATGAATTAAGCCTCAGTAGTAATAGCAATAACACTGAATAAGTGTTCCAAAGTCCATTAGGAAAGAAATAAGGCACAAAAAGTAAAAAAAAACTCCAAACGCATTCTAATAATTTCTCCTTTGATCGAAGGAGTATTTAATCAACTATCTGCCGCATACAAAATAGACAATTTTATCCAGTCCGAGTTGGATATATCAGCAAAATCTTTAATGAGATAATAGTTTGAAACAAAATATAGAAAAATGATGTATTTTTGCTCAATTTGCTTTGTTTACAAAAATCATCGCTCCTGCGTGGCATGTTAGCCACACATTTCAAGGCGCCAAATATGTCGCTAAAATTGCGATCTGACCGCGCGGGCTACCCTGGGTCGAGGAAAAATGTGACCCATGCATTAACTCACCTAATATTCTACATACTAAATGACCTTTAAGATCCAGAAGCATGCATCTTAATTTTGATTTAAATTTTGAATTACTTTCAACTAGAAGAATCAGAAGGAAACTGTTCAAACTGGTATCTGGTGCATCAAAACCTTAATTTTCTAATGGTATAAGCTTGTATCTAACTGGAAAATGGGCGCACATGGCGAGGTGCCAGTCAAAAGAAGATTTTGCTACATAGAAGAGAAGTAACATGTTTCACAGGACTCAGGAGTGTGTTGCTAAATAAATTAGTGTTAGTGAGGATTTTGACCAAAGGCTCAGAAACTCATTTGTTTGATCTAGATCACTGTTAATATACACTGTTAATATTTCAAAAATTGATGAAGGTCTTTCATAACTATTATTGCAGTTAATTTACCTCTTCAGCTGTGGTATTTTCGTCACAGACAATTACTTCTTCATCAGTTGGTAAAGGTTGATTTACTCCCATGAAGAGTGACAAGACACAACCAAACACTTCGCCTAAAACCAATCAATTTGAATAGTGTGATACAGTAAACGAGCTTCACCCATTTATTATATTGATTTCTACATCACAAATCTCTTCTTGTCCCGGGAGCCTCATCTCATGAACCGTGAGCGAATTGCCTTTCGTCTTGATTCACGAGAGCGCTTGCGGCTCCCAGGCCAAGGAAGTATTCGTGACATAATTATCGATAGGGTATATCGATACACTCCCATCACTCCCCCTTTACTCTCCGTAGTATAGTAACAAATTGAACTTTGAGTAAACAAGTTGCACGAAAATATTATACTTTGTAAGTATTTCAAAAAGATTTTTCACGACCCAAAGGTTAAAAAAAAAAAGAGTTCAAATATCTTACAGATCTCACAAGTAATTAGATATACTTTTGGTGCGATTGAAATATAAATTATATGTGTTACGGTCTCAAAAGCACAATAAATGTTCAATTCCACTTGAAGAATTGAAAACGTATAATTTGCTACATACCTTTTGGAACAAGTAGTAAGTTAGGTTCACCTTCTTTTAAGACTGATGGTAACTTCCGCTGAATATGGTGAGATTCTATGCCTATGGAAATAATTAAAATGGTTATTAAAAGCAATGGTGACAAAATACATAAAAATTGACAGAAAGAATGCCACACAGAATAACCAATGTACGTTTTGCAAATACATCACCTTTCAACTTGAAGTTTATTGCTTGTCAGTTTCACAGAATGTATGCATACATAATGTATATATCAATATATATCAACAACAGCGTCAGGCAGTGAATGGCAGACACGTAAATAGATTGATAAAATGCACAAATTGTTACTTAAAATTTTATGCAACAGCTAAACAACAGTGTGGTTTTAGAGTTCAACCATCATGTGACTGCCAAACTCCAGCTTCAGAAAACTGAAATACCATCGATATACAAAAAAGATATGCAAAACCTTAAATACATATTTTTACCTGATTCTGAAAGTGCTTCTAAAATGGCAGTTAGAATTTGCAACGTGAGATAAGTATCTTCCTGGTTATTCACGTATGGTTTATCAGACATTGGGACAATTTTTGGCCTTTCAATTTTCCTACAGGGAAAGCAAATTGCGAGAATATTATAAACGAACATTGATGTCAGCAGTGATTAATGTATGTTATTTTAATACCGGCTGGGAAGTGTGTACAGGAAAAATATCTTCCAAAAACGGCTCGACACAGAAAATAAGGGGTCTTTTCTTTGATGGGAAATTGAATTTCTAAAAATTCCAGTGTTGGGAAATACGTGGTTTTGGATAATCAAAACATGTTGTTAAATACGAAAACTGAAGAAACTTGAAGTACACACATATTTTCGCCGAAATATTCGGGCCTTTTTGTCGCACTTTTTCTTCGCGCTTTTTCCATGGTTTTCAATTTTCGAAAAGCTCCCTTCGCTGGTTTTTCATGTATTTTTTCCAGGATAATTTATCGTAAGCCTGAACTACCGGTTGGATTTTGATATATTTTCTCGACTTATACTGCTTTGCGAAGGTTTTCACTGTTTTTAATGATGAAATATACTTGAAGACATTTGGCACTTTTACGGCAAACAATCTCGTTTTGCTCTTTTGAGTTTTGGTTATTGTTTTCTGTCTCAATAGACAAAGTCGATCTTTTATCAACAACGTCCATGTGCTCGTGGACTCCCTTTTCGTAGTCACATTCGTTTCACACATTCACTTGTTGTTTGATTAAAATGATGAAGGTGAGACTTTAAGTTTAATATGACATTTCAGTGAGTTTGACATGTTCTTGATGGATATATAAACACAATTCTAATGTATTTTTATATAATCCATGTTTGACTGTTCTGTCTTTCGAGCGCAGGAGAAATTGTTTCGTTACTTTAATCAAATTTCGTTACTTTAATCTAGTAAATGTGTGAAACTATACCACGACGTTGCAAAAACGAGTTCACGAGCACGTGGATGTTGTTAAAAAAGACGACTTTGTGTTTATTGAGACAGAAAACTTGATAAAAACAATGATACTTCATTGATAAAAAGAGAGTGAAAAACTGAGCAAAAACAGCAAAAGTCGAGAAAAAAGTACTAAAAATACAAACGGAAGTTCAGGCATACGAAAAATTATCCTGGAAAAAGATACTAAAACCAGCGATGGTGCTGTGATCAAAAGGTGCGACCAAAACGCGGGGTTCGCGAAAAAAATTGTTCTGCATGGCCGTGAAAATCATTCCTTTTCAACAATGAAAAACCTTGGATCAAAAAAGACAACAGCAATATATTTGACATTACCATGGGTAGCTATGTCGGCCCTAAATTTTGCGAGTTAGTAGGCCTTTTCATATTAAAACATCGGCCTATACAGAGACGACGGATTGGCAATCCTGAAAATCAAGTCTACACAATTTGACAGATTAAACGAGAAAAGAACTTCACAAATGTTTCAACCAAATTCTATAAATATACAACCGAAACAAAAAAGAATGCACGCCCAACCACCCAACCACCCAACCACCCCACCACACAACCACCCATCCAACCACCCACCCACGTTTTGACAACAAACATTTAAACAACCCCATTTTCAGTCATCTGAAGATCCTATCTAGGTGCAAACCGGTGGTTGTGGCATAGAATGTAAGGTAAGCGAAACAAAGGAACAAAGTTTACCTTTCAAGTGTAGTAGTATCATACGCGAATCTTTCTTCATCATTTACAGCCTGGCATTCCGGGTCAAAAACATCTGTAAGTAGATCTGACAGGCGTGGATTTTGCTTCGCTTCTTCAAACAGCTTCATAACAGTTTCTTCATCATTTTCATCAGATGTCAACCACGCAACAAGTTTGTCTTTCGTTGCACGACGACCGCAAACTTGTAAAGCAGCTACTACTTGTTCTTCAGTATAACTCAAACCCTCAAGTGTCTCTTTTGCACTAGTAAAAATTTCAAGTGAGTTCTTTCGTCTTTGCGTGTTTGGCTGAATAACATGTGTTTCCTCTTCGACATTTTCTATCAGAATGCTCTCACTTTCTATGTCACTTTCAAAATATTTTGCTTCTTCTTTAAAACCTTCTTCTGTAAAATATGCCGAGTTCTCAGGTATCATTGTTTTCAAAACATTTGCAAGAAGCAAAGGCTCAATACCCTTGTTAACAGTTTCAAGGAGCATAAAAGTCTGTAATGGTAGTTCATCGATAGCTACCTGGCCAACGCACGCTTTTGCTAACTCATTTCTCAAGTTTAAAATCTGTTTCATTGTAAAATGGTTTAAAGAATAGCAGTGGCTTCTTTCATCATCTATACATACTTTCCATCGCTTTAATTCGCTTTCCATTGTTTTACAGGTTTCATCAATGTTTTGTAACAACTTTTCTCTATAGTCGTCCTTTTTACTGCACTGAAATTTGCTTTTCCATGTTAAATAGTCGATTTGACCAACTTCACAAAGTTGCAAGTACAAATTACTAACTCTGAGTATTCCTTCAAAAACCTGAAATATTGAAAATGCCAAATATTATAGATACTATAGAATACCGACTTGACAATTAAAACATAATATCATAAATCACTGGTGAAAAGTGAACTATTTCTAATAAAGTTTTTAATGACTGTATGATTCTTAGTACCCGAGCCAACGGCTCGTCAGCGCCGTTCTGGGTGGATCTCGCACAGATCTCAAATATATGACGGATTGTCAGGAGTGCAGGTCGAGTGGAATGATCGAAATTCGTAAAATATAAAGCCAGATTGTTTTAATTGTTGATGTATTTGTTGCTTTAAAAATTGTTGCTTATAGTTATACACAATTTTTCAGTTAATTTCAGTGTAGGTGTAACTTTCTCAAATTATCCTATTTTATGTTATTAAAAGCTACAAAAAGCTTTACATTGAAAGAACAAATTAATCTCACAAAGAAAATTGCATAATTTGAACTGATTCTATTTCAAACACGACGTTTGTCGTTAAAAAGCAGTTTAGTTTCATGAACATTTCGAAACGTTTTACAAAACGTCTAAGGTTGAATTTTCCTTCAATCCGAAGTTTATAGAATGCATAATAACGTACCTACATCATATATTTCCAAAATTTATAATTCTTTAGATAAAATTACTAATCTTTTTATTATTTTTGCCGTTTTGTATTGTACAAAAATGAATACAATCATGAATACGATTGATTACTTGAAGGGGACCAGCGTTCGGTCAGCGCGGCAGTTTGCTGATTTAGATTTCTTCATGTTGAAAAAATGTCTGGGAACAATAGTTGTTTGGCTAGGGCGATGGGTTGCTGCATGGATGTATTTGACGGATATATTATGACATTACTATGTACTATATGCTGTCAAAACGTAATAACAGAAATGAAGAAACCATGACAAAACTCAATTAGTACAAATCCCCGAACAACAATTTATTTAAAACAGTTTTAATCACTTAACAACTGTACACTTTGGTTTTGCCCCTACAGTGGGTTTTTGCATGCATTTAAAAGTATGTTAACAATAAATGCCGCCGGCTTGGAGTGAAACTTGTCAGCTTTCGAGCGAGGCGTTTCGTCAAGAGACTTAGTTCCTATATTAGGCCTAGTATATTAAAGATTTAAAATAACCAAGCACCCCTTGACGTAGATACTCTAGTTTGTATATGAACCATCTCTCTTGACGAAAGGTCCTCGCTCGAAACTGACAAGTACCTGCATCTATGAAGAGTATATAGACACACACGGGTTAGGTATCAATTGGGACGAAATTCCTTTTAATTAAATTGAAATTTAGACAATATTTACAAACCTGATTAAATTGGTCAACCTCCTCCTTTCCACTTTCTGCCTTTCCAGCAATCAACATCAATTTACTTTGAACATCTTTTATTTCTTCGAAGCTATAAATCTTTTTTTGTCGATTCTTAACATTATCTTCAGGAACAACAAGGCACACCACATTCTCCAGGCCCAATTTCACCCCAGTGTTCACATGCTTACTTTCTTTAGCTATTTCGCTGTCTGCAATGTAGTAAGTACCAGACGAATTGATTGTTTCAACTTGAACCATAGTTGTGAGAGCAACAGAACCATGTGACTCCTTTATTTGCTTCAACCATGAGAGGCCTCCCTTAGTTAATTCCTTAAATGGACATGTACTGTAAGTAACCATGTAATTTTTGTTATTATTCCATGGCAACGATACTACAAGCGATGTCATTGGTCGCTGAGCAAGCAATATTCTCCGTCGTTTTGACCTACGACTAGAACTCTGAGTAAATATTGACAACTAAACTACACTAAACTAAAACTGCAATAAATTATTTCGTTACTTTGTTCTGACGAGTGAGCAACAGTCATTAGCTATTCAGCGCGCGTAATTCAGTGGGAGAAGGATCGTTTATTTGCTTGCTAAACTACAATGTGCAAAGATCATTAATATTAGAATGAAGTCGATAATTCATCAGATCATATCTGAAGTTGAATATGATTAAATTTTAAAATAGCTCACCAATTTCTCTTCAATGCTTGGATTTGCGTCAACGGCTTGCCATACAGGTTTACAAAGTCGCATTAAGTCATTAAAACCATGATTTGGTCTGTAACCAAAGATTAATGATC
The DNA here is from genome assembly GCA_016169945.1 of Trachythela sp. YZ-2020. NCBI lineage: Eukaryota > Metazoa > Cnidaria > Anthozoa > Malacalcyonacea > Clavulariidae > Trachythela > Trachythela sp. YZ-2020. The sequence continues at coordinate 823,542 of JADLSH010000373.1, forward strand.
CAAACCCAAGACAACTGGTGTGCATACAAGAAATTCGGTCAATTTCCATGTCATCTTCCCCAGCTGAAATCATCGCCAAATCAACAAACACTTTGAGCTCTTGTTCATCTGAAAAGAAGTTCAAAAGAAGATAAATATTTCACTTGGAAGGTCTCAATTCAAAACGATGCGCGAATATTCCAATATTTAAAATCAGCAAACAAAGACTGCATGGATGTACTTTGTCTGAGCAGGAAAATTCAGAGACAAGCCCTGACTTCGTTGACTCTATCCGCCCATAATTTCAAGTCTGAAATGACAGCCTTAAATATTAATATCGAAATTGATGAGGACCTCAAATGTTTAAGGTGCTGATCAAAAGGTTATTAGGTCCTGTAATTTAACATTTATAAAGAGCTAGAAAAGTGTATTTAAATCTTAGAACTGAGATTTAATAATCAATCCAAGAGAACACTCTAATTTTCATTTTAACATTATTGACCAAAACTATTTCACCAAATTAATTGAACCTTTCGCATGACTCATATTCAAGTATAGCACTGGCTTTATACCCCTGGTTTCCATGTAGTGATGGCAGTCGTGACAAATTTTGTATACATCAAAGACTGATTTGCATACATCAAATTTAAAAAAATAATTCAAGCTTTTTTACATATACAACCATGGCTTGGCTGCGACAACCGCGGTCGTTTGGTGTTTCTTAATTCTACAGTATATAGCTCCTTACCTTTTATGCTCTCTCTTAACCAAGTAACCAAATCAAAACAGTCGGTAAATGTCGTTAAACAACTTCGCCTCTTCCGGTTTATCTCCTCTAGCAGTTCTCCAGCATTAAGCAGATCGTCACTCACAGATTTGATAGCTTGAGTGCTAAAGTTCCCACTGATAATCTGAAAAAAAACCCGAAATAAAAAACCATCATTCATTGTGTATACATGCGTAGGTTAAGCTGATGATAGTGGTTTACGTCATGGTTTAGATGAGAGTACGTCAGTTATAATCCACATGTTTTCAGACTGATGACTTAAGATCAACGGCCATCACACACAGTGCATGACATAAATATCACAAATAGGATTGCGAGATGAAAGTTTTTGTTGACATCTTGTGAGTAGTGATACTCCCCATATAGTGTTCATAACTCGCATCTGGTCGTTTCTCTCACCTCACACAATTACTCTCTTACGTCACACAATTACTACTTCTACGTTCAGGAACCTTTAAATTCTGATGATGTCATAATCAGAACATGGGAATTGAAATTTTTTCACTAACATGAAGTATGGATGTCTGTATTTATCTAAGTCATATCTCTTACGTACAAAACATATGGGACACAGAAGCCCTAGAAAGAGACAGAACATGCGCAGGACATAATATTCGATGAATGAGGAAAAAATGATGGAAACACATTTATATACGAAGTGATACACGCTTATCTCAGCGATTTAGACTATGATAATTTTTTAGACGCTTCCAATATTAATTAGGGACCGTTCATTTTTTATCTGGGAGGGGGCTAGTGGAATTAGGTGGTGGGCCATCGAAAAAAAGATGGCTTTAAAAGGGTGGGCCACGAAAGAAATATTGGCAAGAGGGGGCACGCAAAAAATGATACAATGTTTTGCTGTTCTGTTGCAAGAATGTCACCCTGACAGTGCACGAAATGGCCATTCTGGGCTACTAAAACTCAAAATTTTCCGGGGGAGCATGCCCCCCAACCCCCTATCCCTCCAAGACCCGTAGAATAATACGCAATTGGGCTCAGCCTAAGATATTGACAACATAGTTACAACTTGTTCTATCTGTTTATAGGTATAACTTGAAAATATATTAACAGTATTAAACGTCAGCCAATGATCACAAAGGTTTTTGCTCAAAAAAACGATTTTTTGAGGTTACATGTACTTTGGAATTTTTAGGAGAGAAGGTGGGGGGGGAGGTTCGTCTGAAAAATATGGGCCACTGGGAAAAAGTTGAGTATGATGGGGTTGGGCCATGCTAAAGATTTAAGAGGGTTCACTAAATTCCACCAGCCGCCCCCCTCCCAGATAAATAATGAACGGTCCCTTAGTCCGGGCCGTTAGGAATGTTGTTTGTTATATACTCTTTCAATTTTTGATGGATGCCAAGCTTGGCACCCCCCCCCCCCCCCCGGACCGTTATTAATGGAAAATCGCTGCTACCTGGGTTGGACATGAGTAGTAGCACACCAAGAAAAAGGAATAAAATCATCAATAAAATCACTTTGTGGGAGTTTTCGCGGTAAGAAAATTCGGTTCCAAACTTATCTCAACGATTTGTGGTCACCCTCATTGAAAATGTACTGGAAAATTTGAAATAATTATATTGGTTTGCCTTACTTGGTTGAATGGATGTCCTGGTCCCTCAATTTACGCCGTGTTTAAGCTGCAAACATAGGCATAGCTTTGGCATAATTTGGTTTATGCTGATTGATTGATTAAACTAGTCAGCCAATCAGTGAAACAAAAACCTGGCGAAGGTGGCTATCTTTACAACAGAGAACGGGAAATGGGGAATGCATGGGAACAGGGAATGAGGAACGGGGAATGGGGGCCGGGGAATGGGAACCGGGGAATGGGGACCGGGGATAAAACAGGGAACGGGATTAAAGTGTACAATATACAGTGACAAACTATAAATGTTTGCTGTAGAAGTCGTGGACAATCAGTATCGATTGAGCTGACCAAGTGTTATTTTCATGTGAGCGGTCCCTTTGCGTCATGTCGGTTCTGTCTTTGCGTCCAGTCTAACCATACTTGTTCTCTATTTCTTACTGCGCGCGTGATTTCATTCGTATGATTTTAGCTAACAGCAAAAAGCAAACGGTATGTGATTTCAATGCACGCATTATATTACTTGACTTAGTGAGAAACATATCTTTAATCAATGATGCTATTAGGGTTGTCACTTGTTCGGGCTGTCGGCATCAAGATAGAGGTATCATGGCAACGAGGAATGGGAACTAATAAAGTCCAAGGAGTTGGAAATGCACAAGAATATTTTGATTAATCTGTTCCAAGGATGGAACTTTCTAACTATATTTGTATGGAATAACTATTAACAGCAATTTTTTTGTATGTCACATAGTACGCGTTCAAAACTCGAACATGACTGAACTGATTCGTTTCTCAGTGACAACCCTAATAGCATCATTGATTAAATATATTTCGCACTAAGTAACATAATGCGTGCATTGAAATCGTAACGCTTGCTTTCTTGTAATTCTTGCTGTGAGCTAAAATCATACGAATTAAATCACGCGTGCAGTAACAATTAGAGATACAAGTATGGCTAGGCTGGACGCAACAGGACCGCTCACAAGAAAATAACATCTCGTTTTTTTAAAATAGAATACCTGACACATAATTATATTGCGACTAAGGAAGCCACACACTTGCTTTGTTTAATCGGTACTGATTTATCGCTTTATAGTTTATCACTATTTAGTGTACACTTTAATCTTGTTCCCTGCTTTATTCCCATTCCCCATTCGCTGATCCCCGTTCCCCGTCCCCAGTTCCCTGTTCCCCTGTTCCCCATTCCTCGGTTCCCCGTTCCCTGTTTTAAAGATAGCCTGGCGAAAGCCAGGTGTAGGCTTGTGCTGTAAACTGTAAAGACGGCTTCGACGTCACAATGATTATTGGAATCTATACAGCAATGTTCTGCGTTCTACTATCGTCCTTGCTATTAATGCTCCCGCTATCAAATTTGCACAGGGTTGTCGACTGTTGTCCGTGGGCAATTCCCACGTCTTTGCTGTGTGAGAGCTCTGAGGCTATTTCCCTCGGGTCAATTATCCACGACTCTAGTTTATTTCACAGCTTCTTCATGGTCAGTTGGTAAATTCCGGCAGTGGAAGATGTCGGAGTTCTTCCCAGATTGCACCATCCTTCCATACGAACTGGCGTATAGTTTGACAACGTTACTTCCACATGATATTATCATATTATCCACCTGTTATATTATCGCAATCTCAGAGTTGGCGGTCAGAGAGAGAGGGGGTACTTGATACCTTGAGCAGTAGCGTAGCCAGCCCGCCGATTTAGTCCCGCTATGCAAATTTGTTCGTGTTCATTGACGGTGAAAACAATGAATTTCTAAAGAAATGAATAATGATAATGATTTGAAATTTGCATAGCGGGACCAAATCGGCGGGCTGGCTACGCCACTGACCTTGAGGGTGACCTTAACCACAAGTCGTCGAGATAAAATCAGAATCGAATTATTTGACCCCCAAAACTGCTACAAAGTGGTTTTACTTGTGATTTTATTCCTTTTTCTTGATGTGCTACAATTCACTTTCACTCCAAGTGGCGGTCATATTAGATTTCATGAATATGGCGTGAATATGGGGCTTCGGTGGCGCAGTCGTCAGAGCAAGCACCTTTCACATCTGAGTCTTGAGTTCGACTCTCGCTGAGGACTTTACTCATCACACTCATGTGAAAAGAGTAAGTCAATTCTCTGCCGAAAGTCGTGGGTTTTCTCCGGGTGCTCCGGTTTCCTCCCACAGGGAAAGTTGACTGGGTGGGTTAGGATACACAGATTAGGAAAGTAATATCACAATTGTTGTAAAAAAGATAATGTAGGCTACGTATATAATATAGGTAAGCGAGATACTTGATGTAATCGGTCACTGAAAAGCCCAAACAGGGAGTGAGCTGAATAATGTATGTGTATAATATGGCGGCCCGGGGGTACCAATCTTGGCGCAAATAAAAAATCGATAAAAGATGGCATAGACGAACATCTGGGCCAAATGTGATGCTGTTGGAAAAAACTGAACCAAACTGTTTGTTCATGAACTGCCCTAATAGCCCTGACCAGATAGAATTGAAGCTTATTTAGCTTTCGTGTATGCAGCTATTTCAATTAAGGTTGTCAGAAACAATATAGTCAACTGTACAATCCAAGCGCGAAGAGTAAAATGGATTAAGATATTTTATAGGCTAATATTAAATAAATCGCCTCGTGGGATAAGCATGTGGTGAGCATTTATCATATTTGCATATTCACAAGTAATACAGCTCTTTGATATCAATCGCTTGATATATTAAAGAATACATATGCATAAGCTTACGCCTTACAGACAAGACTTACGATGGAGAACTATTTTCTTGACAGAAATAATAGGATTGGAAGTGAAAGAAGCAACTTATTACTCACAAACTTCAACCGTTTGTCGCTATTTTATAAATTTCGGTACGCATTGTTGCCGACAAATGAAAGATAAACCAAGAAAAGTATGCATGTATACCTCTGTGAATTGCCAAAACAAAAAAGAGCTATATAGTCATAGCCTACTCCATTGGCTGCATGAAACAGCTAAAAATATAAAAATAAGATATACCCATATCGCTCTTCGCGCTTGGATTGTACATTTGATTATTGCCTGTGACAACCTTAATTGAAATAGTTGTAAACTAAAACCTAGATTCATTCACCGAAGAACAAGTAATAACTAGGTTCGAATTCAAAGCTATGAATATGCCAAAGTGTAGTCACTTTTCCATGCTGTTGAAAAGTCTCTGATGACAATTCCTGCGTCTACTAGAGAGTTGAGTACTCATTAGTAGTTTATACCAAGATAATTCCGAAAAGTCAAGACTTTTCGAGTCATAGTTAAACTATCAGTGAGACAGTATCAATTTTTTCACGTGGTTCCGCGGAGAAAAGGTCAGAATGTAACCGCCACCCCCCATTCTCATGAGAATGGTTAATGAACGTAATGATATACTTAAGGTGGCTCCCTAGGGTTTTTACTCAAGACAACACTGATGAATAAAACGACTCCCAAACGATTACCTTGCGTGATATGAGCACGAAATTTTCGCCAAACATGTGTTATATTAGTTTGAAGATTTTGCAAAAGTAAATTTGCGCTCAAACTCTGTTACCATGGCAATAGCACGTCTTCAATAAAGTACGTTTTTTCTATTCTTCTTGCCATTTTGAAGATTTTCTTCGGTAAATTTTTTTGAAAATTTGCAAATCAAAGAGTAGTGTTTCAATAGTTCTTTTGCTGTATTTAAAAAAAATTAAATCGATACATTTTCGAGTAATGTACGAAAAGGTTCAAAATTGATATTAAAAAAAAATGTATCGATTTAATTTTGTGAAAATCTGTATTTAGGTTAACGAAAGTAATGTCTTTATACGTATGAAATTAAAAAAAAATTCACCGAAGGAAATAAAAGAAATTCAAAGTTATGTTTGAAAGATTCCGCGAGCTGTTACGTCATAAAATTTTCCAAAATTCAGTTTCGCGCGAGACATCACGCGCGTATTTCGTGGGAAAGGAAGAAGACGCGAGTTCACAAAACAAAAATTTTCTCGCAAGAAACGCTATGTTTATATCTTGGTTTTTAAATCCCGCGAGTGCCACACTATTTTAAATTTCCCGCCATGTATACGAGAAACGTTACCCTCGGGAAAAAAAACCTAGGGAGCCACCTTAATAGAGGAATATTGCGCTAAATGTTTCACTATAGAGTATATTAAAGCATTTCTTACAGTTCCACCAAGACCAAAAATAAAAAGTATATTTGATATAAATATTTGAAACTTGGAGAAAACTTGTATGTTTTAATTCAAGTTGTGCTGAGCATCTTGCATACTTATAGTTGGATAATATTTCGATGAAATTGAAAGCAGACAGAAAGTTAAAGGACATGCAAAATATTTTTGGCAAGCTGTCTAACGATGTGATTATATTTATTCTATAGTCTGCATTTTATAGATCGTTTTCATGTGAGGTCACAAAATTTAAAAATTGAAGCTACAAAGCTGGCTGTCTCATATGTTCCGTATGTCGTTACTACGAGTGTTCACCAAAAAGTTTGAGTAAATTCAATTATTTCTCCTTGAGTTACGCGGAGTTTCGAAAAATATTATTGCTGACAGCAACAGTTTAGCAACCTGGAAGCTGTTTCAGTGCATGTTGCCCTGACAATGCATTGTTCAATATAACTTTATAATGTTTTCATTTCTCTTTAAAACAAATAGAACAAAAGACTTCCGCAAATTCCTTACTCTTTCGCAAATTACTTCCTTGAAAATTCCTTCACAAACAAACACGAAGGACCTTCCGAAAGTCTAATGTTTGTATTGAAAATAGTTTTACCCAACCTGAAACTTTGTTCCAGAAAAGTAATTACCCAACCCTGCTTACCCCAGAAAAATTGTTTACCCAACCCATTTCTCTTCGGTACCAACCCCAGGTATAAATAATGAACGCTCCCTAAATCAATAGGCTATGTTGAATAGTTTACGAGAACGGAGCGAAAGAATGCTGAATATATAGACTACATAATACAAAGTGCATGAGGTCGGTTTCGCATTTTATATATTGTCAATTCCATCAGGAAATCGTGCCTTATCTCTTCAATTTCTTGACTTAACAACTTCATGAAAACACATTTTATAAAAGCAGACCTCATAAAATATCCTGTTTTTACAGTCTCAGTAGTTTGGATTTTAATTGTTTTGTATTCAGGTACGGGACGCTACTACATGTCGCCATGCATGTTGTTAAGTTTTCATTTTGCCTCAAAACATGAAAACATGCCAATGCTAGGGTAATTTTTACTGCATATTATCCTCGAATATTGTACTCGAACGCGGTTTAGCCATCGTTTGTATTGCTATAATTTTAAACGGCGAAATTGTTTTGAAACTCTCCATAATCCTGTATAGTAAAAACGAAGCGAAGCCGAAGACACAATTTTTTACTGCATGATCATGCCGCTAAATCTTGCATGTAGATACTAGATTCAATTACTTTTAACTTGCTTTTAGTGTGATAATTATGAATATGTACAAGTATCCAAGTTTCATAATGTTTTAATCTTCTATATGCTATATATCCTGACACATGCAATATACCGAACCAAGCGCCCACAGAAACAGTTATACTTTGCATTTTTTTCGCTCCTTATATGCAAACTATTGAACTTACCAAATTGATTTCGGTATATTTCGTTTGTTATTCTTATGAGGCTTATAAATACACGAAATTAACTTTGTTAAGTGATTCAGTAAGCGTTCACAGATCATAGGATATGTAGCTTGTTTGCTTTAAATCGTCGTTTTCGCCGCGCCCATGCGTTGTATTCGCAGCAATCTCGTTCCCACAGTATGCCCGTTCGCAGGTTAGGTAGTGGGCATGACTCTGGGGAAATCGAATGAAGTTTCGTATGATTTCATACGAATAGGTGATATGCGCATGCTCGCGATCATATAAACAAAATTTTGGAATTTTTCGTCGAAAATTTGTTCTTTTTACATTGAAATCATCGAAAATTTTATATATTTTTGTGCTAAAAGTTCTGGAGTAAATATATACGATGTATAGTTAAACTACGAATCATTCTTATGGATTAATGGTCAAGAAAATAATATTGAAAGTGTCGCTCAGACTGTCAAAGACTCAGGAAGCCGATTAGAGAGGTTTAGAGGAAGACTTTATATAGTCTTACACAAAACTTTTATAAAGTTAAAACATTATAGATTGTAATACAACTAGCAGTTGAAACCAGACATGGTGTTTATAAGTACTATTTACAACATGAGCGGCAGTGTTGTATCGGATATACAAACTCGAGCCGAAGGCGAGCGTTGTATATCCGATACAACACGGATGCGAATGTTGTAAATAGCTTGTGAAACGTCTTGATGAGAACATTCGTATTCTTCAACAATTTAAAATAAATTAATGATATTTGGTGAGAAAATTGAACTTAACGTTTATGTAAATCAGCATGATTCTGTATCAGATATACAAACTCCTTCACGCTAATGATTTCTTTTCTGTTTTCTCATGAATTATTAATGAGTTTTACAATATGATATACATAATATCCTCCGGAATGTCAACCTCGTACCCAGGAATGTTTGCTGTGGACCTTTGGTTTATATAGGCCGTAGGATGAGGGTCGAAAATATGCTTAGAAAACAGATTCCGTAGCACCCCTCGTGTAACTACATAATTTTTACATGAATCAATAGATTAGAACGTACTTAGTTAGAATCCACTTCCCCCCAAGCGAAATAGTTGCACAAATTGAAGTACAACCTCTCCAAAGTTCGGGCTTCCTCGTGTTTCGAAATCATGAACGGCCATTGTTGTGTTGCAACTACGCATGCGCTTGACCACAAAACACTTAATGCGCACGCGCAGATAGGAAAAGTGATCTCAATAAAACACGTATATTCAAGATGGCTACTAATGACGATATGTCGAAAATTCGAATATCCTCATGTTTTATGCATTTTGAAGGCGTAACCGAGCAACTTTCTAAAGTTACTGTCAAAGGCTTAAGAAATTTGTCGATTGCAGGAATAAATGGGCGAAACTTAATTGCCTGCAAGCTGAGATAGCGAAGGATTCGTATGATAAGTTTGATGACGAATTCGTCAATTATTCATACTTGGGCCACTTGGCAGAGAACACAAACGAAAGTTTTGATTTAGAATGGTACCACCACATGAAATGCTACAAGAAATTTAGCGATGAAGAAAAGATCCGTAGGAAAACGGAGCTAGTACAAGCACGGAAAAGGTCGCTAATACCGTAGACCACACATGCCACATCGAACCAGCATTTACCAGCTGTGGAACCCAGAAGAAAGATTACACGCAATTCAGTCATTTCAGTGGAACCAAGTAAGACCTTGTCTCAAAGAAACAAGCATGTACTACCAGAATGCTGCATTATTTGTGGAAGAGATTCGTCTTGGTTTTCAAGAGACAAGGTATGATTATGTACAATTTCTTGTGTACAGTATCTTTATATTCTATGGACCACCTTTTGGTGGAAAAGTTGTCATATTGTGCCTTACTGTCTTGTGCATATACCTATATGGCTATATGATATTTTAGAGTACCTATTGGGTGCGTTGGATCTTAATGGGTTAATTATCCAGATAATAAGTTTATTTAAACAAGCATAATATAAGCTACTCTGGATTGTAAAGTTTATGAACACAATCTTCATAAACTTTACAAACCAGAGTGGCTTTATTTTAATACCTGGTTAATTTGTCAAATTCACCCTGCTTTAGGGGCTGTTTATATGAAACCTGGGCTGGCTCGCTGACCGGGCCAGCCCGGTAAGCGGGATGAATTTGTCTTGTGTTTATATGAGAAAATTTCATCCCAGCAGGCGGGATGATTTTGTTGTTTTGACCTTTGACATTGTTTTGACAGTTCTTAAAAATAGCTTACACACAAATTGGTGGTGGCGTCTCTTTCAACTTTCATCCCGGCAACCGGGCTGACCCGGTTAGTGAGTGTTTATATGGGGAAATTTTCATCCTGGTAAGCGAGATCTCGCCTTTTTCAAGCGAGATCTCTGGAACCGGACCAGCCCGCTTGTCCATATAAACACACAGTAGTTTTTACTATAAAATCAATTACATGGCAGATCTCGCTAAGCGGGCTGGCCCGGTCAGCGAGCCAGCCCGGCTTCCATATAAACAGGTCCTTAGTTGGTAAATGCCATTTTTAAACAGGCATTCTAAACTTGTATGTTTTGCGTAGAAAACACAAAAGAGAAGAGGAACACCACTAGTGTTGGCAAGTACAATTGATGCTGGCTTATTACGTACAGCTGCTGAGAGGAAAAATGATGAGCGGATACTTGTGCAGATTAGAGATAAAGACTGTGTTGCACTGGAGGTCCGCTACCACAAAGTTTGCTATAGCAACTATACCATATTCCTTGCAAGGGAGGCAAAGACGACCACAACATGTGCACCACCAGTGTATGAAATATCTTACAATGTATTCTGTAAAGAAGTCATTGAAACTGAAATCCTCAAGGGAAAAGCAATAAAGTACATGATTGAGAAATTTGTTGTCATTGCTAAGGAAACTGAGAATGTGGATGCATCAAAATACAGGTCTTCCGAGCTCAAGCAGCAGCTAATTAACAGTTATCCCCAGCTGGTATTCTATTTGCCTAAATCTAGAAATGTTAGTGAAATTGTGTATGCTGAGAACTTGGATACTTCTGATTTAGTTGAGGAACATATGTTGAGTAAAGCTGAAAATAGTGATGAAGAATTTGATGAAGGCGACTGCATAAATAAACAAGGAACCTGGACTAATAATATTGATGGGAAGAGAGTTAGAAAATAAATAAGATTGTGAACACCGAGTAATACTTATTTATGGCATATCGTAATTTATCTATTAAGCACCCCCCTGCCCCTCTCCTGTAAGCAGTTAATTTATAAAATCGTGAAGCGTGAAAGTATTGTATTTTAAAGATAATTATGATATTTTACTGATACTTTTGTACGTAACATCACTGTACCCGATGTTGCATATTTATAAAGAGAATCAAACGTGCAAACAGACTCTTAATTGTATATATTAGAAATAAGCCCCCCCCCCAAAATTAATAGAGAAATTACGGTATGTGTGTTATATAATGTTTAGGATTGTGATAATATTTAAAGCCTGAAAAACAGATTTGCTTGCAAAAACGTCATGCAATTGCTGTAGTATAAAATAACATCATATTTTTAATAAGTTATTATTGTAATGTTGGCTTGGAAGTGTTCCTGGCGAGGGCTTGACACGGTACATTGCTCAGAATGTTTGGCGAACTCCATTAAAATGCACAGAACATAAAAATATCATATATATTTAAAACAATCCGATGTCATCTTGTATTACTTCAGCCCTGCTTTCGCACATTTCATAATTTTTTTCTTGTCCAGTTCTGCGTTGAGATCAGTTTTCCTATCTGCGCGTGCGCATTAAGTGTTTTGTGGTAAAGCGCATGCGTAGTTGCAACACAACAATGGCCGTTCATGGATTTCGAAACACGAGAAAGCCCGAACTTTGGAGAGGTTGTACTTCAATTTGTGCAACTATTTCGCTTGGGGGGAAGTGGATTCTAACTAAGTAAGTTCTAATCTATCCATTCATGTAAAAATTATGTAGTTACACGAGGGGTGCTACGGAATTGAACATTTTCGACCCTCATCCCACGGCCTAATACAAACATTTTTATGATTATGTCCTTTTCATTAGAGTTAATATGCCAGTATGATTGTATTAAATTGATGATTGAAAATCTTCTAAATTAAATTAAATTAAATTAAATTAAATTGAATTATCATGCAGTGTTTCTGCTCAAAATATGCCATGTCTGTTGGGTCGGTACGTACTTATGAACAGGCTTTGTGATTGGTTGGTTAGGACAATAAAAGACAATAAACTATAGAAATTGGTTTTCTAAAGAACGAGTCATAAACACTGGTCGCTTTTGTTTCAGAAGACCAATCACAAAACATCTTCATATTAGGTAGGTACTTACCGTGTCTGTTTGGTTACATGGAGTAGAACCTCCGACATTGTGGGTGTATGTCAGTAACATATTACTGTAGGCTACAACATAATTTTCAAATGCTGGGATATGCTGGCAGCAGCTGTACAGTCATTTTGGAGGTAGCTGTCCACTAGTTCAAAGAGATATGTATGATAAGCACTGTGGCAGACGATAGGTGGGGGGGGGGGCAATCGGCTCCCAATAATTTCCAAAAGCTTTTGAAAGATTGCTGATTAACTGCGTAACATAGCTGTAACAATTTTACAACCGAAAAAGCCTTGAAATGCTTTAGCCCCCTCCGCTGGCAACTCTTGGTGAATAGCAGAATTGTGCAGAAATTGTTATGACCCTCTTGCTATAAATTATTATGTAATTCTTCTGTTTGCCACCACATTGACTGCAAAGGACGCTAGATAGCGAAAATTATCATTCAACTTAAGCCAAAAACATTTCAAGGACTAGATATGATTTGCAATATAACAAAAGAGCAGTAATAGACTGGTGGCCTAAACTCATCCACCCCCACTGAATTTTGTGAAGTGTTTGCCAATGGGTATATAGATAGTAATTGTTGTGGACACATTATGCACGATGCCTGCAGGTTGTGACCTTGTGTCTTAATTAAGATCATTCACAATTTATGTTGGTTTGAATCGAATGAGGCTGTTGAGCTACTAAAAATTACAAAAATTTTAATTGACTACTAAAAACTAAAATGTTGTTGTCTACGACATCATCAGACACTCTGTTCTGGCATCAATAACTTTAACACATCAAGGAGGGCATTCCTTAACATAAATTCCCTGTTAAACTTCAAGGAGCTTATTCATTTCTGGCATATTTAAATTGGATTGGCATTTATTGGAGGGGGGAGCTCAATAGAATGTGGGGGCTTAGTGGTTCAGCCATGTTGTAACATAAAACTTGACATGAATTTCCATAATAAATAATAAATCTATTCAGTTTACATAAATGAATACATGTGTCTGATTTGTGATAGTTGAACTTACTAGAGAGGTTGTTTAGAGGTGTGTGTGTGTGTGGGGGGGGGGGGTGTTGGTAGGAGCATAACACTGATATCATCAACATTTATAGACAATATAGTAGGTCACCCGTTCAACATATCTATTAATGACTGAGAGAATATAGTTTCATCTCAAGTCTACATTCAAGTCTCATATAAAAGTCTCAACTGTTTATATTTTATAATGCAATTTGTATAAATATTTATGATAGAAACACTGAAACATGTCTCCATAAACCCTGATTCTGCACTTGTTGGTACAGAAGAATTGTAGATATTTATAAATTGTTACTTTCAACAATGGAACAATTCACACTCTACACAATCAGTATGGCCACTCCATGTCTTATTGTTTTCTTATAACCGATCAATGGGTCATAGACAGAAAAATACATGGATGCTTGGAAATACCAAATTTATTTCTCGTGTTGAACATGATATCTCACTCGTTCGCTGCGCTCACTCGTGAGATATCATGTTCAACACTCGAAATAAATCTGGTATTTCCGCGCACCCATGTATTATTCTCTATATATTCTAGGCCCTAGGGGAAATATCGACATAGATGTGGTGAACCCAGTACCCATCTTCGGCCATTTATCAATAACTCCCTGTTCATAGTGCATTGAATTTTTATTCATGTATGATCAGTCCTTGTGCTCTTGTATTTAGAAAACATGTAATATTCAGATATATTCTAGGCCTTAGGGGAAATATCCACATAGATGTGGATATAGATGTGGTGACCCCTCCACCTATACAAATACAAATACAACAGTCAACAAATACATCTGAAAATTAACTCCCTATTCAATATGTGTGATTGTGTATTTGTGTGAACGACGTGATCAGCTTCCTTCATTTCTGCTAACTGCTATTCTGACTTATTTTTGGGCCGTGATGAGTGTTGTCTTAGTGCAACAGTGCCAGGCTTTTTAGCTTCGCACGATTCTCTGAGCCATTTGTGTCTTGAATACCAAAAAATAGTTGCGGTTGATATTAAAAAATGCCCATTTTAATTGCGGCTATTTTTGCCTAAAAATTCTGGACTCCGAAAAAGGCATTATATGGCATTTCAGGAAGAACCTCTCCTTTAGTTTTCCCTAAGGAGTGAGTTGTGAGAGTCAGTGAGACTGAAAATTGTTATGATTGTGTCATGATTAATTTTTGATTGAAACTGCCCTCAGAATGCTGCAAATAGCGTTTCCGAGCTTAAGAAATCAAACATTTTCTGACGGGGGCCTGCCCCCAGACCCCTGTAGAAAGCTCGCGCGCGCGCGCAAGCGAGTAGTAATATATTATTATTATTATTTATTATTTCAAATTATTTGATAACGGTAACCCTTCAGCGTCGGTGCTGCTTTTCAAGGGGCCGTTAGACTATATACATATATTAAAAATAAATATTAAAAACACTATAACATGACGAAAACAGTTTCTATAATTACAATGGATGCATGCATACTAACTTATATTAACTCTTATTAACTCTCATTAACTCTCACAAACCCATTAGTTATATAACCTCATTCCGAACAATCCTCCACATATATGTTGTCACTGACTATCCCTTTCCAACTCGTTAACGTAATTATTAATTAAAGTTTTAAACTTTCTTGCGGAGAGTTGCTTGTAACCATTGACAACATCATTTGGGAGATTGTTCCATGAGGAAGCTCCCCGGTATGAAAAGGACTTCTTCATGAAGTCAGTGTTGGGTTTTTCTAAATAAAGTTTACAGTCATTACTCCTTAGAGGATACACGTCATTGTGGCTAAGTTTGAACATATCCGTTATGTATTCTGGTACTAAGTTCGCCTTGTAAGGCCTTGAATGTCATAGTCATTTCACGTTTCTTAAGCGTTTTTTCAATTGATTCCCAGCCTAAGCTTTCAAATATATCCTTTGATCTTACTTCATAATTTGATCCCGTGATTATTCGGGCCGCCCTTTTTTGCATTTTGAATAGCTTTTCAATGTGAGTGCGACTGCCATCATTCCACACATTTGAGCAGTATGTAAAGTGAGGTAAAACTAATGCATTATACATATTAATTAGTGCAGTTTGAGTTACGAATCTTTTCGCTCGTTTTAATAAAGCAATAGATTTAGAGAGTTTTTTGCACTGAATATCATTATTCTCATTCCATTTTAATTCTTCGTCTATAGTAATCCCCAGTACATTCTTATTTGTCACTTGTTTGATGGTGTGGCTGCCAATTAATATGTGCGGGTTTTCTGTGAATTGTTTTAATTTCCTTTTAGAGGCTATCAGCATAAACTCAGTTTTTTTAACGTTTAAAGTTAGCTTGTTTGCCACTAGCCAGTTATTGACCTTACATAAGTCATTATTTATCTTCCTTTCTATATCTGCAGGTGAAATACCAGTACTTGATATATTTGTATCATCTGCAAACATTGAAGCCTGTGTTTGTTCAAGGCAGTTTGGAAGATCATTTATATATAACGAAAACAACAATGGCCCTAAGTTTGATCCTTGGGGAACTCCGCATATTATCCTGTTCATTTGGGATTTAGTTCCTTGAACTGTGCATATTTGCATTCTGTTGGCTAAATACGATTTAAATAAATTCAGAGCTACTCCTTGAAATCCATATAGCTCTAGTTTTGTTAAAAGGATTTTGTGGTCAACCGTATCAAACGCTTTTTTAAGGTCAAGGAACAAGACACCATTTATTAAGCCTTTATCGATATTCATTAAATATTTGTCTGTTACTTGCAGGAGAGCGGTTTCAGTAGAGTGGCGTTTGCGAAAGCCCGATTGTTGTTTTGAGATAATTTTCTCGTCATTCAGAAAGGTGATTAATTGATCATAAATAAGCTTTTCTAAAATTTTTGCAATAGCCGATATTACAGAAATTGGTCTATAGTTCCCACATTCACTTTTGTCACCTTCCTTATAAATTGGAGTTACTTTGGCCTGTTTTAAGTCATCTGGAAAAATACCAGTGACTATGACCAAGTTAAATATATAAAGTAAGGTCTCACATATAGTATTACCTGCAGCCTTTAGTAATTTATTAGTGATTTTATCAAGCCCTGCTGCCTTTCCCGTCTTTATACTGTTCAGTATGCTAGCCAACTTCACTGCAGAAATTTGTTTAAAAGTAAATTGACTAGTGTTAGGAGTGACGTATTGAAAGGGATCTAGATTATTTGTAGGTATGGTTTCCGCGAGTTTGGGTCCAATCCCACAGAAAAACGTATTAAACTCGTTAGCTATATTTTCATTGCCAGTAACTGTTTGCTCATTAACTTTAAACTGATTTATAGTTGTTGTTTTCGACTTCCTATTAAGTAGTTCATTAATATATTTCCAGCTATCTTTACTGTTTTTGCTGTTTTCTAGATTTGTTTTGTAATAATATGTTTTTGCATTCCTTATAAGTTTGGTCACTTGGTTTTTGCATCTTTTATAAGCTTCATGATATGTAGCAGAATTTAATTTCACTGCTTTCTTTTTAAGATAATCTCTGTGATAGCTTAATTTTTTAATTTCATTGTTCAGCCATGGGCAGCATTCATTTCTCACTTTCCTAGATCTGTTTGGAGCATGGCCATGGGCATCAGAAATCTGAAGAAAAATTTCCTTCCACTCCTGCCATGCGATGTTTGGATCTGAGTTATACGTGAAGTATCTGAACGCTTGTGTTAAGTCATTTTGAAAATCAGTTTCATTCAAGTACTTAAATTGCCTTGTTTCTATTATCTTCGGCTTCTCTCTAGGTATTCCTATTTTTCTGCAGATATATACCACATCATGGTCACTTATTCCCAGCTCTATTACACCCGATCCTATAATTTTGGTATCGTCAACTTTTGTAATTATGATATCTATCAATGTTTTTGTTAATTCGGTTATTCGGGTTGGCTTGTCAATGTTTTGTTGTAATTGATAGATGTCTATTAGGTCCTGAAGTCGCTTGGTATTACTATTTTTACAATCGCTTTTTAAGAAGTCACAGTTGAAATCACACGTTATGACTATTTCTTTGTCATCACTATCAATCTTTTTTAAGAAATTTTCGAAGTCATTATATAGGTATACCGTTCGACCCGGATTTTTGAGGCGACGCGAGGCTAGGCTTTGGTAGATTGTGCTCGAATTATGCCAAAATTATGCTACTTTCTGAAAATTATGCTCTCTGTCACCGAAATTATGCTACTTAGATTTTAAGGAAAATAAAGATCACCAGTAGCTTAACTCTATCATGGTTATTGAGAATGCTCTTTTTAGAGCTCAATATCTCCTTACCCCCATTGCAAAACAGTTTTCCACCTCGAACACACAAATTTTGCTCTGGGAATTCCTCGATTCGATCACGAAGACTCATGTTCTTTGGATCTGAGTTACCTCTTTCCTTGTACGTTATCTAGAGATTGAAGCTCTCGGTACGGCACTGGAAGTGCTGAAAGGGCTGGAAGTGGATTAGACTTGCTCCAAGTCTGTCTCTTATAGGGGAGTATATTAGGGCGCGCGAAAATGTGGGCGGGGGGCGGGCGGCGAGAAAATTGGAAGAGGAGAGACAGACTTGTATCCCTTGCAGCGCGCCAAATTTACCGGTTGATTTTTCAACCGGAGGCGTGGCCAGTAGCCTGCTGCTCATTCGGAATTAATTAAATAAAATCTGTCATCAATCATCCATCATTTGTAGTGTAGCTTCGGAAGTGAGACTGTGAGAGAAACATCACAGCTTGTGGCGATTAACAAATTTACAAATGCGATCTATAAAGGATGCTATACGGTATGGAGCGACAACGTGCGGCTTTAAAACTATACGAGACCAGCAAAGGCAAGTGGCAGAGGCATATCTTTCTGGACGAGATGTTTTTATGTCTTCGCCAACTGGTTCTGGGAAAAGCTTCACTTTTGAAATTGCACCTTACGCATTTGATTTCTTGTCAAGCGATTTGGATACTGCTATAGAAGATGCTGGATCGGTATGTCCAGTGGTAGTTCCTCTTGTTGCCTTGAATGATCAAGTTGATTCGCTGAGATCTCGAGGGTAGATAAGTACATATAACTTGTACTTATTTAACTATATTTTACCTATCTATATATTTCACTTTATTTTTTAAGAATTAGTTCTTGTCATTTCAATGATAACATTTTTCGTTTTGAAATGTTGTGTTTCAAGATTTTTCACTTTATAGATTTCATTAAAACTTTTTTCTGGCGTTCTAGATACTCACTAAATTTAGTAAATAGATCAATTTTTTTAAATTGTTCTTCAAATATTTCATACATTTTCAGTAGAAATAACTGATGACTTTTAATATATGACTCACTGTTTAGATTCATTTTTCAATTTACAGTTTACTTTATGTTACTTGCTGACATATTAAATCTTGTTTCCTTTTATAAAACTATCTTTAGTTATACTTGTTTCGTTTTATAGAACTATGGACTTTGCCGAGACTTCTCGCGTAGCGGTCTATAATTAGCGCTGCAGAACATGTACATTTCATGCACAGAATTACTGTAACACGACTATTTTAACGATTTTGTTGTTTTTATTGATTTCTCTGTAATAAAAAGCATTGGTTTAGCAACATATTTGTTGCTTGTTTGTAAGACAAACACATAAAACTATGTAACAAGCATCAAATTAAGCGGCAAAATCGGAAATTTGGGTTGTCTATTTCATCCCTGTAAGCGGGCTGACGTTTTTATATGAAATATATTCACCCGCCTATATACTTATGGTCTCGGCTCACTTGGGTGAGATCTCACCAAGCGGCCAGCCCGCTTTCTCATATGAACGCGATGTATTTTTTATACTGAAAAGTACTAGAGGCGAGATCATAAGCAGACGAGATCATAAGCAGACGAGACGTCTCGGTAAGCGGGATTATATGAACAGACCCTAGGTTTGTTGACCTTAATAGTATGTAACTATAATAAGTCCTAAATCTGTTTGGAATTCATGTCCAAAAACACATTGAAAAAATTAAAAAAATATTTCTCAGATGACAGAAGCTCCGAGGCCACACGTACTGAATCTGTTTCTGTCGAACATGATCGTGTATTTAACGTTTTCGAAGAACGAGGTTTTTTTAATTCACTATCTTCGAACAAAGATTTCCTTGCCCCGGCCACGGATGCGACATCCAACTTCTCTGCGCCCTTGCATACTTGCTCGTTCAAATCATGGTTTCCGAGCCTTTTTTTGTAGTGAATGCCCTTTTCGCTTATCAGTTTGGCCTTCGAAGACGCAAATCTTTCTCTCACTTCGGAAATTTTTTTAACTAAAGTTTCGTTACGATCTGAACAGTTGCGGCAAATAAGCGCGTGTTCGTCTAGCTCAACGCCAAGGAGAAGCTCTAAATTTAAACAAGCTTTTGTTTTTATGGATCCTGGACTAAAGAATTTTCTTCTCAAGTCGGCTTTCACTACAACGGTACAACACAGAACGCAAGTTTTATTCTTGGAATTTGGCGATATATCTACACGAGTGTAAGCTTTCGTTGTGTAGCGTGCCGATACTCAATAGACTTCACGAACTCGGTTTTAAACTCTTTATTTCCCAGTTATATTACAGAGGCTATAGCCTTTCATGTGCGACCCTCTCGCTCTGAGGTGCGCGTTCACTCTCTCGTCATCGGCTCAAGTCATTGTCTAGATCATCCACTGTCCGGAAACCACATCGGTTTCACATTACATATTGTATACACGTTACACCATCTCCCTACATAAAATTCTTGCCCACAAGAATTGTACATTTACAGAATTATGAATTATATAAATTACTACAACAGAGTTTGTTCTGGGAGTCTTATTACGCAGCAAACCCATACCGATCAGGCGCATGGACATCTTGCCTGAGATTCCTAGGCCTAACCCGAGGGACATGTGGAGCATTTTCGCAATTAGGTTGAACGTTGTTTGCGGGAACATTGTAAACCACCTGATCGCCCCCAATTTCTCGCGCAGGGCAGACAATGTCTCCACAGTTTAATGGTGCATAACCACGCTTCAATCGATCATGATGTACCACCGTAATCTTACCTTCGATCGATTTGATTTTATAATCAACGCCTAACCGACAAACAACTTCAAACGGCCCGATCCACTTGGCCCCAAATTTCCATCCTTTGGTCTACGCAAGTAAACTGTTTCACCTGACCCGAATGGGCGCCACTTTTGCATTCTCTCTTCATTACCTTTCATTTGTTTCTCCCTTGCTCTCTCTAAGTTTACCTTTGCTACCTCTCTCACCTCCTTAAATATCTTCCTAAGAGACTGTGTGTATTCGGATTGTGTGCTAGGGTCTTTCAGTGGGAGGCCTAGCTCTAATTCTAAGGGCAATCTCGGCGTACGACCAAAAACTATCTCATATGGAGATGTTTGCAATGACTCTTGTCGACTCGTGTTGTAGGCGAAAACTACTGCGTCTAGCCATAAATCCCAATCGTTATCGTGTTTTGTACAAAATGCCGCTAACATATCTTGCAGTGTCCTATTTTGCCGCTCTACTTGGCCGTCGCATTGAGGATGATACGCCGTTGTTCGCGTCTTGGTGATTCCCATTAAATCGCACACTTCGTGCATTAAATTACTTTCGAAGTTCGCCCCTTGATCAGAGTGTAAGACAACTGGGGGCCCAAATCGACTGAAAACTTTATCGACAAGTATTTTAGCTACTGTGGACGCTTTTTGATCTGCAGTGGGAAACGCTTCACACCATTTTGTAAAGTGGTCCATTAAAACCAATATGTGGCGATTGCCACGACTAGTTTCAGGCAAGGGGCCCATATAGTCTAAAGCCCAAAATGTAAATGGTGTGCTCACTTCTAAACTTTGCGGATATAATCTTCAACAGATTTTCGCATATGTGGCCAAAAGAAACGTTTCCTAATACGGTCTAGTGTTCGTGTGACGCCTAGGTGTCCGGTAAATGGGCTATCATGGGTACCCTTAAGTATTTCGTTTTCTAGTGCTTTGGGTACAACTACAACCGGATCGGGATGCGTATTTCGTGTCTTAAGTGACCGATAAAGCAACCCATCTCGAACAAACAACTTTTTGTAATGATGCCAAAATGTTACTAAGTGACGGTCATGTCGCCATGTCGCAAGCTTCTGTTTTGGTGTGCCGCTAATTTTAAGTTGGATAATTTGAGAAATAATCGGGTCTTCTTGTTGCGCAGTCCGTAAGTTAATTGTTGGATTAACGCTTATTGCACAATTAGGTTTATCTTCGACAGAGTCCTGTAAATACGATGTCGCAGTGGTATCAGTTTGGCATTCTTGGACTGTGTTTTCATGCATGTGAGATTCGCTAGGAATAGGTGCTACAAGACGAGACAGAGCATCGGCATTATTGTGGAGTTTACCTGGCTTATGAATGACTGAAAATTGAAATTCTTGTAACTCCATTACCCACCTTTCTAACCGTCCTTTAAGACGTATACTATGTAGCCATTTTAAGGCACTATGGTCTGTTATAACCTTGAACGGGCGGCCTAATAAGTACGTCCGAAAAGTGCGGATACCAAATACAATCGCGAATGCTTCTTTTTCTGTTGTGCAGTATTTTCGCTCCCGGGCGGACAAAATTTTAGACGCATATGCTATGGGTCGTTCTTCGCCATTGTCATCAATCTGTGACAATACCGCACCTAGTCCTATATCCGATGCGTCTGTTTGTAGGATAAATTCTCGGTCAAATTTGGGATGGACTAGTACCGGCGAATTGCACAGACATGTCTGAATCGTTGTAAAGCATTTTCACAATCTTGGTTCCATTCAAACTGTTTTGTACTGGTTGTTGAGGTCAATTTAGTCAGAGGTGCCGAAATGGCTGCGTAATTCTTAATAAAACGGCGATAATACCCCGATAAACCTAGGAAACTTCGGACTTCCTTGACTGTCTTTGGCACCGGAATTTGCTTGATTGCTTCGACCTTTGACGGAACCGGGCTTATACCGTCTTCGGATATCATATGTCCTAAATAGTGAACCTTCTTTGCCGCAAAAGTACATTTTGACACATTTAACCGCAGATTTTGCTGCTGGAAACGAGTTAAAACCGTTCTTAACCTATCACAGTGTTCGGTAACGCTGTTACTAAATATAATTATGTCGTCCAAATAGCAAAGACATATACTATAAGTAAGACCAGCTAAAACTAGTTCCATGGCTCGCTGGAACGTTGCGGGCGCAGTTGCGAGGCCAAAAGGCATTCGGTTGAACTCGTATAAGCCGCTATGCGTGATAAAAGCGGTTTTTCACGATCGTCAGGATGAACTGGAATTTGCCAATAGCCGCTTTTTAGGTCCAAAGTGGAAAAATACTTCGCGTTTCCCACCGAGTCGAGTAAATCGTCTACCCTTGGCAAGGGATGTGCGTCATGACGAGTAATCTGATTAAGTTGCCGGTAATCAATGCAAAAGCGAATATCACCTGATTTTTTTCGCACTAAAACAATTGGGCTAGCCCATGGGCTGGTGCTAGGACTTATAATTCCTTGATCTAACATGTCCGAAATTTGTTTGTTTGACTCTTCGCGAAATGCGTATGGCATTCGTCTGGCTCGCTGCCTAATTGGAGAATTGTCACCGGTGTCAATTTTGTGCTGCGCTACGTTTGTTTTGCTAATTTCACCGCTAAAAAGTTCCTCAAACTCTTCTAACACTCGTTTCACTTGTTGTTTTTCAGAATTACTTAAACCCGGGTCTAGACTAGAATCAATTTTTGACGCCACGTGATCTGCTTTGACGGCATTACAGTTAACCGGATCGTTGTTGTTAGCAACGGTCTCTTTCTCGACTAGAGGACAAAATTCCGCCAATTTACAACCTTGTGGTAATTCAATTTCGTTGTCCGTAGTGTTAGCTATTCGAATTGGCACTATTTTACCTACAGGAGTAACAACTAAATGAGCTACATGCAAGCCTTTTAAATGTCTAACACTATCTGATTGACTACCTGATATCATACCAACCTGTGAAATGTTTTTCACCAGCACCTTACCGTCAATTATTATTTCCGATCGAGCCGGAATTGCAATGCCCTTAGGAAGAATAACTTTGTTAACACCTTTCAACTGAGATTGGACAAGAAGCATGCTTGTTTCAGTGGTTTTACTCGA
Organism: Trachythela sp. YZ-2020; assembly: GCA_016169945.1. Classification (NCBI taxonomy): domain Eukaryota; kingdom Metazoa; phylum Cnidaria; class Anthozoa; order Malacalcyonacea; family Clavulariidae; genus Trachythela; species Trachythela sp. YZ-2020. Next base: position 847,044 of record JADLSH010000373.1, read on the forward strand.
GTCATCGGGGGAAGCAACAGGCGGATTTGCCTCTGTGATCACAACTCCGCTCGACTGTACCTTCATTGTTGGATGCTCCGCATGTAATGGGAATTTCCCATAGGGCCCCACTAACTGAAAACTACTTCGACCTCCCCGAAAATCCCTTGAATACCTAATTTGTGCTGCGTAATAAAGTCCCATCCCAAAACACAATCGTAGGGTATATTACTACTTACAAGAAAACAACTATTATATTTACGTTGAGAATGAGGAAAAGTGACACTTGTCACAATGTTGCCTTGAATATCTAATTCCCACCTGTAATTGAAGTGCAACGCTGTGATTGCGATTTATCTAATAGAATACAGTCAAAATCGAGAATATTATGAATGTTATCATTAATAAAGACTTCATTGATCCAGTATCTAGAAGAGCATTGACCGGTACACCGTCAATGAAACATGTTACGAATGGGTGTGCAGGCAAGCTCTCATTACAAACATTAGTACTATTAGCATTAAGAGAGTCACAGTGCTTACTTGTTTCGGGGCTGTCTACCGGCCTGTAGTTCCTCGAGACGCCCTTGGAAGTTTAAAGGTGCATAGTTTCCACAATCGCGAGCAAAATGTCCATATCTTTGACATTCATAGCACCGTACATTGGAATGGTTTTGACGTTGGCGTGGACTGCGGCAATCACGAGCAAGGTGACCTGGTTTTCCACATTGAAAACATGTAGCTTTCGATCGCTGTCGATTTATAGGTTGGTTAACTGCGGCGGCATAGAACTGTTCTGAAGTGGCCATCTGATCTTCGAGCGCCTTCTGTCGAGTGGCAAGTTCGTTCATGAGACCCACGAGTTGGTCCATGTCGGCGTTCGGTTTGGGTGTTGCGGAGCTGGCGTTGGTTGTAAAGGATGAGTCGTGTTCTTCAATCGCACGATAACGCTGAACAAAGCCTAGCATTTCGTTCACGTTTGGTGTGGGGTTATGAGCCAAAAGCTTCCCTCTCATTGGTTTGGGTAGACCACGCATAAATTGGCGCGACAAAAGTGCAGATGTGGCTTCGTCACCGAGCGTTGGGTCGGCTTTTTCCAGAAGTTGTTCCAGCTCCCACTTGAAAACTGATGGGTCTTCACCGCTCCGAAGCATTCGGGCCTCAAACTTGGCATAATAATTTTCCCTCTCGACTGGTGGGCACAGGGCTTGTTTCAAGCGCTTCGTCGCGGCGTCGTATGTGGCTCTCTCCTCGGCAGGAATGGCGTAGAAATGACTAGACGCGCGGCCACGGAGAAACGCAGGTAATTTCTTGATCTTGTCGTCGTCTTTCCAACCATTGGCTACAGCACATGCATCAAACTCTCTTAGCCAGGCGACAACGTCGTCTCCGTCGAATTTTGTTGGCAGAATGCTCGTTGACATGATTTCGTTTTTTGTTTTACCGCTGCCACCAATTGTAGCGTGCCGATACTCAATAGACTTCACGAACTCGGTTTTAAACTCTTTATTTCCCAGTTATATTACAGAGGCTATAGCCTTTCATGTGCGACCCTCTCGCTCTGAGGTGCGCGTTCACTCTCTCGTCATCGGCTCAAGTCATTGTCTAGATCATCCACTGTCCGGAAACCACATCGGTTTCACATTACATATTGTATACACGTTACAGTTGGAGTGATATTGCTATTATTATCTTGCATAGCCACACATCATTTGCGGTAGATAACGGCGGTTAACATGCAGATTTGGAAGTTAAAAAAGTGTTAAAGTATTAAAGTGTGAACAATGTACGAACTTAGGTGTCGAATACATTAAAGCACCGCAAGGCACAAACTTGTCAATCAAATTTCCCGCCGAATTTATAATCGGATTCAAATTCCTGCAAGGGATACAAGTCTGTCTCTCCTCTTCCAATTTTCTCGCCGCCCGCCTGCCCGCCCCCCGCCCGCATTTTCGCGCGCCCTAATATACTCCCCTATAAGAGACAGACTTGGAGCAAGTCTAGAAGTGGATGTACTCGAGGACGACGCCATCTTTGATTTGAGACCTGAGGGACCGAGCCGTCGAGCCATAAGCGTGGTGGCCTGAGGAGAGTCTCAGTCTCTCAGATATGCTGACCACGTCACCACAGGGTGACCGCCTTGACACACCTGGAGTCTGCCGGACCATATTTGACCATAGGCCTTAGCACATACCTCAATATTGTCCAAAAACAATACAGAAATAAAATACAAACTGAATTATTCTATAACTATGATGGGTTTTTTCTGTTTTCAACGCATAAAAGCTCGGATTATGCTAGCAGTGCTAAATTGAAATAAAAGCTTAAAATAGTGCTCGTTTTGCCAAATTATGCTTAAAATTATGCTAGCACAATCTACCAAAGCCTACGTGAGGCGGCATGAGTTGGCGCACATCATTAGGAGAGTGTGCTTATTAAATATTCAGTAAGTGAGAGTGTGCGAGAGTGAGCTAATTAAATATTCAGTAAATGAGGGTGGCGCAGGGTAGCGCAGGGGGCCGCAATACATTAGCATATGAGGGTGAGCACATCATTAGCATCCTATTCCTTTGAGACATCATTAATATGACGAACAAGACCAGGCAAGTTTGGGCGAACAAACAATAATTATTGCTGAGTTCAGCATATTTTGTGTGCAGAAATATGGCTTTGTTGTCGCGAGATTTATAAACTCCTTCAATCTCGTATCTAGTGAAGTGTTTCTTTCTGAGTCGACCAATACTAATAAATTTACAAGCGAGGCTAAGCTCGATATGGAGCTAAGCTCGCTCGATTTGGAGCTAAGCTCGCTCGATAAGGAGCTAAGCTCGATTTGGAGCTAAGCTCACTCGATAAGGAGCTAAGCTCGCTCGATATGGAGCTAAGCTCGATTTGGAGCTAAGCTCGCTCGATATGGAGCTAAGCTCGAGCCGAGCGAGCTTAGCTTCGAGCCGAGCTCTAAGATGTAAGGATGGCCCGAGCCTAGCTCTAAGATGTAAGGATAGCTCCGAGCCGAGCTTAGTATATATCTCCGAGCGGAGCCTACAATATAACTCCGAGCTTAGTATAAGGAAGATAAAGATCAGTAAGATAAGGTAGATAAAGATAAGGAAGATAAGAAAGATAAAGCCCATTCATCCCTCTAACCCTAACCCTTTCTCTAATTAGACTATAGGCTATGACTATGACTATAGTCGAATATTTGAACGTAAGCAATCAGATAAATAGTGAGATACGTTACGAATCAATTTATTTGACGTTCAATGATTCAATCTTAGGATTCAATGATTCAATCTTAGGATTCAATGATTCACTCTTAGGATTCAATGATTCACTCTTAGGATTCAATGATTCAATCTTAGAATTCAATGATTCAATCTTAGGATTCAATTATTCACTCTTAGGATTCAATGATTCACTCTTAGGCATAGTCATAGGCATAGCCATAGCCATAGCCATAGAAATTGGATTAGTTAACAAGTATATCCGAGATATGTTTGCTCGGTATGGGTTAAAGAAATGTAAAGTTATGGTTAAAAGGTGAAAAAGTTGACTCGGACAATATATATACACCCAAGCGAGTGATGGAGTTTAAGAATAATAAGCTCTTAGAAGCAGACCCAGAGCAGACCTTATTTGGGTAGACTTTTCAGATTGGAGACCTAAAGATTTAGCAATGATGACGCCAGAGCAACGAGAAGTTACAAACAAAGACTACTTCACGAGAGACCTAGATATATTCCTATGAAAGCTGAAGATATTGCAAGATTGTCACCCGAAGACAGACAAAAATATGAGAACTCTTTAAAGATACAAAAGACGTCTAAACGATACGCTCTTAGGAGTAAACCTTACTAACGCTGTAAAATAAATTTTAATCAATAAATGTGTTTTAAAAATGAATTCTGTGTGTGTTGTATGTACATTGTACAATATTTTCCCGTCCTATAATGATATATTCTCAATTCATGCAAATCCGTGCTCGCCTAACCTCTTAATTACCTCAACCTTTTGTGTCTTACACGTGGGAAAGATTACCTTGACAACGCCGTATATCAAAATGCTTACGCTTGTATCTTCGAATCGCTAAAAACGTTGAAAATTTGTTTGTAAAACCCTATATTAAAAAGTTTTTCCGATGAAAAGATTTGATTTTAAATAGACCTTCCTCGCTTGAAACTTTGTAAATTTATTAGTATTGGTCGACTCAGAAAGAACGACAACAAAGCCATATTTCTGCACACAAAATATGCTGAACTCAGCAATAATTATTGTTTGTTCGCCCAAACTTGCCTGGTCTTGTTCGTCATATTAATGAGGAATAGGATGCTAATGATGTGCTCACCCTCATATGCTAATGTGTTGCGGCCCCCTGCGCCACCCTCATTTACTGAATATTTAATTAGCTCACTCTCGCACACTCTCACTTACTGAATATTTAATAAGCACACTCTCCTAATGATGTGCGCAACTCATCCCGCCTCACGCCGCCTCATGTGCTGCCTCAAAAATCCGAGTCGAACAGTACATATATTACTACTCAAGCGTGGTTCTATAACAGGACTGTTCATTTCAAGCTAGACGAATTTGATTTGACTTCGATCAGGCTTCGATCAACGCTTTCTACTAAAACTGGACAATGAACAAGGTATGCTGTAATTTTTTTCTCGTCGTTTCACGATAAAAAACATATAGCCTCAACTTTGTTTGCCAAGGGCCAAGGCTTTAATTTTTTTTTTCTTTACAATATGTATACGAAAAGTACTTGAACAAATGGGCAGAAAAATCATGTTTTCACTACAGTTTGTCCATGTTTTTCAAGTTTTATGTATGGAGAAAAGTTTTTTCTTCTATGATATCTGTTTAAACTGTATTTTTTTAACTTTAATGTGGACAAATACTGAAATACATGAGCATTTAAAACAAATGTATTAGTTTTCTCGGCGCATCGTGCTTAGTATGAAGCCTTTAGAGTTGATGCAATTCATTTTTGTACTCTAACTATCGTTAGGCTAGCTTTTTGAACTTTTAGGGTAGATTTTTTAATCTAAAAATTGTTTCACTCCTGTGTTTTGTCGCGTAATCCAGAGCGGGCCGGATGAGTTTCAGAGCGGGCCGGATGAGCTTCAGAGCGGGCAGGATGCAAAAATCCGGACCGCTCTGAAACGCTCGCTAGCCAATCAGATTGCTTTATTTTCATAGATAAAAAATAAATATCATTATTTATTTAAAAGAATTCATGATTTCTGATTGGCTAACATGCAGGCAATGGTGAAATCGTCTTATCAACTCAATGACTGACCAAATATGGAGTTGTGAATTAACAATTACCCTCGTCCAGCAACGACTCAGGAGTACTGTTCCAAATTAATGGAAAGGTTCATACTTCAGTACGAGTTCAGGTTCGAGCTCAAGTGAATGTTGCAATAGGCAATTCCAGCTATCGCAATGCATGCTGGGGACTGTGGTGCAAATTCCATTTTTGAATCTAATGGCCGCCGCTTCACGTTGTTTCATGTTGGGCCAGTTTTATGTTATTTATGGCACTTTATCGCCTGTGATCGACCGATATTAGCACTTCGCCTTAAAGTGAATGTTTCAGTGATGATTTTGTCCAAATTTGAAAGCGATCAGTTGATTTTAACGCGAGAAAATTGCATCGGAGTCCATGTAGGGGTGAAGCGTGTTCGGCAAAATAACAGGCTACGAAGGCGACTATTTCGCACGTTTCAAGGTGAGTAAAATAATCGGTTCGTGTTCAGAAAGCTACATCCCTCTTAAAATTTGATTTAATATGTGAGTTATTTAGAAAATACAGCTTTTGCTATTCTGCCCTACCGATCTGCGTTCACAAAGCGGTTTAAATCGACACATTTTTCATTCGATTTTTGTCAAAGCCGAAGAGAAACGCAGTTGTCCGGCGGCATTGTTTTGATTTGTTTTGGCGGGAAAAAACTCCGTCTGACTAGCAACTTTACGTTTGTTTTGCAAAAGTATCAAAAGTGCTTGCCTGCTTGGTTTTTGACCTTTTGTTTGGCCTGTTTCTCTGTTGTATTTGCTTGTGTTTATCCTTGAACATAAAAGTTAGGTTTGTACATTATTCTAGGTAGTAAATATTAGGCTTTCAGCTTGATATTTTAAATATTTTTTGATAAATTAATCTTAAAATAAGCAAAATACGGTAGTATTTTTTACTAAATTAAGGCTTTTATAGTTATTTTAAAAGTAATATAAATTCATAGGTAGGGGTATTTTAATATTTGTAAATAGGGTATAGAACTTAAATATAGGTAGTAAATTTTTAATATTTTAAATTCTAAATAGTCTAGCATAGTTTTAAATATATTATTAAAAACACAATGGAGGATACACCAAGCACTTCAATGGAAGTAAATGAGCCTGGGTCATTGCCGGCAAAAGTCAATGAAAAGAAGAGAACACGCAGTGGAACAAAATGCTGCGTACCATTTTGTGAAAGCCACACTGGCAAGAATCCTGAACTGTCCTTTCATAAATTTCCACAAGACCCAAAACTGAGAAAAACATGGTTGGATTGGATCAGCAGGACTGACTTCCAACCTACTGAAAATCATAGGGTTTGTTCAAAGCATTTTGAAGGAGGCAAGAAGACCTATCTTAATAATATACCAACAATTGTTCCAAGACCTGTTAAGCCAACTGCAAGCAAACCTCGACCAACATATAAATGTAGGCAAAGGGAGTCAGACCCAGTTTCCACCCCCCCAAAAAGAATAAATATTGAGAATGAAACTGTAGAAAAGTTACAATCTGAGATTGCTGAACTGAAAGGAACAATAATTGATTTAAAGAATGAAAATAAGAACCAGGAGCATGAAATTGCAACTATGAAAGAGAATCTGAAGCAACAGAAATTTACAGTTGAACGATTTAAGTGCAATAATGCAAATTTTGAATTAGACACAGGATTTCCAAATTACGAAACATTTAGGGCATTTTATGAATTCCTCTGTCCAGCATGTGAGAGATTAAGATATAAAGGGTCTAACAATACGACCAGTGATGGAGAGGGAAAAAGTGGTCGTAAGAGAATGTTATCGCCAGAGGAGGAATTATTTTTATGTCTCTCGAGAATTAGATGTGGCTTGTTAGAGAAAGATCTTGCTAATAGGTACAATATATCTGTGTCACAAGTCTCAAATATTTGGCTAACGTGGTTAGATTTTCTTCGAACTAGGTTGAGGGCAATCCCAATTTTGCCTTCAAGGCAGTTTAATTTGTTGACGAGACAATGCCCGCAAATTTGAAGGAGAATTACCCCCATACAAGAGTAATAATCGATTGCACGGAACTGTTCCTAGAAATGCCCTCTGAACCCCGATGCCAAAGTCCAATCTTCTCCAGTTATAAGAACCATAATACCGCTAAGGGACTTGTTGGTATCTCCCCCAGAGGAGACATTGTATTTGTGTCCGAGCTATACGCAGGCAATACATCTGATCAGCAAATTACCAGAGATTGTGGCATCTTAAACTTGCTTGAACCTGGGGATGAAATTATGGCTGACAGAGGCTTTGCTATCGAAGGAGACTTACCAAGTGGGGTCTCATTAAACATACCACCTTTTTTGCAAGACCAACCCCAACTTTCGGAAGAGGATGAAGTAAAAACTAGGCGAATTGCTAAGCATCGCATACATGTAGAGAGAGCAATACAGAGAATCAAAAGCTTCCGCATTCTACACCAGACCTTACCTCTCAGCATGGCTGCAGATCTAAATAAGCTTTGGATTATATGTTCTTACCTGACCTTGTTCAATAAACCATTACTTTCATAGCTTAATCATGCAAGTAGTCACAGCAGATGACATTTATTTTGTTATAATGTATAAGATATATAATTTACTTGTGTTCAAAATTTATTGCATGTTTACACAAGTTGCATTATGTAATCAAAATAAAAAGAAGTTAATTGTGGTAACATATATGATACCCAATTTTGTTCATCAAAGTAAATCCTTTCAACATGAAGATCTTTCTGTGTAAAAACAACAAAGTCAAGATAACTTAGCTGGCAAATCTCAACAGCACCATATACCTGCTTCTCACTAGAATCTCTGATTAATGCATCAGGACTTGCACCCAACCAGGGCCATTTCGGATTAATAACAAGGCCGCATGAGTAACAGACTTCAATAATTTGGTTATTGCTTTGCATGTATTCATAATACTTAAACAAAGCATTTTGTTCATTATCAGTTCCCCATTTGCAACTGGTACTGGTGGTATGTGATGGTTTAACTATCCTGTTCACAATGCTTTTTGGGTAAATATTTTTTCTCCTGTTCATAACATGCCCAAACAATGATGCGGTTAACCTGGATTTTCTCTCGTTGTGCCATTCGGCTGTTTTTTTCAATTCCTAAAGAACTATTGTGGTCTACATTAACTTTGTTTCTAACAAATGTTTTGCATTGCTCTCCTGGCACCAAAGAGAAATCAGTGCTCTCAGTCAATTTCGATACAACAGCATCTCGCACTGTTGTTGTTTCCAGATTGCATTTTTTACTTTCAAGTTCAAGCAAACTTTTTCTAGATGGTAACTTATTTACATCATAATCAGATGGCTCACAGTCATTGTAACAGACTTCAATAATTTGGTTATTGCTTTGCATGTATTCATAATACTTAAACAAAGCATTTTGTTCATTATCAGTTCCCCATTTGCAACTGGTACTGGTGGTATGTGATGGTTTAACTATCCAGATGGCACACAGTCATTGTAACAGACTTCAATAATTTGGTTATTGCTTTGCATGTATTCATAATACTTAAACAAAGCATTTTGTTCATTATCAGTTCCCCATTTGCAACTGGTACTGGTGGTATGTGATGGTTTAACTATCCTGTTCACAATGCTTTTTGGGTAAATATTTTTTCTCCTGTTCATAACATGCCCAAACAATGATGCGGTTAACCTAGATTTTCTCTCGTTGTGCCATTCGGCACAGTTACTCTGTGCCCGTGTGTTTTTTTCAATTCCTAAAGAACTATTGTGGTCTACATTAACTTTGTTTCTAACAAATGTTTTGCATTGCTCTCCTGGCACCAAAGAGAAATCAGTGCTCTCAGTCAATTTCGATACAACAGCATCTCGCACTGTTGTTGTTTCCAGATTGCATTTTTTACTTTCAAGTTCAAGCAAACTTTTTCTAGATGGTAACTTATTTACATCATAATCAGATGGCTCACAGTCATTGTTAGAGGACAGTTACTACAGGCTTCTAACCCACTTTTTAATTTTTCTAGATCATTTTTCATATCCTTCTCTGTTGTTGAATGTATGAATCCCTTTTTCCCTGTACAAGAGGCCGTTTTCTACCCTTTTTGTCTTTTTCGTATGTGTCCTGGGGGAAGAGGAGATCTTCAAACAAAACTGGGCCTTTACTACTTTCAGAGTTCTTAGGGACATGCCATTTCTGAAGCTCCTGGGTGCATGTTTTATCATCAGGAACCTCTTTTAAGTCTAATTCTGTAAAGTCTAGAAGTTGAAACAGTATGGCAGCCACATGCTTACAACGACCACTAGCTCCTGCTGGACACTGACATTTTGCATACTCAATCTTGCTTGATGTTTGATTTAAATGGACATATACAGTGTATGCTTTCTTTTTCATTTCTGCATTCACTTGACAGCGTACGAGAAAATACACAGTGTCGCCTTGCTTCCTTATATCAGATTTAACCCAAATATCATTTGTGTATCCAGCCTTAAAAAGATTTTTGTATCCCCCTTTTTTGTGTTTCAATGCCTCAGCTGGTTTTTGGTCCGGAATTTTATCTTTATCCAATATTAGGTGTTTTTCTATGTCTCCATATGTTATACTTGGCATATTTTTCAAGGATTTTGTCCATATGACTTTTGCCGGCAATGACCCAGGCTCATTTACTTCCATTGAAGTGCTTGGTTTATCCTCCATTGTGTTTTTAATAATATATTTAAAACTATGCTAGACTATTTAGAATTTAAAATATTAAAAATTTACTACCTATATTTAAGTTCTATACCCTATTTACAAATATTAAAATACCCCTACCTATGAATTTATATTACTTTTAAAATAACTATAAAAGCCTTAATTTAGTAAAAAATACTACCGTATTTTGCTTATTTTAAGATTAATTTATCAAAAAATATTTAAAATATCAAGCTGAAAGCCTAATATTTACTACCTAGAATAATGTACAAACCTAACTTTTATGTTCAAGGATATTGATAAACACAAGCAAATACAACAGAGAAACAGGCCAAACAAAAGGTCAACTAGGGATCCAAGGATTGTGCAAAGTTTCAAAGAGCCATAAGTTTTGAGGAAAACGAAAGATTAATATGGAAGCACTGAAGTACTCTGCGGCGAAGACATAATTTACACCATAATTTACAAGTAAATGCAAGTAATGTTTCAGGAAAATCTCTCCTTGATCCTACAGATAAAGAATATTTCACAATTCGCCGTGGGAAGTGTATGCGTATTTATTGCTGACGTAAATAGATGACTCATGGAAGAAATTAGCTAGCAGTATTTATGCCAAGATTGTCAAGTTCTCATGACATTTGTTTTTCGAAGGTCTATTATTACCATTTGCGTTCAACCTTGAAGTTTGACGATTTTAAAGCGTTTGTTTACTTTTCAAACATGAACGTTTGCTAACAAAACGTACACCTCATGAAATATTAGATTTTGCGATTTTTTGGCGAAGTATGAATATGTTTTTGATCCTTACTTTATGATCCTTATATCTTTCATTCTGTCTTGCAAAATAACTTAAATTTTGCGAGCGTAATATTCGAAAATATGGAAAATTGCTTAAAACGGATTTAAGACGAGTTTCCCGTCTAGATGGGATTCCCGTCTAACTTTCCCGTCCGTTTGGACGGGAAAGTTGGACGGGAAAGTTGGACGGGAAAGTTAGACGGGAAAGTTAGACGGGAAACTCGTCTGCCCCCGGATTCATATTAGACCCCCGTCTAAGACGAGTTTCCCGTGGGCGTGACCAAACGTTCACATTTGAAAAGTAAACAAACGCATTAAATCGTAAGCTTCAAGGTTAATTATATCCCATCAATTCAAGGTATACTGTCACTGTTAATTTCAAGGAGTTATTTTAACTCCACCATAGGAGTTAAAATTACTCCCTGTGGGAGAGTAAAAATTTTGGAGTAAAATCTACTCCAAAAATGGAGTTAAAACTACTCCATTTCGGTACGCATTACAGAATTTACTCCACTGGCAGTCATTTTAACTCCACTGAAGGAGTAAAACTTACTCCAGCAAAGGAGTAGAAATAATGGAGTAATTTTTACTCCTTCATATTAATCTAGGAGTCGTTTTACCGCGGTCAAAGTTATTTAACTCCAACATTATGAGATTCTTTCACTGCATGGGCGTAGGGACTGACGAAGTATTATTATTATTATTATTATTATTATTATTTTAAGTATTGTTATGTATTTTAGTATCTATATGGTTTGAATCGGGGGAGTGCCTCGCATGAGAGACACCTCGAGTCCCGTTCGCTCTCCTACCGTTTGGGCTTTGTCCAATAAATCAATTAAATAAAATAAAATTTAGCTCCGGTAATGTCGCCAAGTGGGAATGGCGGAATGCTGTATTATGCATTGGCTTTATACATTCTTTACTGTTAAACCGCGAGCGGTAATCGAAGCTGGGTCTGTCGAGAATCGCCAACGTACTTTTCTCGTTATATTCACTCAAATTTATTTACATTTTTGGATTGGATTGATATTTTTTCTGCTGAGAAGAATGCTTCCCTCTGTTAACTTGACAAGTGGAAACACTCGTGTCTGCACCAATCAACGCGTTAGGGATGTATCACGTGTTATAGTAATTTGATTCTATATTCACATCATGCGCCAAATTCGATATTTTTAATATTTTGCTTTCAAAGGTTCAAGGAGAGGAGAGTTTTATCCAAATTTTCTTTTATATATATTCACGAAAACCGGACAAATTACACGGACTTTGTTGCGAAGGTATGTTTATTGTTATTTGCTATTTTGTGTACGATTATTTACTCGATAGGTGGTTATATTTTCTATTGAAGACTGTATACAAATCACTTCGACGCACTGAGGTCAAAATGAAATCGTCTTGAGTTGTATACAGTAAATTTTCGAGTAATTTCTTCTAGCAGAAGTATATAACTTAGTTTATTGTTTCCCAAATTTTGATTTAGGCAATTGGCGGTCTGATTGAGGAGTGCTGCCGCTGCTGTGTAAAGACAAACGCGGTTAAAGTGCCTGAAGGTAAGACGAATATTCCTATGTTTTGTTGCCATTTTAATTTGTATATAAGATTTAGTATTCGTATGGTGAATAGTTAGGTATTCAAATTGTTTTATAACCAGTGATCTACTGGGACTAATCTGTATATGTAATAATTTTTAATAGTAGATGATTTTTGCATAAAATTCAAGTTAGTTCATTATATATTTGAGAATATTTTTGTAATAACATGACCTTGCTTTATACATGGAGATAGGATTTCCTTTAGCAGGGTTAGTGACCAAGAGAGTCATAGAAAGCAAGGGTTTACATGATTTAGGGTGATGCTACTGACACAGTTATGTTACCTCGGTTAAGGAAAACACTGCATGGTCACGAAGCATGCTGTATTTGAAAATGACACGGCTTAGGTGATATTGCTTAAAATATTCACCAGGTTGATATGCATACCATATTGACATTCATACCAAATATAATATATGAATTGAAGGGTTTTGTAGATCATGTAAAATTATTGAGTGTAAAGTATATACATTTATTAGACCTAACCAGGAACAGCTGCGAAAAATGCAACTATAGGTCCCTGGCAGGAATTGAACCTGCGGACCTGCGATTCTGGTGCAGCTCTCTAACCAACTGAGCTACAGAGTCCAGTTGTCCATTGTATATAATTTACACTCAATAATTTTCCATCTACAAAACCCTTCAATTATTATTCTATCGGGTGAGATGCCAACAAAATATAAATTTTTACCCACAACTTAACATGACAGTACCCTAGTATATATACATGAACTTGTGGCTAGAGCTTGACAACTGGACTCTGTAGCTCAGTTGGTTAGAGCGCTGCACCGGAATCGCAGGGCCGCAGATTCAATTCCTGCCAGGGACCTATAGTTGCATCATTGATGTCGGAAACTTATGTGAGGCTTAATCTTCGCAGCTGCCTTAGCCTGTAAAGCAAGCCCTCATTGAAGCTGAAAGAGTAAACATGAAAGCCGGGTATTACAGGAGACCCTTGTTCCTCGTTCCTCTTTCTGCTCCAAGGTGGTCTGCTATGCACGCTACAGCTGGCTCGGCCACTAGATCTCATATGAACTATATGCAGTATCCGGCCGGATAATCAGGTCAGATCTGTTTCAACTATCCGGTGCATCCCTATTGTCAAAGCCCATGTGCCAGTATAGTTTGTTTAATAAATGTTTGCTGATTCATTAGCTCACAAATCAATATAAGTGCTTGAGATGTTTCAAATTATTTGTGGCTAACCAATAATCTTCTGCTGCTGTTTTATTAACCTTATATTTTTTCTTAGGGATTGTTTTAATGGATTCATACAGTAATATCCTGATGCTGAAGTTGATTGAAGTTTAATACTACCACTATAATCAAGTCAATATCATGGCATCCTACTTCATTGTCAATATTGGAAATGTTATTCATTTGTTGGAGAACATAATATATGGAATACCAAGCAAAGCAAGGAGATCAGTGGCCAACTAGTGGTATACAACTTGTTTAGTACTAAAATTCTAGCAATTGACCCACATAACATTATGATAATGCTGTGAACACTACAAGCATGTTATAACCATGATATCATTCGAAGAATGATGTCGAGCCTAACAATGTAAATAACTAGAGCAAATTGCATGCCTGTTGTGTATATCATAATTATTTTGCTGAGAAAATATATTATTTTGACCTTAAAATGTTTTTATTGATTTCTAAACTTAATTAAGAGCCCTTCCTTACTCTAATCTATAGGAGTTATTTTGACTCCCAAATTGGAGTAAAGGGAAAAAGTACAGAATGACTCCTTTTTTGGAGTAAACTTTACTCCATTAATAGAGTAGTTTTTACTCCTACTGGAGTAAATTTCACTCCACTTGTGGAGTACAATTTACCCCAAAATTGGAGTTAAAAAACTGGAGTAAAATTTACTCCAGAAAAGGAGTCATTCTGTACCTTTTTTTTACTCCACTTTTGGAGTTAAAATAACTCCTTGAAATTGCTAGCAGTATTTATGCCAAGATTGTCAAGTTCTCATGACATTTGTTTTTCGAAGGTCTATTATTACCATTTGCGTTCAACCTTGAAGTTTGACGATTTTAAAGCGTTTGTTTACTTTTCAAACATGAACGTTTGCTAACAAAACGTACACCTCATGAAATATTAGATTTTGCGATTTTTTGGCGAAGTATGAATATGTTTTTGATCCTTACTTTATGATCCTTATATCTTTCATTCTGTCTTGCAAAATAACTTAAATTTTGCGAGCGTAATATTCGAAAATATGGAAAATTGCTTAAAACGGATTTAAGACGAGTTTCCCGTCTAGATGGGATTCTCCGACTTTCTAGCACCGTCCGTTTGGACGGGAAGCTGGACGGAAAGTTGCTGACAGGAAAGTTAGACGGGAAACTCGTCTGCCCCCGGATTCATATTAGACCCCCGTCTAAGACGAGTTTCCCGTGGGCGTGACCAAACGTTCACATTTGAAAAGTAAACAAACGCATTAAATCGTAAGCTTCAAGGTTAATTATATCCCATCAATTCAAGGTATACTGTAAAGTTTAAATTAACACGACTATTGGGACTGCAGGCTTTGCAGCACGTTTATATCATTATATGATCCCGTTTTATACCATAGAGGTTATAATATAAATCGGATACTATAGTCTACACTGTTTTGATAGTTCATAATACAGATTACAGATCGAATACATGCAGCCATCGACTATATATATCCAGCCATCGACTTGCACAAGTTTATTGACATTGGCATTGCCCCTATAGTTCATAAGGCTATAGTTGTATTTGAAATAATATAGCCTTTAAACTGCTACCACATTTACCTTCCTTATCATTTATATAATCTGCAAACTCGCATTTGAGATACAGTCTCGCATTTGTCATAATCATAATTCTCGAAAGCAAATGTCAAATAATAATGCTCGGGAAGCGAAAATAAGTGAATTTCTACAATCCTTCCCGTTGATTATCCAGTACTGAAGGCAAGTTGGTAAGTCAGTTATAATGACTGATTTCTCTCCGGTTCATCGACATACTTATAGTTATACTATATATTGATAATTTGATATGATAATGTTCTTGTCGCTAGACTCGCTACACGGCACGCGTACGAATCTCGCAGTCAACTCGCGGCCACGCACTTGATAGCGCACGTGCATTTGTGATTGCACAAAAAATCGCGTGTTCCGGGGGAAAGATCGCCAATTTAATGTCAATTCAACGTCTTCAGCAAATGTTTCAAGTTCAATATAAAGACTCTAATTCAGCATAGTTTGTGTAAAGTCGCCATAAGATCAAAAGAATATTTAAAGAAAAATGTGAAGCCCTGTCTTGAAGCACTAAATCACTAAATGTTAATGAAATTTAAAAAGAAACATAAATTGTATACACCCCCCGGAAAGTTTACACTATGATTGAATGAATGAATGACTGACTCGTTTGAATTTTCGCCTCTCACCACAATATTGCAAAGTTTCGAAGAAACTTTGCACTAAAAACCAAGCAGGCAAGCACTTTTGATACTTTTGCAAAACAAACGTAAAGTTGCTAGTCAGACGGAGTTTTTTCCCGCCAAAACAAATCAAAACAATGCCGCCGGACAACTGCGTTTCTCTTCGGCTTTGACAAAAATCGAATGAAAAATGTGTCGATTTAAACCGCTTTGTGAACGCAGATCGGTAGGGCAGAATAGCAAAAGCTGTATTTTCTAAATAACTCACATATTAAATCAAATTTTAAGAGGGATGTAGCTTTCTGAACACGAACCGATTAGTTTACTCACCTTGAAACGTGCGAAATAGTCGCCTTCGTAGCCTGTTATTTTGCCGAACACGCTTCACCCCTACCTACATGGACTCCGATGCAATTTTCTCGCGTTAAAATCAATAGTCTAGGACCTGTAAAGGAGTTTGTATGCATTTCATTTAGGACAGATTATCTCAACTGTTTTAGGGTAAAATGACCATGGCGGTCAACATGGCATATGTGCCAAAACCCGAATCCGGGGCGAAAGTCCTGAAAATGACCACGCCCAGAAACGGCACTGTCGGCATAGCTCTAAATCCTGAACCGCCAAAGCTACAGCCTTTCTGAATTGCTTATAGTGTTTAGAATGGTTGCTTTTATGGGTGGTCACTGGAGGGTGAAATTTGTCTAGGTATCATATTTTACAAGAAAATGACTATGCACCATCCCAGGTCAACTGCTAATTATGCATCAAATTACTCATTCACCTGGCAAAGTCTATGTTTTCTTATTTCCCAAAAATTTTCGTCATAGGATGAAAAAATATGCTTATTTTAATATAATTATTATAAATTTCGTAAGGAATGATATTGTTTTGTTGAGATATAACACATTTCATTTCACTTACCCCCCGCCAGAACACGATTTCAGCCATATTTTGCCGATTTGTTTGCTTTTTATCGCCGAGCCTCGCAAGTATCATCCAATTGTTCTACTTTAACACAATGCTAGTTGACTAAAGAATAATTCAACCAAGTTTCGTCGGGTTTTGGAGTAGTGCCATGTATTTTATATTCCATTTTGTGTCCTTCGACATTTCCTCAATTATGTAGCCATTGCAATGTCTCGCAGCTTCTCTGCCCGATAAATGCCACTTCTTCATACACATCTGTATTTATATTACAGTATCCAAAAATAATTGATTGTAGAATAGTCCCAATCGAAAATTGAAAGCTTTACTCCCATTTGGGAGTGAAAAACCTTCCCTCGTTCATCAAGAACGAGAATCTAAAACAAAAGGTTCAAAATAATTTGAAAGTCTCGCGCAATCTTCACGAAAACTCCTCGTGGGCAACATTACAGGGGGGGGAAAACATTTTCACGAATACGTTTGTTCGCGATCACAGCAACCCAAACTCCCAAAGTAAAGTTCGTGTGTTTAACTGTTTATATGTTTTATGACAAAATAAACAAATATTCGCGTAATTTTGTATTTTTCTGGTTTCCTTTAGCCATAAAAAAGAAACCAGAGATTTACGCAATATTTTTGCACCACCCAACGTATTCGTGAAAATGTTTCCCCCCCCTGTAATGTTGCCCACGAGGAGTTTTCGTGAAGATTGCGCGAGACTTTCAAATTATTTTGAACCTTTTGTTTTAGATTCTCGTTCTTGATGAACGAGGGAAGGTTTTTCACTCCCAAATGGGAGTAAAGCTTTCAATTTTCGATTGGGACTATTCTACAATCAATTATTTTTGGATACTGTAATATAAATACAGATGTGTATGAAGAAGTGGCATTTATCGGGCAGAGAAGCTGCGAGACATTGCAATGGCTACATAATTGAGGAAATGTCGAAGGACACAAAATCGAATATAAAATACATGGCACTACTCCAAAACCCGACGAAACTTGGTTGAATTATTCTTTAGTCAACTAGCATTGTGTTAAAGTAGAACAATTGGATGATACTTGCGAGGCTCGGCGATAAAAAGCAAACAAATCGGCAAAATATGGCTGAAATCGTGTTCTGGCGGGGGGTAAGTGAAATGAAATGTGTTATATCTCAACAAAACAATATCATTCCTTATGAAATTTATAATAATTATATTAAAATAAGCATATTTTTTCATCCTATGACAAAAATGTTTGGGAAATAAGAAAACATAGACTTTGCCAGGTGAATGAGTAATTTGATGCATAATTAGCAGTTGACCTGGGATGGTGCATAGTCATTTTCTTGTAAAATATGATACCTAGACAAATTTCACCCTCCAGTGACCACCCATAAAAGCAACCATTCTAAACACTATAAGCAATTCAGAAAGGCTGTAGCTTTGGCGGTTCAGGATTTAGAGCTATGCCGACAGTGCCGTTTCTGGGCGTGGTCATTTTCAGGACTTTCGCCCCGGATTCGGGTTTTGGCACATATGCCATGTTGACCGCCATGGTCATTTTACCCTAAAACAGTTGAGATAATCTGTCCTAAATGAAATGCATACAAACTCCTTTACAGGTCCTAGACTACAACTGATCGCTTTCAAATTTGGACAAAATCATCACTGAAACATTCACTTTAAGGCGAAGTGCTAATATCGGTCGATCACAGGCGATAAAGTGCCATAAATAACATAAAACTGGCCCAACATGAAACAACGTGAAGCGGCGGCCATTAGATTCAAAAATGGAATTTGCACCACAGTCCCCAGCATGCATTGCGATAGCTGGAATTGCCTATTCGTCCTACTCGTTCATCCTACGTGAATGTTGCATCCTACTGCATCTAAACCTTGCTACTACATTTAACTCTACGAGTTCAATGCAAAGTATTTTGCAAGGGCATTGCGCTGCATTTACAGTTGTAGAACAATAAGTATATAATCTAACCTCTTCAATCGTTTCAACTTCTGAAAAATCGCCTTCGAGACACATCCTTTGTTGTAACTCTAGAATTGCCTGGGCGGCTTGCCGAGCATCAAAAAGTTTCCTGTAACTCTTCACTTTTTTTATTGTGACCCTAATCTTCTTTACCTGATCCAAATGTGTTGTAGTGTCACTGAAATAACCCGAAAGCAATATGAACTCCTTCTCCAAAGCGTCGTACTCCATCTCAAACATATTTAAATATTCATCAATGTTCTTGAGTTGCATTTCACCACTAAGAAATTGTTGATTTATAGACTTGAGTTTGTCACTTGAGTTTGACCAAATCTTCTCGAAAATAATTTCCATTGTTACTACTTTGTCTCTTAATTTCTCGCAGTACTTACGCCATAACTTGTTAAAAATTCGACTGCGTTTTATCTCAGTTATTCTCGACACCATCTCATAAAACTTGTCATCGAGCTTAAAAAGCCTCATGTCATATCCCCCAGATCTTTCAACGCATAAATCGCGTATGGATAACTCATTATAATCTTGCACCATTTTTTCATTTAAATTTTGCACATCAACTAAAAAATAATATATACAGGTAAGAGATTATATTTCTTTGACCATATGGTCCTAAATTCAAATTGAGTTGTTAAAATTAAAATGACAAAATTACTGTCGTGGTAATGGAAGTGTTCCTAAAATATTCTACCAATTCATTTGCTCACACGAACCAATTCATTTGAGACGTTTGTGCAACTTCGTGTATTTGATCATATTTTGCAACTTCCTGGATTGGTCAATTGCACCAAAACCAAAAGGTGATTGGTGCATTAAACAGGAAATTCTTGAATTATACAGGAAGTTATCAAATTTTCAAATAACTCCGCAAATGAATTGGTTCGTGCGAGCAAATGAATTGGTAGAATATTTTAGGAACACTTCCATTGCCACGACAGTAAATCAATAATAATCCCAACACCCTACTGCAGCTTGGGTCTTAAAGCATATACTATGCAAGAGGATACTTTACTTTGTGATTGACACACAAATTTGTGTACCGAATCGACGGCACACCCCCAAATATACATGAATAACTCAACACTCAACCCTTTTGTATTTTAATTTCTCTCAATATCAACTCTATTCTTCACAACACACACCCGAATATAGTTCCAGAATATAGTTCGAGTTCCAAGTACTAAATTGACTACTCTACTTCCGGTTTTGCGTAACTACTATATATAACTACTCGTAAACCGTCCGACGAGTCCGTACATGTACACTCTCCCCTAAAAATTAACAAAGTTCAATTTTTATAAACAACAACAACGTCAGTATATAACTATAGTCTCAAATGGAATCGTCCTTGGCCAAATCCTGAATCTTGGCCTGAGCATCAGCGGCGGCTTTTCTTTCTCTCGAACGGGCTTAGTTGGTTCCTCAGTCGTTTCCTTAATCATCTCCTTGACCGCGCTCTTAATCTCCAACAGGCAAACTGCTTGAAGCGGCCTTTCTAGTCGGTTTCCCTTATGCAACAAGATTTACATATACATATCATTCATCCATCTGCTCCTTTTACGATACGAAGTATCTTGCCTTTCATCCATTTTCCACGATTTCTCTCTTCCCCAACGATAAGAACAATCTCCCCGACTTCCGACGGCAGTGTTTTCGCCCGGTTAATGCGATGACTTTCCATCAGCCCGTGTATGTATTCTTTTCCTAATCGAGACCACGCATACTGGCTTTGGCCAGTCGTCGATCAAACTTCGTAAGTTCTTCGTCTTCCACTTCGATGTCTTGTAAAAAATGAGATGTCTAATCAATTTCTTCACGAACAATTCATCCTCCAGGTAGATAGGTGTGTAATTTGGGATTCGACCTCGACATTTCAATATCTTTGTGTCTGGATCTTCTATCAGAGACCACCACTCCTCGTCTCTTCTTTAACCGACTCTTCTTCGCTCGTAGGTTGTACACAAATCTGAGAACCCACGCAGTAATACGAACTGTGTTCCAATACGTTTTCCGCAGCAAGAGCTCATCGAATTCATCATGTTGACGCTCAACGACGAAGGACACAATCTCGCAAATGGGCTTCTCTTCCTGGTGTGTTTCCGATGACGATCTTAGGTTTGGTTGTTCTGGCCACTTCTCCTCCTGTAACTATTGAGGCCCCGCGTACCAACCACCCTTCTCCATCTTGTTAAGAGATGCCCCTCTACTTCCAAGGTCGGCAAGATTACTTTCGGTTGGACAATACTTCCACTGGATTCCCACTTCTTCCGTGATCTCTGCTATCTTCTTCACACGGTTTGAAACGAAGGTCTTCCACGGCTTCCCCGGATTGAGGATCCAATAAAGCGAAATGAGACTGTCCATCCACATAACTACTAACCGGATCGGCAATCTTTTCAGCGCTCGAGTGAGATTTCGAGCCAGGTTTGCTCCCATGTGGCCACTGACTAATTCCAGCCTGGGTACTGATGTATTCCGTTTAGATAACCGAGACTTCGACACTAAGAGGCCCTTCAACTTTGCAGAATCTTGCTCGACAACTGCGATTGCTACCGTAGAACATGCCATTGTACTCGCGTCAGCAAACAAGTGGAGGTCAATAGCTTTAGTTGGCCCAGCAGGCACCAAGCTTCTCGGAACTTCAATGTCTCGCAATTGCTTCGTCCAATTGTTCCACTGCTTTGTGAGCGCAGGGGAAACTTCTGCATTCCAACTCTTGCCTTCCTCGCATGAATCTCGATATACTCGCTTCCCTTCGACTATCGTGGGTGAAATTATTCCTAACGGGTCGTAGACTCTTCGCAATCTACAGAGGATAGCTCTCTTGGTCAGCTTCCCGTCTTCATTCTCTTGTACCTGAACCTTCAGAGTGTCCTCAGTTTTGTTCCAAACGTGTTATTATATCTTCCCCGGGTTGGGCATGTTTGCACTCCCAAGGCTCAACACGTTGCTCTCCCACTTGTGCACTGGAAATTTCCCACTCTCTAATATTTCGGTGGCTTCTGTCTTAAATCTCTGCAGGTCTTCGACTCGGGTCCCGATCATAAACAGGTTGTCCACATACGTGTTCTCTCTGAGTATGCTCACGTTTCTTCCACCGCGTCTGGTTGTTGATCATAATGATGTTCTAGTGTTGTACCTAGCATGAAGGAGCTCGCTTCTGCACCAAACAGAACGCGTGCAAAACGAAACGATTCCTCTTTACCATTGACATTGAAAAGAAAACGAAAAGCGTCCGGATCCTCTTCGCTGAGACCAATTTGAAGGAATGCCTTCTCGACACCTCCTATCAGCAGGTATGGGGACATTCACGCTCGTACTAGTATGTCCCATAACAGGGGTTGCAAAGGAGGACCGGATACATGCATTCATTTATGCTGCTTGATGTAGGTTGTGGCTTGGCGCTGGCATCAAAAACCATCCGAGTTTTTGTCGTTGTTGCATCTTGTTTAACGACAGGTTTACGAGGCATGTAAAATACCCATTCCCCAGTAGGTGTCGTAGAGGCTTTCTCTATTATGCCAGTCGCGACTTGGCCAACAATTATCTTCTCATAATCCTTGCGTAAATCTTCATCGTTCTCAAGTTTGTTCTCCACTCGCTTCAACCGTAATCTACTCTGCGCTTCATTTGTTTCACTTAAATGAGTCCCTAGAATCCAAGGAACTTTTACTTCGTATCTCATGTTCTTGTCTCGAACAATGTTCTCCTTAAACTCTCTGTGTACATCAAGTTGGTCGTTCTCGCCCCGATCTTCTACTCCTAGTACGTCTAAACTGTAAAGTTGCTGGCAATCCTGGACTTCCCGAGAGAACCAACACCCATCACTTGGAAACTCCCTACCAACTATGGGGTCACCCCAGTGGCGCCGTGGCCGGGGGGGCCATGCCCCCCCCCCTATCGTTGAAACCCTTCGGAAAATTGGAAATTGTTATGTTGTCGGAATGTTCATGGTGAAGCAAACCTGCATATACGAATGCGAAAACATGTTGATGAAATATCGGAAATCAAACTCAGTTTACGTTTTCAGAATATAAGTTTATAGAATAGTTAATATTTCATACATATTCATAGCTAATATTTATACAATTCAACAACATTAGGATAGATTGTCGGAATTTGCCTGTATAAACAGTATAGTCCGGAAAATTTTTTTAACCCCCCCCGTCGACAACAAAAGCAATGTTTTTTCCGAATATTGTCGGAAAATGCTGCGCTTGGCCCCCCCTAAAACATGGGACCCACGACGCCACTGGGTCACCCGGCTCCTCCTTGTAAACTTCTTCTGTCTTAATTCGACAATAAGTACTGTCACCAAGAATAACATGCATTTGGTAATCGTCTCCGTGTTTCATATAGAATCTCTTATCAGTGACATGTCCGTATTTCGTTCGACTTTAAATCATTCAAATTTGGGCGTCTAACTGTTGTAAAGTCAGGCATTTTACTGCGTGTTAACTCGATCTTCTCGCTTGCTTTACCATCGAGTGATGTAATGGGTACTTCGAAAATGGGCATAGACTGTTTTGTAGTCCCACTTTTGTGTCCAGGTCTGGCACAATTGAAACATAATTGATTGTCAACGAAAAACTTCTTTCTTGCCTCTAATGTCACAACCGTCTTACAATCACCTCCCCAATGATCCTTCTTACAAAATATACACACAGGACTTACATGCTTACCGGTTTGTGTTTGCTTACCACCTACCCTTGATGCGAACCAAGACCCTTCCTTACGAGTTTCTCCAGGATCCACCTTGTGTCTACTCAGCCACTTCCGGATTTCCTCAATAAGAGCTGCCATGTCCCAATTCTCCCAGTTTTTATCCGTACGTACAAGATCTGGCTTCACTTGTGGTAATTTATTCACAGTCGTCACGACAAACCCTTTCAACATATCAGCTTCGCCCAGTGTTAACAACGCATCATAGTTCCTACTTAATGCTTCGTAAAACTCTCGGAACCTCGTGTAATTATATCCTTTGACAACGGGCAGATTAACGATTTCATCTACATGGGCACTCACTACTAATTTCGTCTGTCCGTACTCCTTTTTTAGCCTGTCGCAAGCTGTTTGTATCCAACTTCGCGGGGTTTTAAATTTGCAATCTTATCCCTGACCTTTTGACACACCATTTCTAATAGCTACCCAAATTTCTCCTCGTCTTTGATTGGTTTTTCATGTACTTGTGCCAAGAATATGTTCTCGAAACGTACCCAATCCGTTGGCGTTCCCTTGAACGGTGTGATTTCGACAGCAATTTCGCTGTTGTTGCCCGGATCGATTTCTCCATTTCCATCTTTCTTTGCGTCATACGTAGCTCAGCTTCTAGTTTCTCCTCCCATAATTTCCTTTCGTGCTCTTCTTGTCTCACGCGAAGTTCCGCCATTCGCCTTTCGTGTTGTTGTTGTCGTTTTCCCTCTACTTCCGATTGTTGTCGCTCGGATTCCCGCTCTAAATCCTCGTGTTTCCCTTTTATTTCCCACGTTAATTTCTCTTGGTCTTGAACCAACGATAAATACATAGATCTAACGTCTTTCTTCCACTGTTTAACTGCACGAGGTGACGTACCGTGGTCAAGTTTCATTTCCTCTGTCTGTGCTATTATATCCGTCAATTTGTTGATTATTTGTTCCGTTCGCTTGTTCAAAATATCCACTTCATTGTAATCCTTATTTTCGATTAACTCGCCTGCTTCTTCTAATAAATATTTTAGTTTCGAAATCTCCTTATTATTTTATTAATTTCATCTTCGAGCTTCTTTTCATCTTCGTTTTATTTGAGTCCCTTCGTCAGACTCGTCGCCCATATTGTCGTTTTAATCTCACACTATAAATCGTATTTTGTCGATGTTTTCCTCACAATTCTCGCAATAAACCTTGAATTATCCTGGTCACGGCACCACAAATGTACCGAATCAACGGCACACCCCCAAATATATATGAATAACTCAACACTCAACCCTTTTGGATTTTAATTTCTCTCAATATCAACTCGAAAAATTCACGTTTTATTCTTCCGAGTTCCGAGTTCCCAGAATATAGTTCGAGTTCCAAGTACTAAATTGACTACACTACTTCCGGTTTTGCGTAACTACTATATATAACTACTCGTAAACGGTCCGATGAGTCCGTACATTTGTAGAAACTTGTTAAGTTTGGAAAAGTATGGTATAAAACGAGGTCCTGTATGTATACCGCAAATCTCCAAATATAAGCCATTATGGGCTTATATTTGTTTATAAGCATTTTTGGTAGGCTTATACACAGGGTAGTCAAACGAAAAATAGGACTGGTCTAAGTTTGCCGCAGATTAATTAAACGTTGTTCCACTCGTTTATAATGTAGGCTATGTTCGTAAAACAGATTAATTGCAATTGCAGTTTGAATTGCTTTATGGTGGCAATGTTATATTCCATATTTTATCGAGAGAAAATAAACGGGCCATTGCTTTGTTTCCGAACATATAAGCTCATGGGCTTATATAGCGGAAGGCTAGGGAAGTTTATATTTTGAAACGAACAAAGTGTATATATAGGCAAGATGGTAGGCATATATGCACAGATGCGGACTTATATACTCGAAAGCCTTAAGGCCCAGACAGACTGAACGCGATTCTACAACGCGGCGCGATTTTTCGATTTTCACTGACATATAACTTTGATCCTGTTTTATGTTTTTCAAATATTCCACAGCGCTATAACAGTTTGAGTTATTTAGGATAATTTAGGCATGGCAATTGTTTCCGAAGAACGAGTGGAACGTTATTCTGCCGGTAGGATTGGGCAGATTGCTGTGAACTGATATGATGTAAAAAGTCACATCTCGAGCCTTTCAAGCAGTGACCCTTCTTTTGTAAAAAGGGGCATGGTGTACGATGTTTAGGTTTTGAGGCATTATTAAATTGTGGATCCTTTGGTACATTAGTATGGTTTCGGGAGGAAGTGTCATCGATCTATATTAGGAGTGTTAATATCATTAGTCGCTTCATTGATTTCACTATGTTCACTGGAGGAAGTGCCATTGACAGTTCAAAATGTGGTGTGTGGGGATGCATGCAGTACATAAAAAATCCCCATTAATCATCCCCTTTGGCAAGACTAAGGATCATCCTTCAATTTTGGATTCAATTTTTTGCGCTGGATTGAATATAACTAATATATCACGTCAATCTATTGATATTTGACTGATCAAAATATCAATTTGCCTTCTAGAATCTCTTAAAGGATTAGTGTCAGGGTCATGCATTGCGGGATTTTGCCATTGTTTTTATAGTATCCAACAGCAACTAATAACGATAAAAATACTTTGTTTGGTACATTTCCAATAAAAATCAGGATTCTCAAAGGATGGTATAAATATATGACGGATTGTAAAATCTTTTCCAAATCTTCTTATCTAGTCGGCCCGAAAAATGGCCGCCTGACACTATTAACTCTTTTGCACCCGTCCCTATCAAATTTCGTTCGAATTCGAACGATGTGTATTTTTGTCTCTATGGCAACTTGTGCACGGGGGAAAGAGGACTATATTTTTTATAGCTGGATAGCCAATAGCATTACAAATATATAAATACTAATTTTTGATTGGCTGCTACTGAATAATATGCATAGTTTATGCAAATTGCGAACTGAACATTGCGTGCATTGAATCCAAGATGGTGTCTTCCAGGGGCGGACTGGCAACTAACCGGGCCTCGGTCAGGAATAAAATCCGGGCCGATGTACGTTAATACGTTAATTTTACATAAAATTACGTGAGGTTAGTTTCACATATTTGTAAACAATAATTCCCATCACTATTGTGCAACACTAAGGTAATTATCTCACTTGTTTGTGATTTAGATTGCTACTTTCTACTTTAGCAATGCCAAAAGTGTTCACTAAATTAATTAGGGATATTATTTTGTACAAGATATTTCTTTTAGAAAACAAAATCAATTTATCACACCAATCATGATATACAGCCCATACTTAGGCTACTTAGCATGTGCTAGCTGTAAGAATTGTGAGTGTATCTCGGGGAAACGCGCCAAAACAGTTGAATTGTAACAAATCTTCTTTTTACCTGTTTGAGGCAGAAGCCCGAACAGGGTCAAGAAAATGCTCTAAATTTGCTGTTTTTGGACAAAAAGGATGGAAAACATGAAATTCTGTGCATCCCCCACCCTACCAAAGCTTTTCCTCCTTTTACTAATTTTGTACATGAAACGAAATCGTGATGATAGAGACCGCGAATCATCAGTTTTAGAGGATAGGTATATATAGGCATTCGCTTTAGAAATCCTTATATATAATCCTAATATATATAGGCATTCGCTTTAGAAATCCTTCCAAAAGTATATTGGTGTTGCCATCATAAGTGATTCTAGAAAGCAAAACGGTTGGTTATTTTGATCAGTCAAATACCAATTAATGTATTGACATGATACGATAGTCACTCCATCCAATATAAAAACTTGAAACATCCATTAGAACAAACGTAGTAATACAAAATATAATGGGCGCCATCCTGTATAACATATATAATATTATATACATTATCCTTACAAATAGATATAGCATACCTGAAGTGAAGTTGCTGCAGAAGTCGATAAAACATTTCAGTTGGTTTGTTAATGTGAAAAAAGCCTTCAGTTCAGAAAGTCGTCGTGAAAAAGAAATTTTTATCACTACTGCGTCGTTTTGTGGACCATGGTTCGTTTGGTGTATCTCACCCAGCTTCAAAAATTGATTGGAATGTTTTTCTAATATTTTCAATGTTGCAACTGTAACACTCCCATCCTTGACAGAATTTATTAGATTAGCAAGGCACGACTCTGCACGGGCCATCATGAATCCACAGTCACCCTCCTGTGTTAATTCATCTTTACTGCTGGAACAGCTCCCTTTAAAAATAGAAAAAAACTGAACTGTAGAATGGATGCCTTCTTACGTTAATCAATAACATTGCTGGTTTAAGTAAATGAATGCAAAGCCCAGTCGAATTGCATTCACGACCCAACGTTTCATGAGTGCAATTCGACCGGGCTTTACATTCATTTTCCTCAACCAGAGTATCGAGCGAAAACATGAATGATATTAAACCTGGTTGCCGTGAACGAGCAAACCTTAAGTCGCTGGATGTGTCTTTTACTGAATTTGACCCCTGCAAAATGCAACTTCCGTTTTATATAATTTTGCCTCAGGTGCATGTACACTGAGGGAATTTTGAAAAATAATCAAAATCGATAAACGAAATGAAATAACGGACATATAACCAAGTCCTCTGATCAATTAAATTACGACAAAAAATAATAGTGCATCAAAAAAAGGTAATCCAACTTTGGCATGCTATCGCGCGCATATTTAGTTTATAGATTTTCTTTTTTTACACAAATAACGATCAGGCTTTTAGCTGTCAAATGACACCTTTTTTGTATCACTGCAATTAATAATGGCCAAATACAATCCGATGAAAAAAGAGCGAGTGGTCGAAATAACCGACCATTTGCCCAAACTAATGGTTGCCTTTTTGTGAAACGTTCAGCATTGCCAGTTCAGTCTACAAACTTCTTGTTTTTTAAAATGTTTTAACCACGAAATTTCGTTGTTAAATCGCGATTTGAACCTTCTTTAAATTTACCAAGACTTGATAAATAACCCATGGGGGTTATGTCATCTTTATTAAAATTCTTAAATTTGAATCCGAAATGAGAATAATTTCAATAAGCAAACAATAGCTTTGCACTCAACTCCCAATGGTGGCAAAATGCGTTTTCGACCCGCAATTTTTAATCGTATCATATTTGGCCATTTTTGATCGCAATGCTACAAAAAAGGTACCACTTGACAGCTAAAATATTAATCTTTATGAAAAAAGTAATCAATAAACTAAATAATAAACGCACGATAATATGCTAAATTACCTTTTTGGATTACCTTTTTTATTATACGCCCTGTACAGCGAACCTGTATAATATATTTTATATACATTCAAGCTCTATTCTCGTTTCTGATTGGTCAAAAATCCCCGGATAATTTTCAATATCCGGTTGTTCTCACGTTACTTCCGCTGCTGACGTCATCAGCGTGGAATAATAGTTTTCTTGGATCGAACTTCGATCCAAAAATCTATTACTGGACGTTGCGACTGCACCAAAAGGCCATGAAACAATAGAAAACCATCTTCAACAAGTATTTATTGTTTTATTAAATGTTAAATTATTGTTTTTGCATCTTTCCCACCAGCCGCAAGTCATTTTAATGTATAATAAAAGAATTATTGGATTCGGCTTACGCAAATATCAAGAGTTATTCAGACCTCGGTCAATGTTATCCGCCTTAGCTTTGCAAAATGTTAAAATTATATCTATGTTGCCTATAGCTTCTCAGCTAAAGTTTCAGCAATACATTTAATTTCGGCAGTAAATTAAACCACCCACCCGGCCCCCGCACCCGGATTGGCGGGGTATTAGATGGGAGTTTGCTGTGATTCAATACCCTGGAACGTTCAGCCGGGGCATTCAATTACAATAGCGAGACTAATGGAACCACTGATATTAGATCAGTGAATAGAACAGGACCACCACTTGATTACCATTATATAAACAAAAAGATATATAATGCTGACCGGGCCATTAAACAGTTTTTGAAGAAAGAGAATGTGTGCAGGGTACAGGGTTTATGACTAGTGCATTAGTTTAAATGTGCAGGTGCAGTATAACAATCGCCATATTCTCGCTAATGGCTTGCAACAATAATGTATATGGAAATTCTTACCAAATTCATGCTTTTTATGTTTCCCGCAAAACTTTGGCTAATATAATCTTTAATGCGGTTTTCTTATTTTCCGTTTTGATTCTTTAAAGACACACAGTCACCCTTTGAGCGATGTTATTTAGTCACCGATGATTACGATTCAATGATGCAGTCGTACTGCTCAGTTTTGAATTTGATTTAAAGCTTATAAACGATTCTAAGACAAACAAATACACAAAATTTAAATTGTAAGAGAGAGAAATAGACAAAATTTACTTGCACAAAATAACATCGTTCAAAAGGTGACTGCGCCTTAAATAGAAATCGTCTGATTGATGTATTTTTTCACGTGATTGCTTTAACCTTTTTGTTCTTTCACGTACCTTATCGTGAACTTCATAACAGCCTTTGCTCGACAGGTCGGAAACCCGCGTCAGGTTATGGCGGATTGTCAGGAGTAGAATGAGCGATATTTTAATATCAAAGCAAAAATAGTTTGAAGAAAAAAACAGTGAATCGAATTTTTTCGAATGTATATTTCGTAAATTATCCTCTTATATATTCTAGTCAAAATACAAGAACCTTTCCGGTTCTGTAACTTGTTTTGCATTTCATTAATACCGCGTGACTAACTGCCAATCATAGAAACGAGTTCTGTTATTCTGTAGCGATTACAGAAGAAATCACGAGTTATCAAATAAAAGTCGAATACGCGGAACAAAAATGGATACCTTTTTAGTTGAACGTGTCGAACGTGCATAACGGAAACTATAATTTCACGAACTTAGTAGCAGATATTGTTAGACGATGTTCTTTGCTATCGTATTTAACAATGACTACAATGCGTTTGAGATACTTGGATGATGAAGGAAATTATGCGGTCAATATCAACTTCAGAGACGAGAGTATAGATTTCAAGACATGTGGACTAACGCAGTTCAAGTTGAAACTAGAGAGTACAACGGATTAAACTGAAAGCATGCGAACTTATACCGTCATCACCGTATATTACTAATGCAACTAACGCAACTGCTACGAAAAGTACACTGCCAACCATGCCGCAAACCATCCGAAAACATCTTGACATAGGCACGGTAAGTCAGAGTAAACACTATTTGTGATATTTTGCATCTATAAGTATAAATACGAGTCTACGCTTTAGGTCACTCTGATAAATATCACATTCTTACTTGTTACACCCATAATCAATTGTTCAAGAGAAACTAGAGTAGATCTAAGAAGGTTCCTCATTTTGCACAGATAAGAATTGATAAATATATAGATATGTATAAACGTGGTCATTGTGTATTAAAATAGACCTTTATTTAGGTTAAACCACTCGTTATAAATGTCTCAAAGCATGATTATATAAAAGGAAACAGAAATATACTGAAGTGATGGAAGATTCTGGCAAGACATTTAATGCAATAATTGTAATATTTTTTTCGTCATATATTTTTAACAGAAATCACTGCTGTCTCATGGTAAAAACGACGAATACGAACCACTAAACTATGATGAACTCGATGATGAACTCGATGATGAACTCGATGACGAACTCGATGATGAATGGGTAATAATATTATTTTGTTTGTTTTTGCTCTTCCAGATGAAATATGTTTCCTTAGTTCACTATTTGATACACAACGATGGAACGTAGGATTTTCAGGATTTATTTGGTATAAATTAATCTGAAGCTAAAATACAAATACAGACAAATTTACGATATATCCTTAGAAATTAAAGTTCAAAATAAAGAAATAATGTAGAAAATAATTAAATATGCTCACATTGTCCAACTACGTTCGTCCTTTTAACAAATAATAACAAATTAAACAACATAAACCTCTAAATATACATAATCAGTTCAAAACGCATGTTTGGCAGTGGCCGCCATCTTTGTTTTTCTGACAACTAGTGCCAGTCCCTTAAGTTAACGCAACATACCCCCGGGCAATGGGAGAATCCCATTCTAACTTCCGTATCCCAGCCTTCGGCAGGATAAACAACACAAAGTTTGGTGATTGGACGTCTGTAAGTTCCGGAAGCTGTCTTCACTACTGCATTTCTAACCAATCCGTCATCACCTGCAAACACTTGAATAACTCTACCCGTCTGCCAGTTTCCGCGAACTGCGTTAGGATCAGCGACGAGGACCCAATCATCCACGTTAACATTTCTGCATTTCTGTTTCCATTTTTTTCTTGGCACCAAATGAGGCAGTACTTCGACAGACTATTTCTTCCAGAACGAGTCGATGATCCTTTGACAGAATTCAAACCGGTGACGTGGGTTCTTAGTTTCGCGAAACGGTCCTTGCGGAACAGCGTTGGTAGCTCTGCCTAGGAGAATATCATTAGGACAAAGATATGCTCCGTCATCTGGATCTTGCGACAGCTTACCAATAGGACGTTGATTCAGGAGATTAGCTACTTCTAAATTAGCTACTTCTAAAAGACACATGTATAATTCGAACGGCGTCAATAAAGTGTCTCCAATTGCTTTCTTAAGAGCTAACTTGCAGGACTTTACCATTGATTCCGAACATCCATTCTGGTGAGGGGCAAGAGGTGTCGTAAACTGCCAGGTTATTCCTCTGTCGGCACAGTACTCTTTTAACTTGTTCTTGTCCCATCCTTCAATCATTGCTCTAAGCTCATTCTCAGCTCCAACCATTTGAAGTCCGTTATCGGACAGCATCAACTTCGGATAACCTGTATAAGAGAAGAATCTTCTCAGAACTTGGAGGAACTCCATCGCGCTTGCGTCCACGGCAACTTCACAATGAACTGCCCTGGTGTTCATGCACGTAAATAAAACTCCATAATGTTTTGTCGTTTTGTTCCTTCCGATCTTGACCTTTATTGGACCAAAATAGTCACAGGAGATATTCATGAACGGTGGTGTATAGGGTTTAAGGCGTGATTCTGCTAAGTTGGCCATGAATTGACTTTCCACATTTTTTTGCAGAAAGTGCATCGACTTTTCTCGGCTTTGGCGACGTCCTGTGCTCTGATCACCCAATATCTTCTTCGGGTTCTTGCTCTGGTAGTATCAACGCCTGAGTGGGTGGTTTGGTGGGCATGGCAAGTGACGAGAACCGAGATCCAATGTTTTCGGGGCAGTAGGGCTGGTCGTTTGCTCTCATACGAAACAAGTCGTGGGTTGACGCGACCACCAACTCGGATGATACCCCTTGCATCCACGAATGGGGTCAGGGTCTTGAAATCTCCCTTATTCATTCGCTTAACAAGGTCGATTTGAGCATTCTTTAACCAATATTCTTCGGCGCTTTCAATTTCGCTGGACTTAAGAGGGCCTTCGTACGTGGGCAAGTCCTTGTTGCGGGATAACTTTGCACGGACATTAAAGCAGAATCGAAGGATATAAGCGGTGGTTCGAAGAAGACGTTTCCAGGACGAGAACTTGGCGCAATCGATTATTGGCTCCAGGATATTAATCGCACATGTAACAGTGACTTTTCTCCTTTCTTTATTGACTTCTTTCATATTAGGTATGCCTCGTTGGGTTGGCTACTGCTCTTCTGCGAGTTGCAAGAATTTTGGACCTGGTAGCCATCTTAGGTTGATTTCTTCGACGGGAATTCCCTTTGTTATATCATCGGCAACGTTGAAATCGGTTGGACAGTGTGACCAATCCAAGGGCTCGCTGTTACTTTGAATTTCCGCTACTCTCGACGAAACAAATAGCTTGGAATTGCGTGTCTGTCCTTGGATCCACGCTAGAGCGACTCTACTGTCCGTCAGATAGAGCACTCTTTCGAATTCGAAACGAGATTCATCTTGGATGGTTTTACCGAGGCGACTTCCTATCACAGCTACTTGAAGCTCTAGGCGAGGGATTGTGAGCTCTTTGAGAGGTGCAACCCTTGAATTAGCTGCGACAAATCTTATACTGAACTTTCCATCTTTGTGCTTCCATCTTATATAGGCAACTGCACCGAAGGCCAAACGCGATGCATCACAAAACACGACAAGGCAGGGCTTTCCCGAGACTTCGGACGGCGTGAGACAACGGTCGAATGTGATATCATTGAGCTTTCTCATTTCTTCAAAGATTTTAATCCACTTTTGTTTCGAGACAGATGGAACGTCGTCATCCCAATTCAATCCGTGTTGCCATAGTTCTTGCAAGGCAATCTTTGACCTAATAACAATGGCTGCTGCAACTCCAATTGGATCGAAGATACATGTAGCTGCGAGTTTACTTAAGATTTTCCGTTTTGTTAACTTGGATAGAAGGAAAGGACTTTGCTTGGTTTTAACGTTCAGTGAAAGTTGGTCTTCATTTGGTGTCCAAACAGTTCCAAGGACCATTTCGGCATCTTCTTTACTGCCAACTATCACTTGCTCATCCACTATAAGTTCTTCTTCGTTGATTGGTGCATTTGATATCCATCTCTTGATATGAAAACCGCCTGATTCAAGCACTTCGTGGATGTTTTAAACGGAATCGTGTATATTATGCGATATAAGCATTCTGGAAAATTGCTTCTGCAGCTCTAGGCTTAACATCTTCCTTCATACTCGCTGTCTTCCGCATTGCAGTTGTGGCCATGGCAGGGGCTGGTCGGTCTCCGAATGTTAACACCGTTTTTGCGTAAATGTCCGGTTCTCTTTCAGTCTCACAGCTTCGCCAGACAAATCGGTGAACATGTTGGTCAGCTAATGGAATAGACACCATGTGATACATTTTTGAAATATCTCCGGCAATAACTATCGGATTTTCTCGGAAGCGGAGGATGACGCCAAATAAATTGTTCAACAGGTCTGGTCCTTTGTACCAGTAATCGTTGAGTGTATGACCATCGTATGTTGCTGAACTGTTAAACACGATCCTTACGGGTGTACTCTTTTTCTCAGGACGAATGACCGCGTGGTGGGAAATGTAATGCACAGGTCCCTCCCATTCTTTGATTTCTTTCTTCGTCAGCTTTCTAGAAAACTTCATGTCTTCCATCTCCTTTATTTGGCATCTCTCTGCGTGATCTGGGTTTGAAAGCAGGCGTCGTTCAGTGCTTTTCATCCTATTGACTACTTGCGTATAGTTGTTGGGCAGCTGGTTTGGGTCTTTTTCCAAGGGTATTTTATAGTCCATTTATTATCTTCGAGACTGCATGACTCTTCGATTATCTTCATCTCATCCCGTTCTTGTGTTGACATTTTCGCTGCTTCGCATGTACAAGGTGACACAGATACTCCCATTGATTCCGTCTTCCAGAATTCACTTATGTCCACTGGTGGGGCAAACCTAACGTGGAGAACTTGCTTCATTTCAGGACCTGAGCTTTGGGACTTGACTCCAAATACAACCCATCCTAACGGACTCTTACGCGCAGCAAGACCATTCTTGACTAGTTTCGCCCACATGAAAGTTCGGATAGTTTATTCCAACTAGAATGTCAACGGGTTTCTATGAAATTCATTCTTTGGTAGACCAAACATTTCTGATACTTGGTTGGCGTTAATTGTTGTTGTATCGTGTGAGATTTGAGGAATACCCACTGCTTCAATCGTTTGAATCACCTTTCCATTTAATGCAGAAATCGGTACTTTGTACAAATTAGTGTTCAATTCTTGTTCAGTTTCTCCTACTTTGACAATGAAGATAGTTACAGGCTTGCTTTCAAATCCCAGTTCCTCAGCACATGCATCTCTAATCATACTGACTTGTGCACCACTGTCATAGAATAAACTCGCCTTTCCACATTTGTTGTTAGGACCTTTAATGGTGGCAGCTATAACAGGTAGAATGGCTTCGCTGTTGTCTTGTATGAACCCAACAACATTTTTGGAATCTGGACTTGTATTATCATGAAGGAGTTTGTGATGAGGCTTCTTACACATGGAACCGTCACGGTTTTTCTCCTGGCATTCCTTCTTTTGCAGACAGTTTGAGGCTGTATGACCTTTACTTCGCTTGAGACAACTGAAGCACGCCCTTTGCTCTTTCACAATTTCCCATCGCTCTTTGGATGTCATTTGGGTGTAAATCGAGGGCATTGATCAACATAGTGCATTTCTTTACAAACATAGCATTGGGTCTTCGGGTTGTCAGATGTTGAGGGCTTACCATTATTATCGTTATAAGTTACTGAATATTGATTGTTATGTCCACTACCTATTGCGTGAACACTATGCCGATAGGAACTGCTGCCTTTTCTGATTGTAGCACCAGAGCGTTGTTGCACAGTCATTTCTTCTTCCATCCATTTCAGTAAATTAACCAGTGAGGGTTCCATCTTTTGTAGATAAATATGGCGGGCCAGACTTTCAGGTCATCGGCTGTCATTTTTCGCTCAATTAAGGAAATGATGTGGGTGTTATCCATATCTTGAGGCCTTTTTACTTCTTTCAGGATATTGAATGACTTTCGAACAAGGTTGACAAGCGATGGTCATGACTTGACTGAAGGGGTTTAAATCTTTCAAGATCTGCAGTAATTGTGTCCGAGATGACCCTAGTATCTCCATAATTGTGCTCCAGGTACTTCCAGGCGGCTTTAAGATCAGATGTGATTCCTTCGATAAGCTTGGCGGGTTCAGGGCCCGTACATGACCGAAGAATGGTGATAGCATCTCTTTCTGAGCAATGATGCTGAATGGCATGTTGGAAATCAGACTTGAATATGAAATATTTTCTGACATCTCCATAATTTTTTGACATTTCGGCCTTTCATGTTTTACATAAAATGACTTTGAGGGCGTTGTCATGGGCGATACATCTCCTTGATTGCTATTTTCAACTTCGGTTAACTGAGCTTCACTTGAGGGAACATTGTCACTGGAAAGGTTAGCAATAGGCTGACTAGTTGACATATTTTGAATGCTGGCTGCATTTTTTTCTTCACCTGCTTTCAGTTGACTGTTTTTCTCTTCACAAAATAATCATTGGCAACAATAGACAGTTGGGTAAACTCACTTGAACATTCATTTAACCATGCTTCGGCTTCATTGTATTAATTCTTCATCATTTAAAAACATCGTATATTCTTCATGTTTTGCAACTAACACTGAGTATGCATCCTTTGCTTCTTTTAATACATCCTTAATTTCTTGAACTGGTCGTTCAGCTTCAAGTAAAACATTTACAGTTTTTATAGCTCGAGTTAACTTTCCTTTAGCGGCACGACGAACATTTTTTGCTTTTTCCATCTGCTCCTTTATATCCAATGACATTGTATAAACAAATATTATTCGAACATTTATTAACAACCATAAGTCTACATAACCTTTCAGTTCGCAATCTTTACAAAATCAATAGCGAGTAAATTTTCAGATGATTTTTCCTTAGTTCACTTTTGATACACAATGACGGAACGTAGGATTTTCAGGATTTATTTGGTATATATTAATCTGAAGCTAAAATACAAATACAGACAAATTTACGATATATCCTTAGAAATTAAAGTTCAAAATAAAGAAATAATATAGAAAATAATTAAATATGCTCACATTGTCCAACTACGTCCGTCCTTTTAACAAATAATAACAAATTAAACAACATAAACCTCTAAATATACATAATCAGTTCAAACGCATGTTTGGCAGTGGCCGCCATCTTTGTTTTTCTGACAACTAGTGCCAGTCCCTTAAGTTAACGCAACAAAATATAATTACAAAAATTGTTTTGTCTAACGTTTCGGTTTCCTCTTCGGAAACCATTTTCAAAACAAACAAAGTGAATAAACCTGGATACAAAGATTACAAGTACAGAGCAAATAGAATAATGTAATTAAGGTTACTTCACACGATGAACATGCGTTCTGGTAGATTAGACATTGCGCAATGAATTTTAGGTGTAGGTTTACCAAATTTTCGGTGAAAAAAGCCAGAAAAATACAGATTTCGAAAAACGTCGTTTGATGGGTGTTTGGGTAAAACCTTTCTAGTTTTAGCTGACTGAGTAAATATGTAGGTACTCCATAAAAAAATCAAACTATGTTTACCGTTCACCGCAAAGTTTGTCTAGATATCGTAATTTGAATCTTCGTAGGCATGGTTAAAAAAACTTCTTCAATGTTTTTTTTGATATGCCATTCTTTTTTACGGCTTCGTAAACTATCATGATAAATCAGATTAAAATCCCTATAAAAAGACTGGTAATTAAAAAAGGTATAGCTACCGACCAACACGGAGTAACTTGCAACACAACAAACGTTGTGCCAAAATTTGAAGAAAATCGCAGTAAACTCCAGTTTTAATTTCACACTTTTGTACGGTAATTTTGTGAGAATTCCATCATTGAGAAAATTAAGTTTGAAGTTTCGCGGGTTTTTTCGTCGAATATAATTAGCTTGCTGCTTACGTATACAATGAACCAATCATAGTTCTTTTTGCCAGTTCTCGTTTCCGTTTACAGAATACAGTTTGCTACAATTAGCAGTTTAAATCATATATTTTTGATATATGGGAAAATTAAAAAAACGATATTTCTTGCTTTTCATCGTGTGAAGTAACCTGGCGGGGGTACACATGGATTGATGGCCATTTTTGAAATGGCTGTAATTTTAAAGATATTCACCAAAGTTACGACAAACTATATATCAGTACAAAGCTTATGACCTATAGAATCTAAAAATACTCATCGTTAGTACCTAACGTCCTTTGTAACCTGACACCAGTCCGGCAAGCATACCACATGCTGTGCAAAACTAGAGTGCATATGAGAAAAGATATCTGCTTATAAATTGGCTGGAATTTTAAGAAATTTTATCAGTAAGTAGTATAGGCATCATTATCTTAAATGAGCATAGAACTTTTTTGTATGACAAATCTAGTGGTCACAGCAGAGGTACAAAGATAACATAGGTTTTTTCGATAATATTTATTGTCATAAAATGTATTCCTCACAAGATACAGAAATTTCCTATGCTCATTTAAGACAGCTCTAATAAAAGAATAAGTCCTGATGAGATATCTTTTCTCAAAGACGGAAAATGTACATTTAAACAACTGTTCCAGCTGTCCCTGACAGGTTTCAAGAACTTTAGCCTAATTTTTTGTCATTAGAAGTACCTTTAGCACCTCAGAAGCCTCCAGCCTCATAGGTTGTCCCTTCTGCTTCTCGTAGAGCTTCTTCTTTCCTGGTTTTTTGGAGCTGCTCAGCCTGTCGACGTCTTTTGTTTTTTTCAGATGTCTGGCGGTCAGACTTTCTGACCCGTTTCTTGTCTTTTAAGAGCAGAGATCTCTTTGTTAGCTCACCAGCTGGAATTGCAAGTCGTTGCATTACCCTCTCTCTGCTTGCAGCACCGCTACGAAAGTGGCAGATAGCAGATGCAGCTGCGGATCGCACAACTTTCACTCCATGATTCTTGTGCTTCGGACACCGAGCCCACACTAAAGAATTGATTGACTCATTATTATTCTGAGTTGCACCTCTTACACACCTTTCCAACAGCTTACTGTCACTGAGGGTTAGGAAGGTTGGTTTCAGCAGCTCAAATAAAACTTCTGGCAAGCAATCGTCTCCATTGTACATAGATGTTCCCAAAGCTTGATCTTGCTGCCATTTGCACCAAGAGTTTTGTCCAGCAGGACAAAACTTGTGTTGTTTTTTCAGGTCATTTAATTGGACAGAATGATGTAAAATTGCTATGATATTCTTCTTCATGGCATATACAGAGACTGAAACTTCTTTATTTGTTGGATTTGGTGTAGACAGAGTATTTTGTCTTATTGCTAATCCATAATACCGCTGAATTTTCTTTATTTTCTCCTCTGTTAATCGACCACGTCCTCCAACTGTCTTCCCGTCCGCAAGTTTGCCTTTTTTTGTAGCTTTCAGGTTTAGGAGATGTTTTCCCATTCGTTTTTGTACGTGTCCCACGCAATCAAGCTTCTCAACTTTAATTTCATCATAGACATCCTCCACAGCACTATGCGCTTTGCTGTCTCCATCTGAAACCATCCATCTGTAACGAATGTTATGCAGATCGAGAGACCTGCTCCACAAAGTTTTTGCTCCTTCCACCTCCATTGCAGGTGAACTGCCATTAAAATTTATGTCACATTCACCAGAGAAAACATGTTCAATCTCCCATTCCTCAAATTCTTCATCAGTCTTGCACTTCGATTTTTTCAAACTGCATTTCTGACAAGATTTTGAGATTACATGGTAGTCAAGTACTTCTCCAGTGTCAACGGCAATAACAAATACAACTCCAAAAAGAGATGTGAAGCCTCGCTTGGCCCAAGTACCATCGAAGCTTACTGCAACATCGACAATAGAACTCATGTCTTCAGAACCATTTTCCTTCAAAATACGTTCCTTCAGGCTTTGTGCAGCTTGTTTCATTTCTTCTTTAGCTTCTTGCTCAAGAGCAGTTACAATTTTTTCTAAGTGCTGGTAATAGGCTGTCTTAGTCATACAAGGCATATTCATGATCCCACAAAAAGATGCAAGACCTTCATAACCACCACCAGATTCCACAGCATGGTACACTGCACGTCGGTTTACATCAGCACAGTTTCCATTTCTAGAGACCTTTGAAGATGCCTCTAAAGTGACTTCCTCTTCACACGAACTACATGTTGCTTTGAGATCAGGCATTAGACCTCTCATTCCAGAAATGTCTTCATGAATAATCAAGTGCCCTAGAAAAATAACCAAGTATAACAACAGCATTATAAATCTTTATTGACCCATAATGCATGGTGAATATTATATCACAGACAGATGTTGTCAATAGGCAATAGCCTACTGTATACAACTAATACAAGTTAATTTTGGAGAAAAACAAACCAGTTAATGAAAAATATAACTATAGAATCATAGAGCATTCAAAGTAAACTAAGTACAGAATTAATGAAGATTGAAGACATGCTTACCTTGGTCACAAACATGTGCTTTTGAGATGCTTGATGACAGCTTATTTATATCAATAAGGCGATAGCCTTGTCCTGCATGATCTATATCTTGGGAAGCCTCCAAAGCTGATTTTTCGGCTTCTTCTGACAGGTTTAGTTTCCTCCTGGATACGCTCACAGGCCTGGTTGATTCCACTTCGATGTTGGATTCCAAATTTTGTTGGGTTGTACTTGATCTGGCTGAAATATCACTGCCATCCGTAAACTCACCATCAACTCTACTCACACTCGAGTTATCTGCGTATTTCTGCCTTCCAGAGAATGGTTTCCCTTTTCTCTTTTTCTTATAGACGTTTTTGGTTTTATAACCAACCATGACAAACAGAAGTAAGATACTATAGAGTAATTTTGGTGACTAATAAAGCAGTAAAGTTGATCCGAATGATACAATGTGGCTTTCAAGTTTCAAACATCAAACATTCCTTCCCATGATGCTTTACAGGCCCATTTGTAAAGGCATGAACTTCATGTAGTCCGTAATAAAGATAACCAACCCTTGTTTTACGTTTCTAAGGCGATACAAACGAAAAATTCCAAAGAAAACAAAAAAATGCTAAATGCGTTGCCATAGTAACCCAGTATAGTGGGAGCTAAAACATTCAATAAATAGCTAATAATTTATTTTTTTGATAAAATACAACCACCACAGCTTTTTCAAGGCTATAGAGCTACCTAAGATGTCAAAAAAAATATTTCGCCTCTGAGGTCAAAATCCATGTGTACCCCCGCCTTAAGAGGAGATTTTTTACAAACTCGCGTATTTTTTGTCAAAAACGCTCAAAACGTAGTAACCAGGCTTTGTTTTTAATTTCGTATTTGTTCGGATTAAATGCTTAGGATTAAACGGCGAATGGAGCTCGCCCGGTGGTGAGAAAACGAGTTTTACTGATGGAAATATTTCGATTAGCTGGCTGAAAAATAAGAAATACTTATCCATAATCGGTTTGGACAACAACACTACGCCTACGGCCAAGCTACGGTCGGCCTTATTCCAAAATAAAGACG
This sequence comes from Trachythela sp. YZ-2020, assembly GCA_016169945.1. NCBI lineage: Eukaryota > Metazoa > Cnidaria > Anthozoa > Malacalcyonacea > Clavulariidae > Trachythela > Trachythela sp. YZ-2020. The sequence continues at coordinate 888,332 of JADLSH010000373.1, forward strand.
GTGTTAACTCAAAGGTTGATGACTCAACAACAAACGACGAAATCGCGATCGAGAACAGCCAAAATAACAGCAATGTTTGTCGCTGCCATAACTTCGCTGCTGACATCGAGGGAGTTAAATTGGATATAGTGATTGCTGAAACAAATACCCATAAGCAACTTTCAGATATGGAAAATCAGGTAACAAAAATTTATGAAGATATTGCTCATATTCGAAACGAAAACGCCGAACTTAAGTGTCACTAATCAACCATATCAATAGAAACAATTCAGGTAGCGTTAATGAGTTTGCAGCTCTAAACAAAACCAATGATTTTCAGATTGAACACGTTGAACTTTTAAAGTCATCCTTGTCAGAATGGAAAAAGAGAGCACATGAAGCCGAAGAAAGACATAAGACTTTGCTAAATTCCTACAAAACCTTAGAAAATGGAAGTAAATGTGAACAACAATTTGATCTTACACTATCTCCCATTAGCAAAATCGCCAATATTAATTGTAATCAAGACAAAAGCGCTCAAAGACCTAGCCAAAACCCCATGGCTAATGAAGCTTCTATTAACATAACTATTAACGATTTACGCGATCGAAACAACTGCAGTAAGGAGCAATAATTGCCATCAGGAGAGAGTTAACAAACGAAAATTCCCTAAAACAGTCGATATTAATAACGAGATTATTAATAATACATTCTCACAACCTAACCATAGAGATGAACAACAAAAGAGTCTATAGCTAGTGAAGGTATTTTAGGGCAATCTAAGAGTAATAAATCTAAGCCCGGCTGTAGTATGGAACACATTCAGAACCCTCTCCCTCATTACATACGGCAATCGCTACCGAAATTGCTTGGTACAGTGACTTGCATTTGGTTACAACAAAGAAGCGAAATATAACCCAGAAAAAGAAATCTGGAAAACCCAATTTTTCGAAACCTTCTAAATCGGATTCAAATGAGTCCCAATGCCATTTTCGGAGACGCTCTGTAAATCTCTATCCTCATCACAAGCCCCGACAACGCTCGATGGAATGGCTGAACAATCTACCTTTGGTTCACAGCTTAACAATGAAATAATTCTTAGTATCAGATCAATACAAAATATAAAAACAGACAACGAATGCTATTCTATACCAGTTATAAATCAGTCCAACCCCGTTTCTTGTACCAAATATAAATGTTATCCAAGACCACGACGTAACAACGTCGTTAAAATACATAGAACATATAGACGTGGACATTGCCCTAACAACTGCGTTCATCTTCCAATAAATACTCCTAACAACAGTCCAGTACCCTCAAATGTCAGAACTGCGAACAATAGGCCTAAATTCGCATATGTTCCTTCCTTTCTACTTTCCAATGTAATGTCATACTGGTTATACACATCAATAGTTCAAAATTTAGTAGAAAATCCTCTCTGGTCAAGTGAAAGTATATATATTGCACCTAAGTCTTAACAACTGTAATTCACAACTGATATTTATTATTACAAATATAGTAATATTACAGAAACAGCCATTTTTCAATTGACTAGGATAGTAAGATAATCTCTTAAGGGTTACCAATCTGATTTTTATATAAACAGGGTAATTTGTAGTAGCAGTTGTAGTACCACTGTTCATTGATAATGCTCTTCACACATCACTTTTGATTTGCATGAAAAAATTACAAAAATGTTATGGTAAGTATATAAGGCCACTTGAACTATGCAAACTAAGGGAAGTTAAAAGCTAACTCAGGTTCAACTCGGTGTAAGGGTAATTCTGCTGGGATCACGCAAGTAAATTTGCGCTGCAAAAAAACTGGTCTGGGGGAAAGCTCAATAAATATTTGAAATAGTAGAATATTAGAAATAGTAAAATAACAAAAAACAGGGTTGTATTGCAAATTAATGGGTACATTATTCTATAATTAGTCTAAACTGCAATTTGGGCAATCATGGCTGAAATATAAAACCTCTAGACTTTATTGAAAGCATTCTAAAACAAGTTATTCATATAGGCTCAATATTGAAAAAATGTCTGAAAATTATGTTTACATAGTTCAAAGTATAATAATTGAATGTATGTGAAAGGGGCAAATACATAAATCTTGGTTTTGTCACGGAATTGTATATTCTGGTGGGTTTTAAATATGCTGAAAAACGAACTTGGACCGACCACTCAGATTTTGAACAAATTATATTTTTTGCACACTTACATAACCCAGACCTCTTATGAAAGTCAATTTAGTTTGATCAGAAATAGTTCTGGGGTGATTATCAGCTGTTGAAATTTAGTTCAGGTAATAGAGTATTGGTATGTAATTAGGTATTTTATGTAAATTTCAAAAAACAACAGAAAGTCATTTCCAGTTCACTTCCTGTACGAGTTGTCAATTTTTGAATAATTGGGACACTTTCAAACATGAAATTTATTTTCAATATCAACATATGATGCATAGTAATCACAATTTCGTTTGAAAATACAAAGTGATCGATTCAAGAATGGAATATTGGCATTCAAATTACATTGTGTACACAAAATGTACACAATATTTGGCCACACAATATTTGGCCACACAATTATCAAAACAGTGAATTTAAGAATATAAGATATCCAATTTGCATATTATACTGTACTTCGAAATGAATAGTTATTCAAATATAATATTACATAATCAATCTTACCTTCCAAATTCATGTCTCTAGTAGGCACTTAATTGTTGCATATGAGGATGACATTGACACGCTTGCGAGTCATTCATTTTTATCGATTCAGCCCGCCGAAGGGCCCAATGTTTCCTGAATATCAAGTGCTTTCTTCTTTTCGAAAAGTTTAATTATCTTTTGGCATTTGCCGTTGTTAAAGGCGCTATAAAACAGACCGCCATCTTGTCATAATTAGACAATGCGTATTACGCAATCCAGGTTTTATACAGCCTGCTTGCATGGTTCTGAGAAACTAATATGCGAGTTTGTAAAAAATCTCTTCTTAAAGTTATCAAAAACTTTTAGTAGTTCATAAGAATATTCAAAGCCGATGCAAGTCTTATAGTTATATATGTCTCGCATAGCAAGGATATAAAGGATCTTGCAGAATGAATAAGCAAAATAAGTAATGTCATTTGTAATAAATATGATGAATAAATAAAAAAATAAGTAATGTAATTTACCAGTTCCTAGGGCTAGGATTATTCTACTATGCCTGCTGACACTGAGTATGATATAAACACCAATGGCAATGCCAATTGTGAAGTACATTTTTTTGCGTTTGAAAATATCGCTAAACGTGTAAATTGATTTTCGATGTTATGATCTTAATATATCTGCAGTATCACTGTTCATATTATTTATACACGTTTTCGTGTTTCTATTTTTAGATAAATTCAAACAACAGTGGTATAATTTCTAGATACTAAACACGTTACAGGTTCTTGTATTTTGACTGTAACAAAAGGTTAAAATTAAAAGGAGAGCAAACATTTTCAGGAGCGAATTGTATATGATTTGTACAGATTATATTTCAAAGACGAAGCCATTTATCGGAAAAAAACATTTTAAATTTTATGAACATTTCGAAACGTTTTACGAAACGTTTTACGAAACGTTTTACGAAACAATTGATAATTCTAAAGTTAAAAGTACTTATCTTTCGATTAGTTTTTGCATGCATTTTGTACAAAAACATACAAAACATATAACAGAGGTTGTGTTACAATGGCTGATGGCTCCCACATGTAGCGAACCTGCGTTCGGTCAGTGATTGGCCAAAGAGTTTTTGGGAATTATAACTGTTTGGTTTAGAAAAAGAGAGGAGTTGCTGCATGCATGTATTTCTGCATTTAAAATAACTTTGTCCGGTAAACTGTCAAGTAGTAACATGTTTACGCTGAGCATCTTTGTGCAGCTACGCTCAATTCTAATGTATAACTACTTTAAAAATAGGTACGCCAAGCGTACATGTATCTGCTTATGCGTATTTGCATAGATGTCAATGCATGAGGTCAATGTCACTCAATGAGTGGATGAACGTTTATGTTGCTTTTAAAAAACTGTGCATAAAGGGACGAGGGCCTATAGCCCATGGGAGCAATTTTTAAAACAATTGTGAAACCTTAAGATTTTAGTCTTTTATACTTGAGAATAAAGGTTATGTTAGCAGCACTATTTACACACCACATATAAATATTACATACCATCAACTCATTTAGTCCCCCTAGTCACAACTCACAACAGTTTGGGAAAGAAATGCCAAACTGTGCTTATATCTTTATACCAATCAAATATCAAAAGTAAACTTAATATAAGGTGATGTTGACTATTGAAATGACAAACAATGACCATGAACTATTGTCGATTTGACCCAAATAGTGTTGAGAATAAATATGGCATTATTTTAACACTTTTACGAGTGAACTTTGTCGAAATAGAAGCTCGAATAATGCAGGATATTCGTACAATATTTAAAAAGGCACACCACATATAAATATTACATACCATCAACTCATTTCGTCCCCCTAGTCACAGCAGTTTGGGAAAGAAATGCCAAACTGTGCTTATATATTTATACCAATTAAAAATCTCAAAAGTATAAGGTGATGTTGACTATCGAAATGACAATTCGATTTGACGATTTTGACACAAATAGTGTTGAGAATAAATATGGCATTATTTTAACACTGCTATGAGTGAATTTTGTCGAAATAGAAGCTCGAATAATGCAGGATATTCGTACAATATTTAAAAAGGCTTACCTTGTTTCCTGATTCAAATGATATTGATATATAGCAGGTCAAGTCAAGTCAATACTTTGTGTAAATTGGCGAATCATTTCCACAGCGTAAAATGCTATCAAACCACTTCCGATACTTACTAAAAATACTCCCTCGACTCTTGCCATGTTCCAGATAGTACAGAAAATTAAAAATATCGTTGGTTTGATGGATAATTTTCACCGTAAAATTTAAAATTTTAGTCATGTTTACAATTCTCGCCCTTCAGTAGTCCGCCATCTTGAAATAATCAATGTCAATCCAGTTGAACATAGAGATCAAAGAGTATCACTATAATTACGTCATTTTAATCTAGGCTGTCGCTGATTGGCTACAAGCACGGCACGGTACGCAGGCGATGGCAATATATCTGCTTTCGCAGATACAAAAATAGGTACGCTAAGCGTACATGTATCTGCTCATGCGTATTTGCATAATTGTATAATTTAATAAAGTAATTAAAGAGTTAATGGGTCAATTAATACAAGAGGTCTATTAGTGTATGAACTTTAATATTGCTCCGAAACAATTGTGCAAATAGGATGAGGGCCTATAGCCCATGGGAGCAATTTTTAAAACAATTGTGAAACCTTCAGATTTTAATCTTTTATACTCGGGAATAAAAGGTTGTAGTAAACAGCAGTATTTACACACCACATATAAATATTACATACCACCTAGTCCCCCTATAGCCTCAACAGTTTGGGAGAGAAATGCCAAATTGTGCCTATATCTTTTACCAATAAAATATCAAAATTGCTTTAGCATGTCTAGAACTCGAGTTATTCAGGAAAGTTGGCGTACGTATTGATGTCAAAAATTGTCAGCCATGTTGAATTTGATTTTAATTAGTTTGAAATTATCCAAAGAAAATGGTGGAATTTACCCACAAAAAACCCGGAAACCACACAATTTCGAGTTGTGACGTCACTTGCACAAGCCGAATATCGAGTAAAAGCACCAAGCTAGATCAAAGGTGATTCAAGCTGAGTGTGTAATAAAAGAATACCTCAGACGAATAACTATTATGATTAACCATATAACTACAATTTCTAATAAACAATGTTGATCATTTAAAACATAAAAAGTATTTGTATCATTAAAAAAGGTATTCGGTTCATGTCTGTCTAACTCACAAATTTTGACGGTTTAAAGGCGCATGCGACTATATTCGGATATAAGCGCCTATGAGGGCCTATAGCCCATAGGAGCAATGTCTAAAACAATTGTGAAACCTTCAGATTTTAGTATTTTATACTTGAGAATAAAGGTTGTATATAACAGCACTATTTTAACACTTATATGAGTGAACTTTGTCGAAATAGAAGCTCGAATAATGCAGGATATTCGTACAATATTTAAAAAGGCTTACCTTGTTTCCTGATTCAAATGACATTGATATATATCAGGCCAAGTCAAGTCAATACTTTGTGTAAATTGGCGAATCATTTCCACAGTTTAAAATGTTATGAAAACACTTCCAATACTTACTAAAAATACTCCCTCGACTTTTGCCATGCTCAAAATAGTACAGAGAATTAAAATTATCGTTGGTTTGATGGATAATTTTCACCGCAAAATTTAAAATTTGACTCATATGCATGTTTACAATTCTCGCCCTTCAGTAATCCGCCATCTTGAAATAATCAATATCGATCCAGTTGTACATAGAGATCAAAGAGTATCATATAATTACGTCATGTTAATCTAGGCTGTCGCTGATTGGCTACAAGCACGGCACGGTTTACAAGGCGATAGCAATATATCTGCATTCGCAGATACAAAAAGCCTTACCGAAGAACTTTAAGAATCCTGGCCATGTTGCCCACGTGAGAAGATGGTTGATCAAAATTTTATCTTTCTCTTTGTCATTTAATTGACTATCGTCCTTTAGTTTCAGCGGCCAGGACTTATCCAGCATCGCACTGAGCAATTTTATACCATTGGTTGAACTCCTGTTCCGTCTTAAATAGTTGAAAGTGGGTTGTTCTTCATGACCATCCTAGAAATATAAAATTCGAAAACTATACATACTGTACAGATATACTCCAACCCAGGGCCTTTTTTAAGAAATCGTCAGTGGGGGGCATCATCGGAAGGGGACGTAACAAGTAGGTAGTGTATTACAGGTGTAGGAAGGCGAAGGGGGTTCTGGGGGTCCTCCCCCAGAAAATTTTTGTATTCTTGAGTCTCTGTGGCTTGATTTCCTGCATTTTCAGAGACAATTTTTTATATATCCCATCTAAACGGAGCCAGATTTTGTTGTGAGAATACAATAACTTTCCTCTAAACTCAGTTTTTTTCCCTTTTTGGCTTATACTTTGGACAAAAGGGACCTTCACTGGGGGGGGGGCAGAAATAGCTTACTGAGGGACGAAAATGGGGGCTGGGGGGGCTTTTGCCCCTCCAGTACATTAGTTAAAAAAGGCCCTGCTCCAACCCTGCAAGCATTGGAAAATAATTCACTATAAAGAAATATCTTCACAAATTCAATATTAAGTAACTAATTTGTCAAGAAGTAGAGAAGTTGTTGATCGCTTTTTTAATTTATACTATTTTAACAAATTTGCTGCATATTTTTTTTTAATTGATACTTCCTTAAGTAATATATACAGTTTATACAGGGTCTATAAAAAAAAAGGTAATTCAACTTTAGCATGTTATCGTGCATTTATTATTTAGTTTATATATTTTTTCGTACGAATAAAGATCAGTCTTTTAGCTGTCAAAAGATATCTTTCTTGTATCATCGTGATCGAAAATGACCAAATACAATATATGATTAAAATTGCCGGTCGAAAATTTTCCACCATAGGGATGTGGGTGCAACGTTATTATCTGCCTATTGAAATTATTCTCATTTCGTGTTCAAATTTAATAATTTTAATAAGATGGCATAACCCATAGTATAGCTAGGCAAATTATAAAATCTTGGTAAATTTAAAGAAGGATCGTGACAACGAAATTTGGTTGAAACATTTCACGAGACAGGAAGTTTGCAGACTGAACTGGCAATGTTGAACGTTTTACAAATAGGTAACCATCATTTGGGCAAATGGAAAAATATGATTTCCACCACTCTTTCTTCGTGGGATCGTATTGGGACCATTATTGATCACAGTGATACACGAAAGGTGTCATTTGACAGCCATTCCCTCCTCACGGAGTCATTAACCAATCAATCAATCAATCAGCTTTATAAAATGAGGGTAAAACTATTACAAGATATGTATTGTATTCTCCCTAGTGGCCCTCGGATAACATAAGCTTTTAGTATAAATTTGGCATAGCCAACGAGCTTTCGCGCGTTTGATTGGTTACTTGAGCAGTTAATCTGACGCAATTAATATTCAATCACTACTAAGAGAATATTGCTTTTCAAGAGAATGGCCAGCCAAAGTCGATTTCAAATATTTTTAACATTCAAATAGAGAAAGTGTTACTCCCAGAAAACGAACGAAGAAACTTTTCATATTTTAAAGACAAAAACAAGTTCATTTAACACAAGTTCATTTTACTGTTTGTTTTGAGGAGTTACTGAGTATAGATCTGAAAGAGCGCTAAAAGTCGGATTTTGCCATTCTCGAAGGTCAAATTTCAAACAAAGTAAAATTTAACAATGAAAATACTTCCTTTTCGTTTATTGTAAGGAAATTTTGCACTCAGACTTTTTACTATTAGCTAAGTTAAATCTTATCGAATAAATCGGAGGCGGAATTTGCCTACGAATTTGCTTTACAAGGAACAATATTTTCGCAGAAAACGGCATCGAAAAAAGTCTTTGTCGTCAATTATCTGTGATAACATCTTTACCTAACTGTAAACTGACCCCTTTGACAGCCTATATGAACTGGTTCTAATGTATGTTCAGGTCTTGTACATGGGGGGTAGTTGCCTGCGGCAAAATACATTTCTTGCATCTGCGCGCCACCTACCCTCCTCCAAATTCTTGTATACCAGCCTAAACCTAACTAAGCGGGTGAAAGAAATGTTGAGGTGCGGAATTTGTGTGATTTTCTTTCCTTCATTGCGGATTTTCTCTACAATTTACTTCAAAAACTTACTTTTACAACTTTTTCTACAGCTTCGAAAGCAGCTTCACTTAAACATGTTGCAATATCTCGATTACATTCTTGTTCGTCAGATTGACAAAATAGCTCAATCTGAACGAGTGGTGTCACCTACAATTTGATAAAAAATAACATTTAGCCTACATGGGCAAGTGAATTGCACTAATATATTCTGACAAATACAGTTATATCTATGGAAATAATTTACAATCAACACGCTTTACTTGTATCATCATTTTATACAACGTCCTAGTCACTTAAGATTTACAAACACTGTTTTTAAAAATGACTACATTTCCAAAATCTTTGAACCCTCACAATATATGTATTAAATGTGCGTTCATCGTTGAGAATACACACTAAATCCACAGTTAGATGCTTCCAACTTAATCATATGGTCAATATCCCAACTAGAGGAACAAAGAGGACCGGATTTATTCCAGCTTACATGAATTCTATAGTGAAATATCCAGCATTTATTGTTCTCATTGAATTCGGAAGTAAGTAATATCGCAACGAATGGTCAGAAGAGTTAGAGACAAAAGGCCAAGTAAAACATCAGCTCTTGGTCGTTTCTTGCTAGCTGTTCCCTGGACCGAGCTAATTTCATCTTACAAATCAAGTGAAAAACCTGTCACAGTACATTGTACGGACTGACCATGGATGAATACCCATATTAAAAGCCTTATTGTTAGAAGACAAAGAGCACTTGCATACAGAAATGCTTCTCTAAGATTTTGAGGAATAAAGTCAACAGGGAACGAAAGCGGCGTCAGAAACTGTCTTATAATAACAAAGTAAAAGACTTACAATATACACTAAACCTAGACGTTGGTGGCGAGAAATCAAACAGCTGTGGGGAAAATCCAAGAACATGGTTCTAGCGACTTGCGCTCTATATTATTAATAATTTTTTTATACAGATCAAGAACTAGCGAATGAAATTAATGATTGCTTTATCGACGTCATGAAAGATTACGCGCCTCTTAAGAACTAGAAATACATTCATGCAGAATCCCCTCGCCCATTTGACAATTAGTCGCCGAAGGGCGAAGGCGAGGTAATTGCAAGCCTATAGAGTATACTCACTGAGCCGAACGCGAATTAGTAGAAATTTCAAAAAGAAAAACACAGACCGAAAGTTATGAGGTCAGTTTAAAAGTTTGGAATGGCTCATATACAAAATAGAATGGCTTTAAAAATATATCTAAGCTATATTTTTACTGCACATAACAGTATAAATGAGGATAAAACGAATAATTTACAAACTATAAGTATATAATCACTTGAGAGTTGAGCCGTACGGAAAAAGTTTACATGTATATTTCATTAATTTCAACAGCGAAAAAAACGCTGCTTCGGGGAGAAAAAAAGTGTATTTTTTATCGCTTACCTTGAAAAATGTCAATAATATATCCTTCTTGAAATTTATTATTAATTTTTTTCATTAAATATTTTGAAATCAGGCTCGAAAAACCGATTTTTCCTCGGATTTTTCGGTTTCAAATTCAGCAGCTCTCGAGGAGCCATTTTGAATTTCTTTCTACTCGCGCATGCGCATAACTTAAAAAACCGTCCAACGTCCATGACAAAAAAAAATGGCGGACAACTTTGCACTCCGCTATGTTCACAAATCTCCGAGCGGAATTAGTACCCTCGCACGGCGCTTCGCGCCGTAGCTCGGGGATAAATTAGTGTCCCTTTGGAAGACGATACGCCCATTTTAGTCACGGAGGAGTCTCAAACTCGTTCCCAGGGCATTTTTCATGTCCTGCGCCTCCTCATGCGCCTCCTCATGCGCCTCCTCATGCGCCTCCTCATGCGCCTCCTCATGCGCCACCTCATGCTCCTCCTCATGCGCCTCCTCATGCGCCTCCCCATGCGCCTCCCCATGCGCCTCCCCATGCGCCTCCTCATGCGCCTCCTCATGCGCCTCCTCATGCGCCCCCTGATGCGCCTCCTCATGCGCCTCCTCATGCTCCTCCTCATGCGCCTCCTCATGCGCCTCCTCATGCGCCTCCTCATGCGCCTCCTCATGCGCCTCCTCATGCGCCTCCTCATGCGCCTGCTCATGCGCCTCCTCATGCGCCTCCTCATGCGCCTCCTCATGCGCCTCCTCATGCGCCTCCTCATGCGCCTCCTCATGCTCCTCCTCATGCGCCTCCTCATGCGCCACCTCATGCTCCTCCTCATGCGCCTCCTCATGCGCCTCCTCATGCGCCTCCTCATGCGCCTCCTCATGTGCCCCCTGATGCGCCTCCTCATGCTCCTCCTCATGCGCCTCCTCATGCGCCTCCTCATGCGCCTCCTCATGCGCCTCCTCATGCGCCTGCTCATGCGCCTCCTCATGCGCCTCCGCATGAGCCTCCTCATGCCTCCTCCTCATGCCTCCTCATGCGCCTCCTCATGCGCCTCCTCATGCGCCTGCTCATGCGCCTCCTCATGCGCCTCCTCATGCGCCTCCTCATGCGCCTCCTCATGCGCCTCCTCATGCGCCTCCTCATGCGCCTCCTCATGCGCCTCCTCATGCGCCTCCTCATGCGCCTCCTCATGCGCCTGCTCATGCGCCTCCTCATGCGCCTCCTCATGCGCCTCCTCATACGCCTCCTCATGCGCCTCCTCATGCGCCTCCTCATGCTCCTCCTCATGCGCCTCCTCATGCGCCTCCTCATGCGCCTCCCCATGCGCCTCCTCATGCGCCTCCTCATGCGCCTCCTCATGCGCCTCCTCATGCGCCTCCTCATGCGCCTCCTCATGCGCCTCCTCATGTGCCTGCTCATGCGCCTCCTCATGCGCCTCCTCATGCTTCTGGACCAGGATATTCTATCCTCTATCGTTCAGTCTCTGGTATTCAGTAAATTATTCTACTGCTCCGTTGTATGGTCAAGTACATCGACCAAAAACGTGAATAAACTACAACTTATCCAAAACTTTGCTGCAAGGATCATAACAAACACCCACAAGTTTGACCATATTACCCCCGTGCTCCAAGAGTTGAAGTGGATAACAGTTGACAAGTTCTTGACATATAAAGATACTCTCCAGACTTATAAATGTATGAAGGGGCTGTCTCCCCCATACTTAAGCCAACAGTTTTATCAACGAGCAAGCATTCACGAACATCCAACCAGACACAATAATGAGTTAGACATTCCAAAATTTCAAACAAGTACCTGTCAGAAGACTTTCCATTTCTGCGCAGTTAAATTATGGAACAATATGGACGATGCTATGAAGTCAATAGGGAATTTAAAAAAATTCTAGTCAGAACTTTTTAGAAGATACTTACTAAACCAATAGGAATTTTAAACTTAAGTCTGAGTCTGATAGAAGATTCTATTTTACTACGATTAGGGTATATATATTTTTTATATCTAACTTTGTGATATTGTAACACATAACTGTAATTAGTTAATGAAATAACTAGTTGTAAGTACTTTCTGAAAAACCCTATTGGGAGAATGTACATATATTTAAACATTAAACATTAAAACATTAAACATGCGCCCACTCATGCGCCTTCTCGTGCGCATCCTCATGCGCCCCTCATGTGCCTCCTCATGCGCCAACTCACTCCACCTCACTGCACACTTAATGAGTGCACCATCTCATGCGCCAGCTTGCGTCAACTCAAAAAACGGCCTCTACTATACTACAAACAAAATAACATTTTTAGAGTAAAATCATTTACTGATGGTCTCTTACTGATTGTACGTCTTCACTCACGGCGTTACTTCAAGACTGTTTTCTCTGTTATACGTGCAGTAAATCCCTGGTAATTTGCACAGAAATTAACGATCGCAACGAAGATTGATAAAAGATTTATCATTTGTTCTTTGAAACAAAATTGCCGACATGACATGCAGCCATTTCTCTCGAAGAAGTGAATTTGATACCCAACTGCTGGCATGCGTTGTGCCAAGGCTCCATAAATAATAGGCTCAGTGTTGAATGTTTGGCACTTCGATGCTGGTTTATGTTCGTATAGCTCGTGAACCGTCGTCGCTTTCGTTTATGAAAACGGTAATTTTTAACCAGAGTGGTATGGAAAGACAATATTCTTTAACGGTTGATAGTTATAGCAAATACAAAATAACGTTTATTGCAAAACAGGATGTATTATGAATAATACTATATACATCGCACACTCATTCGGCAAAAATATTTCATTCTCTATTTAAAATATCAGTATTATCTTATGAGCATCCATATCATTTTTTTTTTAATTTGTAGTACGAAATCTAGAAATTTCAAGAAAACAAACATGTTTCGTTTAAGTTAATATATAATTAGTACGAGCATGGCAAAGAATAATCCCTTTAGCTCTCACAATTTACGTCTAAATATTTAAAGCTGCCGCCTACCATTGACTTACTTGCAGTGGGTCATATGGAAAGAGTACAAAATACGTAATTGAAAAAATCCTGCGTGTATGTGCGTTAGTGCGTAACAATATTTAATGTACAATCACTATACCTTGCGTATTCTACTCTGAAATTTATCGAAGAATTTATCGTGCCACCGCTTATAGAAGATTGCCGGGGCAGACATTGATAGCAGTGTATTCCAAGCCTACACACGAGAAACATAAAATCAGAAGTACTCTTCAAAATTGATAAGTGTTTAAAATCCATCTAAGCTAAAATGCATTGTACATATTCTCAAAATACAGCATTTTAAAAAACGACATATACACTAAAGCGTGCGTGAATAAGACACATCGAAGGATGGGTTATTGTTAGAGCAATAATAGATAAGCTCAGCCACACTCGCGCTGAATAAGTAATGTCTCGTGCCCAAAAGGTACACGTCAACACTTAATACATAACGGATACATTCCAGTTAATTACCGGCACAATGCAAATTAATGTGCTTTTGTCTCCAGGTAGAACTGGAGCTAGAAAAAAAAATTGCTACAGCAAGTTGGCCTATTCTGACGACCTTAATAGCCAATAGCACGTTCTACTCAGGTGAGTGATATTCGACTGAGTTACGTAAATATACATATCGTGATTAGAATACATGCGTTATCAGCATTAATATTCTAATGTGTGTGTTAGCAACTACTTACCTGCAATTCTTGGTCCCATGGTGTAACCTTACTATATCCAAGGTGAACAGGAAGCTTGATATCTATAAAATTTTCAACAAACTCACACTGCTTTGTGAAAAGGGATGACATGTCGTTTGGAATATCTGTCCATTGGTATGATTGGTTCTGATCGGGATCATTTTCAGATCCCGATAATGCAGATTCTTCTTGAAGGTCAATTCCATTTTTTTGAAGTACAATAACAGTAATTAAACACTCCACCAAGCGACAAAGGATTGCAACTTGACTAAATGCAATATAATATTTCACATTTTGAACAAGGTACACCAAATTTTCAAGCAAAACCAACGTCTCTGGCAGCCGTTCTTTCGGAAATTGCTTAGGGCTGAAATAATTCAGGAAAAACATATATAGTTATTTAGTGTTATACTAAAATTACAGAAAATATGTTAAGATAAAAGCAATGCTATGCAGGACCGTGGCTGGGGGCTGCAGCCCCCTAATAATTTGTGAAATAAAATTCAAATTGATTTCAGTTAACCGTTGAATGATAGGAAAGTCAAATCAAATGAAAAAGTTTCGGTTACCCTTGTTACAGAAAATTTCCTGTTTACACAGTTTAACAGGCGCGTAATCTCATCATTTAAAGCGTTTCTTCACAATAAACATGTTATCACATAAAACGTCTTGTTTTGTTAAACCCCCTAAACGTTCGCGGACCTATATTGAAAAACAACCTCGATTGAAAAACACCCAATATATATATATAGGTAATATAAATCTATAGTTACTAGTGAAATTGACAGGTTATTTATAAAAGTAATCGGCTGTTGATTGTTGTGTAAAACTACCATTATACAGAGTTTAAGTTTCGCGTTCGTACGAAAATTTGACTCTGCCGTTTGCCGTTGCCCTCAAACGTGAATCTTAAACTCCTATTTGCTACACTCTACCCACACTGGCGCCGCACGTTCGAGATATTTATAAAAGTGTAATGAATATAATACCTCAAGTGGGATAAGGTTTGGTTGATCTCCTTAAACAATAACGCTAGGTATTCTACCTAGAAATGTACAAAATAATACTTATTATATAGTGCTTACAGATATAATTACAGCATGAAAATCATGCAACCTGTAGAATGTTAAATTAGTACTCTCATCAGAGAGGTGTTATGCTCGTGCATTACGACTGACAAAGTGTCTTTCTCTTTTAGGTTTCATTTTTAATGATATTTAGCTTGTTTTGCCTCTGTTGATTAAAACAATTTATTGCTTTAGCGGGAATTTACCGAGTTTTCATCCAATTATACAACATGGCTTTAGAATGTTATTTCGAGATTATCTTATTGTAAATACTTTCTTAAGACAATTTAGCCAACGTTTGCTTTGGTATTCACTCTTTGTGATTTAAGTTCTTACCGACCAATGAAATAAAATTCTCCTGACACTTGGAGGCGGGGGTACTGACCAATTATATTTGTCAATAATGACTATGCAAAGCAAAGCACAATATGAAGTAAGAGGAGGTATCGTCAGTATACCGTGATGCATTGCGATTTTAGTACATATTATCAATTCGCCCGAGCGGCTCGCTCATTTTTCGGTTGGCCGTCGCAGTGCAAACATAAACACAGAAGCGAACAGCAGTCGCATTATGGTGAAATTTCTTATCGTATAAATGCATTTTTTCCTTACGTAAAAGTCCAGAAAATATGATATTAAATACATTTCGGGTATTGTTCTCAAGGTAAGGCAGTTAAATTTTTACTGGTAATATTGGATTCTATTTTCAATTGCAATTAATAATTATTTGTCTCATAAAACATGACAGACAAAATTTCCCATCTGGCATCTGACATGTCACATTATTTTAATACATTGACACATTAGGGCCATTTATACGGGAGAAAATAAGTCGCGCCTTACATAAGACGCGAACACACTCGGGTTGGATATTATTATGCCAGAACGATCTGTCAGAGTTCACGTGTCTGATCGTCCATGGATGACTAATGAACTAAAACGGCTTATTAATCAAATACAAAAGGCGTTTTCACGAGGAAATGTTTGCTTATTTAGGCGCTTAAGAAATAAAGTAAACCGCGAAAGGAAACGATGCCGCAAGATTTATTACCAAACTAAAGTACGTGACCTAAAAGAAACTAAACCGCATAAATGGTGGCACGAAATTAAACAGCTATGCGGCTCTTTGGAAAACCATCGACCTGATTTTCGGTCAAGATTGAATATAAATTTAAATTGCAACGACTACGAACTAGCAAATAAGATCAACGAAGAATTTATCAGTGTTATGGCAGACTACGAACCGCTAACAAATTATGTGTATGTTTTGGATGATGACGATGATGAGGCAATACAAGTCGCCATGATGTCGGTTGCGAAAACGTTACGTGAAATAAGCGTCGCAAAAGCCAATGGCCCCGACGGATTACCTAACTGGCTACTTAAGACATATGCCGAAATCTTAGCACCTGCTATTACTGACATCATCAACTGCTCATTTCAAACCTGTAAAGTCCCACAAGCATGGAAGATGGCTGACGTACCTCCCATCCCCAAACAATCAAAGATCACAGACTTCAACAAAGATTTAAGGCCAATCTCGCTGACATCAACCCTATCAAAAGTGGCTGAAGAATTCATCATCGATAGAGGACTGAGACTGACATTGCTTGAATCATTGGACCCATCACAATTTGGATCATGCACAACATTTGCTCTTATCTCAATGTTACATAAATGGTTAACCGAAACCGATGGAACTGGCTCAGCAATAAGAGTGGCTTCACTCGATTACAGGAAAGCCTTCGATTTAGTCGATCACAATTTGCTAATCGCAAAGCTACTCAGTTATGGAATAAGACCCACAGTCATAAATTGGATTACGGACTTCTTGCGAAATCGATCACAACGAGTAAAGATATCAACTGAGGGTGTATCCGAATTCTTACAAGTCCCAGCGGGGGTTCCGCAAGAAACCAGGATTGGACCATGGCTATTCTTAACCATGATTAACGATCTAGGCATCAAAGGACCACCATCTAATAGTATATGGAAGTTCGCAGACGACACGACAATTTCTGAAGTCATCCCAAGAAATACGGAAAGCAATGAAACTTTGGACTGGTCCAATGAAAACAAATTTCAATTAAATCCTATAAAGTGCAAAGAACTCCGAATAGACTTTACTAGGAGACCTATAACTGATGATCGTGTGGTTTTAAATGGTCAATGCTTTGAACTTGTTAAATCTGTAAAACTACTGGGTATGACAATCACTGAGGACCTAAAGTGGAACAGGCATATTGAGAACACTGTATTAAAGGCATCAAAACGACTGTACCTATTAAGGCAGTTAAAACGTGCAGATGTAGATGATTCTTCCCTGATTCAATTTTACTGTGCATGCATTAGGTCTATCTTAGAATACGGCTGCCAAGTTTTTCACTCAAGCCTTCCTGACTATTTGTCAGTGGATATTGAACGAGTTCAAAGACGAGCCTTGCGGATTATTTATCCGCAATTAAGTTCGGAAGACGCATCGAAAAAAGCAAAATTGGCATCACTGAAGGACAGAAGAGAAAAATTATCACAAAAACTATTTACCTCCATCGAAACTAATAAGGAACATAAACTTTATCACTTACTACCGAAGGAGAATTTGCCAACGCATAATTTTAGAGAGCTACGAAGATAAAATCTTCCTGTTACCAATACGAACAGATTAAATAACTCTTTTATCTTAAACTATGCGAGACAAGCTAAATTTTAAATAGAAAATATTTTATCCTTGATATTAGTCTTAGTCATTATCTTAAAGTGGCATCTAGTTAAGCAGCACATACATAAAATTAGTGTTATTTATTGTAGAACATATAGTAGTTATTTAAATATTCTTTAATATTAATTAAATACGATTGTAAATATAGTAATTACTCTACATAATACGTAATTAGTTCTAAAAAGATTGTAAATTCAATTGTAATTCAGTTTTATGAATGCGAAAATTGATTTATTAAACAATTTATTTATTTATTTAAATGGTCAAATTCTAGTAAGTCGCGACTTGTTGTATAAATATGTTGGTGTATGTCATGTTCTGTTTCAGCAATTTCTAATTGCTTTTACAATCATCAGACAAACGATATCTTCTGTGTTTGGACTGGTTAAATGTCAGTAAATAAGAGAATAAGGCATATAATAAAGTCACAGATAAAATATTATTTTATACGCCAAGGTTAAAATACAACTGTACTAAGTATGTTAATATTTTTACTTTTTGTTTTTACTTTTAGAAAGAAATATCTTAGAAATGTGTTACATCACTCTGTCTCTCTTGCATGGGTTTGTACTAATGGCAAACTGACAACTGGCTACTGCAATCTCAATATTGTAACTAGATGCTTAAAGTTCATCCATTGCTGTCACAAAACCTTTGACTGGCGAAATGAGACCGACTCATAAATTCAGACCGACCTCTCACCCGCTCCCCCAATTCTAAATCGAAAAGTCAATTGAAAAATTACGTGTGCTGCTCCAATAAGTTGAATGGCAACACAATTCAATAAGAAAAATATGTACACACATACTAATGACCACCTTGTATAAGAAAAAGTTTTTATATCTAATTACACTAGTTGGAAATTGAGTAGAAACTTGTTCTCTGACTTTCAGTTACATTGAGTACTGCGCATGAGAGTTCATATCATACCGCCTTTAGTTTTTAGAAATCACGTACATAGTGCTGTCAGTGCTAAAACTCGTAAGTGCTAAAATTATTAGGGACAGGATTCACAGACTTGAGTGGTGTCGCTGGTATCATAATGAAAATTTTGAGTGGAAGCTGATCATAACAGTTTATCTTTCATATGTTCGTTGGTGTGAATTAATGAATTATTTAAATTTAATCAATATAGTCATATATTTATCAAGCGTCCGCGCTTTGTTAGTTTTGATTAATTATCTATTACCTATTCTTATAATACAATAGAATGCAATAACTTGCGCATACTCAGCCGCACAATTCAACTTGCGTAAGTTACGTTTCATATTTTTACTGAACTCATGTACACAGGGGCAGATCCAGCAGAATAGGACGACTGATGCAGTAGGACACCCATTCGCAGGGGGGTCCGGGGGAATCCTCCTCTGGGAAATTTTCAAAGTAGTTTGTTTTAGCATTTACAGTGCTTCTGTAAATATTCAACATACGCACGCCACATACATCTCGCGTATCTCGCAAGTAGTAAAGGGAAGGGGGGTTCTGAGACAGGTAGTGCAGGTGGTGCACCAAGCACCACCCATGACGTCACAGGGATCGTATTTCATACTAATAATTATGTTTATTTGACGGATCCTAGCAACCAGCGGGTAAGAATAATCACATGCATATGAGTTCTTTTTTTAAGACACGACGTCTAGGGATTTTTCTAATCCCAGAGGTCCCGTTTCAAGAATACATGTGATATGCGTTCAGTCTCAGCGGAATACAAGTATTTTAGAGTTCAAAAGAAGGAAAAAGGGGGTTTAACGAATACGAAAATGTATACATTTTTGGAGCAAAACATGAGAACGAGGCTTATTTAATTAGGGATCGCGCCGCTTGACTGGATGCATAAATTAATTATGAAGGAATGGAATTCCATCTCAGGAAATGAAATCTCACTTCAATAGAACAAAAAATTAAACCTTAAACTACAATCCAATAGCTATTAAGTATCTTATATTGTGTTACATATGGTGGTCAACTTCAAAATGTATTCACCCTTTTGAGAGCGGCAAATAATGTCTTGGCTTGGATAATTGTCTTTCCTTTTAGACTTGGCCACCATATGCTGCACTGTCACACTTAATGAATGCACCTATATATTATATACATACGATAATAACAGGTTACTATTTAATTATTTATCTATTGCGTTGTGGTATTTATGTAAGATCTCATTTTCGCAAAAGATCTCTACATCTATTTGCCTGAGATTTGCACTAACTTGAAAGAGTTATTTACAAATTATCATTGTTGTACTTAGTCAACTCAAGGCGTTTGAATAAGGGAGTCAACAACTCTACTTAAATCAAATCAATTGCTTCAATTGAGCATGGCACTCTGAGTCAACGACTGGACTTGTTACAACACTGAGGATTGTAACAGGTGCATAAAGCAGGTAAGTGATAAAGCAGGCAAGTTTGTGAACCTGGGTCAGCTCTATCTCCATGTAAATAATCCTATATTATTTCCTATTAAAATTGGGTTCAAAGCTATTTATACAAAAAGTTAAGGATTGTTATGAAATGGCTCTATTTTGTATACTACATAGTATGTTAATAGTATCATAATCGTCCAAACGTGGTGCAGCAAATGAGACTCAGTCCATGAAGTTGACCAGAACATGTCATATAATGACCTAGAATATGTAATATAAAAGTTAGAACATGGAGAAAATAATTCACTGCATGTCACTGTATTTTAACTTGGAACCAAACACAGCTGAAATCTCACTTTTCCTGACTCAGAAAGCAGGTCGAGGAAGGTCTGGCCTGCCTGGCCATATTTCCCAAGGCGAAGAAAAAACTGAAACTTGCTCAGTTAAGATGAATCATGAATGATTATTTCACCTACTCTGGCCATTGAACAGTGCCTAATCTGAAATTTATGGTCGTTTTGGAAATGTATATACAAAGTAATATCTAATAAGACAGTGGAGTTAATCTTACGAATTTGTTGTTTATTTTTGTGGCGCTATATGAATACGGAATGTAAGACCATCCAAAGCCTTTAGCCTTTTGACTTGAAGCCCATTTTAGGATGCCCGATGCCCTAATCATGTGGCATCTTCCCGCCACATGGCGCCATTACCGACAGAACATAGCCAAAAACACCAGATATATAAACAGCAATATCTCGTTTATTTCAGGAGTTAATTTTGGGTTTTTGGTATTAGTAAAAAGGAAAACGTTCCCTGATTTCAGTGATGTGATTTTCATTGAGTTTTCTCTTGAATTATCCATTTAATCTCCTACATGTTTACATGCCATTTTCGAGGCTTGCGTACAGACCCAACACAAGAGTAAATATAATGCGGCGTGATTGGGATACCTAAAGCGTGATACACCAACTAAACAAGCCAAAAATCGTTGAAATACATTCACATATAAAACAGTTGTAAAAAATAAATTCGAAAATTCGAAGTTTTGGGGGCGAAAAATCTCAATATAAATCAACAATATTTTAGAATATAGCAAAGATACCCAATTTTCAAATCGGTTTTAGGAGTTAATTTGTGTTTTAAAGGACCAATAGAAAGAATACCTCTTCCTGAATTCGATTCTGTGACTTTTTTCTACTTTTGAGATTGATAAATATTATTATCTCCTGCATATATGAAAGCCACTTTTGTGGCGTGCCACTGACCCGAAACAAGGGTAAATGCAATGCGTGATTGCATAGCTGAAACGTGATGCAGAAAGTACCTAAGTCAAAATTCGTGAAATAAGATGCACAAATAAAACAAATATAAAAACATACCTTCGAAAATACCAGATTTTCTGAGAGAAAATTCTCAATTAAATCCGCAATTTTTCACCACACATCACCGGAAAATCTCGAATGTGAATATTAATGAGACGCAATGCATTGTGGAAAACTGTTCTCAATTTGATAAATGTTTCATCTTAAAAGCACCTAATAAACCATCGCAAAAATGAAAATTTCGCTGTAGCAAAATGAAAATTTCGCTGTAGCAAAATTAATTTTCGCTGTAGCAAAATTAATTGTCGCCATCTGTGCATGGTCGCCATTTGTGGTTGCCGTGGTAACACTTTTTCCTATTCTAAGTGCAGTTATGAGTAGGAACAGGATAAAACGCGGATACGGACGGACGGACGGATGGCTTCTGTTGTCATGAAACGCTATTTATAAGTCGTATCCGCGTTTTATCCTTTTTGGACAAAAATGGATAAAACGCGGATATGGTATAAAAAACGCTTCTCGTGCCTTTAAAAGCCATGTCGTCCGCGTTTTATCCTTTTTGACAAAAAATAGATAAAATGCGGATATGGTATAAAAAACGCTTCTCGTGCCTTTAAAAGTCATATCCGCGTTTTATCCATTTTTTGTCAACCCGTAATCTCTTTGTTCGTCGGTTGGGACCGAACGATTTGACAGTTTTCGCACCCGCTTAGTGAGATATTAACGAACATGCTGAATGTAAGGATGCAATGGGTCGTGACCCTTTCACGAAATTATTAGCTAAACCTATAAGGCATGTAAAGCATTTGCAGGACTAGCCGAGTTTCGCAAGCGGCTGTAAGACGTTTCGCTTCATTTCCCACAGGCCCCATATATATATCCTTGCGGCGGCCAGGCGTAACGTCTAGCCTGGTTCAACTCATAGATGCTTTAAATTTAGGCTTTACATCGGTTTAGCTTTCATGAATTAGGCCTTTACGTGGTGGTGTAGACATGCACGTGGCAGTTAAACCTGGTTGTGGCCAGAATCAAAGAAGACTAACTAAGACAGGATATTAGGTCGAATTAATTGACTTTGGTCGGGGCCGATTTTCAATTGTACTTTATTAGTTATTCCAATGCTAATTGATGTATTGGTTGAGGCCAATGTCTATGTGGAATACAGAAATTCCCCCACCGTTTTGAACTACTTTTTATTGAGTACAGTTTCGAACTACTTTAACACATTGATTCTATACTGTCACAGTATTGATTTTACCTATTACTATTCTCTACTTATGACTCGGTAGCTGCCGAGAAGTTAATTTTTGCTTATAGAGTATAGTTGTGCTTTACAAAAACTCGGTAGGGGCAAGAGGTTACTGTTTCGTGTATAGTTTATATGGCTTACAGCTTACAAATGTATCTTATGAAAGGTCCATCATACCGATTTGTTTTCTACTCTATAATGTTTCACCCAGACAAGTTTGTAAAAAAGAATGCTTTGCCCAACCATTGTTGGAACTAGGTGCGGGCGTCTAATGCCTTCTATGCCCTTAAGGGCTGCCTAGAACCGACAATGGAGTGGGCGACCCATAGTGCCCTGGAGATTACACGGTTTGAAAGAGGGCTCGCATTTCCCATAACTCTCTGCCTAAAAGCCAATGGAGTACAGTTAGAATAGATTACTATTTTCAATATTTTTTCCACAAAATGACTTAAATAATTGAAAGCTTAATACTTTTAACTGTAGAATTTCCAATCCCCAAAACATATATTGTAGGTATGTTATTATACATCCATAAACTTCATTTTTTTTCTAGAATTCAATCTTAGACAATTGGTAAAACCTTTTGAAATGTTCATAAAACTTAACTGTTTTTCGGCTGATACGCTTTCCATATACTTCGCCTTTAGTCTTAAATGACATTGTTGAAATAGACTAATTCGTCTCTGTTTTCAAATTATTGATAAATATAAAATCGGCCGGTAATCTAAGAACCTAAACCTATACACTACATGAAATAGAAAGCAGTGTATAAACAACATTTTTCAAATCGACAAAGACATAAACAATCACACAAATTTCCTTGTCATTGGCCTAATGCTCCTTGCCGTGACTTAACTATTTCTTCTTGCATGATATTTGACTATTTCTTCTTAATAACATTTTAAAATAAAAGCGAAAAAGTGCTTCATTGCCATTTTCTATAAACTATATATAAACTGACAATCCAGCATACTTTTGAGATCAGTGGGAGGTCCACTCATGAAACAAAGTTACGTGCCCGCGATAAATGATGAACTTTTCACTCAGCTAGGTCTCTTCCTGGGTGTAAATCACTGACCTATAATATATCTGGACTGAGTGGTCGAGGTCAAAAAGTGTGCGCACCGATGCTGACGTCATATAGGTTTTCGCGTCGATGAATATTAGCTCGAAAATTACCGCATACCGACATTTTCCTATTGTTGTTTGTGATTGTGGATGAATTTTGTTTTTGAAAAGACATGTAGTTTTTAATTTTCGTCAATTCTGTGTAAATAGCCGAGCGGAATTAGTACCCCGCCACGGACGTTGTGATTACGCGCTCCAAATTTAAAGACTATCGAACAAGGACAAATAAACGCTTTTCTTGATAGAAATGATCTTTCATGTAAATATTTCGAATTTGGTCGGGGACGAAGTGTTCCCAATGGTCAATGTCAGGCCCATAGACTCAGATTTATTGATGTAAATAGTGTCAGTCTAATAGTAAGAACTGTCCAATGGGATTTTGACCCCTTGGTCCAGGTTCATCAATTCTCTGGAGTCGTTTGGGTTGACCAGAGTACGAGTATAATACAATATGTTATTTACTGGCTAGGAGGCTCAAAAGCGGCCGAGGCAACAGGTCATCTTTTTGTCGATGTAAAATAAAATTTACATAAAATTCCAGCGTTGCATACCATTGTTTGAGATTAGTGCAGACGTTGTGTAATCAAATAATGTTGCTATAAACTTCACAAGACACGGGTACGAAAAGTGACAAGAAACTGAAAGAAAACACATTTAGTATTATTCAAGATTGTGGTAGTTTTCAAGTGTTTCTGCTCCGTTTGCTGTTCAAGTGTTGTTGTTGAAATTGTTTTTATTGCTGCATCTTGTTTTCAACCAGCTGATAAACCCGTTCGTGTTTGGCTATTCACCGATTAAGAAAGACAACTGTGCTTGCATTGTCTTTTCTCGAAATCGCTCCAAAATTTACAAACTTTACATGATAAAAAGACAAACTCATTCAATTTTTGTTTAGATGTAATGTATACGAGGGACTCATGGTTAAAAATTGCTCGGTTTCAACAGAGCTTCAACCATATTTTTTCGAAAATATTCTGTTGTTATTTTGAAATTTTGACAATTAAAACGCCGCTTTGATGCCAAAACATGTTTATACATACGTTTATCTTTAAACTTTTGAAAGCCAAAACACGGTGAATTTTCAAAAAATATGTCTAATTTTGCCTACTATCTAACTTAAAGTTTTAGTTCAAATGATGCTTTGAGATTGTCTAGGGAATAATAAAAGTCGTTCCTGTGAAGCTTAATATAATCCAAGCCATAGCTATTTATTCTATAGAGTATAGGACGTTTTTGGCTAGGATTCCACACTAGTGACTGACGAAAAAAGATATATGTAATTTAAGAATTCATAAGTTGGAAGAGCACGAAAAAGCGTAAGAGTTGGTCCATGTGCAGGCCGAGACCAACTCTAGCGCTTGAGTGCTCTCCCAACTTCTCAAGAGTCAAGTGCTCAATAACTATATTGAGCACTACAAATCATGAAAAAATTATTTTATAATATAAAGTTTTATCAAAATATAAGTTTTTTCTTCCTGATGAAATTTCAATTTCTCCTAACGCAATCATTTTTTAAAAACACTTCTGATTGGTCGTTTAAAAGTCGGCCGATCGCTAGTTTACCAACGGCATCGCGCTCGGGGCTTCAAAGGCATAAAACAACCGAAATTGTATTAATATTTTGATGATTGACTTTGCTAAAAAAGGGAACATGCAGCTAAGGGTATTTATTTCGAATATTAATTTATTTTTACCGTTTTGTATAATATATAATTTAGTTTTGCAATATACAAAGACGAATCTAAGCACCGTCTATACTTTTCTTGTTTGAAGAATGAAATGTTCATCTGTTTTGCACTGGTGTTACATATTCCGTAAACTGTACTACATAACGTATCCAGAATCCAGTTCACGGGTTTTGCCGTTTTGGAAGTGTGTTTTCTCCAACTATTCTACCGAAATTTTCGGTAAACACGGCCGAAAACCTTTTCGACTTTACACTCATTAGGTTCAGATTACCACTATGTCTATATAGGCTTTAGGTTTTGTTACGTTCAGCGGTTAAGGATTTTAGTTTGTTTTCTAAGGTATTCTCGCTTTTGTATAACTCCATTTACATTATCTGTCTTGAATGCAATAAGTTCAGATTTTCCGTTTTTATAGTTTTATAGTTATTGTGTCGTTGATTTGTAAAAAAAATCTCACTATTAAATACTTTGCCTTTGGATGAGAATATAAAAACAGAATGCACTAAAAGTCTCAATTTTAAACTAATTTCACCGCCAAGTGTAGAATTCACTGACAATTGAATTCATCGAGTAATATTCGAAAAGCCTCTTCGTGTGTTTTTTATATTTTAGCTATGACCCCTAAACTTTCGTATACATGACTTTTTTATAATTTCTCTAATGAGACTGTTCATCTTCGATATCACCTAATATTCATGATTTATCGATCGATTTATCACATGTTTGGAGTCGAAGGACTGCTGTTGACGATTAAATAGCTTCCACGTGGTCGCCATTATTGCTACAAATATTTTGTCGGTATTCTTCGCAACCTTTCCTTTTACGAAATTCAGTAAGGCATGCGTAAAAGAGGAATTTACATAATTTACAATTGTTATCTTTTTCTTTCCATGCTTTTTTAGAGTGACCATAAACAACAAGTACTCCTTGTAGCGAAGGAAGCGTGTGAAAAACCAATTTAAGTATGCACTGTCGCCTTGACATTTCGCCTTATTGCACAATACTGGATGTACAATTGAATACAGGGTGTATCAAAAAAATGGTAATCCAACTTTAGCATGCCATTGTGCGTTAATTACTCGGTGCATGAACGTAATTTTTTCATAATCATAAAGATCAGCCTTTTAGCTGTTGGATGACACGTTTTTCATCCAATATGGAGGGAAAATGAACAAATACGAGCCCGATAACAATTGTTTGTCGAAATTGCATATTTTCACCGTTGAGAATTGGGTCTAAAACTATTGAAAATAGGACTTTAGGACTTAAGTTGATGAATTTCACTTCAATAAAATACCTGCGTATGCATAATTATTATAAACATCTTGTAAACCAGCTCTAAACTCATTGTTAAAATGACACATTCGTGATTAATTGCTTTTCCTTTTGTTATGCACTGCTTTAATTAGGCACAGAGCTGAAAATATGCAATTTCGACAAACAATTTTTATCGGGCTCGTATTTGCTCATTTTCCCTCCATATTGGATGAAAAACGTGTCATCCAACAGCTAAAAGCCTGATCTTTATGATTATGAAAAAATTACGTTCATGCACCGAGCAATTAACGCACAATGGCATGCTAAAGTTGGATTACCTTTTTTTGATACACCCTGTATAGTACACCATTAAACCGATCATGCGCATAACGGACTGTGCAGTATGTAATTTTAAAGTAGTGCAATTCTACCATTACGGAGAATACTTAATAATTTAAAAGTTATTTAGGTTTTCCCAAATTGGAAACCTTATATATACGATACCAAACGATATTTTTTTATGAAAAAGTGCGAATTGGCTTTTATTTGTCATTTTTAATGTACTTACGAAACTCGATGTGTATGAACTTCTTGTTTTCGTATCAGGCAGTAGCTTTCTCGTTGTGACACACAACTCCAGACAAGAAAAGCACTCCGTCTTTAAAAGATCTCCATATATCTCCACAGGACATAGCAACAAGAATGTCCGCTTTAGCAAACGATCCATTTCAAATATGGTTTTCAGACCTGGTAACATTTCGATAGCTTCCCTGCGTATAACAAAAAATGAACGTTAAAAGTGATCGAGCACCTATAAAAATAAATATACCATAAAGCAACCTCAATACCAAGACCGGGAAGATAGCAAACGCATGCGAAAAAATGAAAGGTCGATAAGTTGGGCAAATTTTCAATTGTGATTCAACAATGCAGATCACAATAAGCCCTTTTGCGAGCTTTTACTTTCCAAAGAAATGTAAACAAGGCAATGGGTCAAAACTTGACTTAATATGCTGGCAGAGGTATGCAATTTCTGAGTCCCTTCTTATTTTGGTTTGGTTTTGGGTTTTGGGTTTTGGGTTTTGGGTTTTGGGTTTTGGGTTTGGTTTCGTTTCGTTTCGTTTCTTAAAGCGGTCTGTTTTAATTGTAAGAACTCTAAAAAAAAATTTTTTTTGAAAAAATCTAGCGCAGTGTTATTTACAGCAGGCAATAGTTTGTGTAATTTCTAATTATCATCGTTCACAATTTGTTGGAAAGGTTTAATGGTGGTTAGTTCATGGCGTTGGAAGAGAGGGACTAATTCCGACGCCGTTAAAGCCTCCCTATTAGATTTAGATGGGCATATAATGTTAATGCACACTTCTGGATTCGTTCGGGGTCATCGGCGAGGTAACGAGGAAAACCATCATGGTACACTGCGCAGGCGTATTCTACCAAAGATATCTAATACAAGATTTGAAAAATTGAACCAGTTCCCTGCAGCCAAAAGCCAGAACCAGCCGACAATTTAGAGAAAGGTATAAAACAAATACCGAAAAAACATCTTGAAAACCCAAGATATGGATTAAAACAAGACGTAAAATGAATATAACCATTTTTAACTTCATTTAAGATGCTTGTAAATATATAACCGGAGATAACACAAAGATGTTAAAGCAAACCTTGCAGTGATATGGCTTCGAATATCTCTGTACGGTAACTTCTCCAATCCCCACCATTTCCAGTTCGTGACATCAACGGGTTTTGCGCAAATCACGTCCTCGAATGGCTTGGATTCTCGTCGAAGAAAATGCAACAAAGGCAAAGCATGCAGCCAACTAACAACAAGAAACTTCTTTGATGATTGTTGTTGGAAAAACTGAAGAATTATCTTGTTGAAGGAACTATATGACACATAAAAATATATCATTTGGCATAAGTCTATTTCAACTATATTGAAATTGAGGGCAATTTCCCTACTAACTTCTATTTCCCAAATTCAGCGATTTCTACCCTAAGACTAACCCTACCCCCTACCATAACTCTTTTCCTAACCATAATCATTGTGACGTCATTTCGGAAAAGTAACTACGAAGTCAGTAGAATATTTATATCATATATCCAGTATGAGGCGAAGCCAAAGACTTACACCACTTCAGATGACTGGAAATTAGCCGATTTAGCCTGCTCGCAGACGTTGTTAAAAACAAACGTCTGCTGAACCGAGCGCCAGAACGAGTTGTGCTATTTTTCCCTCAACCAATCAGAATTTACCTTCCAAATTCTGGAAAGTGACGTTTTTGCGGTATATTCAGATAATTAGCATAATTTTAAATTCAATATGGAGTTCAACGAAGCTGTGAGCAAATTGTTATAATTAATTTATGCATTTTCACAAGAATCACGCTTTTATATCAGAGATTCTGATTGGACGATCAAAATAGACGTTGTGAAATAGCAGAACTCGTTCTGGCGCTCGGTTCAGCAGACGTTTGTTTTTCGTCGCTTGGCGTGAGAAAAACAATGTCTGCGAGCTGGCTAAGTCCGATTCGGAGTCTCCCAAAATATATCCTATTCTCCCTAGACCAGACTTAACCCAGTCGTTACACTAAATCAAAGCATTCTCAATCAGGTATAGGTAATTGGCTCATTCCCCAATATGAATAATCCTTTGAATGATTAAATACAGTTAAAGGTTTTCCAGCAAATTGCTTATGAAAAACCAATTATTAGCAAATTTTTGGAATTTGATAACAGACTTTATAATGTTCTTACATTGTTGTTGCGGCTTATGCTAGCAATGTTCCTTATTTAATGTTTCAAATATCTGAGATCCCCAAAAGAAAAACATCATAAACTTACCTTAAAATGTTGTCGTCAAACTCATCAATTTTCTTCATAAATTCGGAACATACTTCATTATCTGGAGGTAGTCCGAGACATTTCAATAAAATTTCATATTGCTCAAATTTCAAATTAACATCATACTTGGTAAACACGTAAGCGATTATAACTGATGACACCACCGCATGAACGTTAGCTTTAACATCCTTTGTTTCACTTTCCAAAACTTCCAAGTTTTTCTCGACTTTCGGCAGCAAAATGTTCTCGAAAAGCTACAGGCAAGGAACATATTACACTTTTCATCTTATCTAATCCCCAGTAACATAAAAACAGGGCCAAAATCATGTGGACATTCTTGGATGAAAGTTTTAGATATTTTGACATACGGTACTAAGCAGTACCAACAACAGTACAGGAATTTCAATTGCATTATTTTTATATACAAAATCGTTGCGAGAAGTGAAACGGCAGAATATTCCATCGATTTATAACGACTATTACATATCGTGGATGAAACTGTCAACCAATCAAAAGACCTTCAAAAATAGAAAATGTGCTGCTAAAAATGATTCCACTCTTGATCTGGATCTTATGGCCAAAATCTACCAGGGGATTTGGCATAAACGTTCCCAAATATGTAGAACACCCACCTTCCCCGGCCCGTTCCTATGTTGCTTCTCAATATGATGAACAGTTCTTATTGACCGCAAATAGGATTCAACATCAACATTCAACGGGAAAGGGACGCATTTATGGAGGGAAACACTATAAAACGCCTATTTGTGAGGTGTCTGGTTGAATTAGGCTTCCGAAACTGTGGAAACTATTAATGACAAAAGGTCAACGAAAAAAAACCTTTTATTAAAGGGCGTTTTGCCCAATTTGGCCCTGATTGTAGCAATATTATTTGCAGAGGTTACCAAATTTTTGCCATTTCCTATAGATTTGTTAATCATGGTTACACCTACCTCTCCAAGCTTAAGTTCGTTAGACTGAACTATTTTACGATAATGATATCCAGAGGTAGATGTCCAAACACCGGAAACACCCTGAACCAAACATTCAAGCTTTTGTAGTGCTTCCACTGGTTGAATTTTGTAATCATACGAATCTACGTAAAATCCGCTCCATTTTGGGAAAAATTCTCGAAAGAAGTATCTTCTGTCATCCATTATAGATCGAGATGTGTATAACCTTTCCAATGACCATTTACTTGGTTTGGGATATATCAATCCATCATACTTGTGGAAAGTTTCTAAAACAACAAAAAATAATTTGGCAAACAATTATGAGAATAAAACTATTAACTATCTACTCATCTAATAACTTCTATCGCTACGAAATATTTCTTGTACATGGATTGTGGGTATATGTTTTCGAAGGACTTGCACATCAGCGTGTTGCTGACGGTTTGTATCGATTTTCGTTTCCTCAAATCAATGAAATTCCCTTAAAAGGGAAATACATGCATGAATACAAGATCCCTCCCTAGTTTCTTATTGTAACTACAGTATATTTAACAATAAAGATGTTTTAATACTTCCAATTCTCATTTATTATTCACGAGAAAGCGCATGGAAATCATGTCCGTGAAGGAGCTTGACATATTTGCTACAAAATCGTGCTGATCTACATAAACTTTAAGTTCATTTTTCTCACCACATCATTCATGTCTTATTGTCTCAAGATTATTGAAAAATATGGAAGTTTTCATCAATACGAATCACAAGCAATATACAGCTTTCGCGTACGTGCTGTATAAGGTATACAACCTATCGCCTTCGGCTCGTGTTTATACATCTTTGTACAACCCGGCCGCTCATGCTGTACTCAGTTAACTTACTATTTTCTGCAGCATATTCTTTCTCAACAACAAGGCATCGGTTCACAATGCCTGCCCACGATGAGAATTCAACTAGCTTTTCAAAGGTAGCCTTTTTATTCTCATTCAATAACACATATTTGTATCCGCATCTGGAGGAGGCGAGCTGCAGTGGAACCCTGATCTCACCGTGTACTAACAACTGTTTGTCAATATATCTACAAAACAAAGTAAGTTATCTTCAAACATTTTCATATATGAAAAATATTTCATATATTTCTTTACACTGCAATCGAGCACAAAAATAGTGGAAAATATTTCTTCAAAATATTACTATTTGCTTCTCCAATACCAATTTTATTTCCCGAAAATCTGTCGAATCCAACAATCAACATCAATAACGAGGGGGGGGGGAGTTTCGTTAGAAATTATTGCGTTTTTTTACGGTTTTTCTAGCAATTTTTGTCAAAAACTGTGGCGAGTGCGCAAATGGAGTATCTTTTGTCCACGTATGTGATGTTTTGGGAAGGGGAGCCCTTCATCTTATATATTGAAATTCCATATAATTTGCCAGTTGTTAAAATCGTTAAAATTGTTATGTGTTGCACCACACATTATCTTACACCTATACCTATGCATAAAGTTTAATAATTAGTTTACAAAGGAAGTTATTAACTTTGAATTTTACTGCAATAGCCTGGGATGACCACATAAAAATGGCAGTATGAAGTTTTAATATTTTATCTCGGTGACCACGAAATATTTCGAAGGAAATTACAACTGCAAAATATTTGCTGAATAAATTTTGCATTGATAGTTGGACATGAAAAAACCAATTGCACAGTTTCTCGTCTAGTAGTGAGAAAAACAAACTTCTAATATTCGCTCGTAAAACCAAATGGATGTTTACCACTTATGCCCGAATACACTACACTAAACATTTTAGCATTTCTGCATGTCTGATAGTATTCGATAAGCGGTTATCCAAATTTCAAAGTTTCCATTTTTAAGGTGGTCCTATACCAAATTTTAAAAGAAAATCCTGTTTTGAAATTATCCATATTATGCATCATTAATGATCCCTTTTTCGTTTTCTGGTGTTAATTTTTGTATTTGTTTGGCGTAAAATGGATAAATAGGGGAAAATAGCAGCTTGTTTGAAATTTTGTCCCGTAGCAACCACCATAGCAACGATATGTTATTGGAAAATCGCGAGCATTGGAGCATTTACGAAAAAGTTTTTTTTTCCAAACGAGTACCCACCTACCCCTCCCTAGCAAAATAGTGATTCTAAACTATTTTATTTCAAATTACACCAAGTACAATTCGGTTATATTTAGGCGGGAGAGGCGTTATAATGGCGTGAAAGCAAATTGTTTTCATGCTATATATTTTGTATAATTACGGTTCCACTTCAAGCCGGCTATGACTGATTGAGGACATCATGTAAAGTCCGACGAAAGTCGATCTGCCATAACCTTTCAAAGAACCGAAGGGTTAAACATTGGTGTCTTTTTAAAGACGGCAACGGCAGAGGTAACACTAGCTGGGAACCAAACTT
Organism: Trachythela sp. YZ-2020; assembly: GCA_016169945.1. Classification (NCBI taxonomy): domain Eukaryota; kingdom Metazoa; phylum Cnidaria; class Anthozoa; order Malacalcyonacea; family Clavulariidae; genus Trachythela; species Trachythela sp. YZ-2020. The sequence continues at coordinate 921,226 of JADLSH010000373.1, forward strand.
AGGTGTTGAAATAGTACGTGTTAAAGATTTTTGAAAAAATCTAGCATGGCATTTTCATGATATATATGCCTACCTCTCCCGTTTAGGATGTGTTTGGCAATGTGATTTCGACCCCGAATTAGTCTTAGTATATTTTGTGAGCATATAAAAATGTAGGGAGCTCCATGTCGAATTTTTCGTTTGTGCCATATGAAAATATAGGGGAGTTCCATGTCGAATTTTTCATTTGTGCGTATAATATAAGTAAATAAAAGGTTTCCCAATATAAGGCGCATATACTTGCAAATATGTTGTTTATTTAAACTGACATATACAAATATAACTTTTACATAATTTCCAAATATCTATATGGGCACATTTATATACCGAATATATAAACTATAATCAACTATCTATCACTAAAAATTGTAACACTAATCCACAAATTGTAACAGTGAGTGATTTTGTGTCAGCCACCCATATTCTATAATATTAGAGTAAAAATGAGGAAAAAGTATTAAATTAGGAAAAATAGTTTTCAATGTATAAGACCACCTTAATGTGATCATCATGTTCATAAACCGAACATTGAACTTTAAATGCATTTTTCTCGAATTAGCAAAACTAGCGATTTCCATTATTGCGCGCAGGATATCTGAAGAGGTATTGAAGCTATCTTGATGAAATTTTCAGCATAGACTCATCATATCAAGCTCTAGGAGTTGAACTAAAATAATTGAGTTATGCTGAATAGTTTTGAATTGGCGACAGTTTCCATGCGAGTCGTCAAATGCCTTTCCAGTTTTTGACCTATAAAACTGGTGATAATGTTTCAATGTTGATTGTTTTAGTTCAGCTCCTAGACAATGTTATTTGTTAGTAAATAAAAGTTGTTCCAGAATTTTATCATTAATGCTTATTTAGTTATTGTGTTTATAAAATTGCATGAATTTCACCACAGGGGGTGCTTTATCTCGGTAACCATGGCAACAGTATCCTGGACCAAAATATTGTTTTGGTCAGAGTATCGAGCCAAACAAGATAGTAACAGATGAGTTTCATACTATTGAAACGTAGGAAAATAATTTTTTGGTAGAGGACCCCCTTAAATATTGTACCTAGATATCTCCAATATTGGAGGAATTAAAGTTTGTCTATGTTATGCTATGTTATGCTATGTTATGCTATGTCATGCTATGTCATGTCATGTCATGTCATGTTATGGTCCGCTGACATGAAAATAACACCTCACTTTTTTTAAAATAGAATACCACACATATAATTATATTGGGGCTAAGGAAGCCACACACTTGGTCAGTTCAATCGATACTGATTGCCCACGGCTTCTACAGCAAACTTTTATAGTTTATCACTGTTTAGTGTACACTTTAATCACGTTCCCTGTTTCATCCCCATTCCCTGTTGGCCATTCCCCATTTGTTTGTATATATCAATACCCTTAACAAATCGTTTACAACAGTTGTAAGTATCGACAACGAAACAGCATATGTTTAGACGAATTAAATATTACACTGGTCAGATGAAGACAACTCCCCTTGCTTGCCAAAAATACTTTAACTATTGTACTGAAACAGTAGTTGAGAGCTCTTGGGTTGTTGATATCTTAATTTTATATTTATTTAATATTTAAGTCATTGACTTTATTCATTCTTTCACTTTATTATAAACAGTTTGTAAAATGTTTATAAAGTGCTCGTTGTACTCGCTCGTTCGCTTTGTGAAAACAAATCAACGCGTGCGTAAATGCAATGCCAATACCTTAGCGATTCCCATGAAGAAATATATATGTATGATATACTTACTCTTTCGTGCTTACACGCACACCACCTTTATTCCAACCATTAAAAACGGGCTCTTCCCCACGGATTACAATATTCGTGTCGTCATCCCGTTTAAATTTATTAGATAATATCGCGTGGAAAACAACGGTTAGAGTTTTCTCATCAGCATTGTTTGTAGAATTCCTAAATAATTATGGGGAACAAAATAAGTTACATACTAAATTAGGTTGAAATATATTTGTCGGCTTGTGACAATAAATAGAAGAAAGATTTTCCAGGTTCTCTGACACTTTCTGATATATTTTTTTGACATTCGAATTTCGCACAGTAACTGTTCAACGTTTTGCACAAATTAATTAGCATGCAAAACGATATCAATATAACCTTGCCAACTCGCTCAGCTGGCTGCAAGCAAGACTGGGTCAAACGACATGAAGTTAATCAAGATTTACAGGCGATTGAGTTAAGCCGGGACATTTCAACTAGCGAATGATAAATATAGGTATATTTATCTGGATATTTAGAATTACTTTTTATACTCTTTGCGTAACATTGGTTTGGCAGAAACAAGGAGCGTTGTTTTTGCTACTGTTGTATTTTCGCTGTCGAAAATTAACTAACAACGACGAAGTATTAACTAATTTATAGTAAGAATGCTGGTTTGGCCAATATAGATGTACTATGAGAGAAATATTGAGGAATTAGACTCGTACTTTCGGATGACTTCGATGGAGAAACATTTTCAAAACAACATTTGGGCATGTTATCAAGTCATCCAAACCTTGGAATTCAGTTTATGTTAAAGATTATATTTGTGTTTTTATATCTTAACAACGTTTTCATAACTGCAGAGAGATCCCAAGGATAGCGCTAAAAATGAAATATCTTGAAAAGGACTGCTGTCGGGGATATTTTCAGCATAATTAAGGCTTACGTAATGTTACGCAATGTTTATGTAAGATCGGGACATGATCGGAGAATGCTCGGGAGAGAGGAAAAGAGGGACGAAAACAGTGAACACATGTGAGGGTTTGCGAGCTATATTATTGTAAATATCTGGTTTAAATTAAAGTGATACGATATAAAACATTCGCGACACAGTGGCGATCCTGTCTGGACGGCGTTACATGGAAAAGTGCGAAAAAAGAGACAATTTAAACGGTTTGTGAGAGAATTTGTGAGTACAAAAGTTGACCAAAATATCCAAGATGGCCGACGTCGAGAAAAAGATCGAAGGTAAGCTTCGTTTGTTAGAATTTAACGTGGAACAAACACGTAAAATCATTGATTCAGCTGACCTTAAAGCTATTGAGAGACATGTGAGCGTTTTAGAATCAATTATTGAGAAAATTCATGAGCTGAAATTACAATATCAAGAGATTAAAATTGAGAACGGTGAGGATGCTAGTGAAGTTAGAGTTTGGACTGAAGCCGTAGAAACAAAGCTTGGGAAATTTGAACACATAGCTAAAGATGTAAAACATGTAGCAAGTGAAATAAAGTACAATGAGAAAGAACAACTTGCAGAACAGAAACGCAAGCAAGTTTTAGAGAATGAAATTCAGTTAGAAAAAGCAAAGCTTGAAGTGAGATCAAAACTTGAAACAAGCCCAAAGTCCCCAAGTGTTGGAGGTGTTGGAGCTAAGTTACCGAAGCTCGTCATTAGCAAATTTCAAGGTACATATTTAGATTGGGTGCGATTTTGGAATCAATTTGAGACTGAAATAGATAAGACTACTATAACACCGGCAGCCAAACTTTCCTACTTGAGAGAATTACTCATACCCAGTGCCCGGGTGTTGATTGAAGGTCTACCATTCTCATCCGAAGGTTATGAGAGAGCAAAAACAATCCTAAGCACCAAATATGGTCAAACAAGTGAAGTGGTAAATGCACACATACAGTGTATTATTGGGTTACCCAAAGTACAGGTAGCCGACCCCACCAAAGTGTATAAATTTTATGAGACACTTGCTAGTCATGTGCAAACACTGGAAACATTGGGAAAACTCAGAGAGATTAGGGGGTTTGTACGGGCCACTCTAGACAAATAACCTGCAATAAGACCTGATCTAGTTCGTCTTGATGACGAATGGCAACAATGGGGATTCCCACAACTGGTAGAATCTCTAAGGAAGTGGTGTGATCGCAATCCGGCGCAGACAAGTGAGCGTAGTAGTCGGGGTGATGGTCATAATCGTGGACATGGTCATTCCTACCAAGCTTCTCTTCACCAAGCTCGAGTTTGTGTTTATTGTGATGCTCCAGATCACAAAGCGATGGAGTGTAAGAAAGTTCCCCATGTGGGAGAGCGAAGAAAAATCCTGAGTGAAAAGCGACTCTGCTTTAATTGTACTGGCTCGAGGCACCAAGCAAAGGACTGCAAGAGCAAATACAACTGTCAAAAGTGTGGTGGTCAACATCATACTTCCATTTGTGTCCATAAACCTGGGAAAGAGCAAATGCTGGTGGCAACAGGTGAATCTACTGTTATCTATCCTGTAGTAGTGATTTCTGTAGATGGGATCAAATGTAGAGCACTCCTGGACTCAGGTTCAGGCAGTTCGTATGCCTCATCATCATTAATCGAGAATCTGAACAAGAAACCAACCCGTACCGAACACAAGCATATTGAGATGATGGTCTGTTCCACAACCCAAAAGGTCCACAGTTATAAGGTGAACATCTCAAGTGTGGATGAGAATTTTGAAATGTCAACAAAGTGGATAAAAGTGTGCTACTTACAATCCCAAACCCTGGTTATGAAGAGCTGTTGAAGAGATACAATCATTTGGAACAAGTGGTCATAAATGACAATGACACTAAGCAAGAACTGCCAATTCATGTCATATTAGGAGCAAGTGATTATTCGAGAGTCAAAACCGAAACGAAGCCAAAGATTGGCCAATCACTTGAGCCAATAGCCGAGTTTACAAGACTTGGTTGGACGGTGATGTCTGCAGGAACTGAGTCTAGTTCATCCAACACCTATATGACTAGAACATCCGGTGCAGAATATCAAGAGCTATGCAGTCTAGATGTATTGGGCCTCAAAGACCGACCAGAGGGTGATCAGCAAGTCGTGTACGAGGAGTTCGCTGAACAACTAAGTCGTAACGAGGACGGACGGTATGAAACAAATTTGTTATGGAAACCCGGACACGGTACCTTACCAACAAATGAACATGGAAGTATACAGCGATTGGATAGTCTGGTGAAGAAACTAGTAAGAGAACCAGAACAGTTCGAGAAGTATGATAACATTATCCAAGAACAGTTAATCGAAGGTATCGTAGAGAGAGCTCTTGAGGAGCCACAAGGTAGAGAATATTATATTCCTCATAAATCTGTGATTAAGGAAACTGCTGAAACTACAAAAACGAGAATCGTCTTTGATGCGTCAGCGAAAGAAAGTGATGAAAGTCCCTCCCTAAATGATTGCCTTGAAACAGATCCACCTCTTCAGAATCTCCTGTGGAATGTTCTTGTCCGAAACCGGTTGAAGCCGATCGCCTTAGCAGCAGACCTGAAGAAAGCTTTCTTGCAGGTGCTCATTCGGGCTGAGGACAGAGATGTACTAAGGTTCCACTGGATCCGGAACAAAGACCCCAGGGATATCGAAGTTCTACGATTCACACGAGCACTGTTTGGTTTAGTCCAATCCCCTTTCCTTCTGGCTGCAACACTGAAGCAACATTTGAAGGCGCTGAGAGTGAGGTATCTGCAAGAGATTGATGAGCTTGAGAAATGTCTGTACGTAGACGACATCATCAGTGGGGGATGCACATCTGACGAAGTCCTGAACTTAAAGCAAACAACTATATCGGTGTTTGAGGAAGCTAAGTTTGAGCTTCATAAGTGGCACTCCAATGAGCCACAACTGGAGAGCGCAGAGAATGAGAAAGATCCTGCCGGTGACAATCTACCAAGCTATGTCAAACAGCAGTTGAGAGTTAACAGTGGTGAAACAAAGTTGCTAGGACTCTCGTGGAACAAAACCGATGACACCCTTGCGGTTGCGTTTCCGAAGAAACCAGTTGAGAGAACGAAGACAGAGATTCTACGATTCCTTGCATCAGTTTATGATCCACTTGGAATTGTATCGCCGGTGACCCTACTCGGCAAATTCATCTTTCGCGAAGTTTGTGATCAAAATCTTCCGTGGGATGAGCAGATATCAGATAACCTCGGGCAACAATGGCTAAAGTTCCTGAAATACCTTCCCGAGAAGGTCCAGTTTGCAAGAAGTATCCCGAGATACCGAGAGCCGTTGAATGAAGTGGAGTTACACACGTTTGGAGACGGAAGTGGTTCTGGAGTTTCCGCCGTAGTGTACGTGGTCGTTAAGCAACCTTCGGGAGAAAGTACGGGGTTGATAGCATCGAAATCGCGATTGGACAAGAAGAATCTCACGATCCCTAGGCTGGAGCTCGTGTCGGCACATATGGCAGCAAACTTAGCTGCCAATGTACGAACTGCACTCGAAGGTTACCCAGTGAACGCGGTTTACGGATGGTTAGATAGCCTAGTCGCCCTCCATTGGATCAGAGGAGGAGGAACATATAAACAATTTGTATTCAATCGAGTGAGAAAGATCAACGAGAAAGATTTCATTACGTGGCGACATGTTGGCACCGACCTTAACCCCGCAGACCGAGGCAGCAGAGGATGCGAAGTAAATCGTTTGACTGATGAGTGGCTCAACGGACCAGATTGGCTGACAGATCCAGACAAGTGGCCGGCGTCGGTGATGACGGAGCCCAACAAAGACTCGGAAGCAGAAGCCAAGAAGATACGAGAAACCCTTGCGACAACAGTGGAGATGGAAGATAGTTTTGACGCACTCTTGGTGAAACATCCTTACTGGAAGACAATCCGTGTCAACTCCTGGATAGCAAGATTCGTCCGTAACTTCAAGACTCCAAAACATTTGCGAACCTACGGACCCCTGACCACCGCAGAAACCGAGCAACAAGTGAAGTGGTGGATACGAAGAGTGCAAGAGAGAAATAGTAAAACGGACAAGTTTCGCGAAGATCAGCTAACCCTAAACCTACAACGAAATAGCGAAGGTATCTACGAGTGTAGAGGTCGTATCCAAGGAAGTTATCCCGTGTATCTACCGCCTAAGGTCACCCTTTCCGAGAAGATCGTGCAAGATGCCCACGAGTTGACTCTCCACGGGGGAGTTGGCCTTACGATGGCTCTCGTTCGCCGTGATTACTGGATACCACGCCTGCGCCAGCTTGTGAGAAGTGTCTACACTCACTGTTATGGTTGCAAGAAATTTCACACGACGGCATTTCACAAACCTCCCCCGGGAAACCTACCTGTCGAGCGTACCGAAGGTTCGTCGCCGTTCCAAGTAGTCGGCGTAGACTACGCAGCCCGATGGTCTACAAAGTATCCAAGAAGAAAGAGGGCAAAGCATACATTTTGCTTTGTGCATGCAGTCTATCGAGGGCAATCCACCTAGAGCTGCTGACAGACCAAACAACCGAGGGATTCATCCGTTGTCTAAAACGAATCATCGCCAGAAGGGGGAGACCTTCTACCATCTACTCAGATAACGGGAAAAGTTTCGTAGCCGCGGCGAAATGGTTGAAAGTGATAATGAAAGAAGAGAAGTTACAAGATTATCTGGCCCACGACAATATCGAATGGAAGTTCAATTTGGCGAAAGCACCCTGGTGGGGTGGACAATTTGAACGGTTAATCGGAGTAATGAAGCAAGCGCTTTACAAGTCGATCGGTCGAGCCGTTCTGTATCTTAATGAATTGGAAGAAGTTTTACTCGATGTGGAGATAGCTGTTAACAATCGTCCGTTGTCGTATGTCGAAGACGATGTTCAACTCCCGATTTTGACACCGAACCTGATGATGTACGGGCAGTCAAACATTTTACCAGAAACGGACGTAGATTCCATTGAAGAAACCGAACTGCGAATGAGGGCGAGACACTTACGTCGCTGTAAGGACGTTTTGTGGTCGCGTTGGACCAGCGAGTATGTGAGAGGTCTGAGGGAAAGACATAACCTGAAACACAAGAGAAAGAGTTTGTCGTTGAAAGTTGGTGACGTGGTTCTCATGCAAAACGAGCTGCGAAATCGAGGTAAATGGAATATCGAGGTGATTGCGAAGGAACGTATTCAAGATGTGTTAGCTGGAGTAGCTGCTGATGCGTGAACGGAGACCATTGGAACAATGTTAACTTGAACACTGTATTTTGAACTGTAGTGTAGGACAATTGCTTTTCAATTTTAAGGGTTTATTCGCTTTAATAGGGTAAATCAAATAGTGGGAGAGTGTCGGGGATATTTTCAGCATAATTGAGGCTTACGTAATGTTACGCAATGTTTATGTAAGATCGGGACATGATCGGAGAATGCTCGGGAGAGAGGAAAAGAGGGACGAAAACAGTGAACACATGTGAGGGTTTGCGAGCTATATTATTGTAAATATCTGGTTTAAATTAAAGTGATACGATATAAAACATTCGCGACACTGCATTACACGTGGTCGCACTCTATCGACTATAGCCAAAAATTGCATGATTATGGTTTCTTTATTATCATAACTCACACAATACATAGTTTATTATTGGTCATGGTTTACACAGAAATAGAAATACTTTTATATTAAAAAGATCTCGGTATTTTCATCCTAGAGTAATTATCATATCAAATTTGTAAACAATATGTGATTTACAGTATCTCATTCTGTTGAACTTGTTATGAACTTTTAAACGCGAGATTACTGTTAATATAATACTTCTTATATTATACCACTTCCGCTACCTCCTCCACAGGCGCTTTATTAATTGGAGCGGGCTTGGAAAATTAGGGAAGGGACGCACGGGCGGCATAAAAAATGCGGGTAAGGCGAAGGGAAGCGCCTGCTGACTACTGTTCTCAAGATGGCAGAAGCTATTCACCACTTATTTGACTATAATCGTCCGGAGAAAGAGTTTGTTAATGATTCTTATGAACGTAGGCTCTTACAAAAGGTTAAGGAAGGTGGGAAAGTACTTTGCCCTAACTGTCACGCTTCTGATGGCAAAATAAATGAGCATATATACTTTTAGATTTGTTATACATATTTTATTATTATTTTGCATATAATTTTCCTTTCAAGTTATACATATTCGTAGTCAAATACATACTCATACTACATACTGAATGACACATTAATGATGTCGACATCACTGTCACTGAAGTTAATTGAACCCTTCGCATTTTGAGTGCATTTTTCGGTGTTGTCGCCCATCGAGACTGAGGACAAAAACACTTTGATTCAACGTTTCATATTTCGATTAATATGGATCATATTTCAGCAATAACTTTTAAAATATACCCATCTAAGATAGAAAACACGAAAATATATCGTTTTACGCTGTGATGGGCAATATTTCAGGAAGATTTTTTTGGATTCCCGATTGTCGACATTTATGCCTGATTTTCGACCATTAATTGGCAGGCCCTTCGTCTACTCTTTCCCCTGAAGCAAAATATCACCCGCCCGCAGGAAAAAGGGCCTGAGGAGGAGGTAGCCACTTCCGCGTCTGCGATATAAATTTGAAAGATAACTGTGCTGTATGGACCAATAAACTAGTCTTACTAAAATCTAGCTTAGTGAAGCATGCTCAACATTTTGAAAATTGGAAATACCGATTATAACCAGCCTCGTTCCCAGGCTCTCGGGTGAACTTCGCGAGGAAAACGCTAAGCGCGCGGGGGTGCTTGGGGAGGTTGCGAGAGAGTTGCAGCGGGAGACGCGAGAGCCTGGCAGAAATTGACCGATATCTGGTGAATTTCGACCGATATCTGACAAATCGAAGAATTTGTAAATTTTTAGCTGCTTTTTTGGGAATTTTTTTATCCGTGATTGTTGTTTATGTTGTCATGGATGATTCTGACGAATCTTTCCACAAAGAACCGCCTGAAGGTAATTTTATTTATATGTGTAGAATTTACATATCGCTGGAGTGTATATGCTTTGATGTCATTGTTTTGATCGACACCACGTGTTTTTGAAGTTGTAAATTTTATTTCTAAATCGTGTGCCCTTTCCTTGCAGAAGTAATCTCAGCTGACGAAGAACTGAACACGTCGTTTCAGCAACTTGATGTTGGAGGTATTGTTAAATATGATGTTTATTTTATAATTTATATATATGGTATTAATTACATTCTGATGTGCAGGCATAATAAAATGCACTATATAAAAGAATATAACTATCTGAATTCTTAAATAATTATCATTTAAATTACTTATGGATTTTTGAAATTATTTTCAATGAACAAATTTTCAGACTCTGATGATGGCAATACTTTATCTACACCACCACACTCTCCAAAAGGCGACTTTATATATGACAGTACAATTAGAAGTCGACCAGAGAAGCATGCTCTAACACCAGATTCCAAAGCTGCAGCGGAGTCGAAGCCCAAAAGATTTGCAGGTATGACAATACTTCATTTTTTCATATTCTATCACATCCAAATAAAGTTACCGTAGGACAGTACAGATTATTGTCACTGTATTAAATGCACCATAAACCACGACCAGCCGACAATTTGTTTTTTGCTTTACTTTTTTTGTAATGTACCATATACTCAGTTATTTTACTAACTCTAACCCATTATGACTTTACATGAAAAGGCAAAGGTTAAGTTATAAATGGGTATGATACAGTATACCGGTACCTCTATATGTATGATATTGTTCCATGCATGTTTTTTCGGTTATGCATGTTATTATACTAGAAATACATTCATGCAGAATCCCGAGCAGAATCCCCTCGCCTATTTGAACCAAGCAAATATATTCCCCAAGGCAAAGGTTATTGTGAAATGAGTTGATCTTTGTAAACTTGCCAATACAAATATTTATATCATTCGGTACAAAAATAGTGAAAATATTTGTACATATAACTATTAAATTATCAGTTTTATAGCTATATAAAGCAGGCATGTTATTATGGACTCTCTTTGCTTTAACCCATTAAGCTCCAGAGCTTTCCTATTGACAAGTAGAATCGTCTGGCATTTGTCAAAAAAAAAATAAGCAGGGTGCACTGGGACGCATTGCAGCTTAATGGGTTAACTAGAGACATTGTCAAATTTTGTGGTTAACCCATTAAGCTCCAGAGCTTCCCCATTGACAAGTAAAATCGTCTGGCGTTTGTCAAAAAAGAATAAGCAGGGCGCACTGGGGCGCATTGCGGCTTAATGGGTTAATTAACTGAAAAATTCAACCTTAGATGTTTTACTAAAACATCAAAATAGTCACAAAATTTTCAAGGAGACTTCAACTGTTTTTTGAGTAGACTTTCAAAATTTTAATACAGTCTAGGCTTTACAATGACATTTGTTTCATCAAAATTCAAATTTACACTCTCAAAAACCCCTTTTGAAGTTAAAGCAATGTTGTAATAACCTTGCATAGTGGTATATGTCTTTGCAAAACGACTTATCAAGCTCATAGACAGATAAACTGCATCCTTTATTAATACATCAAATACACATACCCATATAAAACACTTCAAAGCTTGTAATTTATAAATTGTTCCTCTTTTACAACTCTTGAACTGTATTCGTGTTTTTAAACCTCCTCTGGTAGTATTTTCCTTGTTTTCAATATTAATTTTCCAAACTTTACTTTGTATAAAAGTTTCATTAACCCATTAAGTCGCAATGCGCCCCAGTGCGCCCTACTTATTTTTTTTTTGACAAACGCCAGACGATTTTACTTGTCAATGGGGAAGCTCTGCAGCTTAATTGCTTAGATTAGGGTTTTGTAGTTTTAAGATATGAATTTCAAAGGACAACCTTAATTTAATTGAATTAACTGTACATGATGTTGTGTGTATGTATTCTTTAACTGCAATGGCGTGGTTTGATGATGGGCAAGTACATGTATAATGGAATGAGGCCTTTTGTCATATGTATAGATAGTAGTACATCAATTGATTGTAATTCAATGCATTTGTTCGGTTTATCCTTGCTCAAACCGTTTTACATGAGAAAAAATTGGCCACAAGTTGTTTGATTTCCCGTAATTTGTGAAAAAAGTCACGTGATTTCAAACAAATAATTTTTGTGCAAATGAAATTTAAATTTATATACACTGAACAACATTTTCCTTTTTTTTTTAAAGAATCCATGCCAGACCATAAGAAACTGTGGGATGATTGGTGTGATCGATACCATTTGGAACTTATGGACAAGAGTCTCAACTACATACCTACACCTCCAAAGTCATTTGAAGCAATGGACGAAACTGAATTGAATTCTTGGCTCTCTAAATTAGACGTTTCGAAACTTGAAGATGGTCAGGAGACGAAGTTTAAGGTAGCAGTTCCTACAAAGCAAGGACTTTGCAAAAATAGCCAAACCATGAAGACAGATGTCATCAACCTTCCTCTGTCATTGGAGGATAATTCTACCTTGAATGGCACTGCTTCAATATTTGATGAGTTTGGTGAAGAATTTTCGTTGCCTTGTCCAAAAAACAGTGAAATTCCATTTAACAAAACTGCGAAGAAATTTGACCTTCCAGCTGCCCGAAAACAGTTTGACTTCATGAGGTCTGTTAGCATTCATCACGCACAAATGTTAGAGTTGGAAAAGCAGATGACGAGCCTTGAAAAAGAGTTGGATGGATCTAACATTGATGTATCTAGTTCGGGCAGTGATTCAAATAGCAGCGAAGAAGAAGAAACTCGTAAAGCCAAGTCCGGCAATACAAAAACTATCCAACAGCAGAAATATAATAAATTTGCAGAACTTTGTGCTAAAGTTACAAAACAGGTACGAGAGTCTGCTCACGAAAACAATGAGGTTTCACTGGACAACCTTGTGCAGCAACTCACAAATGAAAATAGGGTTATTAATACAACCAGAGACAGATACGAAAGAACCATTTTTCATCATGCAGTTGAGGAAAAAAACTATGTGCTTGCAAAGATTTTACTGTCTGTTGGCGTAAATCCAAACTGTAAAGAAGGTTGTGGAGCTACTCCTATGTCTCTAGCCGTAATGAATGGAGACACTCGTATGTGCAAACTTCTGTTAGATAATTTTGCTGAGTATAAAGGTCCAATTTTTGGTGCATTTCCCAGCCCGATGGAAATGGCTGCTGCTATGGAACTCACAGAGATTGTCGAGTTGTTTGAGGAGCATAGCAAGGTTAATGAAAACCCGTTGATATCAGTTCTGCAGAGTGACAACAGCTACAATTTGGCATCCACTCAATCAACCCGTGACCATGTTGAAAGCGAGGTTGAAAGTTTGAATTGCGGTGAGAATCCACAAAATGAATCTGCTTTTTCCTACAAAAGATCGGTTTATCAAGGGTTTCCAACTGGTATTGTGGGTGATGTTGGCACATGCAAAGTGAATAGAAGTGTCAAGAACAGAAACAACACGGCATACGCTTGGTCTACCGAGATACCAGGCGACATGCATGCCAAAGGTCACTTGTGTGAAGCTACTTTTAAAGCACATGGTAAGAGTGGTTTTCACAAAGTTGTCAATGGTGTCATGAAGCGACCTAAACTAACAGAAGAAGCTTTTAAGAAAAGAAAATTTCAAGAGCAAAACCTGCAACATATACAAGAAGCAGTAAGAGATGGAAGTTGTGCCTACGGAGTCGCTGCTGTCCAGGAATTCAGAACCTCAAGTGAATTTCCATCGGATGATGATTTGCAAACAACCTTACGAAGATATGGGAATCATAATAAGATTCTACTTGAAAGATTTAAGCTCTGGTTAAAACGTTGTGGCGAATGTGATGAGAGTCATAAATACCGTCAGCAACTGTTTTGTGTGTTTGGTCCCTTATTAGATCTATTTATAACAGCAGGAAAGGAAGGCGATGGGCTTCTTCGTGAAACGTCATGGGTTTTGTACTACCAATATTTGCTCAACTGGAGTTTCGTAATTACTGGACTGAAGCGTTTGTCCACGTAGTCAACTTCACATCCCTATGGCCCTTGGCGTTTCGACGCATGGTGATGAATAATTCCTCTGTGAATCTGAGCGGAAAGCGTGGCCACAACCTAGATATGGATGAGTATGTGGAAACATATGTTGTTAAACCGTTAAAAACATACTCAACAGGTACGCGATTTACAAATAGTTTTTTATTATTGGCATTTCTGAATGTTACGTCATATTCACATGCAAATGGTGATGAGTAATAATTATTGCCTCCTGGAAATCATTTAATACATATTATGTGACGGAAAAGTCGGTTAGGTTTAAAATATTTGAGAGATTCATATTCGACTGCAACCACTACTTTTCACTGTCTTATTTCGCACCTGCATGATTGAGGTTGATCAGGTACTAATACTGAAGGCATCTGTTTGGTTAATGGTAATTAATGGCAGTCTAACATAAACCTCTCTAAGCCGTTTTTCTATGGGCATTCTGGAATGTATCCTGTTTGTGCCTGTGTTGTAACGGCAAGTATTATTAAGACATTTTTCAATCGTAGCATGTTCAATGAATTTTTACAAACACTTTGCGTTAAGGTCATTAGTTCCAACTGAGAGCTCACAAGACAAAATAATTATCGTGTCCGTTCCTATCCACGCCTAATTTTCCTGAGTGGAAAGTGGCATTAAAAGTTAATCCTGTTTTGTTTTCTTACAATTGTAGGTCACTCTTCAATTCAAATGTGCAAACGGCTTATGGGCAATCTTAATTTGCTCCGATCGGTTCGAAGTGCTTACTGTCAACCTCGCTCGTTCAATTACCACCCCACAACTAAGCACAAGGCCCAGAGCTCGTTGCCTGATGTGATTAAAGGTATGTGGTTTTGTCTCCAAAACAAATTCTTCCAAGTGTCACAGGGAAGACATCCTCTTGAGTTCCCCCTTCGGCGAACAGATGAAGTCCGAAAAAAGGTGAAAAAATCTTCCATGGATGTCATATCAAAAGGGGAGAAGAAAGTGGTAGAGAAACTAAAGGCAAAGCTTCACGAAAGTTTTCCTTTATTTCGATTAACCTCCCTGGAGAGCATTTTGGAGCAAAACGAAATGGAACAAAACGACGAATAAATTTATGGATTTTGTTAGATTGACAGCCGGTTGTTCGAACGGTTGGTAGAGCTAGCCACTGGACAGTGATTACTTTATAAAATTGGACAAAGAATGTGAACTTTAGTTCATGCCAACGGAATAAATATTACAACTTTCAATATAAAGAATAATCCTAATTTTATAATTTAACGATCAATGGAAATTTTTGTGAAGGTTTCAAAAAATCACGATCCAGTGGATAGCGCTGTCTCTCTTCTGAACAACCTGCCCCTTTATGGTGAATGATAAACAAAGTCAGGGCCTATCAGAGGGGGGGGCAAAGGGGGCAATTTGCCCCGGGCCCCGAGTTAAAGGGGGCCCCAAGAGGTGTAATTTGATTTGATTTGTACTGTAATGAAATGGTGTGAGAAAAATTTTTTAGACCTTTATTTTACTGGTATTTGTCTAAAGAAAATGTGTTTTGGTCTTAATTTGAATGGTATTTCTCCAGAAAAATGTTTTCAACCTTAATTTTACTGGTATATGTCAGGAAAATTTTTTTTGGACCCTTTTGTGAAATATGTTCGGGAAAAATTTTTTGGGAAAAAGTAGGGCCCCGAATTAAATATTTGCCTCAGGCCCCCCAATTTCTCTGAAAGGCCCTGAACAAAGTACTGGAATGGTGTATGGTAAGCTTGTATTATAAACATTTATATTCCAAATGTTAAATAATCAATTGTAAATAGTATGTACAGTATATACATTGAAAAGTCACCGTATTTGCTTGAATAAACGCCTCATTGAATAAATGCCGCAGGTACAAGCAAAAATAATTACTAAATTAATTGCCACACGTTTTTTTGTTAATACAGCATCTATAGTAAATTTTGTAACATCCTTACAATTTTGTCAATTTATTGTTTTATCGAAATTCAACTTAACCAATTTTAAATGCACATGTAGTCTATGTAGATGCATCCACAGGCAAAATATTTAATAAATTATAACGAACGCTGGAGCGTTTATTCATGTAAGTATGGTGACACTGTATAGAGATAAAAAAGCACAAAACCTCGGTTGAAAAGTTCACTATTCATAGTTCACTACAGTCTGAGAAAAAAATTAATTTCTCGGTTTTTCAATAAAGCAGCTTTCTTCCCGAGGGTAATGAACGGTGTTGTAAATCTGTCTACTGCACCTCGAATGTTCTCAGTTAAAACGTCATTAATTATTAAGTGCTGAACAAACTTTATTGCATCTCCATCATTCTTGAAAATTTTCTGTCCTATGCCATAGTGGGGAATGTGATGAAAACCTTTGCTTTCCACATCCCGTTTCGATTTTGAGCCTTTGAATGTAAGTGCAAGCTGCCTCACATTAATCTTTGGATTAATTGCACACATTTCTTCAACACAACAGCACACATTTATGGCTTCAGTTGTATACTCTTTGGGCAATGATGGTGGTTTTAGGCAGTTATCACAAGTTCCATTGCAATCAATTGCTGATGTGTCACCAAAGTACTCCAAAATTAGCTTTCGCCTGCATAGAGAAGACATACAGTAGGAGACAACAGCATCCAACGAATGTTGCAAGTACTCTCTTTGTTCTTCTGATTCTGAGGAAGCAATTAGTTGTATCAACTTACTCCTGTCCTCAAATCGAAACATTAGAACACATTGAGAGTTTTGCCCATCCCGCCCAGCTCTTCCAGCCTCTTGGTAGAACTCCTCAAGAGATTTCGGTATGCTAAGGTGAATGACAAACCGAACATTTGGTTTGTCAATTCCCATACCAAATGCACTGGTAGCACACATAATTTGTGCTTTTCCTGAAAGCCAAGCCTTTGCATTCTCACTTCTCTCAAAATAGTCAAGTTGGCCATGGTAGTAGACTGCAGACAGCCCCTTTGACTTGAATATGTAGGCCAATTCAACTGTGTCTTTAGTATTTAAACAGTACACAATACCACACTGGTTATGAAAGTTGTCCTGTACAAGACTAACCAATTCTTCTTTTGCATGTGGCCCACCTTTTGAGAGAACTTTGTAGAACAAATTTGGCCGATTACAGGTAGATTGTAGAATAACTGGTTCAACTAACCCCAACTTTTCAACAATCCTCTTCTGGGTTTGGGTTGTAGCTGTTCCAGTGAATGCTGCAATGGGTCGTTCAAACTGTTTGAGTTCATGAAGACAACCATAGGAGGGTCTAAAGCTTTGTCCCCAAGTGTCTACACAATGTGCTTCATCAATAATAAACCGAGCAAGGGTTTTGTTTGCTACCATTTGCTTAAAACAAGCTGTAACGTGAGGTGAAAGAGCAGATTCAGGTGTCAGGTAAAAAAGCTTGAAAGATGGAACTTCTTTGGTTAGCTCATAAAAAATGAGGTGTCTCTCTGCGGATGACATAGACGAGCTAATGCAACACACATTTATTCCATGATTCCTGAGTTTTGCAACTTGATCATTGAGTAGTGCTATCAATGGTGTAATTACAACTGTTACTCCCAGGGTTGCCATGCCAGGAATCCAATAGCACAATGATTTTCCTCCTCCTGTTGGAATGATGGTCAGAATATCTTTATTGTCCATAATTTGATCAATCACTTCTCTTTGCATACCCCTAAAGTTTTCGTGATGAAAGACTTTCTGAAGGATATCCAGTAAAGGGTCTTCAGACATTTGTTGCAACTCTCCATCAGATGCTGTCTGGTCAACAATACCAAGGTCACCAAATGATGTGGTTATGTCAGACCTGTGATCCTTAAATAACATGATAAATTGTATTATGTATTGTATGTACATGGATTAATTAAAGATCAGTTGCATATACATAGGTTACCAGGGGGCAGTTAACACTAGTTGGCAGAGAGATTGTTTATTAGTTAATTCCGTCGAGTAAAAATTCACATTATGCAGGGTAAGTAACAAAGTAGGGCATATTGTACCTTAATGGTCAACACATTAACCCATTAAGTCGCAATGCGCCCCAGTGCGCCCTACTTTTTTTTTGACAAACGCCAGACGATTTTACTTGTCAATGGGGAAGCTCTGCAGCTTAATGGGTTAACCACAAAATTTGACAATGTCTCTAGTTAACCATTAAGTCGCAATGCGCCCCAGTGCACCCTACTTTTTTTTTTTGACAAACGCCAGACGATTTTACTTGTCAATGGGGAAGCTCTGCAGCTTAATGGGTTAAATTGAGGAGTAAAGCTGTGTGCTGTTATTCAGAGTAACAGCTAAACAGCATTAAGTTGAGTGGATTTTGGTTCACGATTACCTAAACAAGTCAATATCTACACAATAAATCAGCTAAACTCAAGCTTGAAATATTTCAAAATTATAAACTAATCTTACCCGTTTAACAAAAAAACATTCTGTCTGAAAAGATACGATATACTTGTCCTTTGGGTCAATATACCAACAGTGAAATTTTGCATGTAATCCCTGTCTAGCAATTTCAACATCACATGGCTTGTTTCCCTTGCTATATGGACTTAAAGTGCCACCATGATACAATAGCAAGCACATCCACTGCACTGCCTCACGCTCAGAATGTACCACACAATCTAAATTACGGCCACAAGATGTCACTCTCACATCAAGGTATTCAACTTCATTCTAGTAAAATTTAACATGCAAAAACTGATTATACTAAAATACTATTTTAAGGTAAAGTATAAATATTCAAACAACCCACATGTTACCCACCTTACTCGTGCGATGTTCAAATATCTTTTCAACACATTCCCGTGTCTCTTGTTCGTGTAGCTGTCTTCGTGTTCTTAAAGATTTTTCCCTTTCAGAGAAGGAAAATTCGTCCTTGTGTTTGACTCGGAAATGATGCACGATGCCGTTTTCATGAAAGAAAGCTCTTTGGGCAATACAATTATCTTTCGCACAAAGTATTCTTCCCGAGAGTACCGATTCATGAATATGTCTTTCGAAAGTATTCAACAAATGGCCGATTTCTACCTCATTTGCATGAAAGTAATTTGCATTGTCGGCCATCTTGGATTCGTTTTCTGCCAGGCTCTTCGCGTCTTCCAACCTCCCCAAGCACCCCCGCGCGCTTAGCGTTTTCCCCGCGAAGTTCATTAAAGAGCCTGGGAACGAGGCTGCATTATAACTATAAAGAAAGTCAGTCTGGGCTACGAAATTGACAATCTCTTGGACAGTTTGTGTATGCTTTTCCTTGTCGCAAATGGCGACTATACAAATAATATGACTGCAGCAGCATATAAATTTATGCAAGTAAGATTATATTATAATACATTTCGTAACGATTATATTATAATACATTGTAACGCTAACTAGACTGTATGTATATAACGTACCCTTATGGCCTTATGTACCTTAGATTGCAGGTAAAATTCTTACACCGTCGTAACCATTTAAGAAAGGGAATCACGGCCTGTAATTTTGGGTCGCATATTGTGATTGAACGTTAAGAACTCCTTACAAAAGAATTATGGAAGAAATGTAGTCAATCTCAAATTGTCTAAATCAATCCAATTGGAATGCTGACAGTGCTAAATAGCTATCTTGGAAATCAGAATGCTTGTGCAGGAACGCGGAGACGAATATCTCTCAGCCGATTACAATGCCATAATAATAAATAGTTTTGAGTCATATAGAAATTCTTAAAATTACCAAAATTATAACATACCTATTAAAGTTACATACCGAGTGAAGTTTTAATGCTTACGTCTAATACGTTTGCAACAAGTATCTGCAAGTTTCGTACTTTGAAATGAAAAAAAACTTTTAAAAACCTTCCTAATTTGACTTTTATGATACTCAATATTTATGATAAAGTGCTCCTATACTTCTTTTTTAAATATTACGTATAATTCTAAATCACATTAAACTTACTTATCGCCTTTGCCTTTTTTCTTTTTTTTATTCCCTGGTTCTTGGTCATGCTTTGGTTTTTGGTAAAAGTGGCCTGGTTCTTCACTATTTCCCTATTCACAAAACAGAGAATATTAAATTAAAAAATGGAATATTGCTGCACTCATGACCAAACACTGTATGTGACGTTTGAAATCGCAACTAAATATTATAAATATTATTGGTATAAATATTCAAATCATAAATAGCCACCACATTTGCTCGGGTGACATCAAGTAATCGTGTACTAGGTCTGGGGGCTTCGCAGCACAAATACAAAGTAAAAGTATTCATTACACTGTAATATTCAGCTCACGGGAAATTTCCTTATTCAAACAACTACCCGCAGTCCCCAAAACAAAAATGTATACTACCCATGTTTGATTTTGTGAGAATCAGGGACTGCGTGGCCCATGCACCTATATATGCTGGGTGTATAAAAAAGAACGGAATCCTCGATTTAAATGTAAATTTTGAAACAATTAAAGCAGTAAGACCTATACGTTTACATTCACTTGAAAGCTTAGCCATTCAGGTTTCAAACGGTGGATCGCTTTTTCAAATTGCATGATTGGTTCACAAAAAATATTATTTTAGGATTCAAGAATGAAAAATTCAAGATGCAATATAATATAGCGTTCCTGATATAAGCGTTAAAAGAACAAAAAGGTTAAAGCTTTGGGCAGATGGCCTATCAACTTTTCATGCACTACGCTGCAGGTTTAAACAGTGTAAAGGCATGTTCGCACGATCCCATTTCTCGGATCCGGCTCTCCATGTATAAGCCAATGGTCTTAGGCTGTTTCAATGGAGGCGAGCCAGCCCGGGTATCCGGACTAGCTCGTTTTCTCGAGACAAAACGTCGCATTATATGAGACTGCTCAGACGAGCTGGCTCGCCAAAACAAAGCACCGGCCCGGGCTGAATAAAATAGTAGAGACCTTTAGCATAGCGTAAATTTTCAGACCGCGAACCACAAACCGCGGTTTCAGGTTAGCGGTTTGCCGTTAGACGTTTGGGCAGTTTGGTGCATTTAGCTTGACGTTTCATTCCTGCTTACCGCGTAATGAGTCCGCCATGTTTTGTTTACTTCCGCATGGCTATTCTCACTTGCTCGGTAATAATCGCCATAACTCTTGTAAAAGTTATAATCTAAGGATAAAAATTGCCATCTATCAAGAAAAGAGGCCAAAGAACTTTGCTTTAGTAGTTAAACGTGTGTTTGTAAACTTTAAATAGTGTTAAAACGTTGCCGTATTTCACTTACCGCTAGAACACCTTCTTGCGGTTGAAACGTCAACGTCAAACGCCAAACGCGACCGCAAGACCAGGGTCACGTGATATTTTGCGGTTTGCGGTTTTTTCGAAAAACGCAATGCTAAAGGTCTCTATTAACAATTTCCCAACAAACCTGAAATCATACTTTCGCGAACATGTTTTACCGTTATAATGCACAGAAATGATCACAGAGAACTTTTAAGATGGAATTCTGTCGAGAGCATTAATTCTGAGCCCGGGTGGGCGAGCCTGCTCGGGTCATTGCGTTTATATGGAAAATTCCAGCCCGCTTTAAGCGAGATCCCCGGTCAGTCGAGTCTCAATTAAGCTGTTGATCGATGGCCCATGTTCGCCATTCTATTGTCATTGGTTCTCAGTCATAAGCTATATATGTATCTGCTTGTATCTGAAGAACATCGTTCCTCAGAAGACACCATCGGTCTGTGCTTACTGAAGTATTCACTTTTCGTTTCAAGTTTAATAGTAAATCCATACAAATCAATAATGAAAATGCTAATTGGTTACAAGAACTGGTTGTTGTAACTTTTCTGTTACATCCACGAGTGCCTTTAACTATAGTTTGCAGATGAATTGACTCATTTCAGAAGTTGTTTTCATATTCAATACAACACGGCCGCTCTTTTCAATTTGAAAATTTGGTTTTGTAAAAAAGATTAACAAATATAAGGTGTATAAATAACCGAAATACTGCTTCTAAGCTTAATTATTTAAAGAAAACTTGTTCTTTCTCTTTTTAATCACGTCAATCGTAGCCGTCGGCATTAACGTCGTCAAATCGCTGTGCAGGTTATTTGGTTTTGATTAGCTAATTAGTAATTTAGTTTTCCGAGCTTCATCACATCTCAACTTTCTGATTTTTCGATCTTAATCACTCGAAATCGCGTCATTCTCTCTAACAAATAGTTCAAGTTTAAAAACACCATCGATGAAATGAAAAATAATAATTTTTATTCGAAGCTAGGATTCCGTTTTATACACCCTGCATGCAGTGCACTGCAGCGCTTTAAAAATATATAATAATTACAGTTAAATACCTCATCCGCAGGATCCACTGACAATGGATCCGATACCTTCTCAGACAAGCTTGGAAGTGTTTCTTCAGTCTTTTCAGGAACGTTGTTCTGTTTTCAACAATGTAAATTGAAAAGAGTTCAAATTATTTTACATAATTATTAAACAGCATACGTTAAAATCCATAAACATTCGTTTTGTGTGAAAATAAAAAAGCTTTTAAAAGAATCTCTGAGCTTTAGTTTTTCACATTCTGTATTGAACAGTATTGAGGATAAATTTGAAATTAACTATTTTAACATTCTCGCTTGTTTTTCATTCACACACTGACTTTTCCCGATCTTAATATGTTTCTCTTTTGCATTTTTTAAACAATCGGGTTGTGACAGTAGTATTAATTATGAAAGTATATAAGAAGGACTCTTGTATATGAGAAGAAAAATTAATGTATTAACCGCTGTTTATATATTCAATTGTCGAAAATAGTTGAAATACTTTTTTCATGATAGGTCCAATACATAGTAACATCATGGCTTAAATCCTCCAAAACAAATTCTGTACCCCGGCATAATACTTATACATATATGAACAGCTTTTGTGATTTGCCTCCTAAAACGGAAGTGATTGGTGTTTCTTAGAAACTTTTTCTATATAGTCTATTTGTAATATTCCGAATATTTGTAATATTCCAAGACATAAAGTAGCAATAACGTGCATGTTAGATCTTTGGCTAACTCGGTTTATGGTTTGTTCGCTGCTCAGTGTTAAAGGAATTAAAAACATTCACAAATTGGAAACTTCAACTGTGTTATAATCATACTTCTGATTATCTTTATCAGACATCCTAGTAAAAGGGTAAGAAATATTATGGTAAATTACAAGAAGTTTTTTTTTTATCTCACTCGATTGAAATTAATGTAGAAGGTTTAGGTGGATGGAAATTTCGAGTGAAAGAATATATACAATATTTTTAGACCTGAACGGGAACAGCTGCGAAAAATGCAACTCTAAGTCCTCCGACAGGAATTGAACCTGCGGCCCTGCGATTCAGGTGCAGCGCTCTGACCACTGAGCTACAGAGTCCAGTTGCCAAGCGTTAACCACAAGTTCATGTATATATATGGATGCGGGTACTGCGGGTTGTGATAAGGTAAATTACAAGAACATGAACTTGTGGTTAACGCTTGGTAACTGGACTCTGTAGCTCAGTGGTCAGAGCGCCGCACCTGAGTCGCAGGGCCGCAGATTCAATTCCTGTCGGAGGACTTAGAGTTGCATTTTTCGCAGCCGTTCCCGTTCAGGTCTAAAAATATTGTATATATTCTTTCACTCGAAATTTCCATCCACCTAAACCTTCTACATTAAGAAGTATTATATGTGCTTTAAATAAGTGATTTTTATAAAGTGTATTTTAATCCGCTATTATAGTCATTACAAAACCAAGAATTTTCTCTCGAAATTCACTATATGAATTTAATAGTGTTAAACGCCAAGCATGAAATCCCTATGCGAAGAACAGAGGCAATGCTGCTAAAATTTCTTCGAAGTTGCATACTCCAAATTCACGCGACACTGAATGATTTGAGTGAAAGCACAAGGTCAACGAACACACAAAGTTTAACATTTCGAGGTAATATATTAAATCAATCAAATCTCGACGATATTGCTTGTAAAACATACCTGAACACCACCTGATTGCTGATTATCGCCCTCTTTCTTCTCGCCCTCTTTCTTCTCGCCCTCTTTCTTCTCGCCCTCTTTCTTCTCGCCCTCTTTCTTCTCGCCCTCTTTCTTCTCGCCCTCTTTCTTCTCGTCCTCTTTCTTCTCGCCCTCTTTCTTCTCGCCCTTTTGTTTCTCGTGCTTTGTCTTCTCGTGCTCTTTCTTCTCGCCATCTTTTTTCTCGCCCTTTTCCTTCTCGTCCTTTTTCTTCTCGCCCTTTTCCTTCTCATCCTCTTTCTTCTAGTAAATCCATACAAATCAATAATGAAAAGGCTAATTGGTTACAAGAACTGGTTGTTGTAACTTTTCTGTTACATCCACGAGTGCCTTTAACTATAGTTTGCAGATGAATTGACTCATTTCAGAAGTTGTTTTCATATTCAATACAACACGGCCGCTCTTTTCAATTTGAAAATTTGGTTTTGTAAAAAAGATTAACAAATATAAGGTGTATAAATAACCGAAATACTGCTTCTAAGCTTAATTATTTAAAGAAAACTTGTTCTTTCTCTTTTTAATCACGTCAATCGTAGCCGTCGGCATCAACGTCGTCAAATCTCTGTGCAGGTTATTTGGTTTTGATTAGCTAATTAGTAATTTAGTTTTCCGAGCTTCATCACATCTCAACTTTCTGATTTTTCGATCTTAATCACACGAAATCGCGTCATTCTCTCTAACAAATAGTTCAAGTTTAAAAACACCATCGATGAAATGAAAAATAATAATTTTTATTCGAAGCTAGGATTCCGTTTTATACACCCTGCATGCAGTGCACTGCAGCGCTTTAAAAATATATAATAATTACAGTTAAATACCTCATCCGCAGGATCCACTGACAATGGATCCGATACCTTCTCAGACAAGCTTAGAAGTGTTTCTTCAGTCTTTTCAGGAACGTTGTTCTGTTTTCAACAATGTAAATTGAAAAGAGTTCAAATTATTTTACATAATTATTAAACAGCATACGTTAAAATCCATAAACATTCGTTTTGTGTGAAAATAAAAAAGCTTTTAAAAGAATCTCTGAGCTTTAGTTTTTCACATTCTGTATTGAACAGTATTGAGGATAAATTTGAAATTAACTATTTTAACATTCTCGCTTGTTTTTCATTCACACACTGACTTTTCCCGATCTTAATATGTTTCTCTTTTGCATTTTTTAAACAATCGGGTTGTGACAGTAGTATTAATTATGAAAGTATATAAGAAGGACTCTTGTATATGAGAAGAAAAATTAATGTATTAACCGCTGTTTATATATTCAATTGTCAAAAATAGTTGAAATACTTTTTTCATGATAGGTCCAATACATAGTAACATCATGGCTTAAATCCTCCAAAACAAATTCTGTACCCCGGCATAATACTTATACATATATGAACAGCTTTTGTGATTTGCCTCCTAAAACGAAAGTGATTGGTGTTTCTTAGAAACTTTTTCTATATAGTCTATTTGTAATATTTCGAATATTTGTAATATTCCAAGACATAAAGTAGCAATAACGTGCATGTTAGATCTTTGGCTAACTCGGTTTATGGTTTGTTCGCTGCTCAGTGTTAAAGGAATTAAAAACATTCACAAATTGGAAACTTCAACTGTGTTATAATCATACTTCTGATTATCTTTATCAGACATCCTAGTAAAAGGGTAAGAAATATTATGGTAAATTACAAGAAGTTTTTTTTTTATCTCACTCGATTGAAATTAATGTAGGTTTAGGTGGATGGAAATTTCGAGTGAAAGAATATATACAATATTTTAGACCTGAACGGGAACGGCTCGAAAAATGCAACTCTAAGTCCTCCGACAGGAATTGAACCTGCGGCCCTGCGATTCAGGTGCAGCGCTCTGACCACTGAGCTACAGAGTCCAGTTGCCAAGCGTTAACCACAAGTTCATGTATATATATGGATGCGGGTACTGCGGGTTGTGATAAGGTAAATTACAAGAACATGAACTTGTGGTTAACGCTTGGTAACTGGACTCTGTAGCTCAGTGGTCAGAGCGCCGCACCTGAGTCGCAGGGCCGCAGATTCAATTCCTGTCGGAGGACTTAGAGTTGCATTTTTCGCAGCCGTTCCCGTTCAGGTCTAAAAATATTGTATATATTCTTTCACTCGAAATTTCCATCCACCTAAACCTTCTACATTAAGAAGTATTATATGTGCTTTAAATAAGTGATTTTTATAAAGTGTATTTTAATCCGCTATTATAGTCATCACAAAACCAAGAATTTTCTCTCGAAATTCACTATATGAATTTAATAGTGTTAAACGCCAAGCATGAAATCCCTATGCGAAGAACAGAGGCAATGCTGCTAAAATTTCTTCGAAGTTGCATACTCCAAATTCATGCGACACTGAATGATTTGAGTGAAAGCACAAGGTCAACGAACACACGAAGTTTAACATTTCGAGGTAATATATTAACTCAATCAAATCTCGATGATATCGCTTGTAAAACATACCTGAACACCACCTGATTGCTGATTCTTGCCCTCTTTCTTCTCGCCCTCTTTCTTCTCGCCCTCTTTCTTCTCGCCCTCTTTCTTCTCGCCCTCTTTCTTCTCGCCCTCTTTCTTCTCGTCCTCTTTCTTCTCGCCCTCTTTCTTCTCGCCCTTTTGTTTCTCGTGCTTTTTCTTCTCGTGCTCTTTCTTCTCGCCCTCTTTTTTCTCGCCCTTTTCCTTCTCGTCCTTTTTCTTCTCGCCCTTTTCCTTCTCATCCTCTTTCTTCTAGTAAATCCATACAAATCAATAATGAAAATGCTAATTGGTTACAAGAACTGGTTGTTGTAACTTTCCTGTTACATCCACGAGTGCCTTTAACTATAGTTTGCAGATGAATTGACTCATTTCAGAAGTTGTTTTCATATTCAATACAACACGGCCGCTCTTTTCAATTTGAAAATTTGGTTTTGTAAAAAAGATTAACAAATATAAGGTGTATAAATAACCGAAATACTGCTTCTAAGCTTAATTATTTAAAGAAAACTTGTTCTTTCTCTTTTTAATCACGTCAATCGTAGCCGTCGGCATTAACGTCGTCAAATCGCTGTGCAGGTTATTTGGTTTTGATTAGCTAATTAGTAATTTAGTTTTCCGAGCTTCATCACATCTCAACTTTCTGATTTTTCGATCTTAATCACTCGAAATCGCGTCATTCTCTCTAACAAATAGTTCAAGTTTAAAAACACCATCGATGAAATGAAAAATAATAATTTTTATTCGAAGCTAGGATTCCGTTTTATACACCCTGCATGCAGTGCACTGCAGCGCTTTAAAAATATATAATAATTACAGTTAAATACCTCATCCGCAGGATCCACTGACAATGGATCCGATACCTTCTCAGACAAGCTTAGAAGTGTTTCTTCAGTCTTTTCAGGAACGTTGTTCTGTTTTCAACAATGTAAATTGAAAAGAGTTCAAATTATTTTACATAATTATTAAACAGCATACGTTAAAATCCATAAACATTCGTTTTGTGTGAAAATAAAAAAGCTTTTAAAAGAATCTCTGAGCTTTAGTTTTTCACATTCTGTATTGAACAGTATTGAGGATAAATTTGAAATTAACTATTTTAACATTCTCGCTTGTTTTTCATTCACACACTGACTTTTCCCGATCTTAATATGTTTCTCTTTTGCATTTTTTAAACAATCGGGTTGTGACAGTAGTATTAATTATGAAAGTATATAAGAAGGACTCTTGTATATGAGAAGAAAAATTAATGTATTAACCGCTGTTTATATATTCAATTGTCAAAAATAGTTGAAATACTTTTTTCATGATAGGTCCAATACATAGTAACATCATGGCTTAAATCCTCCAAAACAAATTCTGTACCCCGGCATAATACTTATACATATATGAACAGCTTTTGTGATTTGCCTCCTAAAACGAAAGTGATTGGTGTTTCTTAGAAACTTTTTCTATATAGTCTATTTGTAATATTCCGAATATTTGTAATATTCCAAGACATAAAGTAGCAATAACGTGCATGTTAGATCTTTGGCTAACTCGGTTTATGGTTTGTTCGCTGCTCAGTGTTAAAGGAATTAAAAACATTCACAAATTGGAAACTTCAACTGTGTTATAATCATACTTCTGATTATATTTATCAGATATCCTAGTAAAAGGGTAAGAAATATTATGGTAAATTACAAGAAGTTTTTTTTTTATCTCACTCGATTGAAATTAATGTAGAAGGTTTAGGTGGATGGAAATTTTGAGTGAAAGAATATATACAATATTTTTAGACCTGAACGGGAACGGCTCGAAAAATGCAACTCTAAGTCCTCCGACAGGAATTGAACCTGCAGCCCTGCGATTCAGGTGCAGCGCTCTGACCACTGAGCTACAGAGTCCAGTTGCCAAGCGTTAACCACAAGTTCATGTATATATATGGATGCGGGTACTGCGGGTTGTGATAAGGTAAATTACAAGAACATGAACTTGTGGTTAACGCTTGGTAACTGGACTCTGTAGCTCAGTGGTCAGAGCGCCGCACCTGAGTCTCAGGGCCGCAGATTCAATACCTGTCGGAGGACTTAGAGTTGCATTTTTCGCAGCCGTTCCCGTTCAGGTCTAAAAATATTGTATATATTCTTTCACTCGAAATTTCCATCCACCTAAACCTTCTACATTAAGAAGTATTATATATGCTTTAAATAAGTGATTTTTATAAAGTGTATTTTAATCCGCTATTATAGTCATTACAAAACCAAGAATTTTCTCTCGAAATTCACTATATGAATTTAATAGTGTTAAACGCCAAGCATGAAATCCCTATGCGAAGAACAGAGGCAATGCTGCTAAAACTTCTTCGAAGTTGCATACTCCAAATTCATGCGACACTGAATGATTTGAGTGAAAGCACAAGGTCAACGAACACACGAAGTTTAACATTTCGAGGTAATATATTAAATCAATCAAATCTCGATGATATCGCTTGTAAAACATACCTGAACACCACCTGATTGCTGATTCTTGCCCTCTTTCTTCTCGCCCTCTTTCTTCTCGCCCTCTTTCTTCTCGCCCTCTTTCTTCTCGCCCTCTTTCTTCTCGCCCTCTTTCTTCTCGTCCTCTTTCTTCTCGCCCTCTTTCTTCTCGCCCTTTTGTTTCTCGTGCTTTTTCTTCTCGTGCTCTTTCTTCTCGCCCTTTTTTTTCTCGCCCTTTTCCTTCTCGTCCTTTTTCTTCTTGCCCTTTTCCTTCTCATCCTCTTTCTTCTAGTAAATCCATACAAATCAATAATGAAAATGCTAATTGGTTACAAGAACTGGTTGTTGTAACTTTTCTGTTACATCCACGAGTGCCTTTAACTATAGTTTGCAGATGAATTGACTCATTTCAGAAGTTGTTTTCATATTCAATACAACACGGCCGCTCTTTTCAATTTGAAAATTTGGTTTTGTAAAAAAGATTAACAAATATAAGGTGTATAAATAACCGAAATACTGCTTCTAAGCTTAATTATTTAAAGAAAACTTGTTCTTTCTCTTTTTAATCACGTCAATCGTAGCCGTCGGCATTAACGTCGTCAAATCGCTGTGCAGGTTATTTGGTTTTGATTAGCTAATTAGTAATTTAGTTTTCCGAGCTTCATCACATCTCAACTTTCTGATTTTTCGATCTTAATCACTCGAAATCGCGTCATTCTCTCTAACAAATAGTTCAAGTTTAAAAACACCATCGATGAAATGAAAAATAATAATTTTTATTCGAAGCTAGGATTCCGTTTTATACACCCTGCATGCAGTGCACTGCAGCGCTTTAAAAATATATAATAATTACAGTTAAATACCTCATCCGCAGGATCCACTGACAATGGATCCGATACCTTCTCAGACAAGCTTAGAAGTGTTTCTTCAGTCTTTTCAGGAACGTTGTTCTGTTTTCAACAATGTAAATTGAAAAGAGTTCAAATTATTTTACATAATTATTAAACAGCATACGTTAAAATCCATAAACATTCGTTTTGTGTGAAAATAAAAAAGCTTTTAAAAGAATCTCTGAGCTTTAGTTTTTCACATTCTGTATTGAACAGTATTGAGGATAAATTTGAAATTAACTATTTTAACATTCTCGCTTGTTTTTCATTCACACACTGACTTTTCCCGATCTTAATATGTTTCTCTTTTGCATTTTTTAAACAATCGGGTTGTGACAGTAGTATTAATTATGAAAGTATATAAGAAGGACTCTTGTATATGAGAAGAAAAATTAATGTATTAACCGCTGTTTATATATTCAATTGTCAAAAATAGTTGAAATACTTTTTTCATGATAGGTCCAATACATAGTAACATCATGGCTTAAATCCTCCAAAACAAATTCTGTACCCCGGCATAATACTTATACATATATGAACAGCTTTTGTGATTTGCCTCCTAAAACGAAAGTGATTGGTGTTTCTTAGAAACTTTTTCTATATAGTCTATTTGTAATATTCCGAATATTTGTAATATTCCAAGACATAAAGTAGCAATAACGTGCATGTTAGATCTTTGGCTAACTCGGTTTATGGTTTGTTCGCTGCTCAGTGTTAAAGGAATTAAAAACATTCACAAATTGGAAACTTCAACTGTGTTATAATCATACTTCTGATTATCTTTATCAGACATCCTAGTAAAAGGGTAAGAAATATTATGGTAAATTACAAGAAGTTTTTTTTTTATCTCACTCGATTGAAATTAATGTAGAAGGTTTAGGTGGATGGAAATTTCGAGTGAAAGAATATATACAATATTTTTAGACCTGAACGGGAACGGCTCGAAAAATGCAACTCTAAGTCCTCCGACAGGAATTGAACCTGCGGCCCTGCGATTCCGGTGCAGCGCTCTGACCACTGAGCTACAGAGTCCAGTTGCCAAGCATTAACCACAAGTTCATGTATATATATGGATGCGGGTACTGCGGGTTGTGATAAGGTAAATTACAAGAACATGAACTTGTGGTTAACGCTTGGTAACTGGACTCTGTAGCTCAGTGGTCAGAGCGCCGCACCTGAATCGCAGGGCCGCAGATTCAATTCCTGTCGGAGGACTTAGAGTTGCATTTTTCGCAGCCGTTCCCGTTCAGGTCTAAAAATATTGTATATATTCTTTCACTGGAAATTTCCATCCACCTAAACCTTCTACATTAAGAAGTATTATATGTGCTTTAAATAAGTGATTTTTATAAAGTGTATTTTAATGTATTTTAATCCTCTATTATAGTCATTACAAAACCAACAATTTTCTCTCGAAATTCACTATATGAATTTAATAGTGTTAAACGCCAAGCATGAAATCCCTATGCGAAGAACAGAGGCAATGCTGCTAAAATTTCTTCGAAGTTGCATACTCCAAATTCATGCGACACTGAATGATTTGAGTGAAAGCACAAGGTCAACGAACACACAAAGTTTAACATTTCGAGGTAATATATTAAATCAATCAAATCTCGACGATATCGCTTGTAAAACATACCTGAACACCACCTGATTGCTGATTCTCGCCCTCTTTCTTCTCGCCCTCTTTCTTCTCGCCCTCTTTCTTCTCGCCCTCTTTCTTCTCGCCCTCTTTCTTCTCGCCCACTTTCTTCTCGCGCTTTTTCTTCTCGTGCTTTTTCTTCTCGTGCTCTTTCTTCTCGCCATCTTTTTTCTCGCCCTTTTCCTTCTCGTCCTTTTCCTTCTCGTCCTTTTTCTTCTCGCCCTTTTCCTTCTCATCCTCTTTCTTCTAGTAAATCCATACAAATCAATAATGAAAATGCTAATTGGTTACAAGAACTGGTTGTTGTAACTTTTCTGTTACATCCACGAGTGCCTTTAACTATAGTTTGCAGATGAATTGACTCATTTCAGAAGTTGATTTCATATTCAATACAACACGGCCGCTCTTTTCAATTTGAAAATTTGGTTTTGTAAAAAAGATTAACAAATATAAGGTGTATAAATAACCGAAATACTGCTTCTAAGCTTAATTATTTAAAGAAAACTTGTTCTTTCTCTTTTTAATCACGTCAATCGTAGCCGTCGGCATTAACGTCGTCAAATCGCTGTGCAGGTTATTTGGTTTTGATTAGATAATTAGTAATTTAGTTTTCCGAGCTTCATCACATCTCAACTTTCTGATTTTTCGATCTTAATCACTCGAAATCGCGTCATTCTCTCTAACAAATAGTTCAAGTTTAAAAACACCATCGATGAAATGAAAAATAATTTTTATTCGAAGCTAGGATTCCGTTTTATACACCCTGCATGCAGTGCACTGCAGCGCTTTAAAAATATATAATAATTACAGTTAAATACCTCATCCGCAGGATCCACTGACAATGGATCCGATACCTTCTCAGACAAGCTTAGAAGTGTTTCTTCAGTCTTTTCAGGAACGTTGTTCTGTTTTCAACAATGTAAATTGAAAAGAGTTCAAATTATTTTACATAATTATTAAACAGCATACGTTAAAATCCATAAACATTCGTTTTGTGTGAAAATAAAAAAGCTTTTAAAAGGATCTCTGAGCTTTAGTTTTTCACATTCTGTATTGAACAGTATTGAGGATAAATTTGAAATTAACTATTTTAACATTCTCGCTTGTTTTTCATTCACACACTGACTTTTCCCGATCTTAATATGTTTCTCTTTTGCTTTTTTAAACAATCGGGTTGTGACAGTAGTATTAATTATGAAAGTATATAAGAAGATCGACTCTTGTATATGAGAAGAAAAATTAATGTATTAACCGCTGTTTATATATTCAATTGTCAAAAATAGTTGAAATACTTTTTTCATGATAGGTCCAATACATAGTAACATCATGGCTTAAATCCTCCAAAACAAATTCTGTACCCCGGCATAATACTTATACATATATGAACAGCTTTTGTGATTTGCCTCCTAAAACAAAAGTGATTGGTGTTTCTTAGAAACTTTTTCTATATAGTCTATTTGTAATATTCCGAATATTTGTAATATTCCAAGACATAAAGTAGCAATAACGTGCATGTTAGATCTTTGGCTAACTCGGTTTATGGTTTGTTCGCTGCTCAGTGTTAAAAGAATTAAAAACATTCACAAATTGGAAACTTCAAGTGTGTTATAATCATACTTCTGATTATCTTTATCAGACATCCTAGTAAAAGGGTAAGAAATATTATGGTAAATTACAAGAAGTTTTTTTTTATCTCACTCGATTGAAATTAATGTAGAAGGTTTAGGTGGATGGAAATTTCGAGTGAAAGAATATATACAATATTTTTAGACCTGAACGGGAACGGCTGCGAAAAATGCAACTCTAAGTCCTCTGACAGGAATTGAACCTGCGGCCCTGCGATTCAGGTGCAGCGCTCTGACCACTGAGCTACAGAGTCCAGTTGTCAAGCGTTAACCACAAGTTCATGTATATATATGGATGCGGGTACTGCGGGTTGTGATAAGGTAAATTACAAGAACATGAACTTGTGGTTAACGCTTGGTAACTGGACTCTGTAGCTCAGTGGTCAGAGCGCCGCACCTGAATCGCAGGGCCGCAGATTCAATTCCTGTCGGAGGACTTAGAGTTGCATTTTTCGCAGCCGTTCCCGTTCAGGTCTAAAAATATTGTATATATTCTTTCACTCGAAATTTCCATCCACCTAAACCTTCTACATTAAGAAGTATTATATGTGCTTTAAATAAGTGATTTTTATAAAGTGTATTTTAATGTATTTTAATCCGCTATTATAGTCATTACAAAACCAAGAATTTTCTCTCGAAATTCACTATATGAATTTAATAGTGTTAAACGCCAAGCATGAAATCCCTATGCGAAGAACAGAGGCAATGCTGCTAAAATTTCTTCCAAGTTGCATACTCCAAATTCATGCGACACTGAATGATTTGAGTGAAAGCACAAGGTCAACGAACACACGAAGTTTAACATTTCGAGGTAATATATTAAATCAATCAAATCTCGACGATATCGCTTGTAAAACATACCTGAACACCACCTGATAGCTGATTCTCGCCCTCTTTCTTCTCGCCCTTTTTCTTCTCGTCCTCTTTCTTCTCTTTTAATTGCTGTACAACTTCCTGTGTACCTTGCACATCATGAACATTTTCTGGTTCATCCATTTGTAGGTCTTCTAAGACTCTATAATATTTGTCTAAAATCTCGTTTGGATCTGGTTTTTCACTTTTTGTAATGGTTGTTTCATCTTCTTCGATAGAAGGGTCAGCGTCACTCATCAATTCGTCAGCACACCTGGACTTCTCAGCATCCACCTCAGTTATGCCAATCTGTTCGTCAAAATTTGTTCCGCTAACATTAAACGCTAATAGAGAATCTTTCTTCTCGCCCTCTTTCTTCTCTTTTGATTGCAGTACAACTTCCTGTGTAACTTTCACATCATCAACGTTTCCTGTTTCATCCATTTGTATAACTTCTAGGACTCTATAATATTTGTCTAAAACCTCGTTTGGATCGAATTTTTCACTTTTTGTAATGGTTTTTTCATCTTCTTCAATAGAAGGTTCAGGGTCACTCGTCAATTCGTCGGCACACCTGGACTTCTCAGCATCCGCCTCAATTATACCACTTTGGTCGTCAGAATTTGTTCCGCTAACGTTCTTGTCATGACGAAGAAAATCCGGATTCTTTTCATTACTTGGCAATAAATCCTTATTGGGTATCTGTACTGTATTTTTAACATCCCCACTGTCTTTAGAAACCTGATCGCCTTCCGCAGAACCTAATGTTGCAACATGCTCACCACCTTCTTTACCCTCGTCAATACTATTTTGATCGTAAATCGTCGTCTTTTCTGGTGAAGCAGAGGACTGTTGCTCGCTTTCTGTCATTGTCTCTGTAACCACCGTTTCTTGCACCACAACTCGTTTTATTTCCTGAATTTGGCTCGCAATAACAATCGCTTGGTTTGAAGTTTGTTCAGCAGTACTAAACACACTATGTCCAGCACCAGATGTATTTAGTTCATTATCATTTCCATTTCCTGCTTGTGACATTGCATCTTCAACCCTATCTTCTTCTTTTACAGATGTATTTTCTGACACAGTTGCAGTAAGCTGTTGGGATCCTTGTCCGATTGTCTCTGCAACAGCCGTTTCTGTTTCTCTTACAACTTGTTGTTTGACCTCCATAATAGTACTTGCAACACTGTTCGATGTTTGTTCAGAGCTAGCAGAAACAGACACGGGTGTGTGAGAAAGATTGGTGTCTAAAAAACGAATTAAATCCACATACTTAAAAATTAACATTAGATGACACTAATTTAGCTTGTACCTTGCGATGTTATGATGTTAGGTGTTTAAAGGTTTACGGTCCGAAAAATCAAACACATTTGACAGCAGTAAATGTCACTTCTTAACATTCACATTTTCTACATATGCCTATACACCAGTCTTGATAAAAAACATGTAAAATAAAAATTAAATGCTTTTTTTGTGGTAAAGCCTAGTTTGAAACCTATAGTATATGTTATAAACCTACAGGCTGAAAATTTACATTGATGAAAGTCCAGTTTCGCAAAATTTTACAGTCTACAGTAAAATTTCCCTACCGAAACCGATGCATCAGCTAATATTGTTAGTGATGTAGTTCTTCTTTTTAAAAGAACTGAAAGAACGTGCTACTCGTGAAACAGATGAAACGATCACGTAGTCAATGTTACAATCCTTCCTCTTTCTGCTCTTCATTACTTAGTTATTTGTGTGTTTACATGGCGATAAATATATTGGGGACGAAAGCGGAATAATTGGGACTCGATTATTCGTTATTTATTACCAATGTTTCAAAATTATTCATTATTCGTTAAAGTTTTCGAATTATTTATTCATCTTTTTAGTTTGAGCATCTGCTCTGTGCAAAACAAGTTTGTTTACCGTCTACATGAAAATTTCATCTGGTTGGAAATCATACAAATTGCCAACCGAAAGGTGGGACACCGCGAAAGTCTATAACGACCTTCCAGCCGAAGATCTTTGACACACACTAAAATTCTAAACATCATTTTACTTAAAAAATTTGTAGGGAGCCACCTTAAACCCGAAAGGTGGGACACCGCGAAAGTCTATAACGACCTCCCAGCCGAAGATCTTTGATACACACTAAAATTCTAAACATCAATTTACATCCTTACCTTGTTTTTTATGCACATTGGAAAAAAAATCCTGTAAGTTTTTCCCACACTCGTAACAGAATTTGTGTACATTAGGATCAAGCTTACTTTTACAGTCCGGACATAATTGCACTCCATTGGCATTGTTGTCTAAAAGCAAAAGCAGAACTAAAGTTAATTACTATAAACTTTCACAATAAGAAACCACAGTAAAAAGGTTTAAAGTTATACTGTAGTTATTTTGTAGTGTTTGGAATCATTACTTATTTTAAAAAAACGATGTTATGTGGATATAAAGCTGCAAATAGTCGTAAATATAACATGGCTCAAACCATCGAATAGTATATACAAATAATGAATGTTTATGAGTGCAATGGTAAAAATATTTTCATGAGGTGAAAGATGGAATTTTCCATTCCACGAGGCGACAGCCGAGTGTTTCACCGAATGTTTTATATGACACCAAAATATATCAATGTTATGAAAGATTTATTGGAATAAATACAAAACAAAACAAATGCATACCAGAGTTACATGTCCCAAAAATATTTTAATGAAGAATGAATACGATAATGATATTCATTTAACGAAATAGGGGCTTCGGTGGCGAAGTGGTTAGCGCACTTGCCTTTCACCTCTAAGGCCGCGAGTTCAAGTCTCAGTGAGAACTTTCTCAATGCGACTCGAACCCAGTCCTCAAGTGAAAAGAGTTAGTCAACGCTCTGCCGAAAGTCGTGGGTTTTCTCCGGGTACTCCGGTTTCCTCCCACAGGGAAAGTTGACAGGGTGGGTTAGGTAAAAGGGCCCACAGTAATTGGCATATGCTGTTGTGGTGACCCTGCCCCAGTTGGCGAAGCTAATAAATTTAAAAAAAAATTAAAATTAAAATTTATCGTAGGACATATTTTACATCCGCCAGTTTGTTTGTATTTAAAAAGTCCATCCACCTCATTGTGAAACTAGGACACAGAATAGAGATAAAAAAAGCTACGAACACGATCCGATTAGGAATTTGACGTATGGAATTTATGAAAACCCAACCGTGGATTTTTGTACTATACGATTTGTTCCATTGCACAGCTGAGCGTGCAATAGTTTTTTCCATTTTCACGATCGTGAAAATGGAACTTTTATTTCAACGTCACGTGATCATAATCAACCAATTAAATGATGAGAATCTACTAAGGTGTTATATAATATTTCCTATTGTTTTAAACAGTGTAGGAATAAAAACATGAACGACAAGTATTAGTATTCATGGCTCGTTGCTACAGCATCCCATAATAATACAGTATTTGTAAAATATGTAGTATATTAGGTGGACTGCATGGGCATCTTGCTTTGAATGTATACCACTGATCAGAAAAATAGACTGGATAGCGCAACCTCCTGTTCACTGGTGCAGAAAATGAAGCCATGCAGTTAAACATTGCTAGACAAAAGAAATCCGCCATTAAGGCACCAAAAATACAGGACAATTGTCTCTATTTCTTTTTTAAATGTCTTCGAACTCTAAAAATAGCAGATTACTACATTATTTTAACATATGAAGGATCAAATAGATTTCAAACAATAAGTTTCAACCATTACACGCTAAAAGTGTTGTCAGTTGGTCCCTTAGTAATGGCTGACTTGTAGAACAATCAAAAGAGATGACCACTTCGATTTATATCACAATAAAGTAATTACATGGATTTCAACCACTGTATCATACATCATACAGTTGCAGAGAAGAATTTTCAATTATTCAGACCACGTGTCCGCAGTGATATAGTGAAAGTATGTTCAAGACATTGAAGAGAAAATGCAAATATCCATAGTGGGCATTATATAGCCATTATTTGTTTGTCTACCATCGGAATACGTTACCATAATTTTTAGTTATTTAGTCTAGATGTTTTTAGTTAACCTAGATGGTAATTTTCTATCCAAAAGAACAACTTAATGACATAGCTATCTTTATATATTCCTAACCTTTGATGGTAAATTTTCGGCTATTATTCAAGTCAAGTCAAGTCAAGTCAATTTATTTTGCCACACATAGAGTAAATACAAAAAATATAAATATAATAGTTATAGTATTAAGGCAAGGAAGCCCAAATGAAACCAAACATAAATTTACCTAAGTGGAATAAATATATCTTCTGAAATGGGAGAAGTCCAAGATCATTAAACATGGGCTCAGTATGAGCATCGTATACGGCCTTATTTATAATCCTAACAACACGCTTCTGTAATAACACAATACGTCTTAGATTTGATGGATACGTTGATCCCCAGACTAAAATACAATATTGCATGTATGGATAAACAAGAGAATAATATAGTGTTAACAATGATGATTTAGAGAGGTAAAAACTAGCCTTTTTAATAATGCCAATCGATTTAGACATTTTCCTCGTTACATGCGAAATATGAGATTTCCAAGAGAGATGCTCATCCAAAATTACTCCGAGAAAACTAACCTCATTAATTAAGGAAATTTGATGACTACTTAGGACTATATTAACATCAACGTTACATGATTTTTGTTTCGGTCTAAAAATCATGAACTTAGTTTTTTCAAAATTAATTGATAATCTATTAGCAGCAAACCAATCAGATAGTTTAAGTAACTCATGATTGACTTGGTCAATTAGAAATGACAGGTTTTTATGTGAGTGGAATAAATTTGTATCATCAGCAAATAACACATAGTGAAGGATATCTGAAGCATTACAAATATCATTGATATATAGTAAAAAGAGTAAGGGACCAAGTATTGATCCTGCGGTACACCACAATTGATTGGTATTTTTTGTGAACTTATGCCATTATATACAACAAATTGTTGCCTTTCATTAAAATAACTTTTAAACCAGTCTAGAGGAACACCCCGAATTCCGTAATGTTGAAATTTATCAAACAAAATACAATGATCAATAGTGTCAAATGCCTTGGATAGATCCAAAAAAATACCAACTGTGAACTCCTTTATATCAATTCCTGAAGAAATTTTGTTATATAGATCCAATAAGGCTAAAGAAGTCGAATGATCCTTTCTAAATCCATATTGATTATCAGTAAGAATACTGAGTCTATCCACATAGCTTATCAAACGATTGTAAACAACTCTTTCAAAGACCTTAGAGAAAATTGGAAGGACTGAAACTGGTCTGTAGTTTGACATAAGTCTACGATCGCCTGATTTAAATACAGGTATTACTCTCGCAATTTTTAAAAAATCAGGAAAAATACCAGACGATATAGATAAATTAACAATGTGAGCCAAAGGTTTAGCAATTAGATCAATAGATTCCTTAATAACAGACACAGGTAAATTGTCGTAGCCAGAAGCCACACCGTTCCTAAAATAATTTACAATTTCCGTTATCTCTTGCTCGGTCGTTATATCAAAAAACATACTATCTACAAACTCGCCAGAAAGAAACGAATTTGGGGAAACAGGAACCTGTGGAATCTTACTAGCTAGATTAGACCCTAAAGTTGAAAAATATTTGGAAAAATTATTGGCTATTGAAATTGGATCTGAACAATCAACATTATTCATTATAAATGTAGATGGGAGTTTACTTGTTTGTTTACGTTTATTGATAATTTCATTCAAGATATTCCACGTTTTTTTACAATTACGCTCTAATTGCTGCTCATAATATAAACGCTTGGCTAATCGCAAAGAATGATTTAATTTATTTCTATACCTTTTGTACTTAGTTTCCATGGCAATATTTGGAGAGCTCAAATATCGCTTATATAAACGTTTTTTTTCTTAATTGAATATAAAAGACCCTTAGAAAGCCAGGGTTTACTAATCTTGGACCTCCCACTTTTAATTTTCTTAAGAGGAAAACAATTAATATATGTTTTACTAAATTCATTAAAAAAACTAGAATAGGCCTTAACTGGATCGCTAATATCATCAAGATCAAACCAATTGATTTGAGAAAGACAATTACGAAATTCGGTAACATTTTTTGAACTTTTATCGCGATATAAGAAGTATGATGCTTCATCCTTTCCCTCAAATTTCTTATTAAATATACTAAAAATAGGTAAATGATCAGATATATCTGAAAGAAGCAAGCCACTAAAAGCATAATTATGCAGATTGTTTGTAAATATATTGTCAATCAAAGTTGCTGAATGCCAAGTAATTCTAGTTGGAAGTGTTATTATAGGAAAAAGCATATTTGCATGCATTATGTCGAGGAATTCGCTTGTAAGTTGATGCAATTGCTCATTGAGCAAGTTTAAGTTAAAGTCACCCATTATATAACAATACTTATTTTCTTTCGAAATTTTCCCAATTAATATGTTTAAGTTAGCAATAAAGTCGGCTACATTTTGACTAGGCGGTCGATAAATCACACCAGTAGTAGGGGAAGGGGGGTTCTACGTCGGGTGGTGCAGGTGATGCACTCAGCACCACCTATGACGTCATCATTTCTTAAGTATTTTAATTTATTCACACTCACGTTAATTTATTTGAGCTTACTACAGTGCTAATGGCTTTTCTTTAACATTTTTGAACCGCTTCCGTTTGTTTATCTACAGTTTTTTAGTTTATACTAAGAATAGGAATGATGTAGCGCTCGGTATATATTCACTAAAGTTTTCTCGAATGCTTGTGGGACGTACGTAATGACATCATACGCATGCGCATCAACATGACTTGTAAAATGTAGAGGGTTATGTTCAGTTCACTCTGAGATTCAACGAAGATATGACGTCATATTACAGTATAAATACTTACGGGACATATTTAGCGAGTCCCGTAGAAGAACTCATTTACGGGACCTTGTTGCGGGACATATTTAACAAGTCCCGCTCGAAGGGACGCGTTGGGGACGTCTTGCGGGACATATTTAGGGCGTCCCGGGGTCCCGTTCGAAGGAATTGCCAGCCATCTCTCTATGGGCGTAATTTCAGGGGTGTAGTGAAATTTTTTTCGTGCGGGACTGTT
Source organism: Trachythela sp. YZ-2020 (assembly GCA_016169945.1). NCBI lineage: Eukaryota > Metazoa > Cnidaria > Anthozoa > Malacalcyonacea > Clavulariidae > Trachythela > Trachythela sp. YZ-2020. The sequence continues at coordinate 962,016 of JADLSH010000373.1, forward strand.
TTTGGAAGTGTAGTTATTCCTGTGTATAATACGGGTAGTGTGCCCCGTTTAAGAAAAAAGTACCTGATCAAACAACTTGAATGATGCAACTGCTTTATTTTAACACAATTAGCTATTACATTTTTAATTTGTAATTTATGAGTCAGTAGCATCTTCATCATCACCATCATCATCATCATAGTAATGTTGCCTGTCTTCTAGCAGACGCTTGAACTGATATTTTCTCTTTTCTACTGCGGAATATAAAGCTTCGTCGCGGTCGAGGAAATCTACGTCTATCAAATTATCTCTTGTCTGCATAATCTTCTGGTGAGTTGGATCTTTTTTCATGTGTGACATCCACAGCAGCCGGTCTACATAAACATCTTCTAGTTCTTTTGTCAGTTTTGGATGAATTTCAAGAAAACGTTGCGTGTGTTGAAAATGAAGGTTTTAGTGAGGTTGAAGCTAAGAGGCAATCGTTTTCAGCACTTCTTCCAAAACTGACAAAAGAACTAGAAGATGTTTATGTAGACCGGCTGCTGTGGATGTCACACATGAAAAAAGATCCAACTCACCAGAAGATTATGCAGACAAGAGATAATTTGATAGACGTAGATTTCCTCGACCGCGACGAAGCTTTATATTCCGCAGTAGAAAAGAGAAAATATCAGTTCAAGCGTCTGCTAGAAGACAGGCAACATTACTATGATGATGATGATGGTGATGATGAAGATGCTACTGACTCATAAATTACAAATTAAAAATGTAATAGCTAATTGTGTTAAAATAAAGCAGTTGCATCATTCAAGTTGTTTGATCAGGTACTTTTTTCTTAAACGGGGCACACTACCCGTATTATACACAGGAATAACTACACTTCCAAAAACAGTCCCGCACGAAAAAAATTTCACTACACCCCTGAAATTACGCCCATAGAGAGATGGCTGGCAATTCCTTCGAACGGGACCCCGGGACGCCCTAAATATGTCCCGCAAGACGTCCCCAACGCGTCCCTTCGAGCGGGACTTGTTAAATATGTCCCGCAACAAGGTCCCGTAAATGAGTTCTTCTACGGGACTCGCTAAATATGTCCCGTAAGTATTTATACTGTAATATGACGTCATATCTTCGTTGAATCTCAGAGTGAACTGAACATAACCCTCTACATTTTACAAGTTATGTTGATGCGCATACGGTGGCCCACAAGGGTCACGGCAAATTTACTAAATTAACGGCACAACTATGCTATTTTACGGCACGAACATACTATTTTACGGCACAATCACGCTAAATCCCACGGCAAAACCACGCTAAATCTCACGGCACAACCACGCTAAATCCCACGGCAAAACCACGCTAAATCCCACGGCACAACCACGCTAAATCCCACGGCAAAACCACGCTAAATCCCACGGCACAACCACGCTAAATCCCACGGCACAACCACGCTAAATCCCACGGCAAAACCACGCTAAATCGCACGGCAAAACCACGCTAAATCCCACGGCAAAACCACGCTAAATCTCACGGCACAACCACGCTAAATCCCACGGCACAACCACGCTAAATCCCACGGCAAAACCACGCTAAATCTCACGGCACTGCAGCCAAGCTAAATCTCACGGCACAGCCACGCCAAATCTCACGGCACAATCACGGTAATCCACGGCGGAAGTGAAAACACGCGGCGGAAGTACGGGGACATTCGAAAGTCATCCGGGATATTAAAAAATCCGTGAAAGGCTGAACAGCGTGGTGAATGGTCTCCGCTTGGAAAAATCATGTTTTGTACAAATTGCGGTAACGAATTGCGAGCAGAAAATAAATTCTGTTCAAACTGTGGAAAAGGTAAGCTTTTAATACAAACTTTTTATTATCTTTTATATAAATCCGAGTAGCAAATCATTGATTCCTAAAGTGATATAAATATCAATTTTGCCTGGCAGGGATGGCAAGTAACGAAGTAAATGTACTTCGTTACTGTACTTGAGTATTATTTTTGAGTAATGGGCATGTAACGAAGTATATCTTTGAGATAGTACTTTTACTTGGAACGAAGTCATTTTATAATGTAACGTTTTACTTCGCTATTTTCATTTTGTTGCAAAGTATTTCGTTACTTTTCCAGTTTTTTAAATTTTGCCAGTGAATTTTACCCGATTTTGACAGTTCAGGCAAGTTATTATAAAATACACAATTACACAAAGTACACAGAAAGTGAGAAAGCACAAAGAGCTTCCAAACCGTTTGGGTTTACTAACCCCAAACGTTTAATAAACATGAATAAAAAATATAATGTTCAAAGTAATTTGAAAATCACGCAATCTTCACGAAAACACCGCCTGGGCTAGATAACAGGGAGGTGAAAATTCTCACGAATAGTTGAAACTCATTTGAATGCTGACTATTCGTCGCATTTTGCATGTGTCGAATTCAATTGTTTGAATTATGTACATGTAAAATTCGATTTCTGAACAAGTAAATTTGACGTTTTTAATTACTGTCATCCGTAACTTTATATTCAACTGGTTTTGTCCCATAATGCGAGCTAAGTGCGAAATGTTTCAGATGCGGCATTTTGCATGTGTCGGAATCAATTGGGCTTGGGCTCAGTAAAAGGAGCCTGGAGCGAGGTACAGTTTGAGATGTCATCTAATGTTATTGAAAGTTCACTTTTTGGGGGTGCATTTGGGACAAATACGGTGTCCGTAGCTCCAGAAAAAAAAAGATTATTAATCTTAGGTTAATATTTTTTTAGGCTCTTTATAGTCTGTGAATATATAAAATCGATTTCCATTAAAAAAAAGTTTTTATCGATTCAATGTGGCTAATATTTTTGGATTTATGCAGTCTTGAATCGGAAAAGTTCTGTTTTTGCGATATTTAATCTTATCTTTATTGAATTTTAGATACTCAAGGATCGAATAGTGCTGTAAAGTCTGTTGGCCAATTTTGATCGCGTTGGTGTGAAGAGCTATATTGAATACAAAAATTCTATCGGAAAGCCACGCAAGGCAACGTTAAACAAAGGAAATGTACCAAAAAAAGTTAGTAATAATGATGAAAAAGACGTTGTGATAAAAATTGGTTTGATGGCGTGGGATGCAAATGATGAAAAACTGAAGGAACGGAGGGCAAAGCGTGTTGCGTTACGAGTTTCAACTTCATCAAACTATGAAACACTTCTTGAAAATGCTAAAGAGAAATGGAAAAACTTTTGGAGAAATTTATACCATGAGGGGAAAGAGTATACTCTGCTGTTAGAAGATGGTCAGCTTGCCAAGTTTCTGCCTGGAACAAACGAGGAAGCTTTTAATCTTAAAAAATACAAAGAAGAGGTTATGAAGGATTACAAGCGAATAACATTCTTTCTCTGTACCATTGAAGACCTTTCTTGCGTTGAGAGATTCTGTTCACACTCAGAAGATGAACATGTGAACATTGCCATTGGTGAAGAAAGAGAAGATCCTGAGAGTTTAGATCCCGGTGCTGGCCCTTCAGGTTGTTCAACGTGGGTTCCTTCTACTCGAACAAGAGTTGTAAAAAAAGAGGTAAAATAGCATACTTTCTTAAAAGCTTACAAATTATTTGTTACTTCAGCATGTTTAGTGTTTTGTATTTTCAAATGTATTAATGTAAAAATAGAAGACTTAATACTTGAAAAGAACAATGACCAATATCCTTTCAAACATGTGGAGTCTGGAATCTATGTTGTCTATTTTATACAAAAACCATTTAACGGGCAGGTTAACACTCGTCTGATACAGTTACACTTTCAGTGTGGTTCTTCACCAACCATATGTAAAAATATAAAATGCGATAAATCATGAAAATTTCAGTAAGCACTAGTTGATATTAGAGGCGGCGTTTTTTCGTCTGTGCCAGTTGCTCTAATATTTTTGTAGTCCAGTGACAGTGTTGTGATTTTACATTGAACGGTTTTGATAGATGGAAATTTAGAACGAAAATTATTTAACTATTTTTAGACCTCGAGACTGTATCTATAAATACCTTGCAACATTTCGTTCTATCGAGCGAGATGCCCAAAATTTGAATATTTGTGACTCTCTAACCATTCTAAATATTCACTGTCATTTGGTAAGGCCAGTGGTTAATATAAAAACCAACATTTCGTCTTTTTTGCAGAACCAGATATACTTGAGCGATTCGGCCAGCGATGATGAAGTAGATGTCGCAGTAAAACGTCAAAGGAAAGACCAGATATGGAATAGTGACGATATACCATGTTGTAAGGAAGATGAAGTACAAATTAAGAATGATGAAGAAATTGCTCTGGCGTTGCAAAACGAACTTGATAAAGCGGAGACTGTGTTTACGGAAGAATATCAGGTGATTTCGGCGTTAGAACAAAAAGTAATTTCTGATGGCAGAGATTCAGTATATATAGTTGTCCGAAGAAAAGCACAGTTGGAAAGAAAGCTGAAGCTTTGGAAGAGAGCAACTAATAAAGTATCAGCAGAACACATCCTTCGTGTAAAGTTTATGGGTGAAGATGGTATTGACACTGGAGCCTTGGCTAAGGAATTTTTGACAGAAACCATCTCAGATATTAGCAAAAAAAATTTTCCCGATGGAAGCCCACTCCACTCAACGAATGATATTCACAGTGGCAACTTTAGAGCCTGTGGGGAATTGGTTGCTGTGAGCTTGGCACAAGGTGGACCACCACCATGCTTTCTCGATGACAAAGTGTATAAAACGTTGGTCACAGACGAGAATATTGATTTTACCAGCCCAAACTTAGTTGAGCAGTTAACGTCAAAAGAAAGGGAAATGCTTGAGCAAATAAAGAGTGATGTTCTGAAATTCCAAGATACCATCATAGATCATGGGTATACCGGCCAGATAAATCAAACGAACGTGGAGTCAATTGTCTCTTCCGTTGTTGTCAGTATTGTGAGTAAGAGAATTTTGTGTTTAAACGAGTTTCGAAGAGGGCTAAACCTGTACGGGCTTGCTGATGTAATATGTAACTACCCTCAGGTTACCTATTGCCTATTTGTAAGTGGTCAGCAGAAAGCCGTAGATGCCGATTATGTGTTGTCGTTGCTAAAGCCAGAATTCTCGGATGAAGGGTCAAGCCGACGAGTTGACGAGGAATACATGATGGATTATTTTCAAGACTTCATGGTGGGATTAGAAGATGAGAAAGTGAATGGAGATTCAGAAGCATTGGCTTGGGCTGCAAGTAATAATATTGAGAAGAATGATGGAAATGGTACCGATGCTGACGAGAATTATGATCAAAACGACAGCGAAAGATTCAGCTTACAGGATATTTCGCCGGCAGGTGTTTTGGGATGGCTAGCAGCTGTAAAGCATCGGGAACTAGGAAGCTCCAACCCGTCAATCCAAGTTTTGTTTGATCACGATTGTATAAATCGAAATCCAAATCACACCATGTGTTTTCCAACCGTTGGTGCTTGTGGTCGTGTTGTTACTCTTCCAGTTTTTCATATGAATAGCAATGCCAGTTTCAAGCATGTTTTTTTAGTAGCCATAAGCAAATCACAAGCATTTGCAAAGCGATAGTTCACTCACCTAACCTGTGACGCATGCTTGTATAATATGAAGTCGATTAACTATGATGACTATTTTACATTTAATGAACACTTTACATTGCTTTGAGTTCATAGTTTTGCTTGAAATATTTAAATTTAGTTATTTATACAACTATATTTTAGTCTTTAGGACTATACAGTTGTTTAACAAGTTGTGTTACAATTCAAAGTAATTACAAAACCTTTCTAAAACGTTTGGAATATCTAATCTGTTCTTAAAACTTGGTGTAAACTGGAATTGATAAAACTTAATAATCTATTATGAAATTAATAATTTTGAATGATATCTAAATCACGAATACGATGTTCTTCAACTAAGGTTAGATGCTTTTGAGACGTTTGTTCTGTATTTTACTTAATTAAAATATGCATAACGTTGTGTTAAAAGATTAGTGTCAGGATCATGCATTGCAGGCTTTTGTTATTGTTTAATTCCTGGTGTGACACTAATCATTTAAGTTTATAAGTTGTGTTACATTCCATTAACTGCAATTGAGGTTAAATTTTCATATAGTTGCAGCGCTTCCCTCCAGTGTCCAGGCTGATGGAGATTTAGAGTATTCATAACATAACAGAAGTAGTCATGATACTCGTTTTCGTCGTCCCTTTCTATCAGATTTTCATTTGCATATGTCAATTCATTATCCGTAACATCAACAATTAGTCCACTAATCCCCCCATGGGCCTCCGGCAAGGAATATATTGCATTTGGTCTCCCACAAATAGTGTCATGTCTAGATTTGCGTATATAATGGGTGTTCCAGGATTCTTTAACCTCGTCTAAATTAGTTTGAATTAAATTTGAAAAGCAGAACCACATGCATTCTCTTTGAATGGGGTCACTCGTGTTAAATTTTTCTCTTTCAATTAAATCTCTGAAAAAATTTATCCACCAATTACTCCAGTTTTTTCTTAGAAAAGCCCACCATGACTCGATTCTTTGATTTCTCGGTGAGGCAACATACTGGTGCGAGTCCTCATCATTCAGAAAAAAACAGTGAATACCAGCCATAGTGCCATTTTCGGTCCCTAAGTCGGTGTTGAGTTTACGTGGACACCCACCAAGCTCTTTTACAGAATTGAGATAGTATGCGGCAATATTGTCGGGATAGTTGTTGGACCGCGTCACATACAGCCAGATAACTTTTCGACTGAAGCCATCGATACATCCATGGATGGGAAAACCGTATGGTTTTAATTTGTCGTATCCATCGGCATGCCATGCACTATTTGGGCCAGGAGAATGGTACTGTCGCCGCCGTAGCCTATGCGCTTTCCTCGCCTGAACTCCTTCTGGATCAAGTTCTTGCATTAACTGTTGAACAACAAGACGAGGAACAATTATACCTCTTAGTTTGAGGGTATGCCAAATTGAGCGATAACCAACGCTGGAACCTGGTCCGTCTAAAAGTTCTTGAATCACTTGTCTCACTACATTGATATCATAATTTACATTTTTTCGCGATAAATTCATGTGCTTAAGCCTCCTCTTCAATGTGCTTAAACTCATTTGAATTCCAAAATCTACTGACAGAAATCCAACAATTTCTTCATAACTATATCCTTTATAAAACAAGTATTCGATATTTTCTTCTTCGTCATCCGCCATTTTTAATATCAATATCTTGTTTTACCTCCGCTGCGTGTTTCTTTTTCCGCACGTATTTCTACTTCCGCCGCGTGTTTTCGCTTCCGCCGTGAGATTTAGGGTTGGCTGTGTCGTGAGATTTGGCGTGGCTGTGCCGTGAGATTTAGCGTGGTTGTGCCGTGGGATTTAGCGTGGTTGTGCGTGGGATTTAGCGTGGTTGTGCCGTGGGATTTAGCGTGGTTGTGCCGTGGGATTTAGCGTGGTTGTGCCGTGGGATTTAGCATGATTGTGCCGTAAAATAGCATAGTTGTGCCGTAAAATAGTATGTTCGTGCCGTAAAATAGCATAGTTGTGCCGTTAATTTAGTAAATTTGCCGTGACCCTTGTGGGCCACCGTATGCGCATGCGTATGATGTCATTACCTACGTCCCACAAGTATTCGAGCTAACTTTAGTGAATATATACCGAGCGCTACATCACTCCTATTCTTGTATATAATAAACTTAAAACTGTAGATAAACGGCGGCAAAGTAGCCAGAAATAAATTTAAAACTGTAGATAAACAAACGGCAGCGGTTCAAAAATGTCATGAAAAGCCACTAGCACTGTAGTAAGCTTAAATAAATGGATCTCAGAGTGAACTGAACATAACCCTCTACATTTTACAAATTGTCTTACTGCGCATGCGTATGATTCATTACCTACGTCCCACAAGCATTAGACTAAACGTAAGTGAATATAAACCGAGCGCTACATCATTCCTATTCTTAGTATAAACTAAAAAACTGTAGATAAACAAACGGAAGCGGTTCAAAAATGTTAAAGAAAAGCCATTAGCACTGTAGTAAGCTCAAATAATTAACGTGAGTGTGAATAAATTAAAATACTTAAGAAATGATGACGTCATAGGTGGTGCTGAGTGCACCACCTGCACCACATGCACCACCCGACGTAGAACCCCCCTTCCCCTACTACTCACACCAGCTATATAATTTTTCCCTTTAGGATTATCAATTTCAACAAACAACGATTCAGCGAGTTTTTTATCATTGAAACGCAGGTCATCACGAATTCTATATTCAAATTCACAAGCAATATACAGACCGACTCCGCCTCCGGTTTTATCACACCGATAATTGTGCACAAAAGAGTATCCATCCATGTCAACATGGTGGGTTAAATCCTGGAGCCATGTTTCAGAAATGGCTATAACGGAAAACTTATTATTTATAGTCGCAAGTAAATTCTGGAGCTGAGACAAGTTACGACCCAAACTTCGAATATTTAAATGCATGAAAGATAAGCAAGAATCACTTTGACTTTGATTGTTTCTCCGCAACATGCTATTTACACTGCTCTCAGTATAAAAATCACAATTTAAATCATTCAAAAAATTAGAATCCGGGTCTAAGTTACTTGTTAAGGTCGAGGTATATTGTTGATTGCAATGAAGTGGATTTAGCTTCAAATTAAGTAATCTATCGGCTTCGAAATTAACCCTACCATGTGACAATTCGTACATTTCTAGTTCAAAACTATCATTATCGAGACTACTAAAAGGAAGATCCTCGAGCTCATTGTAAATATCAGAAGCCATTAGAATAAAATAATTACTTAGCTTTAAGAACACGAATGCTCATAATTAATCTTGAATTTGATTCAGCAGGAATTTGCTTCTAAAATCCCCAAAATCCTGCATAGTGTCAAACACAAAACTGGGAGATAATTGACTTTCGTCTTTCTTTAAATACACCTTTCCATTTCTTGTCCAAATGAACTTGAAGTTATACTGGCTTCGAAATTTCTTTGCTTCGGAAAAAATGACTCTGCTTTGAGCCGTTAAGCTATCATTAACATAAATACGATTCGATACGTCCAAGCCAAGATCGCTGGTAGATTTCGAAGAGAGGTTTCGCCTCTTTTTGTAAATCTCATCACGTAGATCGCGCCGAGTAAATTTTGCAATAATCTTTGGAATAAACCCTCTCGTAGAAGGCAAGCGATGGCTGACTGACAACATAGATTCATCAAAATCACATTCAGGGCTAATTTCAAGCGTGTCTCTACGGGAGTAACGACGTAAATCCTCCACGTCCTTTCCACTTGCATTAGCTTTTTCTTCTAGCTGTTTAACGCGCTGTTGCAATTGTTCATTAGCTTTACGTAAACTGACATTCTCTGCTTTAACTTCTTTGATTGAAGCGACAAGGTCGTCAAACTTCAATCCTAAGAATTCTTGACTGCTTTTAATTTCATCTAAGTCAGATTTTGTCGTCTGCAAATGATTTGAAAAAAGATCATTAATTAGAGATGTTTGCTGTTGAAAGCGACGATCAAATAAAGCTTCCATGTTTTGTTGTAGTGATGTTGTAACTGGCATATCGACGCTTGCTTCGACTTCGACATGATTTTCGGCTTCGTCGGTAACCAGGTCAGACTTTTTCTGATTTTTCCGTTTCGGAGGCATTAAATTATCGCTTCTAATCGATTGTAAGACTTTGAGTTAAAACTATATGTATACAACGTAAATGTTTAGGTTATTCTACAGCACAATGAGAATATATCATGAAATAAATTCAAACATTGAGCGGAGCACTACAGCACACGTCCGCTCGTCACACAAGAGTGAGTCATGTAACTCAATAAATATTTAAAATAAAGACAAACCCAGACACCATTCGAACTAGAAAAGATCTTGTCTTGGAAAGAATGTCGAGTACATATCCTCGCCACTCGCCACCCTACTTAAAATGCATTAATCTGAGACTGTAATTTTAAGATTGATAAAAGAGGCATATTAATACTAATTTCTAAATCTCCAATTTGATAAACTTTTTACCGCCTATATAAATAGACATTTCCCTGGCAATGTATCCCGTTGTAAAGAAAGCTATGAACAATTTTTAAAACAGGGAACAGGGTATGAAATCGAGAATTTTGTTGAAAATTATTTCCCTGAAGAGCCAAAAAGACTACAAAATATGGTCTGAAAACTTGTGTTTTTCAGTTACTTTTTTCATGTATTTCATAGATATTAACGACATTAGGATTGGTTTGCCTGCATTTTTATACGACTTTTTAACGTAAACTATAGCATAGGCTTGCAACATTTCGGGAAGCCATATTGTTTACAATTTGAAAATATCTTCAGTTTTGGACTTTAAGTCTTGTTTCCTCCTCTACAATTATGAAAACTTCGTTTATAATTTCCCTTGACGTCATGACTTTTATACACTGGCTGTTTTAGGATATTTTTAAAACTCACAAGCCGTATATTTTCAAGGAAAGTTTCGCCAGCTTGTTCGCAAACACTAATCAAAAATGTCACAGCAGGCGAAGGTTGAATGAAACTGTTTAAAGGCCTTTAAACGTTCATGCATGCTTTGAAATTTTGTTTAAATCCTTCCAATTTTACTTAGAGTCTGTATTTAGAGTAGGAGCGTATACCAAAACAATTAGACAACTCGACCTCGTTGTCTATGGCCAATAGCGGTTACATTCATTTGACAGGCTTATTTTTATCACATGGTCGCTTTTGTAGTGACACAATGGTTTGCAGTCTTGAGATTACAGAACTTTACTAAAGAGTATATTTCAATATACTCGATGGGCAATTGCTGTTGGGCTTCTGTTTTCTAATACTTGGAAAAACTATTGACCAACTCTTGATCCTTGACTGCGGACTTGCCTTAAATTTCAGCACGTTTTCTCTTGATATTTTCGACCAGTCGCAAATCTTGTTTGAATGGTTTGACCAACTTTTAACATTCAAATTAAGAAACTTGAGGGGTATCCCACTCACCCGTCCTCCCCCCTGGTTGTCATGCCCCTATTAAATCCAATAAACCAAGTACAAATATTAGTACATTATGCAAACTATGAAACTTTACCCAAACACAAACCTATATCCTATAAGACAGTATAAATTTCAGTATGGGACCCTCCTTATAAAATTAATTTGGAACATCTACCTGACAAAATGCAATTTATATTCATCTTATCTGTAGTGTTTGTGTATCCTTGCCGCAGGCATTCAGTCACTCTAAACCACACAAATACTATGCCATTCAACAAGACAATTAAAAACAGGCAAGTTTGGACATGTACTAATAAGCAGCGAAAAATTAAGGAGGTGAGGCGCGGGAAAGGCGAAAATGCGGGAAAAACAGCCTGCCGCAAAACTAGCTGTAAATCTTTTCTCCCGTTCACCGGATTGGTTAGTATTTTAAATACTTGTCAATCAAGCGGGTCAGCTGCGCGTGTTTACATTGTACTCGCCATGGGAGAGCGTAAATTAATACTTAGTGCCGAATAAAGCGTTTCAGTATGAATGAGACAATAATAGCGAGAAATAATTCTAAAAGAAGAGCCGTATAACACCGAATTAAAGCACCGCGTATTGGGCGTAAAATAAATGAAGCAATGCGCACAAGGCACTGACAACCGCTTCGCGCACATGATATTTTGTAAAGCCGAACAGAACTATAACTATTAGACAGATTTGGGCTGCTTCACAGTAAACAGCTGTAAGTCAGCATGCTCTCAGATGTTCCTGAAAAGTTTGAATACATTTTCCAAAAAAATGTACGATGCGCTAACTTATTTTTCTGCTTCTTTGATTTGCGGTTTGCGCAACACAGAATTGGCATATGATTGAAGACCATTAAGCTTTGATGTTGTCGGAGGCGTAACAGATTTACAGCTAGTTTTGTGGCAGGCGGTTTTTCTCGCCCGCATTTTCGCCTTTCCAGCGCCTCGTCTCCCTATAATTTTTCGCTGCCCGCGCCTCAACCCCCAACCCCTTAAAACCGCCAGCTACGCAGGCTATTTCTCTCAAGGACGTGTGGCTCTCTAGGGGCGTCGGAGCAATGGTAGGGCAAGGGTGGGGGGAACATAAGGACAGTTGAAATTTTTTCAGTCACGCCGTTTCATTGGGATTTCATTATTTCAATGATTCACAAATTTCAACTCATTATTTCCATGACATGAACAATTAGACATAAAGAAGTACAGAAAAAAAACAATAAAAAATTGACTTTCCCAACATGAATTACTGATCGTTTAGCTTACAGTTGTATTCTCTTTTCTCTGACAGTTTTGTTCTTGTTATATTTATATTAAAAGGGCACTTTTGCTCCCACCCCCTTGGGCAGGAAGGGTGCTTGCCCCCCCCCCCTCTCTGGCATCCCTGTGGCTCCCTGAAAGCCTTAATTAACAAGTATGCACACAGCAAATGATTGTTGGGTCAGAGCTCAATGAAACTGATGGTGGCAACAACAAAGATTTTGAGGTAATATATACGATATGCTCTATCTTTATGGGCCTTTATGGTATTACTACTCTCCTCCACAGAGGCTTGTCCAACTTTATTATTTAGTCTTAGACAGCATTTCTGTGAAGCTTGTTTATCCTTATAAATATAATTTAACCATGTGTACTGCATGCACCCCTCAAGCCTCCCAAAACTTTGTGTAACACTAAATAATAAAGTTCGACAATCCCCTGTGGAGGAAAGTGATATTTCCATTGATAATTTCAACTTCAAGGGCAATTTTGTTATCTCTGTTTGCTGTACTGAAAATGACAAGGGCTACTGTGCCATAGCAGCTGCATATGGTAATGCTATGAAAATTTCCAATATTTACATTTTTCAACAATCAGAAATCTATTGTCTTTATGCACTAGTCAATAGCACTTATGCAGGTTTTCCCTAAGGCTATTGTCTTCACCACCAAGCCTCAGTGTAGTGTAAAGAGAACGTATTGCGTCAATGTGAGGCTTGGTGGTGAAGACAATAGCCTTAGGGAAAACCTGCGCATAAGTGCTATTGAAACCCAAACCCCCACCCCCCTGACCCCCGGGGAATATGCAGGGATTCTAACATTTCTCGAGTGTTAAAATCCCGGCCTGAACATGTTGTCCATTTGTTAAATTGCCCGGCTTGCTTGCCAGGCCGAACATCTAGCTTTCCGTCTAGTCGTCTGATCAGCCATTTTTTATATAAACATGTGCTGTTACAGGGAGCTGCCAAAGAAGAAAGTCTAGCAAACTCTATCAGTTTATTAAATCGAAGGATCTACGAGTCTATGAGAGTCAAATCCCCAGCATTTTATCCCGGCCTTTGTGTCACTGTTAAAACCCCGGGTAGCATGATGACAACGTTTGTTAAAACTCTGTATTTCCCCTGTAAAGACCTGTTAAAACCCCACATATGCTTGGGGGGGGGGTTCAATTGACTAGTGCATTAAGCTTATTGTTCACAGTCTGCAATTTGTTGTGATATTTTTACATCCACTTTTTGATGTATGAAAAATATGAGGTAAACTTCATGTGACAACATCATTGACTGAAATGATTCTTCACTACATGCTGACATTTACCAAAACCTGAAATCGGCCCAACAAATCGCAGAAGTGCAAAAATACCTTTAGATTATCTAAGTGCATGTAAATTCTCATAGCATGACCAGTTACTACGACTACAGTGGCAGGCTATAAAAGGTGATACTGTCAATTTTTTTTTAATTTAAAAATTGCTTCCATGTGTAAGAGTGTAAAGTTGCAAATTTAAATATTCTCCAAGTTGTGGAGAAGTGAGATATTACTAACCTACATTATTTGACATATTAATAACCTACATATACAAATTGGCATGCATATTTTCACCCAACCAGTAATGCTACCATGACCAACAGTAAAACAGTCCTGCACGGCTTTAAAGTCCTGCTATAAACATAAGGGTTTGAACACATTGTAATGGCTAAATTGCTCCAAACACATGCATATCTCCTCACTTCTTACTTATGCTCAGCAAATACATGAGCCAAATTTAATATGAACATAGAAATCGACCAACATCATTTGAGCATATAGTAGGAAGCCTATTGTTACAGGGTATTATCTGTGGATTCATTATTTAGAGTAAACAGAAGGAAATTATTGAATTGTAACACATGATGTATAAGCTTCCAATAAACAGGCGATTTAACGCCCTAATCCTACATTTGCAGTATACAATTACTTTATGGTTTCCGTTTTTGGATGGCCTGATCCAAACACACGGGAATGTTGCGAGAGTTAAGAAAAGCGCGCAAAATCTCGAGCCGAAGGCGAGTGATTTTGCTAGCTTTTCTTAATTCGAGCAACATTCCGGCGTGTTTGGATCAGGCCATCCAAACACGGAAACCATAAAGTAATTGTTTTATAAAACAACAACAACACGATAGTCTTCCGTGTTTGGATGGCCTGATCCAAACACGGGTTTCGACCAATCAGAGCACGCGTTATATACATGTTATTTTATAATATGCATTTCAACATGGCATATCTCCCTTCTGCCACGTACGCCAGCTCCTGCTGTTTCTTTATAGGCTTATTTATACTTTATGTACTTTGAACGAAAATTCAATATATTCAGAACATATTTCATATGAATTAAATTTAAATTTCATGGAAGAATTATTTCCAAATTGCACTGTTAAAATTCGGGAAAAAGCTATTGGAACTCTAGAATTCAAGACTTTCAATATGAGTATCTGCCCGGGCAAGACAACTGAATATCTAAATCCAAAACGAAAGTGCGCATATTTGATTAAAAAAGAGCATGACGATCTGTGAGCTAGTTGCATACTAGCCATATTTCCCAATTCTTTGTAGTACACTAAGTTAAAATACCTACCATTTAAAGTTCTTTCACTGCTGTCCATCTGTGTCTCATGATCAAGATTGCCGGGTATAGAACTCGACGAAGCTGTCGAAAATGACGGCCCTATGCATGTTTCTTGGCCATCGCTGGACACAGAATTGATATTCTCATCTTGTTGCTCTGCGTTATTAGGAGTTTCCTCCCTTTCACCTTCCATACGAGCAAAAAAACCTTCAAATATATAGCCTACATTCGAACGATATTCTTAAAATGCTTTGCTCACAATCTATAATGAAACGAAAAATAGAAATTGTACCTGGAAATCGAGGGTTTTCCCAGAACTGTTTCCCGGAAGCGTGTCTTATGTAGTGATCTCTATATATAGCTGGAGTCAATAATTATATTGCTTTTCCCAGTTCCCGCCTTCGGACGGGGACTATATGCAAATCGGGTTGCTGATAATATAAAAGGCCGTAGGATGAGCATCCAAAAGATGCAATTCCGTTGCACCCCTCGTGGAACTACGTAATTTTCACATGAATCAATAGATAAAAACTTACTTTATCAGAATCCGTTGCTCCCCAAGCGAAACAGGTGCACAATTGGGGAAAAAATCCCTCCAAAGTTTGCTATTTTCGCGCTTCGAAATATTCGAACCGCCATTGTTTTGGTAGCAAATACCCATGCGCTTGTCAGCCAAACTCGCACTGCGCACGCGCAGACAGAAAAATGGATTTTCCCTGTGGGTTTTCCCCGATTTCCCCCGTAAAAACAACAAAATAAAATCACGGAATAGAGATCAAACCTTGTAATATTGACGAATAAAACACACACGTTAAATATTGTTTAAAACACATTGTACATTTTGCTTGCTCATATGCTAAATCACTTCAATTCATTGACTGTTGTTTCAAAATACCGTTTTAACGTTTAATTCTACTTATCAACATCCTATAAATTCAATACAAATTTGTGTGAGGTAAAAAACCCACCCGTATCAAATAGGACGGAGAATATATAAATATACATACAATTCACACGATCAAGGAACAAATTAAATATTTCACTAAACTAAAGTCTTGGCCAAACGTAAGAAACATTGTCGCGGAAATATTTGTGATTTTCAATGTTTGCTCAAATGTTTCCCTGTCTCCCACATCTGGAAACATTGGCTTTTATTGCAGAAACAAAATTTGCTTCCCAGAAAGCAAAAATATTTCCTACCAAATTCAGAAACATTTGATGAAACACCCTTTCTCCGTTTGCCGACGCTGGTAGGACAATATGACAAACCGAAACATTGGTAAGACAAATAATACGACAAATATCTTTGCGCAACGATGTTTCCCAGTTGGTCCCGGGCTTTAAGGGATATTTATATAAACTCCTAGGAAAACCTCTAATTGAAAGAAACATGTCCCAGGCACCAACTCGAAATTCATCATAAAAAAAAGATCAATTGGGAGGAAATATAAAATCCATAATTTCATCATAAGTCATAACTATCTATAATTGAAAGAAATGTTTTCATCCTTGAGCCCAGATTTTCACCAGTGCAATAAAATCCCACTTATTGGATCCTGGCCAAGGGCCTATGCTCAAAACGAGATTGCATGTATTCTACAATAAGCTGTCCTGGCTTTTGTCTGGTAAAGTTCTACTTCTCGTATTTGAACTATTACATATATTATATTGCGACATAAGTTGGTATTTAGCCACTATCTAGAATAGCAAGGAACGATTTAGATTTTAGAATTTCCCTCAGTTTCTGTGTTGGAATTCAGATCATCATCATCAATGGTACAGCTCTCTTCATCGTTGTTTTCAGACTTATTTGACATATGTTCCTCAACCAATTCAGAAGAATCCAAATTTTCCACATAATTATACAATCTCACTAACATTTCTCATTTTCGGTACACAGAACACAAGTTGGGGATAACTTTTCATCAGTCGTTGCTTGAGTTTAAAAGCTCTATATTTAGATGCATCCACATTCTCAGTGTCCTTAGCAATGATAACAAATTTCTCCAGCAAATCTTTCATATACTTTATTTGCTTATTTCCGATGACCTCCGTCTCGATTACTTTCTTATGCATCAGTCAAATCCAAGCGTGCCCATCCCCCACCCGGGAATTTGACAAATTTTGTAAAAACGGTGCTAATGCCCCCCACCCCCGGTGGCGTCACAAACAAGTGAAAATGCCCCATGGTGGGGCCAGAAGTCAGTGGCAAATTCCCCACCCCGGGGAACCTTATTCCACTTTTGAAAGCAGATATTATTACAAAATATAAGCATGTTAATGTTGGTACAAGGCAAAACAACTACATAGCAAATATTAATAATTTTTTACACATGTACTGTATGTTAAAAAGCTATATCAAATTGGCATTGTGTCCGTATGAACAAACCATGCTTCGTTAGGAGCAAAATAATGTGGAACATTGCAGCCAAATTAAGTCTAAGCTTTGAGCAACGAACTACGACGTTGAGCGGGAGACCCTTCGTCCGCTCCAGACAAAGGCCCTACGCTTCCAGACGAAGGGCCCCCGGTTCGAAACTTACCTACACTGGCACCACAAAGCCGAAGTCTTTCTATTTGGCCAAATGGTTTTATTAGGTTCAAAATAGAAAATTTTCTAATGCCCTACCCCCGGGCTAACATTAGCTTTCAAATCCCCCACCCCAGGGAGGAGCCAAAGTGTCAAATGCCCCACGGTGGCCCGGGGGGGGGGGGATGGGCACGCTTGGATTTGACTGATGCATTACAGAAGACATCATAAGACTTCTCATACACGGATGTAGATCTTTCAGTCTCCGATTGCTTCTTCATCTCTCTGGTGAGAAATTTTGTATAATTGCAGTAGCAAACTTTGTGATAGCAGACTTCCAGTGCTACACAGTCTTTCCCCTGGATTTGCACAAGTATCTGTTCATCATTCTTTCTCTCGGCAGCTGTACGTAGAAGACCAGCATCAATTGTTTCTGCCAACATGAGTGGGGTTCTTCTTCTCTTCTTAGTTACCTGGTGTAAAACAAAATTATTAAACTAAATATCTGCTAATAACAAGGTTGGATGTTTGTAGCATTAGAAACTACTTTACCCTAAATAAACATAAACTTAATTGATCACAATTCAAGATATTTTAAAACCAAACCCGAGAATGTTGTGCACATTGCGCTAGTATATACCTGTCAAAATGACCATACCTTGTCTAGTGAGAACCAAGAGGCGTCTCTTCCACAAATAATACATATCTCTGGGAGTACATGCTCGTTTCTTTTAGGCAGGGTCTTATTAGGTTCTACGACTGATTGACGTGTAATTTTTCGCCTTGGTTCTATTGGCTATTTGGCTCCACTTCCACATGTGGTTCTTCGGTAGAAGTTACAGTTTTAGAGCTAGTTCCTTCTCCTTTTTCTTCTTTTCTCTGTTGTCTACGGATCTTCTCTTCATCACAAAATCTCTTCGAGCATTTCATGATTGTACCATTCTATGAATTGACAGATCCGTCATCGATGTTCTCGTACGATTTCTTAGCTATTTCAGCTTGTTGACATTTAAGTTTGGCCTATTTAGACCTACACTCAAGAAATCTCTTAAGCCTTTGGCGTGTAATTTTGCAAAGTTGCTCCGTAACGCCATAAAAATGCATAAAACATGAGGATATTCGAGTTTTATAAATATCTTCAGCCATGATTGTTTTGCATATAAACCAGGGCTCTCACATCCTGTTGTTAGGAAATCCTTAGATTCAGGGTAAAAATTCCTTAGATTGACTAAAATTTCCTTAAAACGTGACCGAGCCTGGTTCCAAGGAATATGACGCCTGGGAACTAGTGTAAAAAGGCGGGAAAAAGGCGGGAAAAATTTATTTTGTTATCATCAGTCATATAGACAATATAAACAAGTGTAAAACAACTGTCAACACTAGTCAGACTCATATTAATAACAACAATTTTTATTTGTTGTCACATTTTGTTCAATTTTCATGATTTTTGTTAATAAAAGTAAATATTTCAGATAAAATTCAGAATTCCTTAGAAATTCCTTAAAAAATATAATTCCTCAAACAATTCCTTAAAATAGTAAAAAAAGGTCGAAATTTCCTTAGTTTAAGGAAATTTCCTTAAAAGTGAGAACCCTGATATAAACTAAGCGTGTTTCCACTTCGAAGCATGTGCGTGTTTGTGCGCGTGCGCAGTGCGAGTTTTGCTGACTGCGCATGCGTATTTGCTACCAAAACAATGGCGGTTCGAATATTTCGAAGCGCGAAAATAGCAAACTTTGGAGGGATTTTTTTCCCAATTGTGCACCTGTTTTGCTTGGGGAGCAACGGATTCTGATAAAGTAAGTTTTTATCTATTGATTCATGTGAAAATTATGTAGTTCCACGAGGGGTGCAACGGAATCCGTTTTCTAAGCATATTTTGGATGCTCATCCTACGGCCTTTTGACTTGCTAATAAAATTCGAAAACATGAAGATAATTTCCTACGCGATATAGCATGGTCCGAAACCCATAACTTGGATTCATACACGGATCCTAACCGAATGTGGTATATATGGAAAAATAAATTTACTGAAATTATTGAAAAACATGCACCGCTTAAAACCGTAAAATTGGTAAGAAGCGTACCCCTTGGATTACGAAACAATTACTTCATAGTAAGCGAAATAAGAACTTATTAAAGAAAAAAGCCTTGAAATCCAAAAATGAAAATGATTGGCAAATCTTCAAATCAGCTAGAAATTCTTATAATAAATTAATTAAGTCGTCCATTCGTCATCATTGTAGATTAGGGATAATCAAGGAAATACTAAATACATGTGGAAAACTATTAATAACTTGATTCATAAATCCAAAAAATCTCATAATATAACTGAGATCCGTAACGAGAATGGAGAATTAATTAATATCTCAGGTATACCAAATGCATTCAATAATCATTTCACTGATCTTGGTTTCATTCTTTCGCAAAACATCTCAAGTTGCTCTATTCCACCAGAGAGTTACATCAGTGAATCAATTCAGAAATCTATTTTCTGTGATATAACTGAACAGGAAGTTTGCCAATTATTGTCATCATTATCACCTACTAAGGCATCAGGCCTAGATGGATTACCAGCAAAACTTATTAAACTGGCCTCACCTTACATTGCTAAATCTCTGACAACAATATTTAATAGGTCTATCGGCATATTTCCAACCAACTTTTGTAAAAAATCATTCTCGTACAGAGGAGCTGTAGCTTGGAATGATTTATTACCAAACATAAAAAATTTGGGTTCATTGTCAACTTTCAAAAGGGCTCTAGTGACAAATAGTGGTAATAATTCTTGATAATCAATGTATCTTCTTTTTTTTCTCTTGATCTTATTGTATTCTTTTTATATTTGCATGTAGTTAATCATACATAGCACGGCCTATTGGAAGATCACATCTTGTAAATATTTTAGTTTTTATCTTTGTGAAATAGTACCGTGGATAAATAAAGTTTGATTGATTGATTGAACTAAAAATAACCTTGCTCGGGTTACTTATGTATTCGCCTGTTCGGTGATCATATACTTAATCTAAACAGGGTTACTTTTAACTTATATAACCAGGAATTGTAACCAGAGTGTTTTTAGAGTATATAAATGAAGCGAGATATGGAACATGTGACGTGTTGGTTACTGGTCATAACATAACTTAAAAAAGCGAACAGAAATAGTAGATCATGTAGTAGTGTCATTAATGTAGTAGAATTAGTAGATCATCAACTTTATTTTTAATTTGCAGCAACTTTATTTTTAATTTGCAGCAACTTTATTTTTAATTTGCAGCAACTTTATTTTTAATAAGTTATAGAACAAACATAATATTCGGTGATGAAATAGCACTGAACATCGAGTTGCTTTCGCGCGATGTTATTTAAAATATTGTCGAAATACCGCTGACATGATACGTTTGGACAGCGGACGGGGACACAGACGCCCGGGTTAAATTGACACATTGTTTGATGTTTCTGGGGTTCTTCTTTGCTGGTGGTCATCTTCAGTATTTGGCGAATCATCTGCCCTTTCGGACAAAAGAATAGTTGCTTCTCTTAATAAATTAAATGCTCTATTGACGTGCGCCATGCTCGAAACAAAACAGAACTTAGTCCAGTTCCAGACCCCCTTCTGGCCACCCGGCGCGGTGGCGAAGCCAGAAGGTAGTCTGAGACTGGACTAAACAGAACCATGATTTGCGCATCCACTATATCTCCGATTAGGTGAAGTGTATCCTCCAAATGGTGGTTGATGCCTGATTGCCTGAACGCAGGCTACATACAGCCGAGTAAAACAGGCGAATACGAAACAGCCGAATATGAAACATTAACTACAGTAGGATTGATAATTGCCACCCATCATGACAGATTTGTATAATTGCATCAAAATGAATAGCAAAATTGCATACCTTATTTATTCTAATTAACGCCCTGAGCGTTTATTAAAAAATTACTTCGGAAGGGGGCGTTTATTAGAGAGAGGCGTTTAATAGAGAGAGGCGTCTATTTCACAAGTTCATATAAAAAAACTAGATTAGTGGCAACATTTCTTAATTCGCAAGGAAATATCGTTGAACTACTGTAGAAGTTTGTGGGAAAAGGAAGCGAAAGGTGGGCCTAATAGTACCAGGTATATCTTCCAAGCTAGGACCAAGTCAAAAACTTGTGCAAGGATTCTCCAAGAAGAACTGACCACTGATCTGAGAGTATGGAACTGACCCGCATTAAAGATAAATATACTCATTTTGAATTCGAGTATGAACAGTCATTGCTCTACAAAAAACATCATGTTGTCAAGTTAATGTGAAACGTTGACTTTTGGCATTTTATCTTCCCGAATGGGGGAGGGGGCGTTTATTAGAGAGAGGCGTTTATTAGAGAGAGGCGTTTATTAGAGAGAAGCATTTATTAAAGAGAGGCGTTTAATACAAATTTCTGTAGGTTGAGGGGCGTTAATTGGAGTGGAGCGTTTATTAGATAGTAGAGCATGTCTTAAACGTTACGCGTCAAACTATTCATAAAGATTTCAGCCAAGGAGGCATAGGGCATAGGCCTTGGCCCATTGGGGACAAAATTTCATGCTTTGGCTCAATAAACTTTATATATATCCTCCATAATTATAAAATAACACCAACTCTTGTGCAGAAAATCTACCCAATATATTACTGTTTTTATTACATAAAATATGTATTTCTTTGTTTTGACTTTTGACTCTGTTTTGTTTTAAATTCTACCGAAGATATGCCGAGTTGGTCTTCGGAATTTCCCGGCACTTTTGGCGGGAAATTTATCATCCTCCATTCCTTCACAAAAGCACAATTAAATGTAATATACAGCTCAGTGAGATCAACACGTTTGCCTTTTTAAAGTTGGTAAAAAATGTTTTCTTGTGCGATCAGACTTTTAGAAAGTTCACAGCTTTCTCAAATAGCTACGGACACGCTTATAAATGGCGATAGTTCAAAATCTACAAGGTATTTTGACTTTTGTACACATCAATATAAATTCCCTTGCATCCAAACTGGCTTTATAGTATATTTTATGTTTTAAAGCAAATATAACTGTTTATATTAATGGTTTGCTTATATTTTAGTGCGGTAAAACATGGAAAGAAATCTGGAGACACAACAGAAAAGGTATAAAAAATGTTCCGTACTACATTGTGTACATTTTCTATAGTAAAGGGCAGCAGGGGCTGATAAAATGAACAATTTGGAGCATGTACTGAAATGTTTATCCCGGATAACTCAAACAGGAATGAAATTTCAACCCGGCATCGTATTTTGGCATTCCTGAATCCTGAGCCATCTCGACCACTGAACATTACAAGTAATAACAACAGGAGACTCAACAGTCAACAGCTAGTCAGTGAACAAGTTGGCATTGTGAATTTAATATACTTAATAGATGCACATTCTATGTGCTTGTCTTGAATGTTGAAAGTCAGGCTATTTTGAAGATCGCAAACTTGTAGTGTTCAAAAGCTATCCAGAGACCACCGGACCAGGGTGCATTCCATGTAAACTCAGTACGCCAGAGATACGCTGACATTTACGATCCTTCACACCCATACATATGAGATTTTCAATTTTGGGGACTAAAATCCATGTGAAAATAGCTAATCTGGTGTGTTTTATATACTGTTAACATCATATTCTTGAAGTTATACTGTGAATATACATATGACAATGAACTCAGGCGTAACTTAGTTACACTTATCACTTCTTGTTGAGTGATCTCACACCAGTACGCCAACAATTTTGTAAACTCGCGCCAGGGATCTCCGGCGTGGAGTACATGGAACGCAGTCTGGCCACCGGAGACATTTAACATTATTTTACTGTCTGAAAATTTTGTATTATCCATTTTGAGATACGAATCATTCAACGTTACCTGTGCATATTGAGATACTGCAAATTTCAGACCCTGATTATAAACTTTCAATTATAGGAGTGTTCAGAAAATGGGCATATTGAAAATGGTACTGAACATTCTTGTCATAAAAATGGTTTTCACAATGGTGTTGAAGAAAGTCTTGGCTGTGATGGTTTGAAAAATGGAACAAGTGAAAATGGAAATAAAAGTGTTGATAAAACACATGTTCAAGTATGTTTGCCTTATCTGATTTAAACCATGTCATGTTTTGCTGCTAGTTTAGGTAAATTATTGCAATCCCCAAACAAATTACATTCATAGCACAATATTTTGTCAATTCAGTCTAGTGTCTTTATCAAGCCTGGGTTATTTAGGTGATCTCCTAATATATACTCAAGCGGTGATGCCATCAGCCAATAAGGCTTTTCCAATCGCTTATTCATCATGCTTTGAGTCGGGATGAGTGTAGCTAGCTCCCATTTGCCAATAAGATTATTCCTTAAGTAATAAGTATGCATGTGTTAAAGATTTAGTAAACTCCGTTCACATGTGTCAACTTTGTTTACATTGTTGTATCTAAATAATGAACTTTATAAATGAAGTGGTATAATTGCTTCCATGAATGAAATATATGATCAAGGTAGCATGATCAGGCTTTGCAGGAACATAGAATGTATGCATTTGCAGAACAGACTGCAGTATGGCATCGAGATATGTTCGGAAACTCTGCAAACTTCAAAGCTACGATTTTATGTTGAGACAACTTCACCAAGAACAAATTTTTTGAAACTTTGCTTTTTAGTATTTCAATAGTATGGTTATTGTCAAGATGATGCCATTGGATGATTAAATGCTTCATTATGCTAGAAATGCATTGTCTTTACTGTGTACAAGCTTGCATAAACATGAAAAACACAATCATAAATAGACTTATGAAAATAACCAATAGAATCTGTGTGTATGGAAAATTGCTTTTCGGGGTTGTTTACATTAGTCCTACCTGAAGGGTTAGCCCTACCAGTAGGCAGGACTGCCCAAAGGGGAACAAAGGGGGCAATTTGCCGCCGCTGGCCCCCAGCGAAAGAGGACCCCCAGCGAAAGAGGGCCCCCAAATAGAAATAAAGTGAAATATGCATAGATTACTGTCAATTAGTCTCCCAGAATACAGGCATTTGCCATTCCCGAGATCCTAAATTTAAGTACTGAAAGTTAATTAAGAATATTTTTTAAATGTTCAAGACAAAATGACATAATCCAGCAGATTGTACAAAAAGTTCTTGATGGTTCGCTTCTGCACAAAGCATTAAATATGGCTATTTCCGTACATAGTCCAGAATCAAACAAAAATATGTGCCTCAGAAACGTACAGTCAACAAATATTTTGGTCATGAAGGTCCCTTTTATGCCCCCCTCACGGGAAAATCCTTTAAAAAGGCCCCCGCCTCGATCACACTGGGCTCAGGTGTTGAGATGTTGGGTCATGAATGTAATTCAATGGAGGATTTTATGTCTGATATTATAACAGTTTAATCACTATGAACAAAAACACTTTGTACTGTATTGTCAAATGTTAGTTTGTTAAATATTTATATTGCCTTTTCTTTTAATAATTTTATTGCAGAGAAGTCCACCCTGTGTAAAAAAGGAAAAGGTTCAGGGCAATATTTTGGACATGTTTTCTAGACGGTAAGAAATCTTTAGGTGTTTAATCTTTTATCCCAGCCAATGTCGTAGCTGTTTAATACTTGGTTTTGCTTTGACTCTCATTATATAAAATGCTCTAATAACAATTTTAATTATGTAGAAGTAGCAAAAGAAAGAAGGGAAACGATGAAGCAGATACTGAGAACAAAACTAATGGTGAAAATGAAATGGTGTGTAATTGTCTATTTTTGATTTTCAACTGTCGGGAAAAAGGTTAATCTAAAGCACGAACAGGGCTCATTTCTGACAGTTTTTAGATGAATACAATGGAATGGGATGGAATAGGAATTGGGATGGGATGGAATGTGATAGGAATTGGAATTGGGATGGAATGGGATAGAATGGTGTAGAATGGCATAGGAACAGGAATTGGAATGGAATAGCAGAGCAGAGCAGAAACTTCCATGTTAATAGGCAATCCAGTCTGTTCTAATATAGAATTGTTATCAATAGCAGCCCTAAAAATGTTAGAATTTGGATCCAATGTTGTGATGCATTTCATTTTCATTGCTTCTGCTCAATTTGTAGGCTATTGCCTTCACCCTTTGAAGGCTTTGCGTGGCCGCCTGAAAACTGAAGCCTATAAATATAATCCCCCCAGTGGAAACGCCTAGATCTCCACCCCCTGGAAAATCGTTACTGTTGGCACACGGAACGGGTTTCACAAACCGCCAAATCGAACTCGTTCAGAACGTTCAAAACGAGTGCGTCGTCAAAATATCTCCGGTATCTGGAAAATGTTCCCTTCTTTTAAAATCGTGAATGCGTGGTTCCAGTAATATGTAGCGATAAACGATTTGCTTGTGGGTTTGTAGGATACAACTACGTGAAAGTGTAGCAAGAACTTCGATGTTTCGAGCAGACCAAGGGCTCAGACGAAGCGTCGAACGTCGAAGTTCTTCTTACCTTTTTCAGGGATTTTGATTCCACAAACCCTCAAGCATAACCAGCTTAACCAATTTCCCCCTCTATTTTGAATGTTTGTCAGGGACGTAGCGAAGCATCTGGAGTTGGGGGTGTCAAATAATTTTACCTGAAAATTGAACTTCAATGTTAAAATTTACCTGTATAATGATTATAATAGACCCTTTTCTGATTGATTATCAATGTAATACTGGGTTGTTGGAAAGATAGAGGGGTCTTGGGGTCCTCCCCCAGAAGATTTATATATTTTTGAGGCTCCAGGACTGCATTTCTGGCATATTTCTGGCATTTTCTGAAGGGAATTTGCAACCGAATTGCGTCCAAATTGACTGTATTTTGCACAAAATTTAAGTAATTAACATTCTATTTTAGTTATCACTGTACAAAATATAACGACTTTATCCCCCAAATTTTACCTGAAAATGTCGATATTTTACCTCAATGAATCAATCAATCAAAAACTTTATTATTGTGTCAGATAAATTCTAGTTTACAAAGAAACTAATTGGGGACACCTACCTATATTAACTATATTAACTATTTTACAGAATATATTATAATAAATGTCTATAATTTGTAATTGAAAAGGAGTGTCGATTAATTGTTGCATAAATAGCAATTAGTACAACTATTGGAAGTTAAGTCGGCTATATCCATTTGTCGTATGTATCTTTTAAACGTATCTAAGGATGTATCCGTTTTTATGGACTTATGGATCTTTGACCAAATGAACAGGCCCATATACCTCAAGCTGTGTTTCCCATACCTAACCGTGTTAAATCTAGGTATGGAGAAATCACTTACATTCCTAAGATTGTAATTGCTGATGTTGTGTTTGAAAAGATTTCATACATCAGGGGGTGCTAGATTATTGTTCACTTTATACATAAGTATGGCTATGTCCTGGAGTCTACGATTGTACAATGTTGGAAGTTTGCCTTTCCTTAAGAGATCTTCATACGAGCTACTCCTATCACAATATATGGCCCTAAGTGCTCGCTCTTGTAATCTCTCTATTTTTCTTCTGTCTGAGGACAAACAGTGATGCCATACTATATGACAGTAGGTTATTTGGGGTAGTATAAAAGCTTTAAATATTCTTAATTTGGCTTCAGTCGGTATCAAATTCCTGAACCTCATAAGTACCCCCACCTTTTTTGCCCCCTTACTACATGTATCTCTAATGTGTTTCACAAACTTTAACTCATCGTCTATAGCAATCCCTAATAGGTTTATGATTGAAGTTGAACGTATATTAGCGTTTATCATTTCAATGTTTATTTCTGTCTTCTTGTTTCGCGGTCCTAAACTCATGACTTGGAATTTGTCGTGGTTGCACTTGAGCAGGTTGTCTTGGTACCATTCAGATATATATATCGCCTCGCTGTCCAAAATTATTTCCACATCCTCCGTCCTTTCACGACAAGCGTATACTTGGTGATCATCTGCATACATTGCTAAGTTACTATTATATGTATGTTATAAACGAGATCGTTTTGGAAAATGTTCCAAAGTAGTGGGCCTAGACCCCCTCCCCACTTGCTACGTTTGTCTCCTTTAAGTTGCATTATTATATTATTTTTGTTTCATTTTATTCATCTGACACCTCCCAGTATTATTAATGTAGATATTTGCGTGAAAACTTTGTTTTATGGATATTTACAAAATTTTGTGTAGGATTGCAAAAGACAAAAAACTGAAGAGACAACATGTATGTGTGACAGTAGTGAAACCGAAGATACACCCAGGTTATTATCACCATGCAAAATTTTAGGCAAGGCTGCCAATTTCTTCTGTCTAAATAGCAAATTTGACAACTTCGAGCTCATACAGTATATGATACAGCTCAAATTGTTTGCATACAAGCTCTTTCGAGGGTAAGATATGTACCCAATCTCACATTTTGTCAACAAAACGTGTTCGCAACAGGTTTGTAGCAAAGTTTGTCAACAAGTTGTAACAATGTTGTCACGTTATCAAGTTGCTACAAGATTGTCACTCACTACTTGTCAGGGGCTTCGGTGGTGCAGTCGTCAGAGCAAGCGCCTTTCACCTCTGAGTCTTGAGTTCGATTCTCGTTGAGGACACTCATCGCACTCATGTGAAAAGAGTAAGTCAACGCTCTGTCGAAAGTCGTGGGTTTTCTCCGGGGACTCCGGTTTCCTCCCACAGGGAAAGTTGACTGGGTGGGTTAGGATAGACAGATTAGGAATGTAATATCACAATTGTAAAAATAAATAATGTAAGTTAAGTACATAATATAGGTAAGCTAGATACTTGATGTAATCGGTCACTGAAAAGCCCCAATGGGGAGTGAGCTGAATAATGTATGTATGTATGTATATGTTAACAAGTTGTTGAATTGCAGCAGGATAAGAATTTGTTGAGTCAACCACTCTGTATCAAGTTGCCTACAAGCCGTTTACAACTTGTCAACAAGCTGGGAACAAGCAGTGCGAACACATCCTGTTGACAAGTTGTAGACTTGCTACAAGTCGACTCGCATTAAAAATTTGGACTGAGTTAATACGGAGTAGGTTTATACCACTGATGGTTTAAGTAGCCAATTTCCGACTAGCGCTTTAAGAAAATTGGGCTTAACTGCGCGTCTGGGCTTCACCGCGCATGTAAACATTCTAGTCGACTTGTAACAAGTCTAGACAAGTTGTTGAAACCGAATTAGTACAAGTTTGTTACAACTTGTGCGTTTTTGCGTGTGTAGTTTTTGTAACCTGGTGATGAAGTAACTCTTCCAATTTATATAGTGATGAAAGCAAGATTATGAAAATTCCAATGGAGGTTGACCAGAATGTAAGTTTCTGTAGAAATATAATCACTTTATGAAAATAGAAATGCGCATTGAATTATGACCAACACATAGACAAATTTTCAGATTTTGCTCTGGGTGGGTGCCAAAAATTTAGGGGGGAGGTGAGCGACAGGGTGCGTAGTGCCACCGAGCAAGCTGCAGCAGGGGTCTGGGGGCACAGTTGCCAATGGGGGTAAGAGAATTTTGAGATTTTTGGTCTTATTTAGTTCAAAATCCTTGTTTTTAGTCTTTGTTCAAAATCTTTATTTCAATCACACTGCTGTCATTTATCCCAATGAGGTAGGAAAACGTTTTGGGGGGGTTGCAAAATAATTTTGGGGCCACCCCCCGCACCCCCCCCCCCCCCAGAAAATCCGTCTATGGACCCACAAGCCCTAAATATTATTCTATTTTCAGATTCCAACGAAATGTTCTCAGTGTGGTCAGTTACTTGACAGTCCCAATCTTTCTCTCTTTAGCGGCGATGTTGATGACGCGGTAAGCTACTTGTTACCTGTGCCAGGAGGTTGATGTGATTGTGTGCGTGCGTGTGTTTGTTTGTTTGTTTGTTTGTTTGTTTGTTTGTTTGTTTGTTTGTTTGTCTATGAGCACAATAACTTACAAAATGTCTAACATTTCAATACGAAAATGTGTTTGTCTATGAGTACAATAACTCACAAAATATCAAACTTTTCAATACGAAAATTTGTTGCGCTACTGGCCATAGGCCAAGGAGAAATCGATTATAATATTGAATAAGAAGTTTACCAAAGTTTGTCCTCCTTCCCCCAGCTGAAGAGAACTGAATACGTAAGTAGTGTATGTATAATTTATGCATGAAAACTTGACTGAATTTGCTTGACTGAATTTGCCCTCTGGTATTTTCTTATTGAATTGTGCAAAAAATATAGTGAATTATTCTAATTTACCTATTTATTATTTAACGATTTATTCAGACAGATGAAGATATCTATTCTTTTTAAATTTCTTTCAAATTTTATTCGGTTTTAGCGCCCGTTCAACAATTACGTCATCAATTTTTGGGCTCTTTTTAGCTCCCCTCCCCCCACTGTCATCACTTGTCATCAGCCAACCTACCCCCCATATTGATTATGTAACTCATCTAACACCCCACCCCCTTCCCAGAAGCAAAAATTGGGAAGGATTTATTTATATATGTGCGTACATGAATTATTATGGTGAAAACTTCAAACCAATCACGTTTTAACTAAGCTTGAAACCTATACTTCTTAAAATATTAAGTGGTACTATATTGTGATTGCAGTAAAGCCCCGCATAAAAGAACCAGTGGGTTAAGAACCACCAGCCTGAAATTTGGGCCCAAAATACCCAAAGCACCCAAAATACAAGAACCACTTCAGGCTGACAAATTAAACTGGTTCTTAAAAAACCTTATTAAACTTTTAGCTGAATTAGTAAACAGGTACTAGGAAGAAAACAAAATACTGTAATCTTGCTAGCAAGAATTATGTCTTTCAACCACGTCATGCATGCATTATTTTATCAAAACAGCAATCAATTCACAACATAATTCAACTCGCATAACTATATTCAAAAAGCTTACATCATGATGGCCCTTTGTTCACTCAAGAGGTTTAAAACTCTAAACCAGGAAGAATTGTTTTTGACCGGAAATAAGAACCACTTCAGCCTGAAGTCAAAATTCACTGGTTATAGAAAGAAAATACTTTCATAGTTTTTTGTTTTTATGCTGATATAAAGTAATTATCATGAGTAATAGTGACTGCAAAATCTGACTCGTAGTTGATGAATTTATGAATTTGTTCTCCTATATTGATTACATAATATTCACCAATAACACCCCTCCCCCTATGTAATCAACTGTCATCGAATTAGAACCCCCCCTCCCCTCGATGATGACGTACTTGTTGAACGGCCTCTTACGGCTTTTGTCAGAATTCAAAAGAATTAAAGCGTGTCCAAAACCTCGGCGGTTGTGCTGTTAATTGGTGAAGAGAAACGGAAGCACTCTCCTCACATACAACTGAGGCGAAATAATAATTGGATAATGGCATATTGCAAGAATCGAATCCTCGTCGCTGGTCGCAATGGTGAAAGGTGCATGCACTTAGCACTGTTGCCACCGCTATAGACACTCCGAAATATTCGCTACATTATTTTAAGGTTGAAGAATATGTAATGCTTGTTCATCCCAAACTATCTCTGTTTACTGGAGATGAGACAACGTATGGAAGTTATGAAGTTGACAGACCACAACATAGGATAACACAATTCAGGTTTGTATAATAAATCCTCCAGTAAACAACACGCCTAAAACACGAGGTTCCGTTATATGCTCATATTTCGCGCACAATGGGGTTAGGGATAGGGTTATGATTGGAATCAAGATCAAAAAGAAATATATATTTGTGCGCGAAACATGAGAATGTTACCCAAAGTTCGTGTCAATTTCAGTAGTTACATTATGTCAGTTTCCTTATGACGTCATTTCGAGATGCAAATATGGAAAGTCGTCCAGCAGTCCGTAAAGGCCGGTTTACATTTCGCGCGAATTGGTCGCGCGAAGGAGCGAATTTGTCACTGAGCATGCGCGAGGGTTATTTATGGCAAATTTCGTCATTCTACTTGATTCGCAGCGACTGGCGAAAGAGTTGAAAATTTTCAACTTTTTCGCCAGTCGCCAGCGAACGAATAAAGTTTAGCCAATCAAGAGCCAGGATTTTTGCAAGTTTGCAAATTTTCGAGCGAATTTTAAAATGTGTAAACCCGATTCGCTATATTCGCGCGAATAATTCTCCAGTTCGCGCGACGTATTCGCGCGAACTGTAAACCGGCCTTTATTGACAAAATCTGCTTAACAAATCAAAACACGCAGTAGCTCTATAGACAATTTTCTTGAAGATGGTGGACCGAAGGTTGAAACAATTTTCAAATTTCTTTTCGTTTCCTGTATGCTCATATAAACAGATGTGACCTGTTATGTTATTCGGTTTAAATATAGTTTTAGATCTAGAAAAAATATGCTGCTTCGATTATACCACAAACCAAAATACTGTATATAATACGTAAAACCCTGGTCAAACGTGCAGGGTCAGGCGATTAGATATTTTTTACTGTTAACCCTTAACGCCTATCATTTATAACAACCGTTAAATTAACACCAACTGATATTTTACAAACTTAGAGACGTGGGGAAAATCTAATATTGAGGAAGTACTACGTCCTAGGGGCACCTTTTCCATTAACGAAGGGCAGTTTCCCATTGTTTCATCTGGGAAAAAAGGGCACTTGGAGGAAAATTTGGGCAGGGGGAATGTGTGCATTATGCAAACGTGAACGGTAGTTAAGACACAAACTCGTGGCGTACTCGTCCGGCAAAATATACATAATTTATATAGCTATAGGTCCCCCAGAAGTAGAAGTGGGGCGACGGATTAAGCCCCTCCAAAAAAGATCGAAGTGGGATAACATAATACGAAGGAGTGAGATTTTTCGTTGCCTGAAATCCAAAACAAGCAAAATGACATGGTTTTTGCTTGTCAATCTTGCCCAGAACACAGGATATGCCATTTCACAGACAGCAGATTTCAAACCTATCTTCCGCCGCCACTGGTTGATTGCAAGCCGTATGCATTTACTAAATGGTCAACTATGTTTTCTGTTTTTAAATTTCAGTGTGTACGACAGAAGTACCCATTTGTGTCCTTTTGACACTGGTTTGATCGAGAAGAACAAGGAATTATTTCTGTCAGGATATGTCAAACCAATTTACGATGATAACACCAACGCTGATGGTATGTGAGTAGTATAATCATGAAACGTAGAGGTCCACTGTGGGTTGAAGTATATATTCATAGTCAGTGGATATATGTTATGGATACTCGGCAAACTTCAAAACATCTAAAATGAGCTACGATTTTATGTTGAGACGAATTTACCGTACACAAATCTTTTGAAACTGTTCTTAATATTAATATTTCAACAGTACGGTTGAGTGATTCGATGAGATGATACCATTGGATGATTGCTTCATTCTGCCAAAAAGTCATTGTCTTCACCGTGCACATGTTTGCATAAACATGACCAAAAAGATAGAAGACTTTGGCCGAATAAATCATGGCTGCAGAAGTTAGGGAGCCATGGAGCTACGCTAGCTGCATAATCGAAGGGGCTAACTGCAAATTTCATACGTGCGCTTTAAAACTTGCTTGAATCAAGATTTCTTGAGTTACATGATAACTCGAAAAATCATGTAGAAGCAGTGAAGCTAGTTATCTTAGCCTTGAGTTCCTGGCAACTCCAAGACTCGTCGGGGGAGATCTGCCCCCGAGCCGCACACCTGGAGTTTCGTTTCATTCGTTTTTGTAAGGTTGGCATTCCTTTTCGAGCAAAGACCCTTCGTCATGATAGACGAAAGGTAAAATTAGGACTGCAAAATAAAGTAGACCACAGGACCATTGCATGTCGCAGACCATTTTTGAAATTGGCAGAAATAGTTGGAGAAAATAAGACAAAAAATCGTAAAGGAGAGATGATAAGAAAATAATAAGATCGAGAGAAAAAGACGAAGGAGAAGGAATGGAAATATACTAACGAATTCAAAAACCATTCATTATACTTTACATAGTAAATGGGCTTTCACGCTGATTTTTTTCTGTTAATGCACTCTTGTCTGAAGTGAATAAAAAGTTTGAAGTTTTCACAAAATTCAAAATGTGATATATTCTCGGCTCTGTAGACCCACAATTAACAAATTCTTTTTCAGCCATTTCCGCGGACAAAGAAGAAAGGCGTTTGCTCGAAATTTTGTCCTTTTCAAGTAGTTCTTCAACCTTACAGAAACGGACATACAAATTATAGCTATAGGCACTAATAAAGATATAGTGCATGCATATTTTTTTTATCGTCTTTCGCATGACATTCCCTCTCTGCGTTTAAGGTGGAATACCAACGAAGACTATTGGTCCAATTAATGAATGGTGGACGACTGGATTTGATGGTGGTGAAAATGTTGTCATTGGTATTACTACTGGTACGTTGAGAAAAGAGTATCGGTAACAAAAATAGGAAACATTTCATTTTTTTCCGAGTTCATTATGGAAAATATCCAGGTTTCAACTATTAGTATCAAGCACCTTATCGACCATTAATTGTCTTGTTATACTAATTTGAAGTATAATTTCTATTGTGAATTCTTCTTGAAATATGTGTGTGCAGCCAGTTGCGAGAACTGGAAAAGGACCTTAACTCAAGTTGTATTTTTCTTACTTAGCATTTGGTGAATATGTGTTGATGGCGCCATCTGACGAATACCGTCCTATTATGGACACGATGAAAGAAAAGACCTACATCAGTAAGGTCAGTGATTTAATTGGTTTACTATTGATTAGTTCCTTGATTAATTGATTCATCCCCGAAGGGTACTAATTCCGCTCGGATATTTACACCCGTGTATGTGAAATGCAAAGTTGTCCGCCATTTTTTTTTGTCATGGACGTTTTTTTAAGTTATGCGCATGCGCGAGTTCAGACCGACAGAACTCACAGAAGACTGCCATTTTGCAAACGTTTTTCAAAAAATAGTTTTGCACTCATTTTATATTACTCAGGAGTCAGGACATAATAAATACAAATCAAAAAGTATCCAAAACAAGATAAATTATATAGATGACAAATCCACAAGAAGAAAAACAGTCGAAAGACCGAACAAGGAGTGTTTTAAACGGGTAAGTGTCTATTTTGCATACTTGCTTTGCCGATTTTATAGCATACAGTATAGTTTGTGAATTTGAAAATGTCTAGATCATTCTGTGTGGTCAATATAACATTGATTGATCTTAAAAGTATTTTAGTATTGATTCAGATACGTTATAGAAAAATAAAAAACATATTAAAATCTCAAAAACTTCATTTCAAAAGCAAGTGCTGAAGTATAAAAATACTACTCGAAAGCTAAAAGAGTACATAATAGCATACCCACTTTATATAGTTGGGCAATTGATAATTTTATAGTTAAGTACAAAATATCAATATTTTTTACAAATTAAAATAAAAGAAGTATACAGTGTTGCGTGTTACCAATGGTTACAATGGTCGATTCTGTACTTCATGTTACAATAACTTTTGGGGAGTAAATTGTTTGGTTCAAATGGGCGAGGGGATTCTGCATGCATGTATTTCTAGTTAGATTATTATTTGAATAGTTGATTGTAGGCCTACTCAGGGTCCCAATATTGCTTAATGTTAACTGATATCGCGATTGATCGCGGCGACATTGGGCCGAGAGTGGGAACAAAACCTACCAAACGAAGTTGAGATACCGAGAGGTCTTGTCGGACACCAAGAGGAAATTGAAGCAATTGATCTACATGCCTTCGGTGATGCTAGTAGGAAGGGAGTATTGTTTGTCGTGTACGCCGTCATCGAGCAGCATTCCGGAATCAGTGAAGATATCCCCAGACTAGAACTTGTCGCAGGTCATATGTCAACTAATTTGCTCCATAACGTGAAGAAATATTTGGAGGGATTTCCGGAACACGTTCAGCTGGCTCGATAGTACCGTAGCACTACATTGGATACGAGAAAATTCGCGAATATAAGCTATTTGTTAATCATCGCGTCCGCAAGATTCAAGAAAAGGATTTTATTATATACACAAGCTCTGGATATGAGGTATTCTGCAATCTGATTGGTTCTCTACTAGCAGGCTATTAGCTCATCCTGCTAGTAGAGAAAAGTAGAAAAATGGCTGGCAGATTTGGACAATTAGATGAAGACGAAGTTCAAGTTTTACTTGAAAAAAGTACGCCAAAATGCACTAAAAAAGCGACATAGTTTGGAATGAAAGTATTTGACGGTAGATTAAAGACTGAGTTTTAAAAACTGACGCTTTAAATTTAATATTTACTACAAAACAGCGACGTAAAATTTCGCAAATAGATACAATTTTGTCTTTAAGTTTCTTTGGTTCTATTTTCCAGAGTGGTTCACAAGTTCAAAAAAAATTGACAAGTACATAACAGAAATGTCCAAACCAGAGCTAAATTTCTGCTTAAAGCAGTTTTACACGTCGGCTAGGCAAAAGGACGGCTCGTACTACAAAAAAACAACAATGAAAGCTATTAGAGCCGCCATTGAAAGATTTTTAAAGAAAACGTCAAACAAAGGGTTTAGCATAGTTGGTGACCCTACCTTTGCCGAGGCCAACGCAGTTCTTGATGCTTTTTTCAAAGACTTGAGAAAGTCAGGCAAGATAGCTGGAGTTGTACACAAAAAAACCATCTCAAAAGAGCAAATCCAATTCCTTTTCCGTTCCCGGTGAATTGGGACCAGTACACAGCGTAGACCCCGCACAACTTTTTCGCACAGTTTGGTTCTACCTTTGCTCATTCTAAGGTCAACACCAGATGGCAAATAATTTTTTGAGCTCAACCGCGAAGTTGCTGGCTCTGTTTTGGCTACAAAAACAGATGTAGACTCTCGATGATCCCGAAGACGAGTCCGATGGCAAAATCTTTAGTCTCCCTGGATCTAGCATTTGTCCTGTCGAGACAATAAAAAAATACTTGAAGCATCTTAATCCAGCCTATGAAAGCCTGTTTCAGCGCCCGAAAGATGCAAAAGCCAATAAGTTTGATGCCAACGACGTGGTCTGGTATACAAACGCACCTGTCGGTGAAAAAACCCTGGGCAATTTGCTTCGTGTCATGACCAAAAGAGCAGGTATCGAGCCTCCTTTGACGAATCACTCGATCAGGGCAACATCAGTAACGGTTTTGGCCAATGCCAACGTTGAGACCCGTCTAATCAAGTCGGTAACCGGCCACAAATCCGATACATCAATCGAGTCTTACAGCAACCGGCCATCCGCACGTCAACAGCAAGTCATGTCCTCGATTTTGAGCACCTACATCAGCCCAAGCGACTCGACAACTTCTACAATCGTTTGCCAAACAAACCAAGATAAAGAGAACCAGAGTTTTGCACAAGCATCCAGTAGTTCAACCGCTGCTCCTTCAGTTTCCTTCGCCAAACGCGACGAACAGTCGATGACGGTTTTCAACAATCAGTCGATCCGTTTCAACCAGCCGAACAGAGTCCTGTGTTTAACTTTCACAATTGCAATGTGAACATTTACCACTGATTTGTTTTAATCAGTAAAGAACGCGCACTGCTGAGTGTTCATTCAATAATTCCAAAGCAAAGTTTGCATGCCTTCGCCGTACTCGTGTGACATAATTTATTCAGCTTTTCGCTTCAGTACGCATGACGGATGTTGTGCGAGAAAATTAAATTAAATCAATTTATTTCAATCTTCTGCCTATTTATAGAAAACTGTTCTGTTCATATCCAGAGCTTGTGTATATAAAAAAACAGTTATTCTACTCACTCTCGTCGTATATCACTGATAGCCGACGGGTCAGTAGACGGGTCATCTGAGCTATGGTTAAAGGGACCGCCGTGGTTAACCAAAGAAAGCGAGTGGCCTGCCGATATCGTGACCAGTCCAAGTAAAGAATCGCTAGCTGAAGCTAAAGTTATCAAATAAATCCTAGCCGTGGCCATTCAATCAGAGCAAGATGATCTAGATCACCTTATGGAGAAATGAGATCTTTGGAAAGCCGTCCGAATTACGGCGTGGATCGCAAGATTCACCAAGAACTGTCGAACGAAAGAGAGAGTAACGGGTCCTTTAAAGTGCCTATACAGCCTAATTTTTTATTTGATATTTTAATAGAGCATGAAAAAGTAGCTTATAAGTTGTTTTACAGTTTTTCAATTACAGTTTTCGTTTGGACGATATTTTGCACCAAAGTCTTATTTTGGTGAAAAACCGAGAGCGTAATAGCGGAGTCTGTGATATCATTTAAGAAACGAGATTTATCTTGTTGTTCTAAGTTTGTAGTAAATACTACAAAAAACCACTGCTATCATGCTGGATAGGTGCGCCATACATGGTTGCACAAAAGTCCAGTATAAGTCATATAAATCAATATAGCTTGACTTCGACACGTTTCTTAAATGACGTGACAAGGTGACTCGTTTTAGGCCACAAAATTTGTGGGATTTTTATACAAATGACTATGTTTAAAGGCCGATATCTTCCAAACGAAAAGTGCAAGTGAAAAACTGTAAAATAACTCACAAGCTACTTTTTCATGCCCCATTGAAACATCAAGTGAAAAATTAGGCTGTATAGGCAACCGAAGAAATAAACGCACAGCTCGATTTCTGGATTAAAAGAGCGCGCAGTCCCAAAGTGAAGGAAGAGGACAGGCTCCAACTAAGCCTTCAATTGAACGAACGAGAGTTCAACTAAGTCTTACTTAGTTCAAAATCTTTATTTCAATCACACTTTTTTGGGGGGGTGCAAATTTCTCTAGGTGGGGTGCGAAAACGTTTTGGGGGGGTGCAAAATATTTTTGGGGGGGTGCGCACCCCCCGCACCCCCCCAGAAAATCCGCCTATGAGGAGAAGACGTACTTGCCGAGAAACTAGTTACACATTCACATTCAGAGACCTTGCATGGGGGAGTCTTACTAACAACGACCAAGATCAAGGGAAAATATTGGATTCCAAGATTGAGACGATCAACGAATCGTGTGATACGAAAGTGCACTGTATGTAAACGATTTCAAGTTAAAGCGTATGCAGATCCTCCGACACCTAATCTACCCCTCGAGAGAACGACCGGTTCAACACCTTTCAAGGTTATCGGAATTGATTACGCAGGTCCGATGAGATATCTAAATAAACCGAAGCAAGAGAAGAAAGCTTACGTGGCGTTGTATGCGTGCATTTTAACAAGAGCGGTCCATCTCGACTTGTTACCAGATCAGAGCACTGAAGAGTTCTTGCACAGCTTGAAAAAGGACGTCCGAATAAGATATTCTCGGACAATAGCAAAACGTTCGTAGCGACAGCAAAATGGTTGAAAAGAGTTCTAAACGATGAGAAGTTCAACGATTGGTTGGCCGCGCCCCTTGGTGGGGCGTTCAGTTTGAACGGCTAGTTGGCGTGATGAAACAAGCACTCTATAAATCGATCGGTCAGGGAAACCTACGTTGGAAAGAGTTAGAAGAAGTTCTACTGGATGTTGAAACCAAAGTCAACAATCCACCACTGTCGTATGTGGAGGACGATGTCCAGATGCAAATATTAACTCCAAATTCAATGCTGTTTGGACAGCCAAACCAAATCCGCCGGAATTGAAAATATCGACCTTCGTAAACGCGCAAGGTACTTGAGAAGATGTAAAGATGTTATTTGTCCAGATGGACGAACGAATACCTCAAGTCATTACGAGAAAGACACAAGCTAAAGCACGAAGTGAGGAGACGTAGTTCTAATTAAAGGAGACGAACGCAACAGGGGAAAGTGGAAGATTGGGATAATCAACTCATTGTCGGTAGAGACGGAGTGATCAGAGGAGCACGTTTGAGAGCTGGAAAGTCGTATATCCAACGTGCAATGCAGCATTTATTCCCAATGGAATTATCGTGCGATAGGAACCCAACTGAAGATATTGCAACAAACGTGAGTCAGCAAAATTACTCTGGAAGACCATCTGTTGAAGCTCGTGAACATATAGCGAACGAACATTGCTCAAAAAAACGAACTAGACGAATTGGACTAGATAGAACATTAATGAACTAAAGATAAATTTTTACATTGCGTTATCGGTTATTGGTTAATTGTTTAAAATTAACTCGTAATTTATTAGTTATATGTTTGTCTCGTTGCGAGTCAAATAGGGGGAGAGTGAAGTAAATTACGTAATACAGGGAAACATACCCCCTGGAACGGTTGCCCCAGTAACTTCATTCCGGGGACAAAAGCTCGCGAACAGGTTGTTGTTGACATTATCGAGAATCGTGGCGTGAACTAAAAAAACTCTATTGACTATTTATATTTTGTAATTTACTTTTTTCAAGTAAAACTTGAATTTCCGCTTCATTTAATTGTCCAAATCTGCCAGCCACTTTTCTACTTTTCTCTACTAGTACTAGCAGGATATGTAAGAAATATTATATTCGCTCTCGTCGGATATTGGCTGATAGCCAACGAGGCGCTTCGCCGAGTTGGCTATCAGCCAATATCCGACGAGAGCGAATATAATATTTCACTTATAATATAGCCTTGAGCTGGTAAACCATTCTATAAAATTAAACGAAAAATAAAAGATGTTTTCATGTTTTGTTTTGTTTTTATGGCCAAATCAGGCAAATGCAAATTAAAAAGCGATTATTTTGCGATACATGTTTACTTTTCGTAATTTCTTTTTAAGTATAAATTTTATACACATTACATTTGGCTTACCGTCAAAAACCTTCATTCCAAATTTTGTCGCCTTTTTTGTGTTCTTAGGCGTGCTATTTTGAAGCAAAACTCCAATTTCTTCATCATTCATGCTTACAAATCTGGAAGCCATTTTGTTTTTTTCCCTACTAGTAGGATATTGCTCTACTAGTAGGATATCACAAAATATCCTGCTAGTAGACAACCAATGAGATTGCAGCATTGTGGTTGGCTATATTATAAGAGCTAATATCCTGCTTGTAGAGAACCAATCAGATTGCAGAATACCTCATATCCAGAACTTGTGTATGTAATAATTATTATTTAACTGTGATTGTGTGTTGCGAAGACCCGTTTCCAACACTCTCATGAAAAATATCGTCCGCCGTGAGGATACGATTTTTATTTCACCTTTCTACTGCACGGAAACCTCTATACTTATATAGTAAATAAGAAATTCATATTATATGGTTCAGTTCACTTTCAAATGTTTGGCAATGTTTTGGCAAACTAGTTTATTGATCATTAATGGATGAATCGCATGCGTAGCCGAAACTGCATCATCATATTTAACAATTAGATTATGAGCTCAAGACCTCTATGAGGTGATAGTTGATGAGGGCGAAGCCCGAATGAACTATCATCTCATAGAACTCGAGAGCGAATAATCTAATTGTTTTAGTAGAAACCAGCAAGAAAACAGTATTTCAAAACGTTTTTCATAATTTATTGAAATAAATTCGTTAAAAATCGCGCCGAGGAGATGGCTGTTTCGCTACTCGCTATCTATCGACAATTAGATTAGCCAATCAAATTACAGCATTTGCAATAGTATAGTAGTATGATTCTACTAATATGTTTTAGATTGTGATTGAATTTCTGCTTGAGAATCCTGACTCAAGATATGAAGATTTACTCAACAAGATCGAGGTAAGAATACCCGGGTTAGGCTCGAAAATACCCGGGCTAGGCTTGAAATGCTCGCCCTCCCAACCGAACTAACCTATACTACACTAATTAAGTCTTTTTCTCGGCATCTCATTCGATAGGACTAATAGTATAAAGTGTTTGCATAGATGGAATGTTAGAACGAAAATTTATATACATTTTAGACCTAGCCAGGAGCAGTTGCGAAAAATGCAACTTTAGGCCCTTTGGCAGGAATCGAATCTGCGGCCCTAAGATTCCGGTTCAGTGCTCTAACCAACTGGTGAAACTTTATAGGCCCTCTGGACGATTCCTGCCAGAAGGCCTAAAATTGCATTTTTCGCAAATGCTCCTGGCTAGGTCTAAAATGTACAGTATATAAATATTCGTTCTAATATTCCATCTACAAACACCTTCTACCGTTAGTCCCATCGAACGAGATGCCGAGAAAAAAATCTTGATATTTACTCGTACCTTATGCTGGCATCATTCCCTACATATATACACGAATTTACGGATAATGCTCGACAACTGGACACTATAGCTCAGTTGATTAGAGCGCTACACCGGAATCGCAGGGCCGCAGGTTCGATTCCTGCCAGAGGGCCGAAAGTTGCATTTTTCGCAACTGCTCGTGGCTGGGTCTAAAATGTATATAATTTTTGTTCTAATATTCCATCTATGCAAACACCTTTTACACTAATTAAATATTTTGAATACAAAACGGTTGTTTCGTCAACAGAAACACAAGAAAATTGAGTAGAAATTCTTACCTGCATGGTGTGTGTTTAAAATATTTTTACTTTGTGGTGACTCTCAGTGCTTTGAGTAAAGAGATAATTCTATTAGATGCAATGTTCTCATCATGTGACATCGCTGTTTATACCTTTCCTCGTTTAAGAAAAAACTAAGTCATTCTATCAGTACATTAACATACTTCGTGAATAAAGTAAATCCAAAATTCAGATAAGAATAAAAGCATTGCA
The DNA here is from genome assembly GCA_016169945.1 of Trachythela sp. YZ-2020. NCBI lineage: Eukaryota > Metazoa > Cnidaria > Anthozoa > Malacalcyonacea > Clavulariidae > Trachythela > Trachythela sp. YZ-2020. Next base: position 1,003,875 of record JADLSH010000373.1, read on the forward strand.
TTTTAACAGAATTCATCTTTTGTTCTTCAGAATTTCAAAATCAATAATATAGACGAATCCAAGGACCACATGCAGATAAAATTTCACTCAAACTCTTAAATGTGTTGTTTTTGTGCATTTCTATTTTATACGACGTTTTATAATCCTCAGGATTGAAATTCTATAAATCGCCTCTTAAAACGCAAGAAATGACATTTCATGGACGATAGAACTAATAGTAAAAATCTGCGACCCTGCGATCTAACAAACTGAGCTACAGAGCAACTTTAGGCCCTCTGACAGGAATCGAATCTGCGGCCCTCATCTTAACCATCTACTTTCTCTATTTCATCTGCTATTTCTTATTCTAATGAGAACCCTGCTAGATAGCTCGAACAGTTTTAGTTCAAGGGGTCCAGTAATCCAGAGGCCATGCTTGATTTGGTCCAATGTTGCTACATGATAAAGCAAAGTAGCAGTAGAAATCTTGCGGTGTTTGCTAGAGACGAGGTAATAAACTTATCTCACATGGGATTAAGTCGAAATTATTATAAACACACCGCACAGTTACTGGAATCAAACCCTTGTTCATACTGTACCGCTAAGACCGGGATGAAGCCAGAGCGGGATGAAAATTGAAATTGTCAGTAGGTTTACATGAGACCGGTACGAAAAGCATATTACAACACCAAAAGGGAAGTTCACAATTTATGTTGTTTTTCTTGTATACCGTTGTTTATTTTCAGCGTTGTACCAAAATTCAAACCAGTTTGAAAATAGTTTAGACCTATATCTGAGCTATTTATACTCTTTGACCGATGTTTTTGTTTGATAATTTTAGACATCAGTACCTCCAGAAGGAACTACCAGCTTAACAGAAGACATACTCTTGAAACATGCACAGTTTCTTGTTGAACAGGTAATATTTGTGTCTGATTTGAAAGTTTTCCAACCAAAAGATCTTTTGAGCCGTTTAACGAACGTGTGTTTTTTCCGAAAATACATTTTGTCAATAGACGACCATCTATAGACAACATAGACAGGGAACGAATTAGAGATTAGAATACAATTCCAAAACACGTCGTTGCATTGTTCATTCGAAAGCTTTCTGTACTTTCCTAGGTTGAGAATTTCGACTCGGCCGGTGAAGAAGATGAATCACTACTGTTAGTGACACCATGTATGAGAGATCTTATAAAGTTGGCTGGTGTTGTTTTAGGAAAGAGGTTTGTGAATCTGATAAACACTAAACTAAATTACCTTATGTTAAGCGGGATATATCCTATATCTAAACTGTTCTCCAAGAGATCCAGTAAGGGCCTTCGCTTATTGATCCAATTTTCCTCGGAGGAAACCTAAACTAAACTAACTTCATTTATATAGCCCTATAAGTTCTGAAGTTTCTCCCTAGAAGTCAAGTCAGGCTCATCTTTTATTGGTTAAAGGTTACCACATGAGAAAACATAAAATAGACCAACTTTATCCTTTATAGCTTTCGTTATTCTTATAAGTATTCTGGTGTTCTCGTTGCAGTGAATTTAAGATAGGCCTATTGAAACAAGTCATTATTGCAAAATACGGTGGAGTGGGAAAAACCTTTCGCGATGTTTACCTTTCAAAACGTCGCGTTTTCTCGTTATGTCTATTAGACAGTTTTAGATAACACGACACGACGTCGACGAGGACGTGAAAATGGCGTAAAAATGGCGTGATATGCCCATCTATGGATGTGCCCACGCCATTTTTACGCCATTTTCACGTCCTCGTCGACGTCGCGTCGTGTTATCTAAAACTGTCTAATTACATCACGTTTTGGGCGTGTGATGATTTAATTTATTCAATACGATTAATCGATACTAGTAAAATTACATAGGTGATTAATGAAAATTCTCAACGCTGATTGGTTGCGCTACCTCGGATTAATACGCGATAATCACCTAAAGCGTTTTAAGCCGCTTTTATCGTAAATATTCAATTAAATTAAGTCACCTATGTAATTTTACTAAACCAATTATTCACCTCCGTCTCAGTGGTGGGAGCAACCTATCCCGATGGGAGCAACTCTAGTTACTAGGCCAAAAATATCCTTGCGATGGTCAGTAGAGTCAGACTGAAAGCAATCTTCTCACATGTGACAGAGGAGAACACTACTCAAACCCGGGCGAAAACATAATCTGTGATACCAGCGGTCAATATTTACATTTCAACACAGGCGAAATCCTCGTGGAATAAGAGTGAAGCCGGAAAAGAAGAAAAAAGATGAACCAACCAAAGTATGGACAGCAATTGTATTTTCTTAAATGTTCCATTTATTTGTTGTACAAAACTGTACTCATTGTGGCTATGCAAAATCGCGATTATTTCTTATTTTATTTATTTTATTTATTGAAATTTATTGAGTACTCATTAATACAACACAATCACATAAATGACAATTCACTTGACATATTACAGTTACATGTTAAATAAATATAAATTACTACTTTATGCGAGTATCTCAAAAGGACAAGGCACGAACGGGACGTTAAGACCCTTGCAAGGTGCCCCTCCTTTAAAAATATTAGAATCCTTTCTAAAATTAAATATGTATGTGTTCTAATATGTCAATTACTATTTTAAAATAATATAAAATTTTATACGCTCATCATATAAAATGCTTCACTTTGAAGCAACAACGACCACAAAATGAGACAGTTTAGCAAAGAGAAAACTTCGGAGAAAACAAAAGAACGACCAAGAAAATCACGTCGAAGCTCAACCGAGACAGCAAGCAGCACTGCCAGTTCATCAACATCAACCAGTGCAAATATTAAATTGTATTATAAGAATAGGTAATAGAACCTCCACTCCATTTCATGATTATAACTACAGTATTTTTACTTCAAGGCGACAACAACACCGTTGGTTCGTTACGTTTTCGACATTTTCTTTCAAAATGAGATCGATGGCAAAACGGACGCCCTCGCCAAACGTCGAGGACGGTGCGGTGTCTGTGAGACATGTCAGCAACCGGATTGTGGAGAGTGCAATGCTTGTCAGGATATGAAGAAATTTGGCGGCACTGGACGAGCTAAACAATGTTGTATCAACCGAAGGTATGACCATGCTAGTTTATTAGATTAAGTAATCTATCGTACACGAGGAATATATTTCAGTGATTTGGAACAACGAAATGCGTGTTGAAGAGGATATTGGGGAGCTTTAGCGATGACTACGAGTACGAGATTGTTTGTATACGCCATCTCGCAAACGTCGTAGTCGTCGGGCTTTTGACGACGAGATTTTGTTACGACTACGACTTTTGCGAGATGGCGTATGCAAACAACACGCGAAAATGACGAATCTCGTACTCGTAGTCACTGCTAAAGACGAAATGATTGTCAATGTTGGTAATGTCGTCAGATGACGTGAATATACTGATCTGAAAACAAGGACTGGATAGTGCATCTGCTGCCAATGACGGCCATGTTGGTGTGACCACCACAAATCTACTGTGGTGTTGGTGACATGTTAAAATAGGTTCTAACAGTTTCTTGGTGGTAAAGGACACGTATTGTCTGGATAAGAATTTATCATCAGTGGTCTCTCTTTCTTCCTGAATTTGCCGGTGAATAAGTGGTGTCTAAAACGTTCTAAAACTCATTAAAATAGATGTTGGAAGCTATATTTCTCAAGTTACATAGGAAAATATATTTGCTTCAATAGTAACTAATTTAAACAGCTAACGATTTGACTGGTCAAAAATTTGAAAGATTTAATGATCTGATCTCATTAAAGATATGTTGGCTTCAAAATTGGCTCATATAATTCAATAGGATGCTCTATCCAGTCCTTGGATACACACACAGCATTCCAATTTAATGCCCAGTTCTCTTTGCTTGGACTAATTTACCATAGGTTGAGCTTATTCCGATGTTTTTTAAGGTGTCCGAACATGGCTGTCCGTCTGGCGGAAGAAAATGACGGTGAAGATGATCAAGATATGGAAGTACTTCCGGTACGAATGACCAGTTCACATTGTACAGTTTGTACTATGCACGTTTTGTTTGGTATGGTGGGTAGGTATGGCGTGGGTATGGTATGATATATGTATAGGTAATAGTATGGTTTCGAGTGCAATTTGGAAAAAACATGCACGAGTGAGTTTTTCAAAGACTATCAAAATTGCACGAGTCCGAAGGACGAGTGCTATTTGAGGTCTTTGAAAAACTCGCGAGTGCACGTTTTTTCAAATTGCACGAGAAATCATGCTATTACTTATTAATAATACACATGAAAAAATTTAGCACGAAGAGAATCTCTCCAATTCGAGAATCTAACAGGAAGAGTTTTTTTCTAGTCAAAAATGATTTTTGTTCAAATTAAAAAAAATATTTTAATTTGCACTATATTTCCTTTTTTCTGCACTTTATTTCCTCAAAACTGCACTGCTCTCAGCCAATCAGAATTGAGAAATATTTTCATGTATATTATTAGGTATGATGCATTGCATTGCATTGCATTGCATTGTATGGAATCGTATAGTATAGTGTGTTAAACCATAAACAGTCCTACAACTTGTCACTATTTTCAATCATAGATTGTTAAGGAAGCAAAGAAAGGGAAAAATCCGAAACAAAAACATGCAAAATTACAAAAAGTTGTAAAGGTAGAGTGTGTTGTATCTATTGAAAGAATTGTACCGATTACGAAGAGAGTTAAGCATGTTTTCCACTTCGACCATATCGTACGGAAATGTAGCGTATTTCTTTATTTCCTGAGCACTCGGGTAGAACTAATGACTTCGACACAAAAGAATATTCTACGATACGTTTGAAGTGGAAAATAGGCTTTATGGATATCCTATTATGGAGATTTTAATTTTATCTTTCTAAGGACTGAGAGGAGAATTTGCCAATTTGGATTATATACAACTCCCAAATCTGGGTCAGAAAATTACTCTTTTTTCTGTATTTGTTTAGACAAAACTCAACTGGATTGGTGAGCCTGTGAAAACTGAATGCAAAAAGTATTTCTATCTCAGTGTTCAAGTGAATGACGAACAGGTCTGCCGTTTGCCCATTTATTCCAATTTAAACACATAGTTGCAAAACGTTTTCAACTTCCTCCGGGTAGCATTTTGGACTTTCTCAACCGTCCTTCTGCTTTGCAATGTTTTATTCGGTGTTTTACTTTCAACCTTCCTCGATGCCAGTAAACCTTCCTCACGGGTGGTACCTGCATACCCGTAGCTTTTATGCAACTCTGTTTAAACGTAATTATCTAGTTAAGATACATACAAACATACATAAAGTTGTATTTCAACACGCTAGCCCAAACAGCAATATGTTCATTTCCATGGGAGGCGTGCTAGAATATATAAAGAATACGAAATCAAAGATATAAATGAAAATAGATACAAAATAGAAAAAAATAGAAACAGAGCATGCAAATATAACTATATTACATTTAATGATCATGCCATAATAAGCCTTCCTAATCTATGGAACGGGACCTCGGAATCGTATAAGCCTTTGGCATCATTAGGTAAAGTATTCCAAATATATTTAAAACTTCTCTAGTTCTCTTCATAAATTCCGTCTTAGGTATTGGTAGCACTAAATCTGTGTCCCTATTTCGAAGATTGTATGAAATAGGCTACCTAATATGAAGCCTGTCGTCGTTAATTTGTGAACTTATTTAAGCAAAGAATAACGCAATCTGGCTTCGGTAGCGCAGTCGTCAGAGCAAGCGCCTTTCACCTCTGAGATTGTGGATTCGATTCTCGCTGCGGACTCATAACATGTGGATTTTCGCCGGGTACTCCGGTTTCCTCCCACAGGGAATGTCGACAGGGTGGGTTTGGATAAGCCCAAGCTAACCCATGCATCGTAGCTGTGCTCTCTGATCAACACGAATCATATGGTGGCAGCCAGAGGCGCCCAGTGAGCTCCATATATATCTGGAGTAAGAACTTCTAATGTTCGGCCAATAGGCCAAGTGAAGCCAAGATGGCGGCAATTGACGTCCAAACTCATGAAGGTCATAAACAGTTTTAATACCAGTTTTTCCAGCTAATTCCATGATGTTATTGTTTAAATCGGAGTAAAAACACGAAATTTTGGCACACTCCTTGCGGCTTGTGCAAACCGCGCGGTCGAAAACAATAGAAAGGGATTGGCACTGGACGTCAATTTCCGCCATCTTTGGCTTCACTTTTTGGACGTAAGTTCTCACTCCAGATATATATATAGAGCTCACTGGAGGCGCCTTTAATAAGCTTTTGACTCGATCAAGTCGAGCTGCGTCCTTCGTAATTTAGCTCAGCTCTCCGCTGCAAGTAAGGATGATTAGGACACCCACGCTCACCCACTTACCTAATATATTTGTTCCATACAGGTAGCCATTGGAGATTATGTGAAATTATGTCCAGGTGATCCCAGAGTGCCGCTGTATATATGCAAGGTTATTTCAATGTGGGAAGATGACAAAGGAGAAAAAATGTTTCATGGACGTTGGATGAGGTACGTCCAACGAGTACACCATAATTGTTGGTATACTCATAACAATAGGATACTAATTACAATAATTTTACTTCATCCTGTGTTTTCATTCGCTGTTATGATTAATTTGATAAATGATAAACTCGGACACTCTTACAATTTTCTTGAAACATTAAAAAGAAGTTGTTTGAGGTCTCAAGGCGAAGCCAAACACTGAAACTAAAGTCCGAGTCGCGAAGCGACGAGATCGACCGCGTTATTGCACCTCGCGCGCCGCTTCTCGGCGCGCTCGATCCCTCGGACTCTAGAGAGACGGACTTGATCCAAGTCTAACTAAAGGACCATTCAAACCATTCCAACATCGTCCAACATTGATCCAACAATTAATTTTGGACGATCTTTGACATCAGCCAAAATTTCCAACATAATATTCAAACAGACCCAACAATGGTGTATCCGACAATGTAGGATGATGTTGGACCAACATGTTGGATCTGTTGGACCAACATGTTGGACCAACATGTTGGACCAACATGTTGGACTGGTGTGAACCAGTGATGTGAACGGACGTGAACCGCATAAGCATGAAATTCACGAGGTTTTGGAGTGACATCTCACACTCCATAGTTCTTCAGCTCTAGAACTTGATCAAATATACGAACTACACCTTACTTGTGTTATTTGTTTCATACAGCCGCGGTAATGATACAGTGCTTGGCAACACAGGGGACCCTATGGAACTATTTTTGATTGACCAATGTGAGGACAATCCATTGGGATCGATCATGGCCAAGTGTTTTGTAAGTTTATTTTGATCATAGATCGTTCTTTTTCAGTAAAAGTCCTGTCCAGCACATTTTTTGAGATCAATTTCTATAATATCTGTGCTACTCTAGGTTAATTACCAGTCACCTAGCGATGATTGGTTTAATAAAGGTGGCGAGGAGGTCAGTGAAGATGAGAGCGCAGAGGACGACGGGAATCATTTCTTCTATCAAATGTGGTAAGTTATTTGCCTGCAGCAAAGTTCTGTACAACATCAGATCACTTTAGGGTAGCTCACGTCCATGAAAATTTATTGTACTTCCCCTGCATAATCTAACTAAGAGAGCACAAGGAAACATAACCCCACTTACACGAGTTCTGTACAATACCAGATCGCTTTAGGATAGCACACATTCAAGAACGTGTTCTACCTCTGCATGATCTCACCATGCCTAACTCAGAGACCGTAGGAGAGACTTAACTCTACTCACATGAGTTATGTACAACATCAGATCACGTTAGGATAGCACACTGCACACATTCAGGAACATGTACTACCTCTGCATGTTCTAGCCATGCCTAACCCAGGGAACACAGGAGAGACTTAACTCTATTCACACGAGTCCTGTGCATCATCAGATCACTTCGGGATAGCACACATTCAAGAACATGTACTACTTCTGCATGTTCTAACCATGCCTAACCCAGGGAACACATGAGAGACTTAACTCTATTCACACGAGTCCTGTGCATCATCGGATCACTTCAGGATAACACACATTCAAGAACATGTACTACTACCACCATGCCTAACCCAGGGAACACCGGAGAGACTTAACTCTGCCCACACGAGTTCTGTACAACATCAGATCACTTGGAAAAAGTCCACATTCAAGAACACGCACAAGAGGAGACTTAACTCTACTCACCTCATCTATTGATCTAACATGCCTAAATACGTGATTTTTCCACTCATAACGATACCCGGTGAAAATTAATATCTCTCTTGCCAGGTACGATGAGGAACACGCGAGATTTGAACAGCAGTTGGAAGACTACCAGCGAAATGAAGAAGAGTTTGGTTGTATCAGTTGTTATAGACAGGATAGGAAACTTGAGGTACAGTATGTATGTAAAAACTCTGTTGTTAATGAACACGTTTTCATTGATGTAGTTCCGTTGTATTTATCAAACTTACTAGTTACGCGAGGAAACTAGGGTACTTTAAGGAAGTCTGTCGTGTTTGGTAGAGTCAAAACGGAAGCACTCAACTCACACGTGACTGAGGGAAAATAATCATACGAAAACTGCATGTTTCTGGAATAAAAGCCCGGTTTCAAAAGTGAAAGGCGCACGCACTTACCACTGTGGCACCCACATCCATTGACATTTTGGTTTCATATTTTTCTCGACATAAATAGCTGGAGACGCCAAGTGTTGGAAAACCTTTGGCCGCTAAAGATGGTTCTACATGCAAAACATACAGGTACGATTATAGATTTATGCTGGACTCCAAAGCCTAGTATGTCACAACTTCATAGTTGATATGAGGATTTCTGTGTAGGCCAATCAAAAATCATGAATTCTTTTAAATAGGTAACAATACATATTAAATAGTTAGGGCAATTTTATCGTTTAGCTCATTTTCTCTCCATGGTATTCGGTATCGTATTGGGGACGGCGTTTACCTTAGTCCAGAGGCTTTTAACTTCAAGTAAGTGTCAGATATAAACGTGTAAAAACCTCACATCTTGTCAAGAAGATGTGTTTGCAACAGACTTGTAGCAAGCTTGTCAACAAGTTGTAACAAGGTTGTCATTTTATCAAGTTGCTACAAGGTTGTCACTCACCGCTTGTTAACAAGTTGTTGAATTGCAGGACGACAACAAGTTGTTGGAACGACTTATAACAATATGCCTTGCACAATCCAGGCTCAATATGGAGCCGATTGTTGGATCAACCACTTGTCGACCACCTCAACTAAACCATAACTGCAGTAATCTATATCAGTATCTAAGCCTGATGTTAATGACTAAAACCCCGTTTACGCGAGACCGGGACGAAGTCAAAGCGTTGTACACTCTATTGCGTGTATCAAAAGTGCATGCAGTCCACAATTGATGTTGTTAACCTTGCCTGCCGTTGTTTATTATCAACGTTGTACCAAAATTCATCCCATTTGTGTTTACATTCATCCCGCTCCGAATTCACCCCGATCTGAAGATATTCGGTTCGGTCCACCGAGCTGGATGACTTCAGACCGGTCTGAGGAATTCTTCGTCCCGATCTCATGTAAATATCTATTATAAATAGTACTGTGACTACTATGACTGAAACGAAATCGTCTCGGTTTGACTTCGTCCCGGTCTCATGTAGGTTACTTCTGTACCGTATTGTAATTTGAAATTATGTTCTCTAGAGTTAAGCCTGCCGAATCTAAGAAAATAAGTAAAAGAACAAGCGATAAGGTATTTGGTTATGCTGTTCGTTTTCTCGTCAAGATCTTTTGCATTTAGTTTTCGCTAGTGTCTCTGTATATGATCGACACAGACTTGAAAGTGGAAATGTTTTAACAGTTGTTGCCCCGCTCTTTATTCTTTATTAAAACTTGTTTTCTTAATGATATTGCATGTTATTTTCAGTATGATGAAGATGACTATCCTGAGTATTATCGCAAATCTTCGGACTATATTAAGGGAAGCAATACTGATGTTCCTCAACCTTTCAGAATTGGTAAGTAAACTAAACTCACGTTTAATCCATACTCGAAAGCTCTAACAGTTATAAACTGTTCTCCCTAGAGGTCCAGTAAGGGTCATCAGTTATTCAGTGTTTATACACGAAGGAAACTGACTGTCTAACTATATTTCTACTAGACGCTCTATCAATTCTAAGCTGTTCTCCAGTAAGAGCCATCGCTTATTGATTCAGTGTTGCTATGGGTGGCTCCGTCTGTTCTAAACTGTTCCCGCTAAGGTGCATTGAGAGTAAGAGATTCATCTCCTATTTGTTCAGTGTTTCTACAAGATGAAACCAACACTGACCTAATTTATACTGGATAGCTCTTTAGTTTTAAACTGTTCTCCATAGTAGTCCAGTCAGCCAATTCCAATGATCCAGTGTTATTACAGGATGAAACCGGAGTTCCCAGAGAAAATCTTTGCTGTTTGGTAGAGTCAAGCTGAAGGCACTCTTCATGTGACTGAGGCGAAATTTTGTAATCAGACAACTGCATATTGCAGGAATCGAATCTTAGTCGTAGAAATGAAAAGCACATGCACTAAGACCAAAAAAATATTATGTTTCTGGTCATGCAGCGCGCGCGCGTCATTTTTAACTGTGCGCGTCAACGGTTTTCAAATACGGTCCATCAATATTCTTGCAAAATGAAGTGATCTTAAACTCTATTAAACCTGCAAATTTTGTGACAGTTTGGTATTAAAAGCATAAAAAATCACTACACTTTATCACCCATTTCTCCAAAATTAACTTCTTTTATTCACGCGTGGCCGCGTCAATTCTGCACAAACCCACGGACCAGAAACTGAAATTGTTTTTCTGGACCTAACCACTGTGCAATCAACAACCCCAAAACTAGAATGCTCTGTCGCTATTAATTTGACAAAACTTGTTTCGTACGTGTAAAATTAATGGTAAGGGTTAATGTTTGTGAAGTGACTGGGTATATTTTCTATTAACAGGTGCGATACTGTCAATCTCCAGTAAAGCAAGCTACAGCCTTAAAGCTGAAGCTCCTGACATCAGACTGAAAGTTCGCAAATTCTACAGGTTAGTCTGTAAATTCAATTTGTTTATTCTATTTGTGATTGTAGTTGTCGATAATGGGCAACTTTCGAACGAATATACTGGATTAATATTTTTAACCAAATGATTTGATGCGACGTCCTAAGCTGTTATATATTTACCTACAGATGAATGTACTATAGTTTACTTTTGCCAAATTGACGTTAAGTGTAGGCTATTCAATACGAAGTGGAGCTGTACGCGGTCTTTCATTTGCTATTCATACTGGAGTCTAAATATTCCTTCCAGTTTTCATGCAAATGATTGTTTCAACTTAGTTTTATGATCCTACCTTTGTTAAGATACTGTACACCTAAGCTCGTGTCCTAAGCTCGTGTACGAAGAGCGAGGCAATAGGGCTATCAAGATGTCAAGAGTGGGATACTCGGGGAAAATATAGTCAAACAAAATGACTTGGTTAACCTACCTCTGTACTGCATGGCATTGATGACCAGTCATCTGCTCCATACAAATACATCGTACACTGTCTCCCGCCTCGCGTGGGTCAACAGCCATAGCTCGTGCTCGGCACAAGCTTGTTGCAACACTTGCAACAGTGTAAATAATATGCCAAAATTTTATGACCAAAAGTATTAAAATCTCGCCTTGCTCCATCGCGTGATGTCACTCGAACGCCGGACGTCAACGAATTCTGACGTCCTAATTGGCTTACGTCAGAGCAATTTGTTCCTAGTTCCAGTCTGTGATAGGCCAACTCAGTAATCGTCGTTTCTCGCTGAGGCCGGTTGTACGAAGGCCGGATGTATAGCACTGTCTACTGGATAGTGAATTTTTAGACCATTGTAAAAATGCTTGAAAAGCTGAGAAATACCAGATATGCACACAATTATGCACAAATACACATATGCACAAAATTATGTAAAAGAAATGGTGAATACTTGACTTTAATATGGATTATGCCGATCAACGGCTAAATTTAGAAAGCTACAAATCTTCACTCGTACTACCAACCTCTGATATAATATGTATACAACTGATATTTGTTTTTAGACCAGAAAATACTCACATGGGCGCCAAGTGTGGCTACCAAACAGACTATAACCTTCTTTACTGGAGTTCTGAAGGTCAGTCACTGGGCTTTTTACGAGTTTTTAATCGTTTTAGTTTTTAAAGGTAAAGAAAATTTCTAAACGAATTGTGATTATGAATCACGTGATCGCAGCTGCTCTTTGTATCGTGCCTCACGTCGCGACATTTTTGTGTGACTTTTAATGGTGCACTATTTATATCAGGGCTCATACAAAACTTGAAAGTCCTTGAATTTGAAAATAAAAATTCAAGGCTTTGAAAGTCCTTGAATTTATCAAGAGGTGCTTGCACGTCCTTGCATTCTTCTTTCTTTAGTGTTTGGATAGTGTAAACGCGTACGATTGTACAAGCTTGCATGCTGCCGAGAAAATCAATGATAAGAATCATAACATTTTGTTGAATTTATTTTGTTCATGTCTTACAAAGCTCTTTGAAATATATTGAAGTTGCAATTTGAACAGTTTAATGAATTTCCTGGATGTTTTTCTTCCTGACCTGTACGAACCCTGATAAATGGTAACCAAATAGTAAAGTGTAAGCACATGCATATTGAAATCTACAATCTTGTGACCAGTTTTCTCTTAAAACATGTTGAGATTGCGTCATGGTAAATTACCAAAACTTGTTTATAAATGAGTTGTTCGCAACGTTGAACTGGAGGCGAAGGCTCGTAAAGTGTGATTTGTCGATGTCCACTTAATTTTTCAATATTTCGTGCGATGGTGCCGATCGTTTTGTCCAAGCCTATCGTTACTTTGAAGCATTCTTTTTCTGAAATTTCAGGTTAATTTATATTTTAACCTTGCCGGAACCTGTATTATTTATTGAAAAATTATTAATACTATTTGTACCGATGAAGACAAGGGCATATACAGATCGAAAACTTTGCCAAATAGATTAACATGGTGTTATCGACAAAACAAAACTACTGATTGGAAAATTATTTTCTGATTGTTTAGAAGCAACAGTTGACATTAAGATGTTGATGGGGAAATGTTGTGTGTCGTATGAGACTGATGTACGTAAATATACGGCGCGCGAACCCGACAGATTCTATTTCAGAGAGGTATGTACATGTTACTCTGGTTTAAATCATTGATAAAGACGCTAAAAACTATATAAATCTCGCAAAGACTGATGGGTCCACATGGTTTTAGGCATAGGGCGCCCAAACCATTTACACGGGTTACATTCTCCCCTACTTTAAAAGTGTTCTGCTCTAAGTTAAATGTTACTGCATCATCAAATGTCCGGTATAAAACGCCGTCGGTAGATGGTAAATGGAATAAAACCTTGGCCACGGAATTGGTGGGTAGATGACTGGTGGGGGTAACCATTCTGGGACAAGGGTTGGATAAGGGGGAATGATTGGTGGGGGTAACCATTCTGGAACAAGGGCTGGATAAGGGGGAACAGGAATTGGATAGGGGGGGACAGGGGTTGGATAGGGTACCATACCAGGTATTAGACTTGGTTCTGCATTAGCGTTCACTGTATTGCAGAATAGTGCTGGATTACCGGGTTCGTTGTATCCAAATCGTACCGGAGGTTGTCTAATACGCTGTGTACGTCGTTCTTGACCAGGCTCGAAATTATCTTCGTCGTTTGCCGCAGGCTGATTTACGACCTCGGGGTCGTCGTTTACAACCTCGGCGTCGTCGTTTACGACCTCGGCGTCGTCGTTTACGACCTCGGCGTCGTCGTTTACGACCTCGGCGTCGTCGTTTACGACCTCGGCGTCGTCGTTTACGACCTCGGCGTCGTCGTTTACTTCAGTTTCGTCCACGCTATCAACGTCGTCGTTCACCTCTTCGTACGTAGACAGGTTTTCTGGATCAGAATCTTCTTCCGCAGGAATTTCTTCGGCCGTAACTTCCGCATTAGGCTCTACGATAGGGTATGTACGTTGCACGACGAAATTCAAGTTGTCATCTTCATCCGTTTCGCTTTCTTGGGCACTGTTAATGATATTGTCATTACCGTTGGATGTCTGAGCATCTTTCTTTCCTCGGTTTCTGACATTCCTATTTTCATTGCTGTTTATCGCCCGTGCCGGTTTTTGTTTGCCTTTCTCGAGATATTGGATCACTTGCCGTATATCAGGATCACTTCGTTGTGTGTTGAACAAGGTTGTTGGTGATACCTCGTGCCATTTCGTGTTCTTTGGGTGACGATGTTCGCCTATTCCCGTTTGAGCTGTGGCTGTATGGATCCACACTGCCCGATTCTTGTACTTCCACTCCTTGGACGATCGCTTCGATGGTTTCTTGACTTGTTTCGGCTGTACACCGGTTTATATACTCTTCGATATCAACGGGCATTCGAGACAATGTATCAGCAACTTGGTTTTTGCGACCAGGATGATATTTTATGGTGAAATTGAAATCAGCAAGTTCAGCGACCCAATGGTGCCCCGTGGCATTCAATTTTGCAGAAGTTGTGACGTACGTTAGTGGGTTGTTATCTGTGTATACCACGAAAGATGGAGCGTAACAAATATAATCTCGGAAATGTTCAGTAACAGCCCACTTTAATGCTAAGAATTCAAGTTTCCCAGAGTGTAAATGATAGTTCTTTTCAGCCGGAGATAATGTCCGCGATCCGTAACCGATGACACGCATTTCGCCCTGCTGGAGTTGATAAAGAACAGCTCCTAACCCTTTCTCAGAGGCATCTGTATAAAGTGAATATGGTAACGTAACATCGGGGTATGCCAAAATAGGTGGACTTGCCAGCAGGTTAACCAACGTGTTGAGTGCATTTTGGTGTACTTGCATCCACTCAATAGGTTTTGAGGACCTAACACAGTTTGCTCTCGTCGACTTCCCGCGTTCGACGTCTGCCTTCTTTGGTGAACCGTCCTTCAATAGGTCAAACAAAGGTTGTGCGATTCGTGCAAAGTCAGGTATATAGCGACGGTAGTAACCAAGGAGTCCTGATAACTTCCTAACCTCGTCAACTGTTTTAGGTGGGGTATCCTTAAGCGACTCAACAGCGTTGACATTCTTTGGATCGATTCGATAGCCTTCTGATGATACCATTCGTCCGAGATGACAAACTTCTTTCTGAAAGAATTGGCATTTCTTTGCCTTGAGTTTGATGCCACGAGCACGTAATCGTTGCAACACCGTTCGTACATGGTCTATGTGATCTTCGAAGGTCTTACTAAACCCTATAATGTCGTCTAAATAGGGTATGCAGATATCGTCTCGAAGTCCCTCCAAACATCCTTCCATATAGCGCTGAAATGATGCAGGGGCGTTGCTAAGGCCAAATGGGATACGTACCCATTCGTACAAACCCCATGGAGTTACAAAGGCAGTTAGTGGTCTACTTTCCTTGTCCACAAATCCTTGATGATATGCCTTCCCTTGATCTACTAGGGAAAACCACTGATTTCCTCCCAGTCCGTCAAGGGTGTCTTGCACTCTGGGTAAAGGATGTCTGTCAGGGGTAGTACGTTTGTTCAACTCTCTGTAATCGACACATAATCTCAGTTCGCCATTTTTCTTGCGGACGCAAACTACTGGAGAGGAATATGGTGATTTAGACTTTGTAATCCATCCTCGATTTAACAAATCCTCAATATGTTGCTTTACTTCAGGATAAAGGGGGCGGGGAATGGAGTTGTAAGTTCTTTGAACTGGGGTTTTGTCAGTCAAGTTCAATTTCAATTCCAAATCCTCTATGCAACCAATCTCGTCATCATCTGTTGAAAAGGAATCTTTTTCTTCGTTAAGCAATTTTCTTGCAACAGATTGTTGTTCTGGTGTTAGGCTGCTAAGGTCTAAACAGTCAATGGGGTTGTAATCGTCATTTTCCATTTCCCTCGAAAATGTATGTATTTTCTCCCCTGGCCCTGCTGTTGGCATTGTACAATCCTTTTCTGTCTCTGAGTATACCATGTTTACAGTTTGACTATTGAGAAAATCTATATCCTTTCTGTATACTTCTTGCGGTGTAACAGATTTTACTAACTGTAGTGTTCCTAGGACTGTTCGTTTCCTTAGTGTGATGTCATGGTTGGTAGTGTTAACAACATTGACTTTAACTCGACAACTGGATCCTCTGGGGATTGTTAGCAATTCATCAGATACTTGTAAACCACTAGGCCATGTTGGTTCACTACTAGGTTCGAAAAGTACTGGTATTTTCCTTTCAACAGGTCCTGTATTTGCCCGACATTTAACATTAACCGTTGTCTTACTTGGAATCACTATGTCTTGCTTGATGGTCTTAAGAAAACACAATTGTTCTTGGGGTGGTGTTTGCATAAAATTTACTAGAGATTCTACTCTTTCAAAATGAACATCTGGAAATGACGTAGTATTCGACTCTTTAGCCAATGTGTCTGGTACATCTTGGCACTTTACAAACTCTTCTATAACATTATATCCAATGATGGGACAGTCAAGTGTTTCAGAGGTCACCAACATAGGTACAATTACAGTTCTGTCATCACTTGAGGTTTCTAACTTAAACTCAACTTCAACCCATCCCTCATATGGTATACTTGTCCCATTTGCAAAGATTCGATTTTCCTTATGGGTGTGTTTGGTGAATGATCATCTAACCATTTCTTTGTCACAATCGATACCTGTGCACCTGTATCCCATAAAGAAGTGGCTTTATGTCCATTCAACTGACAATGTACCATGCACCTTTTCCCTACCAACCCAACAACTTTTGATTGTTCTGTTGGTGTTAAATGACTTACATATGTACCTCTGTCCGAGTTTTCATCATCTATAGCATTATTGTCAACTTTAAATTCTCTAACTGAATAACAAAGTACTTTATGTTCCTCCCAATTTTGTTTTTGGCACTGCATGCCTTGAACAATATCTTACTAATTGACAACCAGAACACCTTGGAAATGGTTTTTCTAATTGTTCAATTTTGTTACATGTAACACAACAATGGGACTTACTTGCTGAACTGGCTACTTCCTGTCCCTCAGAGGCAGCCATCGTCCGTTTCCCGAGTTTTGTCTCTTCTTGCACCCTCTAGCATAGTGGTCCGAGCTACCACATCGAAAACAATGTTCGCAGTTTGTTTCATTAGCTTCTTGACACTTGGCACATACCCTTCGCCGACTAAAAGTTGTTTCATTCTTGTAACTAGGTTGTCTTTCCGCTGGTTTTGTTCCTTGTTGTGTTACAATTGTCTCTCGTAGTTCTGCGATGTCTGCTTTAACAGTCTCTAAAGCACTGAGCAACTCCCCTGTCTTTGGTTCTTTCTTTGTTTTTGCTGCCAGGTTCAGATTGTCTTCTTGCCGGTCATCAACATGTGGTACACCTGGTGCATTTGTAGTAATCTGATTGACTTTCCTCTGCCTCCCCGAGCCAATTTTCTTCTCTCGTTCAACTTCGGTTGACACAATCCGATTCATTTGCTCGATTAACAGTTCATCTGTTATTTCAGACTGCTGTAAGTACTGGCGAAGTTTGGTTCTCACTGCTTCCTGTTGGAGTCCTGTTTCAAGAGAGTGTAGAAACAGTCCTTGGACCAAGCTTTCATCATATTTGATCATAGTTCCAGCTTCTTTGGAAGCAAACATAACTTTTTGGCGTAGATCTAAAGCTCTTATAAGAAAACTCTGAGGACTCTCGTGAGGTGCTTGGACAATTGTTGCAAGTTCTTGGTATAACTCGGTGGAACTTTTCTCTTGAAAATGTGATCGCAAAATACAACGTAGTCTTGCCAATGTTAAGTTACTGGTGGTCTCGAGGTAACTTCGAAGTTGCATGCTTGGGGTTATTGCCCTTATCACTGCATCACACACTTCAGATTCTTTATAACCCCTGGTCAAAGCACTCTCTATTTGTTTGACCAAACTTACAAAAGTCAGTTTGTCTCTCTGCCCTGGTTTGCCCATTAATTTTTAGTTCTCTACGTAATACTTGCTGAAGTTCACTTGAAATTGGTTTACTTACGGTTGCATTTGTCGCCTGCAGTTCGGTTTCTCCCATCTGTGTCTGAAGGGCTTCGACTTTCTTCTGATGGTCCTTTTCCAAGTTGGAAAGTTGCTGTTTCAAAATTTCGAGTTCCTTGTTTACTGTCTGCTTTTCGCTTGAAGGGGCATCTTTATCGACTTCTTCGACCTTGTATTCCAAGTCCTTTTCAGGACTTTCGTCCCGGATTCAGGTTTTGGCACATATGCCATGTTGACCGCCATGGTCATTTTACCCTAAAACAGTTGAGATTGCCTGTGCTAAATGAAATGCATACAAACTCCTATACAGGTCCTAGACTAGGGTGATCGCTTAATGCAGGTTCACTAAGAACAGACTCTGGGCGTGGTCAAGTTATCATTCTATTTAATTATACTATTTAAATAAAGCGTAGTCGCAAAAGATAGCTGCAAAGTCGTTAAAGACGTAAATTGGAAATTAAGCTAAATATATTGAGTAAGTAAAGAACAGATCAATGTACAACACAACAAATTCCAGAATCCTTTTCGGTTAAAGCCTGCTGTATAACACTGATATAGTCTTTAGTAAAAAAGGTTTCTGTTTCATTTCGTCTGAAACACTATGCTATATTCCCAGATTTATTCATATTGATCTGCAATTGAAAATCTGAAATTTTTCTTGTCAAAACAACCAAGTGAAACATTAAAAGCATCGTGTCAATTCAGTCTGGCCGTTTAATACAGGTTAATCCGTTCAATGGGACTACGAACAAGTGGCCGCGGTCGCTTAATAGAGGTTGCCGTTCAATAGAGGTAGTGTTTACAGAATATTATTACTGAGTGAACAACCGGGACTTCATAGCTGGCCGTTTAACACCGGGCGGCTTAGTACAGATTCGTCTTTAGTTTATAGACTTACTTCATCAGATCAGCTAAACTTTGGAACAGTCTACCCACCGAGATAAAGACATGCTTTAGTTTATGTTCGTTTAGAGCAAGGTTAATTAACTTATATAGTTGCAAGTCAAAAACTTACAAACTTCCTAGTAATCGTAGCTAATATTAAGTTTATGTGTACTAAATGTTTGTATCGATGTATATATTTTGTAAAGTAAGGTTATAAGAGGTTTCAGGAACTTTCTCGGTGTGTGGATAACCGTGACATTTAATTATAATTAGGGGTTAACCTATTGTTAAGCTAACTGTTTGACCTTCGTTCGTCCTTACACCGAGAAAGAGCCTAGTTATATAAACTATAAGGGGTGAGGTATTAATTGGGACGAAAGTCCTGTTCAACATCCCAGTCACGTAGGTTGTCTTGTTATATGTTATGTAAATCATTGCCTTTTGTGAACATTTGTGACGAATTGAATAATAATAATAATAATAGACGTTCTCCAAGATAGGTTTAAAATCTCGTTACCAAGCTTATAATTCGCTAAATTATACTTTAGTGAAAACATTTTTTGAGTTGTGTTCAATAAATATATCGGGTGTCCCAAAGAAAACTTACGGTGTTTGATTTAATGTAGCGCAAAACCTGCAACAAGTATTTCACTCAATGGGCTAACTTAAATTTTGGTATATAACTCTTGGATGTAGATGCAATATTGACCGAGATACAGATGTTTGAAGTTGCGGTACGTTATAAAATTGCACAAAATTGGCATTAAACGGCCCGATCAAATATCTATATTTTTGTTAAACGTGATAAATATTACTATTTTGGTCCAAAGGTCAAGATTTATTCATCTGGAAAAACTTGTCCTTGAGCATGAATACTTCGTACCGCAATTCAAACATCTGTATCTCGGTCAATATTGCATCAAGTGTTATGTATCAAAATTTAAGTCGGTCCTTTTTGAATACAATGAAACGTATTTGAGTAGAATACCTGTTGTAGTTTTTGCGCTACATTAAATCAAGCACCGTAAGTTTTTTTTGGGACACCCGATAGATGAATTCATAGTTTCAACTGCGCATCCAAATGACGCATTGTGCGTTAGGCCAAAATATATAACATGTAGCTGAAATTATATATAGGCCTATATATATAGTTTGTTGTTTTAGCAAGTGTAAATCTCCAATTATTAAGCCATGTTGGATCTCATTGATTTGAATTTGCCACCCAATTAGTCTAGTACCAGTTAATTGAAATTCGTCAGTTTACAAGTCAAATGTCTTTTTACCCTACAACAATAT
Source organism: Trachythela sp. YZ-2020 (assembly GCA_016169945.1). Classification (NCBI taxonomy): domain Eukaryota; kingdom Metazoa; phylum Cnidaria; class Anthozoa; order Malacalcyonacea; family Clavulariidae; genus Trachythela; species Trachythela sp. YZ-2020. Next base: position 1,024,071 of record JADLSH010000373.1, read on the forward strand.
GGCAACTATTGGTATGGCATGGTAAAACTTTATTTAACTACGCTAGCCCCTACAGCAAAAGCTGATTTCCAAGAGGGGCGTAGATCTGAATATTCAAAATTACATTAAAAATTGCAATTACAATAGTTACACTAATTACAAGTAAGGCATACATAAATAAGTGAATACAATTAAAGGTTTTGCATAAGAAAAACAATCAGGAAAATTATTTAATTAATTGACTTAACCGGCCAGGTATCACATTACTTGCATTAAAGGCAATAAGAGATTTGTTTAGCCCCTCTATAACTTAGGCTCTTTTTAAGATATTCAGTCTTAGGATTGAAGACGAAGGGCCTTCGCTCGAAACGTCGAAGTTCTCATTGTATTTTTCAGGTAGTTTTACACAACAGTCAACCGCCGTAGTCTTAGGATTGGTCAAATAAAGTTTAGTGGAAAATCGAGAGGAAGACGTCTGTTGAAAAATATCAGTTAGCATTATGGGTCACTCAAGGGTTTCCATCCTAGTTCATTTAGAGCAAGTTCAGATTGACCATGTCCATGATAACCCTAGCAGCCCTATTTTTCGGTAATCTTTGGAGACGATCAGAACGTGTAATACCAATAGTGTGCATGTGTATTCAAGTTTGCATTGAATGATATGAAATTTGTTTCAGGCTTATAATTCCGAAACTTTGGAATTGGAAGATGTACCAAATGAGGCAAGGAAGGTATCTTTCAAAGGGAAGGTATGTTAGTGATTATTTTACCCTTGTCCTGATTTTATTCAAGTTTAGTTTATTGTGTTTATTGTGTTACGACATAATTCACAAAGGTCTCCGAGTGTTTGTCAGTTAGTTCTGGTTAATGCATAAGGATTAGTGTTTATATAGTAAGTGAGAAAAAAGCTCGAAGCACAGGAGAGAACCAACCAATCTCAACATACATGAGTTTAATAAGCACAGGGAAGTTACCAAACCTTAACTAAATCCCTGCCCTCGACCTGCCGTAAGCTAGGGTAAGGTACGAGAGGTTAGAGGCAGCGCGATAACCGCATCTGCCACCCGTGGTATGAGTGCAATTAGTAAAAGAGCGTTTGATGGTTATGGGACGCGTCTTGTATTGTTTTTTCACTCAGAGTAAAGGTAAAGGAAAGGGCAAAGGCAAGGCAACAGAAGATGTTGAAGAACCTAGTACGGAAAATAGACCATCTGAGGAAAGAATGGAAATGGAGAAGTTACGAACACTTGATGTGTTTGCTGGATGTGGAGGTATGTTCTATTTTAGTGATGTAAGGCTAAAAGAATTCTTCTGTTTCTGGCCTAATGCATGCATTATACTTAACTGTACTCCCATGTACTCAACTTTACTTTAAATTTCTTTACCATATTCTACTGGCGGCGTGCATTTGCGGACACTGCAAAATATTGGGGGGTTTAGGTTGCCACCATATTACTAAATACTTCAAAAGCACATGTGTTTTCCCCGACCCACGCTATACTAACTTCCCGACTATTGACGACCTCCTTTGAAAATCCTCTCGGCATTTTTTCTGCGAATGCACTTTTTACATACGCATTACAACATACAAACCTAGCGAACGCGTGAACAAAACATGTGCGTATTTTTCAACAAACGTTGTTCATTCCATTTTCTTGTGTAAACATTGCAGTTTCATTGTTCAAAGGTGACACTTGAAATTTTGAAAAGGAAACAAACGTGCTAAAATCGTCAAGCTTCAAGGTTTAAGGTTACTCCATATGATGAAAACACTGATTCCATCATTTTTTACATTTTTATATATTTGAATTGAGGGGCTGAAAATCTTTCGATCCTCACAGATTATTTTCCAAAATATTAAAATGCGACCGAGATATAACTGAAAATGTTTTAAATTCGAATAATTTTGCCGCGAAAATAGTAATTGTAATTGACATTCTGCTAATTGGTGTTAACTCAATACCGGATGGGGATGCAGGTGAGAAATTTGGTAGCACAAAATAAGAAGTAACGCACATACCCAACAGCTCTCATGTCCTGAATTTCGTTTTGCTGATTTAGCTTGCTCCTTATTCGCTTTGCTCTCCCTACATTTGCGTTTTGCCGGCATATTCTAATGTTTTTGTTTTGCCTGTTACGCACTTATAACAAACTAGATAATCAATAAATGACGCAGAACCACTTTGCCCAGAGCACCTTGCCAAAAGTACTTTGATGAGGTTCGATCTGATTGGCTTACAGTTTGAAGCGAGAACAGAGGGTGGAGAAACACAACAGGGAGCGGAAAAGCCCCCGCGAAATCTCTTTTGGCCTTTTACACAGAATGAAATATTCTCAGATTGTCCTCACAAAAAGAGAAATGCACCGTGCACGTTTTATCCGATTCCTTCCAAACTTTTCCACAATGTAGAACAATAGTTAAGGAGGAAAAGTGTGTTCGCATTTTTCGTTTAACGCCATACTTTTCGAGTTATAGGCATCCGTTCTACCGTGTATACAAAATTTGTGTGAGTCAACTTGTCTGCTTTATATCAAAGCTACGGTGGCCCATAAGGGCCAACGCTTCTCCGTAGAAACACGCAGCTTCTCCGTACAAACGCGTTGTTATTCCATGGAAATCCAACTTCTCCGTGGAATATTGCCGTTGTTCTGTCACGGGAAGCCTTTTCTCCGTACAAATATGCAGCTTCTTCGTGGAAACACGCAGTTTCTCCGTGGAAACACGTCGCATTTCTGTGGAAGCACATAGCATTTCCGTGGAAGCACGTCGCATTTCTGTGGAAGCACATAGCATTTCCGTGGAAGCACGTCACATTTCTGTGAAACACGACACGTTGGCCCGAACGGGGCACCTCTTCTCCGTAGAAACACACAGCTTCTCCGTAGAAACACGCGCCTTCTCCGCACAAACACGCGCCTTCTCCGCACAAACACGTGCCTTCTCCGTGGATTAAGGCTTTCCTTGTGAATGGGCTATTACATTTAATACCCGCACCCCCCCTGTCGAGGACCTCCGTTTCCAGAGGGGTTTTACATCTGTGTTTTCCCAGAAGGGTCCTCATCATGATCTTTCCAGAGGGGCTATAAAGTTAGAAAAAAATTCCAGTGGGGTGAAAAATTATTTCCAGACGGGTAAAAGAGTAATAAAGGGTATTTCCAGAGGGGTAAAAGTTTTTCACAGTGTTAAAAAGTGCATTTCCAGAGGGGGTGGTGAGGTATTTCCAGAGGGGTTGTAAGGCATTTCCAGGGTGGTTGTTGGATAATATTTCCAAAGGGGTTATTTCTTGTTTCCAAAGGGGATATCTGCACCAATGGTCTGCACTGCCCTTGATCGGGCAGGGTTGAGGACATTTTCCCCCATCCAAGGGGGGAGGGGGAGGGGTTAAATTCAAGAAAATTTATTTCCATAGGGGGTTAAACACTATTCCAGAGGGGGCAAAACATCTTTCCTAGGGGGTTTTGAGACAGAATTTCCAAGGGGGGGAAACCATTTTTTCCAGTTTCCAGAGGGATAAAAATAGTGAAATACGGAGGTCCTCGACAGGGGGGGTGCGGATAATAAATGTAATAGCCCAATTTAAAAATACATTAAAAAAATTAATCCTGAATATTTTTTGGTTTTATACGACGGGGGGGGGGGGGGCAGAAAATCAAGTCACAACGTCAACGCAACCTCAAGTTAAAAACTTAAAATTATACCTTCTATTTGGTCATTGACACAGATATCCAGCATGTAAACTGTGAGAATTGCCAGACAGAGATTTTGATCAATTATAGTTTTTGTAACAATTGTGGAAATAGAGTTGGTACTGGTAAGTTTACTTGTTTTTTTTAATATATTAATCATTTTACCCAATATATCAGATTTACTTAACATTTTCATATAAATTTGAAATATGCATATATGTACAGTAGTTATATTTTAAAGAATTCCTTTGAATTTCCTCAGTTCCATGTGTTGATCTGCTAGTGTAGATTGTATATTCATTCATAAATATTTAAAATCTACACAAAATATTGTTTTAAAAGCTTTGCTGTATCAGTTAAAGTGGGTTGTTATATACAGTAGTGGCCACCTGCCTAAAGAATAAAACCTGAACATTTCCCTCAGACTGTCACAAATACTCATGAGACATCAATGGGTAATTTCTTCTATATTTCAAGCCACTTATACTGCCCAAGTAAAGTTGTTAAATATATGGTGTTGAATGGAGTAAAATATTACAGGTGTGTGCACGTGTACCACAGAATACCATGCTACCACAGAATACCAGTCAAATCCTGGTACAATTTGATAAACCGTTGCTTATGTATCTCTGCATTGGTATTCTGTGGTACATTAGGGTTTTATCCATAGAATTAAAAAAAAATCTACCAAATCTAGCCTTAACTCCTTACCGTCTGGTGCTAATGTTTTTAAGACGATATCGTCTTAAATTTTGCAGGTTCATATCTTCGGTTCAGTGCATGCTATGTAGATGAAAATACCACCGTTCGATTCAGCGTTTTACGATGTCTTTAGAGAAGTAAATTGTGTTTGTTTACAATGCTACGCGGCCAATTTAGCCCCTTTCAAACACCTCTGAACTTTGTATTGTTTACAAATTAACAATAATACAAACTAATTATATATTCATTTCGCTTTCCTACCTTTGGTTTACACGCTACAAACTCCTAAGTATGACCATTGGATAGCTCTTGAAAATCCTGTTTGAAAGGATGTATTTAAATATCCATACTAAATAAACTAGCCATTTTATGACAATTCTCGACTTTTCTCGTGAAAATCCCGTCTAATTGCGAAATCCCGGTTTTGTCGGCGCACGCTCGGGCAACTTCGGAAGCTAAATCTCCGCGGCTTTGCATCCTAGCGTATTGAAAGTACCGGCAATCGATTCCGCGTGATTTAATTGCCTAGATGGCGGATTTTCATTGGTTTATAGCAATCAACACTGACCTTATATGGCATTTCGTAATTAATTTCCGCGTGCGGGAATCAAATTTCAACGATCTCGGCATTTTGCATGCGACTTTCAAAAAATAAAATAAAATACTTCTACTTCTTCAAATGCAATGAAACTTTCCAATAATATTCCTTTTTATATGAGCTACAATTTTGGTCCAAAATTTGCTAACATTTGCTCGAAAATTCTGAACCCTGTTCTGGCAATTCAGGGTTATTTTAACAATAATTGTAAAATTTTTAGATAATTTATGAACATGTATGCAAATTAATTTGGATATGTAATATGAACCGGGACAAACTAAATATAATTTTAAAGAGGAAGTCATAAGCTATCGAATGACGCGTGTCCTGTTGCCAGAGAATAAACACGTCTGGCGATATTTACATTTGAAACAACCGATTGTAATTACGGCGCAAGGCAGCAAGACCCCTCAGGAAAAAAAACACATTTAAATATGGAAGAGGCGAAACCAGGATTCATGATTAAAGTTTCAGACGTTCTCTGGTTTAAAATATTTATTATTTACGAGCTTTCGGCTGCCAGTCTGCAGTCTTCAACGGGTTGATTAAAATGAATAATAACAAATAACAGTGGTTTACAATTACACAAAACAAATACACTGACAAAAGACACAGTGAACAGTTCCGCCTACGTGAAAAGATGAATAATTATTTACATTGATGTAGTATATATAGATATAGTTTTAAATGTTTTTAAGTAAGAACCTATATTGTTCTGGCAAGTGTTTTGCATTATTGTCTGCATTTTTGTGACAGTCTGAGGGAAATGTTCAGGTTTTATTCTTTAGGCAGGTGGCCACTACTGTATATAACAACCCCCTTTAACTGATACAGCAAAGCTTTTAAAACAATATTTTGTGTAGATTTTAAATATTTATGAATGAATATACAATCTACACTAGCAGATCAACACATGGAACTGAGGAAATTCAAAGGAATTCTTTAAAATATAACTACTGTACATATATTCATATTTCAAATTTATATGAAAATGTTAAGTAAATCTGATATATTGGGTAAAATGATTAATATATTAAAAAAAACAAGTAAACTTACCAGTACCAACTCTATTTCCACATTTCCACAATTGTTACAAAAACTTTAATTGATCAAAATCTCTGTCTGGCAATTCTCACAGTTTACATGCTGGATACAGTGGCGCCGGCAAGGGGGGGCGAGGGGGAGCGGCCGCCCCCCCAATATTTTACAGAATGGGTTTCTAGATTCATCCAAAATTTTCTCGGGGGAGCATGCCCCCGGACCTCCCTAGAATTTGTTTGCCCCCCCAAAAATAAATCCTGGCGGCGCCACTGGCTGGATATCTGTGTCAATGACCAAATAGAAGGTATAATTTTAAGTTTTTAACTCGAGGTTGCGTTGACGTTGTGACTTGATTTTCTTCCCCCCCCCCCCCCCCCCGTCGTATAAAACCAAAAAATATTAAGGATTAATCAGGGGGGGGGGTGATTTTTTAAATTCACAAGGAAAGCCTTAATCCACGGAGAAGGCACGTGTTTGTGCGGAGAAGGCGCGTGTTTGTGCGGAGAAGGCGCGTGTTTCTACGGAGAAGCTGTGTGTTTCTACGGAGAAGAGGTGCCCCGTTCGGGCCAACGTATCGTTTTTCATAGAAATGTGACGTGCTTCCACGGAAATGCTAAGTGCTTCCACAGAAATGCGACGTGCTTCCACGGAAATGCTATGTGCTTCCACAGAAATGCGACGTGTTTCCACGGAGAACCTGCATATTTGTACGGAGAAAAGGCTTCCCGTGACAGAACAACGGCAATATTCCACGGAGAAGTTGGATTTCCATGGAATAACAACGCGTTTGTACGGAGAAGCTGCGTGTTTCTACGGAGAAGCGTTGGCCCTTATGGGCCACCGTACAAAACAAATACAATAGCTGTCAAAAAATGCGAACACACTTTTGTTCTTTGATTATCTGAGATGGGAAATATGATGTTTTGCAGGTCCTAGGGTTAAATCGGCGGCGTGCAAATCTCGTGACGCGAAGGAGGTCAGATTTTCAATGCCCGTAGCAACCATAGTGTTTTAAAATATAGCATTTTTGTTAAATTGCTGGTTACAAGTACTTACAACAATGATTTATCATCACGTACACAAAATTTGACGGCAAAAGCGTAAAAATTGAGCGCGCGGTGAGCATTTTTGTAAAACGCCATTTCATCATATGGAGTAACCTTAACGCAATTATCCTAATAAAGTACCGTCTGTCACAACATGGACTGTTCGATCGGAGTTCGATTGTGTAATTGATTGTTCCTATGTTTTGTTAGCTGTTTTGTTCGCCATTGATTGCTGTTCATAAATACGTACTTGAAGCAAGCAATAAAATCAAATTTTGTCTTGGAAATTGTCTATTTGTTTCGAAAATTGTGCCGACCTAGATTGAGAATTATCAATTTTAGAAATTTCGAGAGTTTCAAGGGCTGTAGATCGTTCCAAAAGACCCGCAGTATACTGGCACCACACGTTCACCACACTACTTCCTTTTTCTTGCTGCAAATCTCAATTTTTTGCCTAAAATTTCAAAAGTTGTTTGTTATTAACTACAAATGGAAGCATTTACTTGACTGCATAGCTTTTCATTTCCCTCGCCAAGGTCTATCAGAAGGGCTTCATCAAGCCGGCATCGCTGACACTCGCTGGGCCATTGAGAAGGAAGCATCAGCAGCTCGGGCGTTCCAGGCAAACAATCCCAAGACCACCGTATTTACTGACGACTGTAATATATTACTTAAACTTGTCATGGAGGTAAGGACATATTTCGCGATGAACAAGATCGCATTAGGAACATAGTTTTGTAAACTCTTTCTCATCCGCAATATTTCCAGTTGACGACAAAATCGTGTCAACATTGTTCATTATAATTGATACGAATGGGAAAGAGTAAGGAAGAAAGGATGTAGTTGAACAGTAGTTCAAAGAATATAAAACAGATTGACATGAAATTTTGCCAGATTATTTTATACGTATAGATATTTGATTTTGTCGAAAAAAAAATCAATTCGATATTTTCATGTCATAGACATTTTAAAATCTTTTTGCAAGAGAATGTTCATCGGGCACCTATGCTTTAGTATTTTGTAGTGCATGGCTCACACCAATTAATCTACTGTATACATTTGTAGATTTGGCGGTTGAGTTGTGTAAAACTACCTGAAAAATATAATTGTATATGTATTTTTCAGGTAGAAGGTTTAGGTGGATGGATATTTCGAGTGAAATAATATATACAATATTTTAGACCTGAACGGGAACGGCTGCGAAAAATGTAGCGGGCTTGCGAGTTGGTTTTGCGATGAGTGGAAAAGAGCCTTTAGAGTTGCATTTTTCGCAGCCGTTCCCGTTCAGGTCTAAAATATTGTATATATTATTTCACTCGAAATATCCATCCACCTAAACCTTCTACCTTTTCAGTAGAGTGAGATGCAGAAAAAAACATTGTATTTTTCAGGTAGTTTTACATAACTCAACCGCCGGATCTTCGTTATACTCTAACCACACTGGATCTTTTAGCGAGTTTGAGTTCGTGATGTTCTATTAATTTTCATATTAAATTACTATTTAGGAGGTGGGTGCCTTGCATGGGACCTTTTATAAGAGTCCCGTTCGTACCTTACCTTTTTGGATCAACATTTGATAGCTAGGTTATCTTACTTAATTAATGTGATATTTGTTCTGTTAAATTCTTTGTTTGTTCAAAATTGTGTATATATACCGGGTGGGGCAAAAAAAAGTACGACTGTTTGATTTAGTATGACTTAAAAACTAAAAGAGCTATTACACTTAAACAAGATTCTTTGCATTCAGCGATGTCTAACTTAAATTTTGATATATGCCATGTGCATTTTCATGCAATATTGACTGAGATGGCTGCGTTTAAACTTGAGTAAACACTTTTGGAACTGTCGAGAATTAGCTAAAAACGGCGTATTAAACTAATTTGATAACCGTTACCATTTTATCGTAAGTATTTAAATGAAGTGAAGTTGAAGTTAGAAATATTTCTTGAATAGATATGCTCTTTTATTCAAACATTTGGCCTTCTAACTTCAACTTCACTTCATTGAAACGAATACTTGCATGCGTAAAATGGTAATGGTTATCAAATTATTTAATAGGCCATTTTTAGCTAATTCTCGACACTTCCAAAAATGTTTACTCAAGTTTAAACGCAGCTATCTCGGTCAATATTGCATGAAAATGCACATGGCACATATCAAAATTTAAGTTAGACATCGCTGAATGCAACGAAACTTGTTTAAGTGTAATAGTTCTTTTAGTTTTTAAGTTATACTAAGTCAAACAGTCGTACTTTTTTTTGCCCCACCCGGTATATATAAAATATATAGATCCAAATAAATTTGTTAAAATTAAAATAAATTTAAAAATACACATACATACACCTACATACATACACATACATGCACATGCACATGCACATGCACATACAGTTCTTGACTGCTTTTTTCGCAACATCTCTACAATTTTTGTTGTAGGGTGTGACAGAGAACTCACATGGTGACCAGCTACCTAAACAAGGAGATGTTGAATTACTTTGTGGTGGTCCGCCATGTCAAGGTTTTAGTGGAATGAACCGATTTAGTTCCAGAGAGTATTCCTCTTTTAAGGTTGGTGTGGCTGACTTAGTCTGTTTCTCTATTAGGTTTGGGGCGGGGTACGTTGACCCCTCTGCCCTTCCCTCTTGGCGGCCCAGCACATGCAGCCGTTTTGACTTTTGCAGTTTGCGCTGTGTGAAATTGCACTTTTGTAAGCCAGTCAGAATTCAATTTTTTTCTGTAGTATTATAGCGCGATCAATGAACATGACTAGAAATACATTCATGCAGAATCCCCTCGTCATTAGAACCAAAAATTATTCTCCTGAACACCCCAAAAGTTATTGTAACATGAAGTACTAAATCGATTACTGTAACCATGGTCACAGATTAAGGATTATCAGATATGGAACTCGAGTCGGAACCTTTGATGTTTTTGTCCCCACGGTGACGCAATTCCACGCGCCACGCAAATTGCTCTGGTGCGTGGCTCGAATTTCCTAACTAAAGTATAGGAGAAACACTGTTCGAAAGTTGAAAAATGCTTATTTTTACGAGTTAGCGCTACAGATCATCTTTTTGAGCTTAAAATTTCTGAAAATAGCAGTACGTGATCACTTTTGTTTGTTTTTAAAACACGTTCGAGTTTCCCAACAACTTTTATTTATCTGATTGAAAGCCAGGAGTGAGTGTGAAGCACTCGACATGCAAATACACTATGTGTTGGTTTGATGCTTTGAAAGCTTGTTTATTGATAGTTGACAATGTATTTGGTGCCGAAAGATTAATCGTTAGGAAAAGATTAATCGTTTTTAATGTTTTCTTTAAGCAAAAACCGAAAATTAAATAATTTACATCCTGCCAAAGTTTGAGAAGTCACAGATTGCCATTTTGTTTATACCTGGTTGTTTTGCACCAGGGCACAACACAACCGCATTGTAGAACAGTTTTTTGAGCTTTAAACACAAACAAGGCGGTCTTTTACATTAAGCATCCCATCTGTTAGCAATGGTATAAAAACCTGTGGTATAAAAGTATATAAACAAGTCATGCAATGAATATTTTCGTTGAAGATAAGGTTAAATTCATACACCCCGGAAACTTAGTATTTCAAGTAGATATAGGCTTCCAAAGTCGAAGTCAAAGTCAATTTGATTGAAAATACTGATAAATGCACTCCTCGAGGCATGTTTTTCCCGTTTTTTCCGTACCAAAGCGTTTTTATATATCCATTTTTTGTTAAAATGCTCTAGTCCTAGCCCATTTGTAAAAATTGTGAACGACGTACAAATCATCCAGATATACTCTTTTAAATCGCTGTTTTATTGTCAAAATTTTGGTTTTTCCTATCTATTTACTGATTAAAAATTTTCATGACACTTGACAGAGGATCGCGCATGCGCATTGAAAAAGTGGGGACAGGATCCCGCGAGAGTTCCATATCTGTATATCATTAATCTGTGCCATGGTAACACGCAAGCGAACACTGTAATGCTGTATATTTTTCTTTTCTTTTCTGTACAAACTGGTAAAATAGTGAATTTTACTTTTAACTATAAAATTACCAATTGCCCAACTATATAGAGTAGGTATGTTATTTTGTACTCTTTTAGCTTTGATTTACTGTAAAATTCAATCTTAGTCGCACAAAACGTTTCGAAATTGTCATAAAACTTCAACTGTTTTTTAACAGTATTTTTATACTATGAACTTTTTGAGATAAAATATGTTGTTTCTTCTATATATAACGCATTTGAATTAATACTAAAACAATTTTTAAGATTAGTCAATGTTGTATTGACCACACAGGATGAACTACGCATTTTCAAAATCACAAACTATAGTGCATGCCAATTGACGGCAAAACTGCGAAAGCAAGTATGCAAAATAAACACTTAGCTACCGTTTAAAACGCTTTAAAACTCGAAAACCCTGTCCTTTCTCGGCCTTTCGACTGAAAGTCCTCTAAAACATTTTCATTTATCTTGTTTTACTGAATTAATATGTCCCGACTCCAGAGTAAAATTTTGACAAAAAATTTCATATATAAATGCCAAAAATAAAATGCCAAATGGCAGTTATTTTTCTGACGTATACATATAAAAACAAAATCGTTGTCTTAGCCAATCATGATGTTGTTAGTTGCCAGTTTTCTCTCGGCTTGAACTTGCATGCGCATAACTTAAAAGTCCAGTCCAGTCCATGACAAAAAAATTGGTGACGACTTTGCATTCCACAATGTTTTCACATACCCGGGCGGAAATATCCGAGCGGAATTAGTACCCTCGCACGGCGCTTCGCGCCGGCTCGGGGAACTAAAAAGTGTTGAGCGCTTAGCGATGGACTTGTAGATATAAACATAGTTGCATACTAGAAATACATGCATGCAAAATGCCCTCGCCCATTTGAACCAAACAATTTACTCCCCAATAGTTATTGTAACACGAAGTACTGAGTCGACCACTGTAACCATGGTAACACGCAACACTGTATATTTTTTTTATTTTAATTTGTACAAAATATTATAATTTAATTTTGTTTAACTATATAAAGTGGGTATGCTATTATGTACTCTTTTAGCTTTGATTTACTGTAACATTCAACCTTAGACGTTCACAAAACGTTTCGAAATTTTCATAAAACTTCAACTGCTTTTCGAGCAGTATTTTTATATTTCGAACTTGCTTTTGAAATTAAGTTTTTGAAATTTAATATGTTTTTTATTTTTCTATAACGTATTTGAATCAATACTAAAATACTCTTAAGATCAATCAATGTTGTATTGACCATACAGAATGATCTACACATTTTCAAATTCACAAACTATACTGCATGCTATAAATCGGCAAAGCAAGTATGCAAAATAGACACTAGCCCGTTTAAAACGCTCCTTTTTCGGTCTTTCGACTGTTTTTCCTCTTGTTGATTTGTCCTCTAAATAATGTTCATGTATCTTGTTTTGGAGACTTTTTCATTTGTATTTATTATGTCCTGACTCCTGAGTATTATAAAATGAGTGCAAAACTATTTTTGAAAAAAGTTTGCAAAATGGAAGTCTTCTCTCGGTCTGAACTCGCGCATGCGCATAACTTAAAACCGTCCAGTCCAGTCTATGACAAAAAAATGGCGGACGACTTTGCATTCCGCTATGTTTTCACATACCCGAGTGTAAATATCCGAGCGGAATTAGTACCCTCGCACGGCGCCTTCGCGCCGGCTCGGGGATTATAGTATCCAGCCCTCGTGCCCCAGAACTCCAGACCCCCTACATGTTCGCACACCTTAAAATATTTACCAAGTTTCGAATAGGTTCATGAACGAAACAAGAGATTAAGTTCAGCAAACAGATATTTATTTTCTTTCTACGGTCTTTGCCAGCCCTTTGCTTTCGTACAGATCAGCAAGAATACTGCGCATTTATTATTTCACCATTTTTCATATTCCTAGAATTCTCTCGTGGCGAGTTATCTCAGTTACTGCGACTATTACCGTCCGAAGTTCTTCGTTCTGGAAAACGTTCGTAATTTTGTTTCTTACAAGAAAAGTATGGTGTTAAAACTGACCTTGAGATGTCTCCTCAAGATGGGTTATCAGGTGAGACCACTGGTCTGAAAATTAGAACTGGATAGAGCATACTATTAATTCAATGAGCCAATTTTGAAGCCAGAATATTTTTAATGAGATCAGATTTTTAAATCTGTCAAATTCTGGACTAGTCAAAGCGTTAGCTGATTAAATTAGTTATACTATGAAGCAATATCTTTTCCTATGTAACTTGAAAGACAGCTTGCCACATCTCTTCTAATGAGTTTTAGAACGTTTTAGACTACGTTCACACGAGACCGGACGAATTCTGGACCCTGCTCAAATTCGTCCGGTTCCACTTGTTCACACGGGAAACCGGACAAATTCGAGCACAACTAACCGTACGAATTCCTGTGAGAACAAGTGGAACCATTTTAATACGGTCCGGAATTCGTCCGCTGTCCTGTGAACGTTGCCTTAAACACCACATGTTGAGGCCTCATTTGACCGGTACGCGCAGTAATATCCAATCAACTCTCATGCTACTCTTGTCCTCGTTTGACCGGGGTATGAGAGTTGATGAAACTCTCATGCAAACTCCCGCTTGCTAACTCTTATCAGCTCTCATCCTCGTTGGACCAGGGCTTTAGTCTTTGTTTTGTTCATACTTTCTAGTGTACCTTTGGCATTCTCCAAGCAGGAAGTTATGGCGTACCTCAAACGCGACGTCGTGCAATCATAATGGCGGCCGCTCCGGGACAGAAGTTACCCATGTTCCCTGAGCCGACACATTGCTTTGCTCGGAGAGCTTGTCAACTCACTGTCGTGGTTGATGAAACTAAGGTGAGCTGAGATTACAGACATTGATCTGATAACTAGAAGTGGATAGAGCATCCTTTTTAATTCAAGGAACCAGTTTCGAAGCCATTCTCTACAACTCGTATTGTTAATTAGGTGTTTAAATTAGTTTTGCTATCAGACAAATGTCTTTTGCTATGTAGCTTCCCACACATCTTCTAATGAGTTAGAACGTTTTAACCACTAGATAATGAAATTTGTGGCGGTTATATTGGTGTGACCTCATTAGTTATTCAGTAGTAAATTTGAGACAAAAGAGAGACCACTGATGACCAAAACGTGTCCTTTTCCACTAATAACCACAAATGTTATAACCTCTTATCACATGTCAGCAACACTACAGTAGATTTGTTGTGGTCACACCAATATGCCGCCGTCACCTCCATTTATGCATCCATGATGCATAGCAGATGCACTATACAAGTTGTTCCAAAAGTTGTTCCAACAGCTTGTTATCAACAAGTCGCAAGCGACAATTCAACAAGTTGTAAGCGACAACCTTGTAGCAACTTCATAAGCTGACAACGTTGTTACAACTTGTTGACAAGTTCGCTACAAGCCTGTTGCGAACACGTCTTGTTGACAAGAAGATTTTAACCTGTTTTTTGGTTTTGTTTAGTATGTTTCAAACATTGAACATGTCGACTCAGCTCCTTACAGGACTGTGACTGTGCGAGATGCTATGTCTGACTTACCTGACATCAACAATGGAGCGAAAGCTGTGGAGATCTCATATGACGGTGAACCACAGTCTGACTTTCAGCGAAAGGTTTGCATGACTGACTATCTGTTATTAATTAGTTGATCATTTGAATTATTGATTTGATTTGATTGGTTTATTGAATGATTGATTTAATTGTTGGACTTTTATTTTGATCCGATGATCGATTACTCAATTGATTAGTTATTTGATTATTGATTGATGGAATAAGTGAATCTATTTTAATAAATTGATTAATATATTGATTGATTACTAATTGACAGATCAACGTATTGATTGTCAGTTGATGATTATTGATTATTTGATTGATGAATAGTGTACAACAACATTCTAATAATATCCAGATCAATATCATACTCAAATACTAGCATACACAATTTTGATTTCTGATTGGCTAAGGGAGCGGTGAGTATGAGCCCAAACAGACCGCTCATACTTAAGGCCATGTTACATGAGACAATTTTGCTGCAACTTGCAACGTAGTTGCGGACACAGAGCGATGTTAGGTAAAAAGTGTATTTGCAGAGAAATTGTGAGCATGAATCTCGTTTTACTTTACCGATATCATGCCCAGACGGCAACAATAAATGAATGAGAATGATAATGTCGGTGAAGTGAACAACGCGGTTTTCTGTGGGTACATTTCTACATAACATGGCTCTGTGCTTCTTTCACCCTTTTGAGATGTGTAATGTTGTGGTTTCTATATAAATTAATGATATTCAATTATGAATCAATGCATTCTTATTAGAATGACAAAGAAACCAAAATATCTGAAAAGGGATCACATGATTTGAAATGGCTAATTTGCATACGAAGCTGAGGAGGTCTATTGCGTTGCAAGTTGCAGCAAAATTGCCCCGTGTAACATATAATTCCAATAAATCTCAGAGGAGTAAAAGCAATTGGGATCACATTTCAAATAATTGAAGACGCACTGCAACCATAATAGAAAATATATGTAAATATATTGCCAACATGGAAATTATATTTTTATTACTTAAGATCCGGGATAATGACGAGAAGATCCTTCGTGATCACGTGTGCAAGGAGATGACGTCATTGGTTATGGCAAGAATTCATCGCATTCCTCAAGAGCCTGGGTCGGATTGGAGGGATTTACCAAATATCATTGTTAGACTGGCTGATGGAAAATCTACTGGGAAATTGTAAGATATTATTGTGTTATTTTTGTTTACAGATTGTTTGAAGTTCACTACCAAGCAACTGTGAACAGTGACCTATAGGCGGTGGAGCTGGGGGGGGGCTATAACTATCCCAATAGTAGAAATGACGCCCCCGCCCAAAAAAATAATATGCTCTGACTAGGAGAACTTGAAATGAAGGTGTCAGATTCTTCGCTGTCTGAAATGCAAAAGGAAAAAAATGACCTGCTTTCTGCACGTCAAACTTCCCTAGAAAGCAGGAAATGCCATCTACACCCCAGAAACTCTATATTTCAAAATTTTGCTGAGGGTGCATGCCCCCAATCCCCCCTGCAACCAAACCAATCTTCCGCACAGAGCGATATTTAAACTGGGTCAAATTTCTACTTCAAAAGTTTAGTGTTTCACTGATGGTTGCTGATTGCTAGTTCTCCGAATGTTTCCTCTTTGACTTTGAGTACAAAACAAGAGAGTATGTTTTTAGATATGCACTAGTATTAAACTAGAAATACATGCATGCAGAATCCCCTTGCCCATTTGAACCAAACAATTTACTCCCCAAAAGTTATTTTAACATGAAGTACTGAGTCGACGAATGTAACCATGGTAACACGCAACATTGTATATTTTTTATATTTTAATTTGTACAAATATTATTTTGTTTTTAACTATAAAATTATCAATTGCCCAACTATATAAAGTGGGTATGCTATTATGTACTCTTTTAGCTTTGATTTACTGTAACATTCAACCTTAGACGTTCACAAAACGTTTCGAAATTTTCAAAAAACTTCAACTGCTTTTCGAGGAGTATTTTTATACTTCGCACTTGCTTTTGCAATGAAGTTTTTGAGATTTAATGTTTTTTTATTTTTCTATAACATATTTGAATCAATACTAAAATACTCTTAAAGATCAACCAATGTTGTATTATTGACCACACAGAATGATCTACACATTTTCAAATTCACAAACTATACTGCATGCTATGTAAAAAATCGGCAAAGCAGGCATGCAAAAAGCAAGCATGCAAAATAGACACTTGCCTGTTTAAAACGCTCCTTTTTCGGTCTTTCGACTGTTTTTCCTCTTGTTAATTTGTCCTCTAAATAATTTTCATTTATCTCGAGATTTCGCGCGCTTTTCTTAACTCTCGCAACATTCCCGCGTGTTTGGATCAGGCCATCCAAACACGGAAACCATGTTTTATAAAATAACAACAACACGATAGTCTTCCGTGTATGGATGGCCTGATCCACTTATCGTTGAAAGAACTTGCCAATTTAATTAACGACACCTTTCTGGAACCTATGAGCACATACCACCCCTTACGAGACGAAGATCTATCCAACTTACTTCAAGACATTCCTGTCGACCCCCCAACTGTAGTTAAAACGATAACTTCTCCGGCATCAGTGTTAACCAAGCTGAAGAATCTGAACGCGTCCAAAGCACCAGGACCAGATGGTGTGCCCAATTGGATTTTAAAAACTTATGGCGAGATTCTAGCATCCCCGATATCCATCTTGTTGAATACATCTTACCAGGAAGAAAAACTTCCTATTGTCTGGAAAAGAGCAAACATCACTCCTATCCCCAAAGATAAACCTGTGCGTGAAATTAATAAACATCTTAGGCCAATTTCGCTTACTTCAGTAGTATCTAAATTGGCTGAGGATGTTATAGTTGAGAAATACGTCGCCCCAGCTGTTTATCTATAGCTGATCCAGCACAATTTGGAGGCATTCCGCGCTTATCTCGATGGTGCACAAGTGGTCGGAGGCTACTGATGGATCTGGAAATGTTGTCAGAACTGTATTATTTGATTACCGTAAAGCTTTCGATCTTGTTGACCACCTCATTTTGGCCAGAAAAGTTATCCAACTATCTGTTCCATCTTTTGTAAAGAAGTGGATTTTAGACTTTTTATCAAATAGATTCCAACGGGTAAAACTTTCGAATGACTGTTTTTCGGAGTGGGGCAGTGTACCCTCTGGTGTCCCTCAAGGGACCAAACTTGGCCCCTGGCTCTTCATTCTTATGATTAATGATCTAAAAACTCCAGAGAGCGATTGTTGGAAATACATCGACGATACCACAATTTCTGAAGTTGTAAGCAAAGGCAACACAAGCACAATACAAAACTCCGTCGACGTCGTACAAAATTGGTCTATCACGAACAAGCTACAACTCCATGACTCCAAATGTAAAGAACTAAGGTTTTGTTTTACAAGATCTGGTCATGCTTCACTACATGAGAATGTCGTAGTCTGCGGTAACCAACTTGAACTTGTCACACACGCTAAGATTCTTGGCCTGACTATTAGCAGTGACTTGAAATGGAATAAACATATTCTTAACACTATCAAGAAGGCGAACAAGCGGTTCTACTTGATTGTCCAACTTAAACGTGCAAAGGTTCCAACTGCAGATATTCTTAACTTTTATTGTGCCTGTATTAGGCGAATTTTGGAATATTGTTGCCAAGTGTACCACTATGGATTACCATGCTATCTTTCTAACGCCATTGAACGGGTGCAAAAACGTGTTATGTCTATCATATACCCAAATTCAAGTTATGACGATAGCCTTGCTCTTAGTGGCATTTCTAAACTTAGTAGTAGACGTGAAGAAGCATGTATAAAACTTTTTAATGAAATAGTTAACATTCCTGATCACAAGTTGGCGTATCTCTTGCCCCCTAAACAGGAAACAAAGTATGATTTGAGGCAATCTCGTGTATTTACGGACTATACTGTGAACACAAATAGATTTTTAAACTCTTTTTTTCCTTCGTCGGTTAAAACTTTTAATATAGCTATTTAAACTCTAAATAGATTTAAATTGAGTTGATAAAGTCGTGTAAATATTCTCCAATAATTGTATATTAATATATACGTTATGTATTTTGCACGCAATTCAGCTCTGTAGCTGCAAAGTGTAATTTTTAATAAACTATTCTATTCTAATATTATAATAGTATTTTTATACTATGAAGTTTTTGATGAAATATGTTGTTTCTTATTCTATGTAACATTTGAATTAATACTAAAACTTGTCCTTTCTCGGCCTTTGGACTGATTTATTTTCCTGTTGACTTTAGTAAGTGATTAATATATTTTCCTTTGTCTTGTTTTGGAGATTTCATATTTGTCTGAATTAATATGTCCCAACTCCAAAGTACAATTTTGAAACAAGTTTTCATATAAATGCCAAAAATAAAATGCCAAAATGGCAGTTATTTTTCTGACGTATGCATATAAAAACAAAATCGTTGTCTTAGCCAATCATGTTGCTAGTTACCAGTTTTCTCTCGGCTTGAACTTGCGCATGCGCATAACTTAAAAAACATGACAAAAAAAATGGCGGACGACTTTGCATTCCACTATGTTGTCACATACCCGGGTGTAAATATCAGAGCGGAATTAGTACCCTCGCATGGCGCTTCGCCACAGTATAGAGACGAACAGTAGGGCCACTCGGCGATGCAACATGTAGCCAGCTTTTTATGCAAAAATATGCAGTTTACTGGTCAGGAAAGTTAGTCCAGCTTGCTTATTGGCCAGAAAAAGCAATTGACTGGCTGCCAATGCGTAATGAGCGGCCACACAAAATTTCAAATGAGTGGCCCTACTGGTCGATCGTCTCTATACTGTGGCTTCGCGCCGTCTCGGGGATAATTTTTTATAACTTGGAATTTGAAAAACAATTTTAAAAAATAAAACATGCTTTGAAAGACTCGCGTGTTTTCATTGTTCTCTACGAAATGGATGCGGGTCCCCACGCGAGAAACGAGATTTCCGACTATTGTATGACGTCAGAGCTAAAAAAAATCAAATGTGTACATTAAAAGTGTAAATAATGTCGGCTTAATAGGTGTAATGTGAATGAGGAAATGAGGAAATAGAACCATTAAACCAATAAACCAATATAATTTCCTATGCAAAGTTTTAAAAAATTTTACCGAAGAATATTCTCAAAATGACAGGAAGAAGAGAAAAAGTAAGCTTTATTCTAAGTACGCTGTTGCCATGGTAACGGACTTCCAACACAAAGATAGTACACCAAAATTGTCAGGAGAACATTCTCCATGTTTGCTTTGAATTTCGTCCTTGTATCATGCAAGATGAAGAAACTGGAGCCTCTTGAATACAATTTGTGTTTGACCTGGGATTTCCAAATATTTGGCTTCGACTTATGTTTTGTCTTGAAACGCCGAAGTATTTTTAATCTTTTAGGTTTTTCTTACCGATACCCCAGCTAAATACTTCACTCAACCTCACTCCTTATTGTTGCTCAATTTCAGACATTACACACACGTTGACAAGAAGAGTGGCACAAGTTCGACAGGTCAACGTCGCGGTGTCTGTAGTTGTGCTGAGGGCACAGCTTGTGATCCAGCGGACAGACAATTCAATACACTCATTCCTTGGTGTTTACCACATACTGGCAACAGACACAATCACTGGGCTGGTCTCTATGGAAGACTGGAGTGGGATGGCTATTTCAGTACCACCATTACCAACCCTGAGCCAATGGGAAAGCAGGTAGAATACCTTGTAACCTTGGCTAAACCTTATATATACTGGATAGCTCTATCAGATTGAGACTGTTTTCACTAGAGGTTCAGTAAGAGTCATCCTTTATTGATCCAGTGTTAGCCTACTACAGGAGGAAAACTAGACTAAACTAACTTTATTTATACTGGATAGGCAGATAGCTCTATCTGTTCTAAACTGTTGTACCTAGAGGTTCAGTAAGAGTCCTCCTTTATTGATAACTAACTTTATTTATACTGGATAGCTCTATCAGTTCTAAACTGTTCTACCTAGAGGTCCAATAAGGGCCATCTCTTATTGATCCAGTGTTACTACAGGGGGTAAACTAAACTAAACTAACTCTATTTATACTGGATAGGTCTATCAGTTCTAAACTGTTCTACCTAGAGGTACAATAAGGGCCATCTTTTATTGATCCAGTGTTACTACAGGAGAAAAACTAAACTAACTTTATTTATACTGGATATCTCTATCAGTTCTAAACTGTTCTACCTAGAGGTACAATAAGGGCCATCTTTTATTGATCCAGTGTTACTACAGGAGGAAAACTAAACTAAAGTCTACGATAACTTTATTTATACTGCATACCTCTATCAGTTCTAAACTGTTCTACCTAGAGGCCAGTAAGGGCCATCTCTTATTGGTCCAGTGTTACTACAGGAGGAAAACTGGACTAAACTAACTTTATTTATACTGGATATCTCTATCAGTTCTAAACTGTTCTACCTAGGGGACCAGTAAGGGCCATCTCTTGTTGGTCTAGTGTTACTACAGGAGGAAAACTAAACGAACTTTATTTATACTGGATAGCTCTATCAGCTCTAAACTGAAATGGAAAATTCCATCTTTCACCTCATGAACATATTTTTACCATTGCACTCCTACACATTCATTATTTATTTACTATACAACAGGAGGAAACCTAAACTAACTCGTACTATACTGTATAGTTATCAGTTCTAAACTGTTCTCCCTAGAGGTCCACTAAGAGTCGTCCCTTATTGGTAGTGTTACTACAGGAGGAACCTAAACTAAACTAACTTTATTTACAATGAATAACTCTTTCAGTTTTAGAATATGCTCCCTAGAAGTCCAGTTACTGTCATGATGAAGTACAGGGTAAAACCGAAATACCATGAGAAAACCTACGGTGTTTGGTGATTACAATGCACTTAAAACACAGCGCTAAAGTTAAAATTTCATTGAGGGTTTTATTTTATTTTTCCTTAGGGTCGAGTCCTTCATCCCTCGCAACATAGAGTTGTGAGCGTGCGTGAGTGCGCTCGCTCCCAGGGCTTTCCCGACATATACCGCTTCAATGGGGATATCCTGGATAAACATAGACAGGTAACGATAGGTTTTGTGTCAGTATTTGTAGCTTATATTATTATTATTATTCGAGGGCCTGCATAAAAAACACTTTTGGGTGATTGTGGCACCCTCGTAAAATATATTTATGATAAAGTTACGAGATCTTGATATAGCCTTATCATAAATGATCTTATTTACGCGCGCTACGAGTCGTTACAGAATTCAGTTTATTGTCAATGTTTGAATTGTTTTTTAAATTGTTTCTTCGTCTTTTCTCTTCTGCTGTCTTGCCTCTCTCTCTGCCTCTTTCGAGCTGGGTTCGCCCTTTTATAATAACGGTTCAGCTGATCAACGGACACGTTATCTGGCGAGTGGTGTAATTCTGAACCAGCCAATCAGCGCTGAGATGTAAAGGTTGTGATATAGTCGATCAATATATTAAAATGTTCATTAATTCACTAACTTATTATAATCTTATAGCAAAACGTTCAACTGAAAGTATGTGAACTTAATTTTGCGACTTAACCTAACTTTAACTAAAATTTAACGAACTATAAGCTTTTGATGACGTAATATTATAATTACTTGACCGCACGAATATACCCAACAATGATTGACGGCAAAGCCTTAAGCATGCACACATGCACACGTACAAGGTCAATTAATAGCTTAACATTGAACTTTGAATTATCGGCAAACACATCTGCCCACCATGCAAGACTCTTATCAGACTTGACAGTTTGAAGTATCATTTTATATCTAAAATTATGATGCCTAATCGAAAGGTAATTGACCCTTTGGCGCAATTTCATGTCGAACTTGCGCCAAAGGGTCAATTACCTTTCGATTAGGCATCGTAATTTTAGATATAAAATGATGGACAATCAAAGAATGTCCATTATCCTTCCATTTGACGTAACCAATGTTCACAATGGCCTGGGGTGCAAACTGAAGTATGTTTATACAATTCTATATACTTTCGTAACAATAATAATAATAGCATCATCCTTACGTTTATCAACTTTATCAACTTTATACGCATGACAGTGAAACTGATGAACCAGCGGCCCTCAAATTGATCAAATCGATACGTGCAGCAGATTGCTGAATTGCGAAAGACGCAGCTCAAACGTAACCGACTCGAAGGGTTACTAGGGCGCTTCTGGCTGCCAGCATTTGCGACCCATGTCTGATCACGGAGCACGGTTAAGGTGAATGGTTAGTTTTTGGTGAGAGGGAAAACCGGATTGCCCGGAGAAAAGCTCTTTGAAGCACAGAAGAGAACCAACCACAACTCTACTGACATAAGTTTTAGTAACAATATACATTGCCCTCGACCAACAATAGCAGGCGTAACCCAGCGGTAAGGGGCAGCTCGCTAACCGTATCTGCCACCCGTACTTCTCCACTCTGGTTGACTTTCTATCCAAAGTTTCTATGCCAGAGTGATTAGCTGAGTGATTTAAATATACTCATAACTTACCCACGTTGAACGTGGTGCAGCGTTGGAAAATCTGTATAATTTTTTATTCCTCGTAGATCGGCAATGCTGTCCCACCTCCAATGGCGAAAGCTATCGGCTTAGAGATCAAGAAATGTTTGATGAAACAGGAAGCCAGCCAGGAAAGTTCATGAAGTATCTGTTCACTTCTTGCATCAACCATTCATAATTCACAAACAATAACTTCTATTTT
This sequence comes from Trachythela sp. YZ-2020, assembly GCA_016169945.1. Classification (NCBI taxonomy): domain Eukaryota; kingdom Metazoa; phylum Cnidaria; class Anthozoa; order Malacalcyonacea; family Clavulariidae; genus Trachythela; species Trachythela sp. YZ-2020. The sequence goes on from JADLSH010000373.1 coordinate 1,047,453, forward strand.
TAAAATGCTCAAAAAAAATCTTTGCCATATGTAATGCTTCATCTTATATTTTATATTAGGCATACTTTGTATAGGTTAGTTTTTGGTTTCATAAATATTTTATGTGAAATTGGGATAAAGCCATGCATATAGTAAAAGCATTTCCCATTAGACATGCAATATATTAAAGACCATGTAAAGTCCGTTCTGCGCATGTGCTATGGGGGGTCCCGCGATGTAAACAATGCCCAAATTTCGCGGTTTTTTTTCGACTAAAATTCGACATCTTCTAAAGCAGAAACTCGAATCTGTATTTATTTAAAGCATAGAGAACCAGAACACATCATAATTTTTTAAATATAGCGTGTTTAAAATATAAATAAACGGACGTTGCCGGTTTGTTTACATCGGGACTTTTGTATGTTAGAAGCTTTTAATGCTAATACTTATAGGTTTTATTTAGTTTTGTAATGTACTTTACATTGTATATGATTTAGGGAACCGATTTTGTTCATATTATTACATCGTATTACAAACTGCCCGTGTGTGTTCTCTTCGTCGTATTTTTGCACTTCCACAGCACCCGTACAGAACATTATGTCACGACTCTTAGGAGGGCGATGTGTATAAGAAGATGTTTCGTTGTGATTACGTAATGTTGAGGTGGTTTTCCTTGAGTTTTACAACATGACATACTCGTAGTAGAGTATGACGAGTTTGAATATGCTTATCTGTTGTGATTTTGAAATAGTCCTATAGGAATATTATCTCAACGTCATAATCGATCATAACATCTTAAATACTGCATGTTGACGTCCATTCAAACATATTCAAATTCGTAATGCTTTTGGCAAATCAAGTGGCTTTATACCTGATCAAACTCTCTGCATTGTATAGCGCTTTAGGTTTATACACAAATCGTGCGAACATGACCACTGAATCATAGTAAAGTAACAAAATGACACATGTTTTGCTCGCATCTTATCATTGCTTCTTTACTTTGAAAGTATCAGAAAAACGCAGGAACGAAAAAATGATGAGATATGGGCGGGATTCGGAGAATGAAAGAAAATCGGTCGGGGGGGGATGGCGGAGACGGTACAGGGCCCTCATTGCTCTTCCTCAGGCTCGCCCCATGATGCTTGGCATCTCCCTAGTAATATCTCTTCAGCAAATCGCACAAATGAACGTTATATAAAACCGGACGCGCAATTTTGAAAACTGGTGTAAACCGATTGAAAGGTTTGTAAATTTTAAGACACTGACCACTGTTGTTGACATGTGCACACTACTTCATACGAATTTACAATCTAAACTTTAAAGAAACATCTGTTGTCTTGACAGTTTCTTTTGTTATATCATTAATCAGCATGCATTCCATTTGTTATTTGTCCGATCAGTGGTTCCTTTTGAGTTTCATTGACATAATGTAAATGATTACATAAATGTGGCTATATTTTCGATTGCATATAAGAATATATTTCATCGCATAAAAAACTATCAATTTCACAAGGTCTATTCCAAAACTACACCCGAATGACAGACGAGTAACAGACGAGTACAAACGACTACAGACGAGTGACAGACGACTACAGACGAGTAACAGACGACTACAGGCGAGTAACAGACGAGTCTAGACGACTACAGACGAGTAAATTTTCGAAATACGACTGACATTCAGGTACATACAAGTTCATACGACCATAGCGGCCCAAAAATTCGGGTTTTTAATCTTTTCTGAAAGCTTTTCTTTGATATATTCACTTGATAAAGCTTGAAAACACGCGCGCGTGAAAATCTTTCATGCTCGCGTGACGCGCGCGTGCACACAAGTCTATTCGGTCCATTAATTCGGTGTAATATATTGACAAGATTGGCAAGTTTTTTCAACTCAAACTATCTACAACTTTTACAAATGCAAAATTTTCCACAAATGGCAAAAACTCTACAAAAACTACATCACTTATATATAGTATAGTTATATTGTATAGTTTATGTATTTATAGTTATGTATAGTTATGTATTTTGTTTTTCCCGCCGCCTGCCTGTGTAATTTGCAGAAAACGTTGTGTAAAGTAGCCAATCAGCGCCTTCTTCAGCCCTCACATGTGTTCACTGTTTTCGTCCCTTTTTTCCTCCCTCCCGAGCGCTCTCCGATCATGTCCCGATCTTACATAAACATTGCGTAACATTACGTAAGCCTTAATTATGCTGAAAATATCCCCGACAAAGGCGCTGATTGGGCTACTTTACACAACGTTTTCTGCAAATTACACAGGCAGGCGGCGGGAAAAACAAAATACATAACTATACATAACTATAAATACATAAACTATACATATAACTATGCTATATACAAGTGATGTAGTTTTTGTAGAGATTTTGTTTGTAATTTGTGGAAAATTTTGCATTTGCAAAAGTTGTAGATGAGTTTGAGTTGCCAACCTTGTCAATATATTAGACCGTCACGCGAGCATGAAATATTTTTACGCGCGCGTGTTTTCAAGCTTTAAAATCAAGTGAATATAAAAACCCGAATTTTTGGGCCGCCTATGGTCGTATTAACTTGTATGTACCTGAATGTCAGTCGTATTTCGAAAATTTACTCGTCTGTAGTCGTCTGTTACTCGTCTGTCACTCGTCTGTACTCGTCTGTTACTCGTCTGTCATTCGGGTGCAGTTTTAGAATAGATCATTTCACAAAACAGCCGGTGGGATTTATTTGTAAAATAAGATGAGGCGAGAAGCCGATGGGGTTTAGGGCCTGTTTATATGATTCCGTCTAGGCGGACGGGACGTTTTCATCCCGTCTTGCCGGGAAACTCGCCTAGACGGGATGGCGTGTTTATATGGACAAAATACATTGCCGGGATGAAGCCAGTTAATTGCTTGACGTCATATTTTCTTGCAGAAAAGGGATTTACGCGTGCTCAGAAGAAAAGTTCATCCCGCCTGGCCGGGATAGAGTGTTTATATGGGAATTTTTCGTCCCGGCAAGGCGGGATCCCGGCAACAGACGCCGAGATCCCGTCCAGGCAGGATAGAAGCGGGATCATATAAACACTCAATATATTTTATATTACAAGCGGGATCTCGGCAACTATCTTGTCCCGCCTAGCCGGGATCATATAAACGGGCCCTTAATCACTGCAGTGAAAGTGCCGTGTACGTACGCACCAACGTATACGTACGCACCAACGTATACGTACGCACCATAATGCATTGCGCTTGAGCTCGGTTAGCCACGAAAATATCCGCCTCCTATGGGGCTCGCAAAGGCTCGCCCCAATTACCTTTAAATTGTAACATTCATAATATAGAATTTGACAAACAAGAGTGTTTATGAAATTGTACTATGTCTGGTTATTCTATTAATATTCAAGCGGAAGCAGGTTTGACACATCTGCAGTTAGCGAATTTTAACGAATAAATGTATGATTCTTCCAAATTTCAAATCATTGACTATTTGACGAAATAGATTTTCCTGTTCTGCTTTTATTGTGATTGTTAATTCAAAGCTTTTAGTTTCTATTTCTAACTTTATTTCGGTTTAACATCATTATCTAAGCATTGAATTTAAAACTTTCTTTTGTTTTATCTGGTATTTTTAGATCGCGTGACAAACGCCATACGCATAGATACCGTAAAAAAAATACTCGCTCCGTAGAATATAGCATGTTTTCCGTACAAATGCAGTGTTGTTCCGTGGAAGTGTAGTATAATTCCGTAGAAATGTAGTATTTTTCTGTAGAAACGCAGTGTTTTTCTGTAGAAATTTGTTTATTTTCCGTAGAAAATCATCACTGCGCGGTAGAAAATCATCACTGCGCGGTAGAAAAATACAGCTCTGCCTTAGAAAGTTAAAACTAATGCGCGCGTATGTGATTGTGTTGTCGTTCCCAGGCTCTCAACTCATAATTTCTCCAGAGGTCAGAAGCTTTTGGAACAACCTCTTTCACAGGCTCTTATCTCTTGGGGAGATAATACCCTGTATGGAGCTGGTCACGTGTCACCCAGATTTCGCGTGATAAATTGAGAATACACTTAGGGAGGGGTGGTACAGGAGCGTGTTGTCCTCTGTGATATTGTTGCGTTTGGAAAAAAGTATTTTGGGGCGATGAATTGAAAATTTGCAACAAAAGATTGTGACAAAACTGTTGTTATAAAATAGTCGCATTCATCATCACGTCACTTCCTACTGTATCCTGAGTTACATTTCAAGCGATAAGTAGCGATAAGTTGGATGAGATTTCAATACACAACAATGCTTGTCAAGCCAAGGAAAGCACGCGTCGCACGGTATTTTAATATAAAACACAATCAATAAAACATATCTTCTATAGACTGACTGATATGATTGTTAACAGTGTTGAACCTTATCCTGTCTGGTATTCAAACTGCAAACGAAATTGATTTTTTTAATGCTGACATATGGAATTGCAGAATTGCTATAAAATATCGAGATCCTACCGTGTGTAAACAATGCTTCCCAGAGGTTAAATCTCGTTCAAGATTGTAAAATATCCCGCCTTGGCATAACTTTATGTTACCAAACGTACGGTAAAACTATTGCATGCACACATTGTCTCCCACACACACTCCCACGCCCCGGCAGGAAGCATATAAGCGGTCATTTCTTTTCGATACTTGTAAACTGCCTGATGATTCTTTTACAGATGAAACAGCCTGTTGCAGATAAGTTTTGAGGTAAGCGAAAAACTATAATTTGCTCTAACTATATGTTGTCGAGCACTCTTTGCGTTTCGTAGACCTAAACCTACACGTATATTTATATATATATATATATATATATATATATCTGTGGAAAGGCTACCCATCAGTTTTTATGAATTATGTATGAAAAATATTTTGTAAACCTGATACGCTACATTCCTTTGCATATAGCCTATATTTACAATGCAATACTATATCGTAATTTGTATTTTCCCGCAGCTGCGGACGAGGCTATAAAATTTTGCCTTCACTCAGGCTTCAGACTTGTACTGTACATGTTTATAGAATCGGCAACAGCCAACAAGAAGGAAGTTCTCGAATAACATAAATCATAATTTACCACATTTCCCTGATAATTTTTGTATTTTACTACCTTTTAGAGTGGACATCAATCTCCGCATGTTTATATAGTTTAGCTAGTGTTTGGTAAAAGCATAGTTACAATGTCGTATATATTAACTATGGTAAAATGCCCTATGCGGCTATGGCTATGATGCTACGAGATAGTGATTGCTCTTGAGAACCCTATTTATCTTCACTAAATAAACGCAAAGCTTATAACGTTTACAAATAGCAACAATTCTAATGGCATATTACAAAAATGTCATAAATATAGGTTTCTATATTTGTAGTGACGATTGATTTAATTGCTGCCGAAGGCAGCACACTATTCTTGACATGGCAAGGTTTCTCCAGAGTTCACTCGCCCCAGTCTTTTACGCCGACCTATGTATAGTTGAGATCTGGATCTTGCGTCTGTAGATTTGCGTCTGTCAGTTGTCGGAATTCCGGGCAGAAGTCGAGCTCAGGGAGAATTTTTAAAATGGGGGAGAGGGCGAGAAAATATTGTATTGCACGCGCATGTTTTGTTCCATGTGATGAGTCGTGATCTGCAAGTTCAGAACTCTCAAGATTTTATTCTGGATTTCTGGATCCTGACTAGCTGCAAAATATACAAACATTTCCCGAAGAAACACAGGTAAGTATGGCTTTATTTCTTTCTGCCGATATTCATCAAGGCGATGAACTGTTTAGTGTTCATTCTAGAGGAAAGCAATGTGCTTTTATTTTTATCGGCGCTTCTTTCAGCACGAAATATTCCATTGTCCGCGTGGTCTAAAACAACATTTAATAATGTCTTAATACAAGGAGACAAAATGTATTTAAAAGCTCTGAGTAATGGCTTATTAGTCCTAGATCCTGGTGTAGAATATTTGTCTATAGATAACTTTCCAACCATAGTTAGTGTTTATAATTCATGTACGATGACAAATATTATTAAATATCTACCCGTGGAGGTTAATTAATTCATGTACGATGATAATTCCATCTCATTAGGCCCTTAAGATGATGTAATATATCCATATTTTTTGTAAGTTTGTCACAACCATAACAAGTAAATATACCATAATTTATCAACCAAATTTGGTTGCCTTCAAACATGCCTTCTTAGAAGATATGTCGGTCTGTGATCGACACAGTTAATATATCGCCTGTGCCCCATCTATGACGGTGACAAATAGTGATCTAGCTGTAGTCATAGAGCCTGTACCTGTGATCGTAGCACAAAATATCAATCTACCTGTTGTGGTAGAGCCCATTGAGGCACAAAATACTGATCTGCCCATTGTGGCAGAAAGAAACATTGATCTACCAATTGGGCTATTCCATTTAATACCGTACCCCTCCTATGGAGGAACCTGGAATTCTTCAGGGGTAAGGGGCCATTTTGCCTTGGAATTCTTCAGGGGTGTGACTATTTAGGTTTGGAATTCTTCAGGGCCGGGGTTGAGTAAAAAAATTGCATTCTTCAGGGGGTTGCAGTCAAATTCTTCAGGGGTAATAGCTGTAAGACAGGAATTCTTCAGGGGTAGGTGTTGTAAATACAAAATTCCTCAGGTGGGCTGTTGAAAGTCAGGAATTCGTCAGGGTTATAGAAAAACCCCTGTCCTCGATAGAGGGGGGGGTTACGCATTTTAAATGGAATAGCTCATTGTGATAGAACCTGTGGAGCGTGTTGAGGGACAAAATATTATTGATCTGCCCATTGTGGCAGAGCCAGTTGTGGCACAAATTAAACATTGACTGCCTGTTGAGGCAGAAAATGAAAACCAAATTTGGTTGATAAATTATGTTATATTTACTTGAAAAAAATGGTTGTTACAAACTTACAAAATAATGTGGATATATTACATCATCTGTAATGGGATGGCATCTGCGATATAAAGAATTAAATATTTCCAACATATGTCATGTGGATCCCTGCTCACAGTTGTTTTGGAGAGATATACTATTATGTTGGTTTGCTGTATAATCATGTATTTTGACAATTCACTGGACAGTACAGATGAACACTGATGGAAGCTAAATGCTAAATAAATATGAAATGAAATATCTACAGATTGGGAACAAAGACTGTTGTGACATGTTTGTTTAGCATGTGTACTTCTTATGGATTATTATTTACAACTAGTAGCTACTATCGCAAGGAAAGTGCTGCCTTGACGCCCAAACTGCATGCAAAATTCCTCGACCAATTAGTAATATAAAGTAATGTAAATTAGTAATATTGTATATAGTTATCTTCTTGTCCAAACGATGAGATTACAACAGTGTGAATGTGATTATTGTAAATAATAATATATAAGAAGTACACATGCTAAACCAACATGTCACAACAGTCTTTGTTCCCAATCTGTAGATATTTTATATTTATTTAGCATTTAGCTTCCATCAGTGTTCATCCGTACTGTCCAGTGAATTGTCAAAATACATGATTATACAGCAAACCAACATAATAGTATATCTCTCCAAAACAACTGTGAGCAGGGATCCACATGACATATGTTGGAAATATTTAATTCTTTATATCGCAGATTCCATCCCATTACAGATGATGAAATATATCCATATTATTTTGTAAGTTTGTAACAACCATTTTTTTCAAGTAAATATAACATAATTTATCAACCAAATTTGGTTTTCATTTTCTGCCTCAACAGGCAATCAATGTTACTTTGTGCCATAACTGGCTCTGCCACAATGGGCAGATCAATAATATTTTGTGCCTCAACACGCTCCACAGGTTCTATCACAATGAGCTATTCCATTTAAAATCTGTAACCCCCCTCCTATCGAGGACAGGGGTTTTTCTATAACCCTGAAGAATTCCTGACTTTCAACAAACCACCTGAGGAATTTTGTATTTACAACACCTACCCCTGAAGAATTCCTGTCTTACAGCTATTACCCCTGAAGAATTTGACTGCAACCCCCTGAAGAATGCAATTTTTTAATCAACCCCTGAAGAATTCCAAGCCTAAATAGTCACACCCCTGAAGAATTCCAAGGCAAAATGGCCCCTTACCCCAGAAGAATTCCAGGGTCCTCCATAGGGGGGGGTATGGTATTAAATGGAATAGCCCAATGGGTAGATCAATCTTTCTTTCTGCCACAATGGGCAGATCAATATTTTGTGCCTCAATGGGCTCTACCACAACAGGTAGATTGCTATTTTGTGCTAGGATCACAGGTACAGGCTCTATGACTACAGCTAGATCACTATTTGTCACCGTCATAGATGGGGCACAGGCGATATATTAACTGTGTCGATCACAGACCGACATATGACATATCTTGTAAGAAAGCATGTTTGAGCCCGTTGAGGCACAAAATATTATTGATCTGCCCATTGTGGCAGGGCCAGTTGTGGACAAAGTAACATTCATCCGCCTGTTGAGGCAGAAAATGAAAACCAAATTTGGTTGATAAATTATGGTATATTTACTTGTTATGGTTGTGACAAACTTACAAAAAATATGAATATATTACATCATCTTAAGGGCCTAATGAGATGGAATTATCATCGTACATGAATTAATTAACCTCCACGGGTAGATATTTAATAATATTTGTCATCGTACATGAATTATAAACACTAACTATGGTTGGAAAGTTATCTATAGACAAATATTCTACACCAGGATCTAGGACTAATAAGCCATTACTCAGAGCTTTTAAATACATTTTGTCTCCTTGTATTAAGACATTATTAAATGTTGTTTTAGACCACGCGGACAATGGAATATTTCGTGCTGAAAGAGCGCCGATAAAAATAAAAGCACATTGCTTTCCTCTAGAATGAACACTAAACAGTTCATCGCCTTGATGAATATCGGCAGAAAGAAATAAAGCCATACTTACCTGTGTTTCTTCGGGAAATCTTTGTATATTTTGCAGCTAGTCAGATGACTCAGATCCAGAAATCCAGAATAAAATCTTGTAAAATCTTGAGTTCTGAACTTGCAGATCACATGGAACAAAACATGCGCGTGCAATACAATATTTTCTCGCCCTCTCCCCCTATTTTAAAAATTCTCCTTGAGCTCGACTTTCTGCCCGGAATTCCGACAACTCACAGAGGCAAAATCGAGATCTCGACTATACATATGTCGGCGTAAAAGACTGGGGCGAGTGAACTCTGGAGAAACCTTGCCATGTCAAGAATAGTGTGCTGCCTTCGGCAGCAATAATCACATTGTTGTAATCGCACTGTTGTAATCTCATCGTTTGGACAAGAAAATAAATATATACATACAGTGTGCCATTAGCAATATAAATACGTTCAATATTACTATTTGGTCGAGGAATTTTGCATGCAGTTTGGGCGTCAAGGCAGCACTTTCCTTGTGATAGTAACTACTAGTACAATAGACTAGATACAGAGGCGTCTGATATGAAACCGTGCTCGAGAGAACATTAAACAACAGCTCAAAAGCATACAATTTTGGTTGGTTACTTGACTTGTCTGTTGACAAAACTGTTTACTACGTTTTTAGTGCAAAGTTTCTTGGAAACTTTGCAGTATTGTGATGAGTGGCGAAAATTCATATGAGTCAGGCATCATAGTGTAAACTTTCCGGGGGGTCACGCGATGAATGCATGTAATTTCATTATCACGGATTTTTTTCCAATGTTTTAACGCTTGTCACTTGCATATTATATATAGTCTCGTTTCGCTCTATTTCTCGTTTAAGCACTTTCAAGTTATCTTATAGCTCAATTCGGTTGTATTCATGCAGTGTTTAATTAGATTTACGAACAACATTTGGGTTGTGGTATTAAACGTCTACATCATAACAATCGTTTTATATATAATATTGGGTTGCTAACTCCCCCGGTAGCTATGAACACGTGCGTTCAAGTCCACTGATCTAATAATATCATGGAACGAAAATACGAAATTTCGAAATATTTACCGCACAATGGTGGCAGCTGGGACTTTGATGGAAATACGATCAAATTTATAAATAAACGTTTTCATTTTGGCCTTTTGGATTAGTAGTGCGTTTTGTCATTTATATATTCAATAGGTTGTCCGACAATACGGAATGGGTCGAATATTCATTATTGCAATATTTTTATAAATTCCGAGCGCGAAAGTTTCGCTCAATCGCCAAAAATTTTGGACTTGGTAGTTGGTGCAAGAATTTGACAAACCTCAGTGGATTCAAGATTCAAGACCCGATGAGATTCCTTTGGCCTTACCGTAAATATCGAATATGTTAGTTATAGTATACAGCATTGGATTTTACCAGCGATCTAAGGTAAGTCGACTTGCGTACAATTTATACACATTAATACGGCTACTGTATTGTTTCTGGCCGCGAATTTTATAGATAGTAGAAGTTGCTATACTCTGTCCGTAGACTCGTAGAGTGTAATTTGTAGAGTCACTAGAGTATAGTAGAGTGTAGTATGAACTGCATAATTTTGAAATTTGACATTTGTTATACAATATTAATAGAACACATCTCTGTTGTTTACAAATGCGAATGGCATTTTGATGAGGATGCGTCTGTATATATAACTATAATGTATGTTGCATTCTATATACTTTCTAGTTTTGCTTAGCCTTTATTTTAGTAGTCTGTGTACAACCGTACTCTCGAAATTGTATATACACGATGAAATAATAAATAAATAAAATTTGAAATAATCGAAGTTGAGTTTGACATATTTGTAATTAGTTGAATAAAACTAATCAAATATTGCAACCGTAAACAAAAGACAATTTTATCTGCTTACTATAATATATTGGCAAAAACATAAATCACTCATCGCGAATTTAGAATTACGAATGATGAAATATTACAAGCTTTCCATTGACAAGTGTACTTGTTGAAAAACTGGCATGCTAGCTTTTCAAAAGCTTGTCACATTTCATCAATTTTCAAGGACAAATAAAAATAGTAAAGTTAAAATAATTGCCAAATAAAAATTGCTCGTGTAAATACGTGATATGCAAATATCAACACAACACAACATGGATGCACAACAATTACGTACGCACTATAAACCAGGTAACAACATAGCATTTGTCTTTTAAAACTTTGCACTATCCTTGGATCACTAGTTAAAACTTAAAAGCAAAAAAAATAAATTTTGCAAGTGTTTTGAACTATATATGATTCTCGAGATATATTATACATAATAATATCCCACTCCTGGCAATTAAAGTGTATAATTTTCAAGTGGAAGCATGTAATATGATACTTCTCCTCACCCCCTTAGGCAATAAAAATTTCAAGAGACACGTGACCAGCTCCATCCAGGGTTTTATCTCCACAAGAGGGAAAAGCCTGGGTACGAGGATGCTTTTGGAAGCGCATTTCGCATTTCTTCTCTTGGTTCAACCACAAGCGGCCCAATCTTACTCTGTGTTATTAATTTATTAAGTTACATCTTTATATAATAGTATATTTAAAATACTTTATATATCAATCAATCAATCAAATCGTTTATTAAAATATACATCTTGCAGTCAACATGACTGAATTACATGTATACGATAAAGATACATTTATATAAAATATGTTTGTATGTTAAAGTTAATATTAAAACCTAACTATATATTACATTTAAAACACTATATATCTATTAAGAATCATACTTATTTACATAATTTGGTATAAAAGACGTTTTGTAGCGATTAGTGTTACATTTGGTTATACGAAAAGTTCTATGAGATCGCAAATGATTACATGTGCTATCAGTCCTATCAGGTAACAAACAAGCCAGTTTGTGATCGTTGTCCTGCACCATTTTTCCAAAGAATTTCTTACAGAGAAGTTCGCGTCTGTTATATAATGTTGGAATATTAGCTTCGAGAAGTGCATCATTATAATGTACACCAGGAAATATGATACGCATTGCTCTTTTTTGGATACGCTCTAATTCCTCAGATAGATAATTTGGAAGAGCAGAATGAAATACTTGGCAGGAATATTCGAGAATCGATCTTATTATTATGGAATAGAAGCAGACCAAATCTTTTGTGTCCACATCAGCCCGCTTGAGTTGCTTGAGAAGATACATGCGTTTTGCTGCTTTTAGTGATATCAATTATATGGTCATTCCATTTCAATTCTTTTCTTTTCGTGAGTCCCAGGATTTTCACGTTTTGTACTCTTTCAACAGGTTGTTCATTAATTTGAATCACATTAAACGTTGGTTTAGATTTTCTAAAACTTATAATCATTTCCTTACATTTCTTTGGATTTAGCATAAGTTTATTGTCTTTCGACCATTTAGCAATATGATTGATTTCATGTTGTAAAGAACTTTCTTGATCCGGTAAGATGAATTCGGAAGTAGTGGTATCATCTGCAAACTTCCACATCAATGATTCATTTTCGCCAGTAAGTCCGAGATCATTAATCATGGCCAGAAAGAGCCAAGGCCCTAAGCAAGTCCCCTGCGGTACACCTGCGGGCACATATTTATAACTAGAAAGACAATGACTGTGAAGCTTAACTCTTTGTTGCCGATCTCGAAGGAAATCAATGAGCCAGTTTATAGTAGAAGATTTAACTCCAAGACTTATAAGTTTGGCAATCAATACGTTGTGGTCTATCAAGTCAAAAGCCTTTTTGCAATCCAAAAATGCAGCACGAACGGTAACCCCGTTTCCATCTGTCATATTCAACCAATGATCGATCATTGAGATGAGAGCACGGGTGGTTGATGAATTAGGAATAAAACCAAATTGTTTTTGGTCAATTGATCTTAACAGGACTGGTCTCAAGTCTTTTTCAATAACAATCTCCTCTGCTATTTTAGAAAGGCTAGAGGTGAGTGATATTGGTCTTAAATCCTGAACAAAATCTTCAATAGCGGACACTTTAGGCAGAGGTACTTTAGCCAATTTCCACAGTTTTGGAACACAACAGGATTTAAATGACACATTTAAAATTATGGAGATAGGTAATGCAAGGATATCTGCGTAATCTTTTAATAGCCAGTTTTCAAGACCATCAGGGCCACCAGATTTTGAGCGACTTATTTTCTTTAATTTCGCTGCAACCTCAAATTCATCGACTGTAGTAATTTGTTCATTGATATTGTTTCTAACACCTGCATCGGCTGGTAATGGAGAGTAATCATTCATTGCATTAGGAAAGATTCATTAATTTTTTCACATAACATTTCCTCATCAAAACTTAATTCCGGCGATAACATGTCTTTAATGTTCTTTGTGTATGATTTATGATTTCCACAGAGTTGTTTAACCTCCTGCCACCATTTGCTAGGTTTCACATTTTTAAGGTTTTCAACTTTAGACTTATAATACGATTTACGTATGCGCTTCCTCTCCCTGTTAACTTTATTAGGAAAAACTTTGAACAGAGCATAATTTCCAGATGCAAAGGCCTTTTGTCTCCGAGAGATCAGTGATTTAAAATGACTAGTAACCCAAGGGCGGTCATTTTGATGGATCTTTATAGAATATAGGGGCATGAGAGTGTTTAATCCATAGTTAATAATATCTGTCATTATTTCCATGTTCTGCTCACATGTAAGGTCGGTGGACAACATACGTGACCATGGAACTTCAGCCAAAAACTGGCCAAGGCTTGCTTGTTTGCTTTTTCGTTTGTCTCTAATTGATTACTTTTGTTTGAGATCCGCCAGATGAAACACGGTCTCTGGGTTTGACTTTAATTGTAATATGATCTGATAGACCAAAAGGTGGCGCACTACTGGGAGAAAAGATCTGATCCAAGATGTTAGTACCTCGTGTTGGGAATTTTAACATTGATTTTAATTGAAATAGTTTTGCAGTATGTTTCAATTTCAATTTATTAAAATCGCCAGCAACGATAATCGCACTGTTTGGGAAAGATGACTCAAAATATTCCAACGAGTTTCAATCATGCTGTCGTTGTCTTCTCCGGGTGGGTGATAAACTACTCCCACTATGAGTTGGTTGTATCCTCTAGGTAGACGGCGGGGATGTAAAAGGGCCCATAGCACTTCCATACTTTCACTTTGTACATCGATTAACTGTCGACAAAATATTGATGATTTTACATATAAGCAGACACCTCCATGTAATTTATGATCCCGATCACGTCTTAGCAATTGATAGTTGGGTATACTAATTGCTTCATTAGGTATTGTTTCCCTTAACCAAGTCTCTGTAAACATGGCAATATCAATATCTGACGCCAATATAGTTTCCACAATTTCGTCAATTTTTGGTGCCAAAGACATTGTGTTGGACAACAACAGAGAAGGCACGAATTATTTGCTTATAGAAACTGCAGCCACTTTTCCCATAACATTTGGTTCCTTTGAAATAGTATTTTGATTAATACTGTTTGATTTGCAACTCTTGATAAAAACTAAATTGTGAAAAGAGAGACATTCGAGCACCTGACGTTGTAAAATATATTTATTATTTATACCATAGTCCCATACTGGTCCAGAGTGTGATTGACGGAATGGCGGAAAGCATCCCAAGACGGAGTTTCTATTGGTAATTCTGACCGGAATAGGAAGGAATTGTTCATTCTCGAATTGTTCATTCTTTGGTTGGTACGGCTCCATACATGGGGGTAATTTATTTTCTTTGCTTTTTTCCTCCAATGCCAATTCCTTCGAAAATTCTTCGGAAAAAAATTTCGAGGTTTCAGTAGAGCTTTGCGTGTGCCCATAGTCTAAGTTTGTCTGGTGGACCTGATGCCTTGCAAATCGCTCTTTCGGCTGTAGTTTATGATCACGATTGTATTTAGATTTAGATTTATAAAAAGGTCTTGGTTGTTTGTCAAAAGAAGAGAACACAGAGTTAGAATTTGTTTGAGTTGAAACATCGTTTATCTGTTTAACACTTTTAACACCATCATCAGTTGCGTTCTTATTAATTCTTGATTGTGATAATACTGCTTCAGCATCTAATTCGGGGTCAATTAGTGGTTGTTTTTCACCATGATCATTAGCCGTGACGTTATCGTCTCCATAAAATTCGTCCCCATTAAACTCACCATTGTTACTTAGTGATTGTTTATCACCTTGATCATTAGCCGTGACGATTTCATTATATGCTGATTCTTCTTCCCCGTCATTATCGCTGATGCATAAAATTGAATAATGATTCTTTGTCTGTTTAGTACTTTGGTTAATTGTTTTATGACCGAGCTGCGCGTTAATTTTCTTTGTCGTTTCTTTTGAATTGTCAACAACATTCCCTTGTTTTGGTTCAACTTGGTCTTGTTGCAAAATTTTTATTACAGTGATTAAGCTGGGTTTTTTTCACAGCTCAATTCCTCAACTTTTGCTTTCATGTCCGACAATATCATCTTATAGTTATTACTTTCACCTAGCAGTGTCGTATTTTCGTTCCTAAGCCTCTCGTTTTCGTTTTTAAGAAATTGTCTATATTCTCCGTCAAGCGTGCCTTCATTGTTAGAAGTAATACTTATGCTTGCAGTATCCCGGCTCACTTTCATCTCCTTAAATTCCCGCATCAATTGATCAAATTTATGTTCAAATTTCTCTTCAAGTAGCTGAACGCAATTTAAAATTGATTCATTGGTAGTAAAATGCATTCGATTTCTTAATAGAACTTACACTTTCTTCCGGACATAGATTCTCAGCCAGCCCTTGTTCATCTTGACGTGTTTCAGCAGCCAATACTTCATCCAAGATAAATTGCGAATCATTAAGGCCAATTTACGGTGGCCCATAAGTGCAAAACACAAAACAAGACAAACAAAACGCATTTAACGATCTTCAAACACATTTAGCAGTTTTTTGAACACATTTCAAAAAGTCAAAACACATTTTAAAAATCAAAACACATTTGGAATAGCAAAACACATTTGACATCGCAAAACACATTTGGAATAGCAAAACACATTTGACATCGCAAAACACATTTGGAATAGCAAAACACATTTGACATCGCAGAACACATTTGGAATAGCAAAACACATTTGGAATAGCAAAACACATTTGGAATAGCAAACACATTTGACATCGCAAAACACATTTGACATCGCAAAACACATTTGGAATAGCAAAACACATTTGACATCGCACATCACATTTGGAATAGCAAAACACATTTGGGATAGCAAAACACATTTGTAATAGCAAAACATCGACTTGGAATTTAATAGCAAAGCACACGCACAAGCCAAAAGGCAAAACACAATTTGTAGGACACATTTTTATGTTGCAAAATTCTCCGCCCCCTTGAATGTGGCCCATTGAGGGGTTTGGAAGAAGCGGGAAAATACCGTAGTAAATATTGTTTATATTCGATACAGTACAGACATGTGGCGCAGTTTTTCAGCTTAATATATGGATGAAGAGGAAGCAATTAGGTATTACTTTTCCAGAAAGTACGAGTACAACACGATATTGGATTTTCTGGATAAATATCACGATATAAAGATGTCAAAAAGGACTCTTTTGAATCGTTTGAAACAATATGGTTTAACTCGACGAAATTGTGAGATAAATGAAGCTGTTCTTCGAGAGCACATTAGCAAGGAACTCGAAGGAGCTGGAAACCTACTTGGTTACCGAGCAATGTGGCGAAAACTACATGTAAAGTATGGAATAAATGTATCACGATCTGCGGTAGAAGTCCTGTTGAGAGAAATGGACCCAGAAGGAACCAGGCTTAGACAAGCCCACAGGCTGAAAAGAAGAAATTACACCAATCCAGGGCCAAATTACTGTTGGCACGCCGACGGATATGACAAGCTTAAACCTTATGGATTACCTATACATGGCTGTATTGATGGGTTTAGTCGGCGTGTGATATGGCTGAAACTTGAAATGAGTAACAATGATCCTAAAATAATTGGAAAGTTATTTAGGGATGCTATAATTGAAGCTGGTGGTTGCCCATCAATTCTTCGAACAGATCGAGGTACTGAAAATGGAATTATGTCCACAGGTCAGTGCTTCCTCAGAAGAAATGGTACTGATTCATTTGCTGGCTTAAAATCTCACCGTTTTGGTTCTTCACATAGCAATCAACGCATTGAAGCTTGGTGGGCCTACCTAAGGCGGTCATGGAGTTCATGGTGGATTAATTTTTTCAAGGACATGATTGATGCAGGAAATCTTGATACTAGCAACAGAATGCATGTGGAGTGCATTTGGTTTTGTTTCAGTAAGATTATACAGAAAGAATTAGATGAAGTAAGGGATGAATGGAACAATCACTACATTCGTAAGTCTCGACACCATACTGCTTCAGGGATCCCCAACACTCTGTACTTTTTACCAGATAGTGTTGGTACTATAGACTACAAACACCAATACAACCCCGAGGATCTAGAAGAAATTGACAATGAACTTCATCCATCTGATGATTCAAATGAATCACTGATTTACAAAGAGTACCTATCTTATGCCAATCAAATGATTGGTATTGCTGAGCCAAATTCTTGGAGAGATGCAGTTGCACTATACCATAGACTATTAAGAGTTGCTCAATAATAAACACACATACCGTAAATCCTCTATTTATCCTCCTGGGGAGCTTTTATCTATTTCAGGCACATTTGAGTGGGCGGGACTTATTAGAAAGGGAGGTTTTATTGTAAGACTTTAGCATATGTGGCTACAGTGTCATTTTTTACCAGTATATTGCTCTGTATGCATATATCTGATGGGTATTGTAAATATCCCAAAACGATCTGTGAAAGATGTCTATAAATTCAAAAAATATGTTGAAATTTATGAAAAAATAATCTTCAATAATCTTTTAAGATCCTCAGAAATATAAATGTAACTGTAAGTAATATAAAGTACATGTATCATTAACATTATTGTCTATTGTGCATTTGTAGGTTTATATAATGTTGTTATCAGAAGGGTCACTAAATTGTCACTTCCCCCATGCCATATTAATGCCTTTTGACCCAGTTCTCGTATCACTTTCTCCCAAAGGGAACTAAATTATATACACTTTTGATTGCATAAATACTAATTTAAGCATGCACAACTATGAAACACAACTATTAACAATTCTGAACATCAAGAGAACATACCAAAGTTCCCAAGTAATTATTATGATACGATTGCAAGTAAAAGGACTGGAACTAGCAACAAGTCAACATAAAAATACAGTTCCATATTTCCTGTTATGCCAAAAATACACTGTGTCAGGGATGATTTGATAGGGGGGGGTGCTAAGCGGGTTTTGGTCATGAAGCCAAAGGAAGGGTGAATCGCCACTGAGGACCCCCTATAGGGTCATGGGAGTTATCTTGTCAGAATTTTTTTTTTAATTAGATGGTCAAAAATGCCCATCAATGGCCCGATATTATATTGTTTGATAAATGCTCTGTCAAATCCAAAATTCAGATTTGATATGGAATTTGCACCCCTCCTGCACCTCCCTTGGCCAAGGTAGGAGGGGTGCACACCCCCTGTAAATCCATCTCTGCACTGTGTAGCTACTGCATGAAACATAATTTAGAGCATTTTATGCCATACTAAGTAATTTCTAATTTGATAACTAGTCCAGTCCTC
The DNA here is from genome assembly GCA_016169945.1 of Trachythela sp. YZ-2020. Lineage (NCBI taxonomy): Eukaryota > Metazoa > Cnidaria > Anthozoa > Malacalcyonacea > Clavulariidae > Trachythela > Trachythela sp. YZ-2020. The sequence goes on from JADLSH010000373.1 coordinate 1,066,002, forward strand.
TACTAGCACTCAGTTCTCAGATTGCCTACTAAACACAATGCAATATCAAAGTAACTGAAATCCAGGTGAGTTCAACAAACAAAAAGTAAATTCCTCACTAAATTTCTTTTGATCACATAACTCACTTACTGGAAATTTGAGAACATTAGCACAAGTGTTTGTGCTGATCTTCCTTGGAGTATCCAAATTATGCAAGAACTCTATGGTTGGACGAGGAGAGAATCCAACTGCAGGTACATCTTGTGCGCCAGTTGCAAATTCAAGAATTTGATTCAGGTTAAGTGTAACTTCTCTATCTTCAACTTGGCTAACAACTCTACCATTCTCAACATCTTCAAGATACTGATTAAAATTGAAAATAAGGTTTTGTTCAATGGCAAATTTGTTGCTACCAACAGGGCTGAATTTTGGATCGAAAATGGAGTCGATATCCTCAGCTGTTAGCTTTGTGTTTGACACTTCAAATAAACTTCTGAACATATCTGGATCTTCTCGGACTAGCTGCAGAATATTGCAAGTCTTGAGACCATCAATAAACTGGTTAAGCTCACTCAATGACACAAGCACAGTGTAGTGAAGGGCAATGCATCTAAGAAATTCCTCTTTGTCGGACATTGTGACAAATGGCTTGGTGTAACCAGCTTCAAATCGGAAACCACTTTCAAAGGTTGCCTTTTCTCGGAATTCATCGGCATTTGACTGTTTCTCCAACTCAGTGAGACTGGTCTTTATGTCATGATTTGGGATTTCATCAATAGATGGCACGAGGTCTTCAACATTTCCTGTCAAAATATAATCAACTGTAGTCTTAGAAAAACATCTAGGGCCTGGAGATCCTTGTAGTAAGCCAAGAGCAGTAAGCTGCCCAAAAGCATAATATTCTCTTCCTTGTAAGGCTAAAATATTGTGTCTAAAAATGTATTGTGACATCAACTTTCTTTGAGCAGCAGAGTTTACCAACCCAAAGTATTCTCGTGATGGCCCACCTTGATCTACAGCGGGCTCCCCAATGAATTGGACCTTGATTGGTTTGCACACATCCTCCTTTGCTCTTCCTAGCTTGGTAAGCGAGTCTTCCCAAACATGCTGCCTTCTAACTTTCATTCTTAAGTTACCTGAGCTATTCATATTAAGTTCTTTCCAGTTTTTAAGCTTTTCAGTAAGCTTTTCATTCACTGTATACAATGTTTTTGATTGATGTAATGGCTCATCCTCATCGTGGTAAGTGTCAACGTCATCTTCACATTCTTCACTCAATAACGACCCATACAAGTCATTCACTGATCTGTCTTGAACTTCTACAAGCAAGTTAATTGCCCCTTCCACAAATCCAGTTACATCAACTGCTTGCCTCAATTCACTGTCATTGTTAGTGGGGAACATTTCTTTCAAGCTTTGAAAACCTCTAGAAAATCTTGCTGTTTCAGAAGGTAATGCATTCACTACCTGTGAGCTTGAACCATTCTCTTCAGATACATTAATACTTTGGCCATGGTCATCAACAACAATCGAATCATGTGATGTCAATGTTGATGTCTTGCTAGAGCTTTGCACTAATTGCAGTGAGGAACTGTTTGTTTGTGTGGAAGAACTTGCATGAGCAAATTATTCAATCACAGACATCTGTCTAATGTGGCTTTCCTCCCCTGGTCCTGATTCACCTTCAGTGTCATTGCTACTGTCCAGCTGTAACTGGTTATAAAGTTCCTGGTCACTTAGTTTCAAAAGGAACAATGTGATGCGATTGAATGCTTTGCCAACATCTTTCTGATACTCATCCAATTGAAATATACGATTATGATGGTCAGGAAGGGTCAAAATTTCTGTGCCATCTGGGTAAACTAGTGTATAATTTGCTTCGTTATCGAAATTACGATCATGTGCACAGTGTTTTTCGTATGACACCTTAAGAAGATCTAACTTACGAATGGTTGCAGGAACTCGGACCATCTTGCATTTACCTTTCATGGGTTTTAATTCTCCTTTCGTTAAAGTCATTATCCCTATTCCAATAAGAACTTCCTTTGGGGGCTTTTGTTGTTTATTTTTCTCCGCATGCTGTACTCTTTCGTTCGATTTTCTTTTCCGAAATTCATCAAAGGAAAGTATAGGAGTTACTGGCTGAGGCTGTGAATTCGAAACAGCATGGGCTGCATGGCTACTCGTAGAATCCGAAACATTCGATCCATTTGTTTTAATTTGTGTAATTCCACATAAATTACAGTTCCACAAAGATGACAAAAGCGAAATGATTCCAAGACGTCTGAATTACATTTCCTGCATTTCATAGTTATAATATATAATCGAAGATATGCAAATTGAATTAAATTAAGTTAAAGTCATTCAAAACGACGCCATTTTGAAGTTTGCATTTGCATACGTATAACACCAATGCTTCCACTGCCTAGATCTAAATTTCCTTTTTCGTTGGTGAAAATATTGTATTTCACTATACACGAATCGCGGAAATTCGGCGCGCATCCAAATGACGCGTTCTGAGTCGGACAAAAATCGCAGTTAAAGAAAAACATGTAGCTGTGACTGGATGATTTAAAATATGCGTATTAAAGTATTCAAATGTTCAGTCATGCATTCGTGTTTTTATTGTTGTGATATGTAATCACGAATGCATGACTGAACATTTGAATACTTTAATACGCATATTTATTAATTATTAATCTTCCCTCATTTTTTGTTTCAACGTTTCTACTTCTATTTTTAAATTCGGAGCATTGGTCAGCGGCTGTCATAATAGTAGAATGCAACAGGTTGCAAAATGCTATAATAGTAATAGTAATAGCAAAGAGTATCCTTACTCTATGGTAAGAAGTATATAAATAGTATCTATCAGTAGTGGTAGACAGTAGTACTACTGCGTCGCAAAGACCAGCTGAATTGACATGGCGGTACGTGGAAAAATAAGAAATTTAATGCTTATTTTAACAACAAAGTAAGCTTTCCAAAAAGGTTTCAATAGCTTTCCCAGAATTTCCTAAGATTTTCTGCGATTTTTTTAAGTGAGGATTTCTGGGGAGAATCAGGAAATTTACCGAGAAGTGGAAGACTGCAATAATAACACCTGCATTCAGCCTGCACAGCCCGTTTAATTAGTTTCAAATCAAATGTGTTTTGACTTTTGTGCTTTGCGATGTCAAATATGTTTTACTATTCCGAATGTGTTTTGCGACTCAAATGTGTTTTGCGATGTCAAATGTGTTTTGCTATTCCAAATGTGTTTTGCGATGTCAAATGTGTTTTGCTATTCCAAATGTGTTTTGCTATTCCAAATGTGTTTTGCGATGTCAAATGTGTTTTACTATTCCAAATGTGATGTGCGATGTCAAATGTGTTTTGCTATTCCAAATGTGTTTTGCGATGTCAAATGTGTTTTGCTATTCCAAATGTGTTTTGCGATGTCAAATGTGTTTTGATTTTTAAAAGGTGTTTTGACTTTTTGAAATGTGTTTTGCTGATGTAAAAATATGTCCAAAAAACTGCTAAATGTGTTTGAAGATCGTTAAATGCGTTTTGTTTGTCTTGTTTTGTGTTTTGCACTTATGGGCCACCGTACCAATTATAGTCCTTAAAAGCGATTTCATTTCATCACTACCATTTATCGTTAGGCTTTTATTATTGAAATACCATCGCAGAATAAGGTCATCGATTTCAAGCTTTTTACAATCGCCGCCTGAAGCAGTCCATGCCGTCTCTCGTTCGAAAATCACATTCATGAAGATTACGAGATTTTCGAAAGTACCATTCCATTTAAAGCTTCCCTGTTCAACAAACCTTCCGCCATCTTTAATGATATGATATCTTTAATAGTATATTCAAAATCATTAGAAAATCCTTTTTGAGAACTTACATGTGAACCGGCCAAGGTTGGGGTTGACCACAGCCGGCCCAATTTCAGGGTGAATGATCAGGAGTTGCGGGTTTTTAACGGCTTTTATAAACAAATTTTATACCCAAGCAAAACTATTTTAAAAACATTCTTAAATTAATCAAATAACTACACTTTAACAATAAAATATAGTTGACATGATACTATAATGCCTTTACATTCTTTTAATTACTCCATGAGCTCATTTAGAGCGGTTTATGCAACCTTTTCTGTGGCCTATATGTTGTGTCAACTTGTGTGTTGCTCGTCATATGTATATACCTGTCAGCCCAAGCTCACATTGTTGCTATGTTAATATTTTTTTTATTAATATTTTTTTATTATTGCTGTTTGTATGTTATGGTATATTATGTGTATGTGTTATGTCTGTTATGCTATTTACCAGAAATGGTATGATGGAATTAAATATATATTTATTATTGATGGTTAGGGTACTTCATATTAGCAAATTATAGTAGACTTAATAGTCAAATATATATTGTCAAAAAAATGCTAAAATATTGTGTCAAATGTAGAAATAAAGTTACTTACTTCTACTACAAGTTGCAATCGACTTTTCGGTGTTGACTTGGTGTGATTTTAAATCCACTTTGAGGGGATGGTATTCTATGTAATAATATAATATTAAGGAGAAGGCAGGTGAATATAGCTCCAACGAACTCGCATCGGCTTCACAAATCCTTCTCGCGTCGCATAATAATGCATCGAATCGCCAAAAAAACAACAGATCCATAAAGCCCATTACATTTCACATCACATTCATCGTCTTCAGCAAACACAAGAGATTTTTTGTCGTTGAAAATCCATAATTTGTTCGATTTTCTGACAATCTCAGGCTCCGTGGCTGTCGATACCCGGGGATATTCAGTTGAGAGCTTGCGAGTTCGAATTACACTCTCTATTGTTATTGGTTGATTACATTGTTGTCGCGTGAACGCGATTCGAATCTACCAATAACAATAAAGAGTGTAATTCGAACTCGCAAGCTCTCAACTGAATATCCCCGGGTATCGACAGCCACGGAGCTGAGATTGTCGAAAATCGAACAAATTATGGATTTTCAACGACAAAAATCTCTTTGTGTTTGCTGAAGACGATGAATGTGATGTGAACAATGGGCTTTATGGATCTGTTGTTTTGGCGATTTGCATTATGCGACGCGAGAAGGATTTGTAATCGATGAGAGTTCGTTGAGTTATATTCACATGCCTTCTCCTTAATATTACATAGAATACCATCCCCTCAAAGGGATTTAAAATCACACCAAGTCAACACCGAAAAGTCGATTGCAACTTGTAGTAGAAGTAAGTAACTTTATTTCTACATTTGACACAATATTTTAGCAATTTTTTGACAATATATATTCGACTATTAAGTCTACTATAATTTGCTAATATGAAGTACCCTAACCATCAATAATAAATATATATTTAATTCCATCATACCATTTCTGGTAAATAGCATAACAGACATAACACATACACATAGTATAACATAACATACAAACAGCAATAATAAAAAATTATTAATAAAAAAAATATTAATATAGCAACAATGTGAGCTTGGGCTGCCTTAGACTTGCTACAAGTCGACTCGCATAATGACTGGGTTAATACGGACTGAGTTTACTGGGTTAATACGGACCTGGTTAATATACAGACTAAGGGCGAGCTTGAGTCGAGAGCGAGACGACTTGTCGCGCTTGCAGGAAATCGCATCTCCTTGGCGCGAAAAATTACAGCGGGCGGAGCCAAATGGGTTTTCCCTGCAAAACTTGAGTGTTGTTTTGACAGAATGAACTGACAGGTTTGCTACACGAAATAAGACTCGTGTTACAAACTTGCTACACTTTTCATGCTATGCGACAAATATGTGAATGGCAACGCCAACTAAAATTGTCTCAAGAACGAACGTTTCTCCCAAAACCAAGGAATTTAATTGTCTGATTTGCTTTCAAAAAGTGGAAAGAGCTGATTACAGAAGAAAGTTGTTTACGTCAAAGGGGAAAATAAACGTGTGTCAGGACCTTGAGCTTGTGTTGGGAGAGGAAATATTTACAGACAACAGTGGGACGATGACAAGACATATCGAATAGATCTGTTCTTGTTCACCACGCTTCAAATAGTCGTAAACAAACGGAGCAATGTGAAAAGTAAGGGTTTTGCCAGACCCAGTTGGCGAGACCATCAAAACATCACGGCCGGAGAGATATGCTTCTACAACTTGCCGTTGATTTTCTCTTATTTGTTCGAATCCAACCTTCCTAAGGCCATAACTTATAGCATCTTTGATTGAATACATGATGCTACGAATAGAAAACTCACAAAATATCTAAAAGTTATAGCTTGAATGTTCACCAATGCAGTAGAGATAAACCTTTGGATAAACAAACACGGGAATAGGAAAACCCATCGATACTTGAGTGTTGACAGGTACACCTACGTATAGCCAATTCTCAAATCTGATTGGCTTACACGCACCGACTAGGATTCGAGTCGGTAAAATTTGGCGCGCTGCAAGAGCGACAAGTCGACTCCTCGGCCCTTATCAAGTGGCCAATTTCCGACTCGCGCTTTCGTTGAATTGGGCTTAACTGCGCGTCTGGGCTTTACCGCGAGTCTGGGCTTTACCTAGCCTGATCCCAGACCCTCTTTGTGGGCTCTGTCCCACCCGAGCGTCTGATAACATTCATACAACATTCCTTTCCTATGACAAATCTATTAATATACTGTAATGCAAACATTACCGCCACGCCCCCTTTTCACAAATAGAAAAGTTGTCAATTTCATAATGCAGTAAAATAACATGAATTCGCAAACGGGACAAGCTGTTAAATGTTTAAACGATGAAAATGATGTCGAATACTTGTTTTTGTTGACTGGATAAGCTCTTTATTTTAAATATTTCAGTCACTTCACGAAGGGATATATTCTCTGCCATGTTGTTCAACACTACTACCATTTGCAAGATCGATAAACAAAACCCGCTATATTTGATCTGAAACCTAGCTCTTACGTTTATAAAACAATATGGTCGCCATTGGTCGGGACCTACAAACGTGTATAAAAATAACTCCAAACGTGTGCGTTTGAAACGTAAACAAACGTGGGAAAACGTTTGTAGTTGACGGTTCATCCAAAGGTCATCCAAGGTAATCCCCACGATTTTCGAGGGCTTGACGTTGATTGGTCAAGACATGAGAAAGGAATGTTGTATGAATGTTATCAGACGCTCGGGTGGGACAGAGCCCACAAAGAGGGTCTGGGATCAGGCTAGGCTTTACCGCGCGTCAATGGAGTCGACTTGTAGCAAGTCTAGGGCTGCCTGTGGTATATAGAAGGTAAAGGCTAATTACTCGCGGCCCGACCGCATCGCCTTCAAACTCAGATATCTCCGCTCAAACTTGTCGTACGGCAAAAAAAATTCGATCAGATCTTTTCGCAAAGGTTTCTCTTTCGAACGAATATGGTTTTATCATAACTCGGGCAAATTTAGCGACGAACGGAGCCAAAATCTCTCTCAATTTCGGCTATGTTCATAATACTTCGAACTGTTCGGGCATGATCGTGGACGTGATGTAAACAAACTGGTAAACAATACCGTCTTACGCGGGGTGGGACAGCAGTCAAATTCGTCGCTACTCGTCAATTTGACTGCTGTCCCACCCTGAGTAAGACGGTATTATTTACCAGTTCTTTACGTCACGTCCACGATCATGCCCGAACAGATCGAAGTATTTATTTTAATATGAACATAGCCGAAATTGAGAGAGATTTTGGCTCCGTTCGTCGCTAAATTTGCCCGAGTTATGATCAAACCATATTCGTTCGAAAGAGAAACCTTTGTGAAAAGATCTGATCGAATTTTTTTTGCCGTACGACAAGTTTGAGCGAAGATATTTGAGTTTGAAGGCGATGCGGTCGGGTCGCGAGTAATTAGCCTTTACCTTCTATATACATATGACGAGCAACACACATTTTGACACAACATATAGGCCACAGAAAAGGTTGCATAAACCGCTCTAAATGAGCTCATGGAGTAATTAAAAGAATGTAAAGGAATTATAGTATCATGTCAACTATATTTTATTGTTAAAGTGTAGTTATTTCATTAATTTAATAATTTTTTTAAATAGTTTTGCTTGAGTATAAAATTTGTTTATAAAAGCCGTTAAAAACCCGCAACTCCTGATCATTCACCCTGAAATTGGGCCGCCTGTGGCGTTGACATGGGGGTTAGCAACAGCAAATAATACAAGGTTGGAGACTTTGACGGTTAGTGGGACTAGGGACAAACGCTGACAGAAATCAATCGAATAACGCGAATTTCGGCTGTCGCATCGTCGCCAAATTACGTTACATCGAAGAGCGATAATTTTTACATAACATAAACTTACAAACGTCGCCAACTGAAACTTACAAATATCTATAATCTTCCGAGGGTTGTGCCCTGCTTGAATTCACGGCCTTTAAAGTACTATTTACAACATGAGCGGCAGTGTTGTATCGGATATACAAACGAAGGTGAGCGTTATATATCTACGGTGGCCCACAAGGGTCACGGCAAAATAAAGACTCACGGCAAAACACAACGAACTCACGGCAAAACTCAACGAACTCACGGCAAAACACAACGAACTCACGGCAAAACTCAACGAACTCACGGCAAAACTCAACGAACTCACGGCAAAACTCAACGAACTCACGGCAAAACACAACGAACTCACGGCAAAACACAACGAACTCACGGCAAAACACAACGAACTCACGGCAAAACACAACGAACTCACGGCAAAACACAACGAACTCACGGCAAAACACAACGAACTCACGGCAAAACACAACGAACTCACGGCAAAACACAACGAACTCACGGCACAACTGACTCGGCAAAGCAACGAACAACACGCGTAACACACAGCGCCAACGACAAAAACTCAGCAGACAACTGCGTCGAAAGTCACGGCGGAAGTGGATCTCACGGCCGGCGGAAGTCCGATTTTTCCGAGAAGATACACTGTTGTTGTGAAATTACGCCGCCTCCTCTCTTCTGCTCTGTTCGACAACAAAACACGTGAACTGTAGCAAAAATGTAATCCACTATGTTTTGTTCAAACTGTGGACATCATTGTGAAGACACTGGCAGCTTTTGTTTGGATTGTGGTTATAATATCAGCAAAAGTTGTCAAGAAGGTATGGAAGTATTTTCAGTACTTTAGTAATAATAGTTTATAAATAATATGAGTTTATAATTTTATTAATTCAGTATACCACAGTTTATACGTTTATACTGGTTTATACCGAAGTGAAGTTAGCACCCAAATTAGCGCCCAACTCAGTGAAGTATAAATAGCGACCAAATTGTGTTTTCAACCATAACTCACGAACTAAATGACAGGCAATAATTAGTCGACCTTTTCAAGATTTATATATATAAAAACGCGCACCGCCATCTTGCCGGGAGTGTGTTTATATGGGAATTAGCTTTACTTTAATATTCATCAGGGTCTATGTGGCTGTGCTTTATACTAAGTTATTCGATAGATATGACATCAAAATTAATTGTGTTTTATTAAATACTTAAAGCAACCAAGGTGAAGTAATAATGCACCTATCAATGTTTTCCCCCTGGGTGTGGGGAGGGGGGGGGGCAACCCAAGGGGATTTTGACATTTCTATTTAAAAAAAAGTCAATTTCCCCACCCCTGAGCAATCTCAAATAGTAAAAATTCCCACCCTGTAAACATTTTGAGCCCAAACCTTATCACAATTATAAACAAAGTTTTAATCAACGATTTTTTTTAAACTTTTAATTAACACAATAAGAACAAAACCACTGCAGTAAATCATCAATGTCAGTATCACACAGTGTTTATGAAACCACGTCTTGCAGTCATCAGGAAGATCAGCTAGGTGACATGTTGCGCATATACTTCACTCGACTCTTCAGTGCTTTTCTTCTAGAAAGACAACATTTAAAAGAAAAGAAAGAAAAGAACAAAGAAAAGTGGATTATAAATACCTTAAATTCTTGACTTTCTTTCGCCGCCATATTGCAAACGCAGATGTTTGTTCCCAGGCCCTCTCGATTTTTATCAAAAATGGCGGATATCCAAAATGGCGGTTTTTCAAAATTCCCCACCCTTGAGCTGCTAGCGTCTGTCAAAATCCCGAGTCCCGGAACAAGCAACGTAGTCAAACCCCCTGGGGTTGCCTGCCCTCCCCCCCAGGGGGAAAACATTGATAGGTGCATAAATAATTCAACCAAGGTAGAGTATTATACGCTCATGTAGAAACTGATACAATCCCTGGAAATTATACCTTTTCAAACTACATAGACATGTAATGCACTTTATTATCAATGTAAATCCCGTGGGGGGGGGAGAGGCCGGGACAAGGCAGGGGATATAAAAAAACCCCTGGAAAATCAACCAAATTCCCCTAGGTAGGGATGGAAATTCCGGTCAATTATAGGTGATTTCCTCACTCAGGGGATATCAAAAAGGTATTTTATTTATAAAAGTATATTAGCAATAGAAATTTAAATTGTCTTATTTGAAAGATCTTTTAAAATGATAAATACAAACTTTTACCGATTATGAGCTGTCTGCCATCTTGGATTTCTGTGGATATGTATGTGTACGTCAATTGCCACAGTTAATAACTGTCAAAAATTAATCCAAGATGGTGGACATTTCATTGCTTTCAGTCAAAATATTTCAAAAACTAAGCACAATATGAGAAAACAGTAACAAAGTTCTGTATATAATTTTTAACGTTCTTTCGGATAAGACAACTTACCTTAGAAACTAAACTTTTATAACAAGCTCAAAATACTGTTCCAAGAGTCTTGCATCAACCACGTTAGCAACGAATTTTAGGATTTTTAGCTAGCAACCACGCTGCATTCTGAGCCAGCATTACTATTGTACGCATTACTACACATGCGCAAGTCCAAGTTTAACCTGCGAGCAGGCTGAAAAATTCAAACCACCACATCCAAGGGACAAGCTTGGTTGTCAAATTTCTTAGGGAGGGGATGCCTCTTGTGATCAAATCCCCTGCCTTGTCCCGGCCTCACCCCCCACGGGATTTACATTGATAAGTGCATAACTAGTTAGTTTACTGTCCAAATTTTATTTTGATGCGAGACAGGGAAGATGTTCTGATTTAGTCTGTAAAGTTCGGCTTTTTCAGTCCACAAATGTGTTCCTGCCTGTGGTTCCTTAGTGGCTCGGATGACCACGTTAATGGAGGTCCCATCTCCAATGGGGACGTTAAAGAACCACTGTGGACGTAATAAACCCTGGCCGTGACCTGCCAGTGTCAGCAAGAGGTTGGCTTACTGGATTAGTGCCAGACAGGCCCAGACTACTGGTGAATGAGACATCTAACATGTATGACAGCCAATAGTCGAATGGAACAAATACCCAGCGCTGAATGCACAAGAATTTGCGAATGTGTAGACCTTTCAGGCCGATCATCCCCGTATAGTCCATTATAGGGAGTACCCCCGGGGCTTTAAGATTAATTCAGAGAAGAGCCTTTTTATCCTGCCAGGTTCAGCAAGACCAGGTTCTTTATTTGATATACAGCTTTAAAAAATATCCTAACCAGGTTCAAAACTGTTTCTTTGAATTTATAGAGCTTCTGAAACCTGGGGGAAAAACAGAATCATTTGGCCGACCTGCAGGCACTGCTTCTATAAAATCATTTATCCAATACAAAACTGGAAAAGATGGAAAGCCACAGAAGAGTCAATTGGGCAAGGGGAAATCAAAGAAGAATGACAAAGGAAAAGATATCAATGAAGAAGTCGTAATCTCTATTGGGTTAATGCAGTGGGACCCAAATGAGGAAAATCTCAAGGAAAAGAGAGGAAAAAGACTAGCCCTGCGTGTCCCCAAAACTGCTAATTACAAAACACTGTTGAGCAAGGCTTCAGAAAAGTGGCAAGATATACCCTTCTACTTGAAGATGGTCAGGAAGCCATTTTTGTGCCGGGGTCCAAACCAAAGGAGTTTTTCACACTCAACCGATACAAGGAAGAGCTTTTGAAAGACTACAAGAGAATAACACTATTTCTTTGTACTTGTGATGACCATGATGCAAGAGATTGTGTTAGTGAAGATTGTAGTGAGGGGAAAAGAGGCATTGACAACAGTGATAACAATTATACAATGTCACCTGTTAAAAAGGCAAAACCTGAAAATCATTTTGCCTTGCAGGATAGACCTGGACCTTCAGATCTAGGACAATCCTGCTCTACCAGTGATGATAAAGGGTCATGGTTTATGCAGGAGGAATTGTCCAGAATGTTTCATGATGACCAATGTGATTATGAGAGCCCTATTCATGATGATAACCTGTCAACAGTGTGCACTGCCAAATCAGATGAGACCACTTCATCAGTGACAATCACCAATGGAGTTGATGTACTGAAGGCCTTGAACGAAAAGGTTGTTGTTGGTGACTCTCTATTTATTGTGATCAGACGTGGCACATCATTAAATAGAGCCCTCACTTTATGGCAAAGGGCAACATCAAAAGTACCTGCTGAGCATCTACTAAGAGTAAAATTTGTTGGCGAAAATGGCATCGATAGCGGAGCCTTGGCACAAGAATTTTTTGCCATCACAATGGAAAATATAAAGAAACAATTTTTTCCTGATGGAAGCCCTCTTTATTCTACGAATGATCTCCAAAAGGGCAACTACCAAGCAATTGGACAAATTGCTGCTGCAAGCTTGGCCCAGGGAGGACCTGCTCCTTGCTTTTTAGCACCATGTGTGTATGATAGTTTAGCTTCTGGTAAGGACACAGAATTCACTACTGCAAGCACAGATCTAGAGAAAAATTTGACAGCAGCCGAGCAAAATGTTTTGCAGCAGATCAAGAAAGATGTTAAACAACACACAGACCTGATCCTTGAACATGGTTATACTGGGCCAATCAATGAGACCCATGTAGATTCAATTGTAGCAGCAATGGTTGTCAGCATGCTGAGCAGAAGGTCCCTGGTCATAAAGCAAATCAGAAATGGAATGGAGTTGTATGGTTTGACTGATCTAGTAACAAAGCATCCCCAAGCCGCTAGGAGTTTGTTTGTCTTAGGCGAACAGAAACCAGTAGATGCAGACTATCTGTTTTCTTTAATCACACCAGAGTACTCCCCTGAAGGCAGCTCACGCCGCTCCACCGAAGAGCATGTCATGGACCATTTCCAAGACTTCATCTTCAGTATGGAAGATTCAAAGGTTACTGGATATGCAGAAGCATTGGCCTGGGACTGCACTGATGGCAATGAAGATGATGATATTGACTTTTTTAAGGATCAAAGTAATGACAGGTATGTGGAAATAAGTATATTAATTTTAACAGCAGACCCACAATAATGCTTATGCAAATTAGGCCAAAACAATTTGCCTAAATTGTAACCAGTGCAAGATAATAATTGACATTGTTATTTTCAAAATTATTTCAGGTTCGTCTCACCAGAAATGACTCCAGCAGCTGTTATGGGATGGCTAACCGGGCAAAAACATAGAGATATGGTCAACACAATCCCTATCTATGTCAAGTTTGACCATGAATGCCAGCAGAGAAATCCCAAACACACGGTGTGCTTCCCTTCTGTTGGAGCGTGTGGCAGGCAGATAACGCTTCCAGTTGTCCATATGTCAAGTGCAGATGGTTTTCAAAATGTATTTTTGTTAGCCTATTGCAAAGGACAAGCCTTTACTATGTCATAATGCAAGTTTACATCATAATTCAGACATTTACAGGTCTCAGTTTGCTTATGCTTATGTATTTATAATTGTTCCTGTTACATTCATTTTAGTTCAAACATAAAAAGATAAAAGTAATGAACATGACTTCTATAATTGATTTCAATCTTGGACAAAAAAATTGTTTAGCCAAATTTTGTTAATCAATCAGTTAAGGCCTTTTACAAATGGCCATCTAAATTCAGCCGGTCTAAATCATTTATATAACCAATAACCAAGGTAATAAAAACGTAAAAGTTACATTCAAGTAATAGTTAAAGGTAAATATTATAATATGTTACCGAACGGACAAAAATGACAACTCTTATTAAAGAGCATTTTGTTAGCGTTCAAAGTTGTAATTTAGTACAGCTTTGGTATGCAGGCTAAAGTGTCATTCTTAATGCAAACGAACTCGAAACAAAAGCTCTGATGAACTAAATAATGGGAATAGTTGTTTGGAGTGGCCAGAATTAAGATCCGCATTTGTACTAGGCCTAAGGTACATTAATTGTAATATAACATTACTTTTTCACAGTTTCAATATATATAAAACTTTGTTTATATTAATTTTGTAAGATGATACTAGCAAGTTTGTTGTTAAAATACCCGAAATGTAGCTCACTTGGACAGCCACCAAATTTGTGCACAGCATCCAGATACACAGCAACATTGTTGGGAATCTTAGTTATTGGATCTTGTTAAGTACAACCATATTACTTTTCGGTTTTCGATTTAGAATAAATGTTTGTCATTGTTGAAGCAGTTTTTATTCTATTTGGGGCTTAGTTCATACACAATTATCAGTTCTGGTCTGCCTGATCAATGAATTCCTTTTTCTAGTCCATGAATGGTTGCTTTGCAGCATGATATGTGAAAAAGGAATTTTGAATCAACAATGCATTGCAGTTCACTATTTCCAACTCCCAAGAGCAACCTTCTTTGACATACAGGCATCAATGGCTCGTGGTATCATTAGTCAAGAACAGTATGATGCTTTGAGCTCACAACAGTGACCCCAGTTGCATGTCAAACTATACAAATGAAAACCAAAACTGAGCATGTGTAGTTTGCAATCTCAGAACACTTCAGTAAGCATGAGGCATCTTGCTGTCAATGAATACCATTGCCAGTCACTAAAGCGTAAGAATGATAAAATAATTGCAATGACTATTGTCTCATTTCAAAATGTTTATCACAAGCATTAGAATGGAGAATTGGCAGCACTTTCCTCTGATATTCCTAAACTGCAACTTCTAGTATCCTCTCATAAAGACCAAGTGCTTCCCTCCAGTGTGTAGGTTTCTGAAGGTCAAGGTTAGAGATAACATATTGAAAGTACTTGTGGTACTCATTTGCCACATCCTTTTCTATTAAGTGACATTTGGCGTAGTGTAGCTCATTTTCAGGAACTGTAATCATCCAGTTGTCCATACCACCATGATTTTCTGGTAATGAGTATATTGCATTTGGCCTACCAGACACTGTATCATGCCGAGACTTACGAATGTAGTGTGTATTCCAATGCTCTAGAGACTGATCTAAATCAGCTTGAATCAACCCAGAGAAGCAGAACCATAAGCACTCCTTCTGGAGTGGATCACATGTGTTTAGCTTTCCCCTGTCTGCTAAGTCTTTAAAAAAGTTCATCCACCAAGTGCTCCAGTTTTTTCTCAAGGAAGACCACCATGCTTCGATTCTTTGATTTCTCGGTGAGGGTACATATACATGTGAATTGGGGTCATTGACAAAAAAACAGTGGATACCAGCCATGGTGCCATTCTCTGTTCCAAGGTCAGTATAAAGATGGCTGGGGGCAACCACCAAGCTCACTAACAGTATCCAGTAGTAGGCAGCAATGTTATCTGGATAGCTATTTGATCGACTCACATATAGCCAAATTACTTTTCGACTAAACCCATCAATACACCCATGGATGGGGAATCCATAAGGGGACAACTTGTCGTAGCCATCAGCATGCCAAGCACTATTCGGCCCAGGGTTGTGATACTCTCGCCTTCGCAGCCTATGTGCTTTTCTCCTCTGGACACCTTCCGGATCCAACTCCAACATTAGCTACTGTACGACAATTCGTGGGACAATCATACCATTGAGCCTGAGCGAATGCCACATGGATCGATAACCAACACAAGAATGAGGCCCGTCAAGAAGCACCTCGATAGCTTGCCGTACTTGTTGGACGTCAAAATCTACGTTCTTTCTCCATAAATTCATGGCTTTCAGCCGCCTTTTCAAAGTACTCAGACTTATTTCTATACCATATTCTCTAGATAACAATCCCCTGATTTCGTCATATTGATATCCTTGGTAAAATAGGTATTCTATCGCTTCTTCTTCGTAATCTTGCACATTATTGTCCGCCATTTTGTATCTCTGAGTTTGTTGAGTTTTGCCGTGAGTTTGTTGAGTTTTGCCGTGAGTTTGTTGAGTTTTGCCGTGAGTTCGTTGAGTTTTGCCGTGAGTTTGTTGAGTTTTGCCGTGAGTTCGTTGAGTTTTGCCGTGAGTTCGTTGAGTTTTGCCGTGAGTTCGTTGTGTTTTGCCGTGAGTTCGTTGAGTTTTGCTGTGAGTTCGTTGTGTTGTGCCGTGAGTTCGTTGAGTTTTGCCGTGAGTTCGTTGTGTTGTGCCGTGAGTTCGTTGTGTTTTGCCGTGCGTTTGTTGAGTTTTGCCGTGAGTTTGTTGAGTTTTGCCGTCAACCTCGTTCCCAGGCTCTTATCTCTTGGGGAGATAATACCCTGGATGGAGCTGGTCACGTGTCACGCGGATTTCGCGTGATAAATTGAGAATACACTTAGGGAGGGGTGGTACAGGAGCGTGTTGTCTTCTGTGATATTGTTGCGTTTGGAAAAAAGTATTTTGGGGCGATGAATTGAAAATTTGCAACAAGAAATTGTGACAAAACTGTTGTTATAAAATAGTCGCATTCATCATCATGTCACTACCTACTGTATCCTGGAGTGTTGAGTTACATTTCAAGCGATAAGTTGGATCTCAATACACAACGCTTGTCAAGCCAAGGAAAGCACGCGTCGCACGGTATTTTAATATAAAACACAATCAATAAAACATATCTTCTATAGACTGACTGATATGATTGTTAACAGTGTTGAACCTTATCCTGTCTGGTATTCAAACTGCAAACAAAATGGATTTTTTTAATGCTGACATATGGAATTGCTATAAAATATCTAGATCCTACTGTGTGTAAACAATGTTATCCAGAGGTTAAATCACCACTGTGAAGGTAGCCTCGGATTGGGCCTCAGATTCGGCCTCTGATTGAGCCTCAGATTCGGCCTCTGATTGAGCCTCATATTGGGCCGCACATTCAACTGCATTCAATCACTGAAAAGTAGATTTTACGAAACTTAATTTCTAGCTAATTTTACGGTACTTCTTGTTAAAACCAAGCAGTAACTTGAGCAGTATAACGTATCTATCCATCACTTGGAGTAAACGATGAAAACCATCCTCTTTGTAGGAGAAATTTAAGATTTAAGACGCTCTGCATAGTGTGCGATTCCATATGCCACAGAATATTGAACTTTTATACTTAGAAAAGCATTTGCAACTTGCAAGGAACAAGCACATAGTATTGTTTTGAAATTCCAGTATATTGTAGATATTTAATGTTATATTCCATAATTTGTAACAATATAATTGCACCCACATATGCGCCTTCCCACATACAACATTAAGATAGCATCTTCGCGAAATCGATTGCTACGATTACACAGGTACAGTTGTGCAGAATCTTTCCAATGGTAAAGAGCATTTAAGGTCACAGGCGCGGTAAACTTGAGACGTTCATGATATGCGAAACTCGCCAGTATGCCAACTCAAATATATGTAACTATAAGAGGTCTATGTGTTTAAATAGCGTTTGCACGAATTCCACAATACAAGATTATAGAATTACACATGCAGTCTTTCTAATGGCATACAGCGATTTGCGGCGCAGACTTTGTAAACTTAAGATTGTAAGGATTGGTCAAGTAACAATAGCGCGCCTTTACATATGCCAGATTATAGAATTACATGGCGTTGATATACATATTCAAGACGCTTGCTAATTGTGCGCAAATTCAACACGTACGATTGCTTTCGACCTCACGCATGTGTTACGCTCTTTCCAATGGTATATACTGCATGTAAGGTCACAGGCTCGGTAAACATGATATTCTCATCTTATACAAGATTTGCCACGATGCGAATGCAAATATATGTCACAACTATAACACATCTATGTTTAGATAGACTTTGCACGAATTCCACTCATGCGATTGCTTTCATATTCAAGTATGTTGTACAGAATGTCCTAATCTTCCTCGTGGTCTACAGCGATTTGTGGCGCACGCTTAGTAAACTCAAGATTTCAAAGATTACTCAAGAGACAATAACGCTCGTTTACATATGCCAGATTATATACTTATATTGCGTTAATATAAATATTCATTACGCGCTTGCGCAAATTCAACACATACGATTACTTTCGACCTCGCGCATATTGTACATAATTTTACGCTCTTTCCAGTGGTATACTGCATACTATGCTGCATGTAAGGGTACAGGCGCTTTAAACTTGAAATTTTCATGATATACAAAATTTGCCACTATGCGAAGTCAAATATATGTCACAACTATAACACATCTATGTTTAGATAGAGTTTGCACGAATTCCACTCATGCGATTACCTTCAAAATCAAGCATATTGTACAAAATTGTGCAATATTTCTAATGGTGTACAGCGATTTGCGGCGCAGACTTTGTAAACTCAAGATTTTAAGGATTACTCAAGATACAATAGTGCGCGTTTACATATTGCAGATTATACAATTACATATATGGCGTTAACATAAAGATTTAAGGCACGCTTGCGTAAATTCAACAAATACGATTGTTTCTGAACTCAAGCATATTGTATAACATTTTACGCTCCTTCCAACGATATATAGGGTCACAAACGCAGTATACTTGACGTTTTTATGATATACCAGATTTGCAATTATGCGAACACAAATATGTATCTAAACTGTACGGCGTCCATGTTTAGAGAGCGTTTGCACGAATTCCACTCATGCGATTGCGTTCATATTCAAGTATGTTGTACAGAATGTTCTAGTCTTTCTCGTGGTATACAGCGATTTGCGGCGCAAGCTTCGTAAACTCAAGATTTCAAAGATTACTCAAGAGACAATAGCGCTCGTTTACATATGCCAGATTATATAATTACATTGCGTTAATATAAATATTCAATACGCGCTTGCGCAAATTCAATACATACGATTACTTTCGACCTCGCGCATATTGTACTTAATTTTACGCTCTTTCCAGTGGTATACTGCATACTATGCTGCATGTAAGGGTACAGGCGCTTTAAACTTGAGATTTTTCATGATATACAAGATTTGCCACTATGCGAAGTCAAATATATATCACAACTATAAAACATCTATGTTTAGATAGAGTTTGCACAAATTCCACTCTTGCGATTACCTTCAAAATCAACCATATTGTACAAAATTGTGCAATATTTCTAATGGTGTACAGCGATTTGCGGCGCAGACTTTGTAATCTCAAGATTTTAAGGATTACTCATGGTACAATAGCGCGCGTTTACGTATTGCAGATTATACAATTACATATATGGGTTAACATAAAGATTCAAGGCACGCTTGCGTCAATTCAACATATACGATTGCTTTTGAGCTCAACCATGTTGTATAAAAACGTACGCTCTTTCCAACGATATCTTGCATGTAGGGTCACGCAAGAATGAACTTGGTCGTTTCCTGAGTAACATTGACTGGCATATTGTAAACTCAACCATATCCTGCGATGATAAATGTAATTTTTTATGTTCCTTCATTAAAACTGGTTATGATACTCTAATGCCAGAGAAGCAGGTAAAATTCCATCGCAACGACACTCCTTGGATCACAGAAAAATTGAAACAACTGATAAAGCTGAGACAACGTGCTTTTTCGTCTAGTAACACTTCTCTTTTCAAATTCTATCGGAATAAAGTGAACAGAATGAGGAAATCCTGTAGGGGAAAATATTTTGCTACCAGAGTTGCCAATCTAAAAAAGTCCAACCCGAAATCATGGTGGTCGGAAGTTAAACGTATTTCAGGTATGAAACCGGTAACCAGCTGCCTGCTGAATCAACTTCATATCGAAGATACAGAACATCTAACACATAAAGGTTTTTCAGATTTAATCAACAATAGCCTATTGGAACCAATGAATTCTTACAGTCCATTAGATGCCTCAGACGTAGGAATCCTGTTCGAAGGAATCCTGACGACCCACCAGATTTAGATGTGAACCTGACTGATATTGAAATGGTGTTAAAAAAACTGAAACGCCTAAACCCATCCAAAGCCCCAGGTCCCGATGACATTCCAAATTGGATTCTTCGAGATTATGCCGAAATCCTTGCCCCCCCTATATCAAACCTATTGAATTCCTCCTACAAACAAAAGAAGCTTCCCTTGTCATGGAAACAGGCTAATATAACACCTATTCCAAAGGAGAAACCTGTTAAGGATATAAACAAACACCTTAGACCAATATCGTTAACTCCTGTCCTATCTAAGCTTGCGGAGGAATTTGTCGTGGAAAAATACTTCGCCCCAGCTGTGCTTACGGTAATAGATCCCTTTCAATTTGGTGGCATCCCTCGATCTTCTGCGACCAAAGCTTTAATTTCTATGATTCATACTTGGTCTCAAGCCACTGATGGAACTGGAAATGCTGTAAGAGTGGTATTATTTGATTACAAAAAGGCTTTTGACCTGATTGACCACAAAATTTTAGCAAAAAAAGTCATCAATTTACCCATGCCAACTTTCATCAAGCGATGGGTGGTCGACTTCCTCATGAACAGACAACAACGAGTGAAATTAGCAAGAGATTGTATGTCCGAATGGAGTGATATTCCTTCCGGTGTCCTCAGGGAACTAAACTGGGACCCTGGATGTTTATTCTTATGATAAATGACCTCCGCCCTCCTCATCATGAGCGATGGAAATACATTGACGATACTACTGCATCAGAAATTATTCATAGAGACTCATCCAGTAATATTCAAGATGCAGTCGATTGCGTTCAAAACTGGTCGGTAGAAAATAAGATGCAACTAAATACCTCGAAGTGCAAGGAAATCGTAATCAGTTTCACTAAAGTTGAGAAACAATTTCTCGCCTAAAGATTAACTCAGGTCATATCGAAGTAGTCAAGCATGCCAGAATCTTAGGACTGACAATAACCAGTGATCTAAAGTGGAACCAACATATCAACAACATTATTAAGAAAGCCAACAAACGCATCTACTTTATCATTCAATTGAAACGAGCCCACGTCCCTGAAACTGATGTTTTAAACTTCTACATTACCTGCATTAGACCAGTTATGGAATTTAGCTGCCAAGTATTCCACTTTGCTCTACCCTCTTATTTGTCAAACTCCCTGGAACGGATCCAAAAGCGTGTTCTATCCATAATCTATCCACAGATGAGTTATGCGGATCGCTTATCTAAATGTGGCATCAAAACTCTGAGTGACAGGCGTGTCGATGCATGCGAGAAACTTTTTACTGAAATCAGCACAACACCAGTGGCTAACATGCACGATATCATACCACCAAGATGCCTTTCAAGTTACAATCTGAGACATTCAAGAACTTTTGTCCTCCCAAAAACCAAAACAAACAGATTTAAAAACACTTTTATACCCTCATGCGTTGGACATTTTAATGACAAAATCTAACTTTTAGATCTTGATTCTCTTGAACTACTATATTAGCGTATTTTTACAGTACAATTATGTATTTTAAAAATTCATGTGTAAATAGAGTATAAATTAATTAACTATTTTATTAATCTATGTAAATTATAGCACGCAATTCAGCCTTATAGGCTGCTATGTGTTATCTTAATTAAATCTATCTATCTATCTATCTATCTAAATGCAGTAAACTTGATGTTTTTATGAAATGCAATATTGCGAACTCAAATATATATCACAACTCTACGGCGTCTATGTTTAGATAGCGTTTGCACGAATTCCACTCATATGATTGCCTTCAAATTCAAGTATGTTGTACAGAATATTCCAGTCTTCCTAATGAACCGGTTGGTACTCCAATTGGGGATTGCAAAATGCCTGTTCTGTCTTAGTTCATATGATGCTTCGTTGGTCGTGGGTAGCAGCTTATTCAATTTGTTATCTTGGTTATTCACAATCGAGTTATAAAATTCTTACAGATAGCTTCTTCGTAGGACATAATGGTGGGAATGTTTGCTTCTGTCAGGGCATCATAATATGCTAATCCAGGACTGATAATTGAAAATGCCCTTTTTGGAGGCGTTCCAGTTCGGTTTGTAGATACATGCATTGGCAAGGCGTAAAAAAATACTGGAATTGCATAAGTTAAAATAGATCGGATGCATGTAATGTAAAAGGGAACCAGATCCTTTCGAGAGAAGGAATGGAAAAACTATGGATTCTTCATATACAGGCAGTGTTTTCATTAAGAGGCGGTTACCGGCGGTTTACCGCCGCCTATTCCGCGTCTGACAGCCGGTTATTTTTCTGTCAGTACCGAAAATAATGCAAAAGAGTAGAGTAAATTTTGTACATTTATTGCTACATACATGTGCTGTACTACCTAACTAACTGAATCTTCTAACGACAATTTGACCCATTGTCAAGATACAACATTTGGCTTTCATTTGAAATTTTTGGACACAGACGCCTATTTTTGAATTGCAGCCTGCTATGATGAATCTTAATGAAAACACTGTACAGGTAGACGATTTAACGAATGAAGTAACCGATACTCTTCTAGTGGCTCGAGGAAAGCCTTATTGATAGTGTCCGCTAGTTCTTTCGTAGAAAGGTTCTCTACGCCTTCAACTTGAATTTGATTAATACAATCATCAGTGAAGGATTTGGAACCACATAGCCTTTTAACTTCTTTCCACCACGCTCCTGGGTTACCTTGTTTCATATGTTCTACTTTAGATTGGTAAAATTTAGCTTTACACGCTTTTCTGTCGCGATGTACTGCATTCCTATAAAATTTATACTTTATTGACTCAACACCATTTTTGAGAAAAGCGTTTTGTCTATTCAAAATTAGGGACTTCAAATGTTTCGTCATCCATGGGGCATCTGACGATCTGTTTAAGGCGGAAATGTTTCTTGATCGTATTGACATCCAAACGGTTGAAGTCACCTGCAATGATAATTGCGCAGTTTGGATATATCGACTCGGCCAGAGTCAGACTTTGGAATAAATGTTCGCGCATATGATCATTCTCGGCTGTCGTCCAGTGGGGGTGATAAACTACTGCGCCAATAAGTGAGGAGAAACCTCTGGGTAGACGATTTGGTCGTAAATAAAGCCATAGAATTTCATGATCTTCACAGCAAGACATTAGCTCCAATCGTCTATACTTAAACTGGTTATTTCTTATGTAAATGCAAACCCCACCATGGCTATCTGACGAGCGGTCTTTCTTAGCTCATCAACGATTATCCAGTGATATCAACAACGCTGTCCGTAATAGTTGATCGTAACCAAGTTTCGGTGTGAAATATTCAAGACGCGCTTGCTAACTGTGCGCAAATTTAACACATACGATTGCTTTTCAACTCAAAATTATTGAGAATTATACGAGAATTGTAAGTATGCGAACTCAAATATATATCACAACTACAAGACAGCGATGTTTATATAGCGTTTGCGCGAATTCCACGCTTTCAAATTCCAATATATTGTACAAAGTTTTGCAGGCTTTCTAATGGTTTACAGCGATTTGCGGCGGACGACTTGTAAACTCGAGAATGTAAGGATTACTCAAGCGACAATAGCGCTTTTTGACATATGCCAGATTATAGAATTACACGGCGTTGATATAAATATTCAAAACGCACTTGCTAACTGTGGGCAAATTCCACACATAAGATTGCTTTTCAACTCAATGGAATGGAACTCGTAACATAATCAACCAAGTGGTCTTTTAATCTTCCTTTGTGCTTCCAAAAGGTTTACGTAATATCATTCAAAACTAGTGACATGTGATGAGCCGAGGACCTCATATTGTGATGAGTGAAGCTGGCACCATATTCGAAAATGTGATTAATATCGAGCAAATTGCGCTTGTGCAATCATGCTCTTTATAATATTGGAAAGAACATAACATTTTCTACAAAATACTTCTGATTGTGTACACATTGTATGTGTTTCCTTCGCACAAGGACGTGAAGAAGACATAATTATGCTTGCGCCGTTCTATTGCAATATATCATTAACAAGATTGCAAAATTCTGTACAATATACTTGAATTTGAAAGGATCCGTATGTATAGAATTCGCGCAAAAGCTATCTAAATACAGATGTCTTGTAGTTGTGACATATATTTGACTCCGCACACTTGCAAGTCCCGTATTGACAATCGTACGTCTATCGCGCCGATAGTGCCGTTATATGCTGTATATCATTGTAAAGAGCGTAACATTGCGCACAATCTGCTTGAGGCTAAAAGCAATCCCGTCTTGAATATTTATGCTACCAGCATGTAATTATATAATTTGGCATATGTAAACGCACGCTATTGTCGCACGAGTGATCTTTAAAATCTCATGAGTGGAATTCCTGCAAAGGCTATCTAAACATAGATGTATTATAGTTGTGACATATGTTTGACTTCGGATATTGGCAAATCTTGTATATAATGAAAATATCATGTTTACCGCTCCTGTGATCTTACATGCAGTATACCATTGGAAAGAGCGTACAATTCTGTACAATATGCGTGAGGTCGAAATCAATCGTATGTGTTGAATTTGCGAACAATTAGCAAGCGCGTCTTGAATATTTATGTCAAGGCCATGTAATTCTATAATCTGGCATTTGTAAACGCGCGCTATTGTTACTTGACTAATCCTTAAAATCTTGAGTTTACAAAGTCTGCGCCGCAAATCGCTGTACACCATTAGAAATATTGCACAATTTTGTACAATATGCTTGATTTTGAAGGTAATCGTATGACTGGAATTCGTGGAAAATCTATCTAAACATAGATGTGTTATAGTTGTGATATATATTTAACTTCGCATAGTGGCAAATCTTGTATATCATGAAAATCTCAAGTTTAAGCACCTGTACCCTTACATGCTGCATAGTGTGCAGTATACCACTGGAAAGAGGCTAAAGACCGTAAAATTATGTACAATATGCGCGAGGTCGATTGAATGAAGATTGAGTATTGAATATTTATATTAACGCAATGTAATTATATAATCTGGCATATGTAAACGAGCGTTATTGTCTCTTGAGTAATCTTTGAAATCTTGAGTTTACGAAGCTTGCGCCACAAATCGCTGTAGACCACGAGGAAGACTAGGAAATTCTGTACAACATACTTGAATATGAAAGCAATCGCATGAGTGGAATTCGTGCAAAGTCTATCCAAACATAGATGTGTTATAGTTGTGACATATATTTGCATTCGCATCGTGGCAAATCTTGTATAAGATGAGAATATCATGTTTACCGAGCCTGTGACCTTACATGCAGTATACCATTGGAAAGAGCGTAACACATGCGTGAGGTCGAAAGCAATCGTACGTGTTGAATTTGCGCACAATTAGCAAGCGTCTTGAATATGTATATCAACGCCATGTAATTATATAATCTGATATATGTAAACGAGCGCTATTGTCTCTTGAGTAATCTTTGAAATCTTGAGCTTACGAAGCTTGCGCCGCAAATCGGTGTATACCGCGAGGAAGACTAGGATATTCTGTACAACATACTTGAATATGAAAGCAATCGCATGAGTGGAATTCGTGCAAACGCTCTCTAAACATGGACGCCGTACAGTTTAGATACATATTTGTGTTCGCATAATTGCAAATCTGGTATATCATAAAAACGTCAAGTATACTCCGTTTGTGACCCTATATATCGTTGGAAGGAGCGTAAAATTTTATACAATATGCTTGAGTTCAGAAACAATCGTATTTGTTGAATTTACGCAAGCGTGCCTTAAATCTTTATGTTAGCGCCATATATGTAATTGTATAATCTGCAATATGTAAACGCGCGCTATTGTATCTTGAGTAATCCTTAAAATCTTGAGTTTAGAAAGTCTGCGCCGCAAATCGCTGTACACCATTAGAAATGTTGCACAATTTTGTACAATATGGTTGATTTTGAAGACAATCGCATGAGCGGAATTCGTGCAAAGTCTATCTAAACATAGATGTATTATAGTTGTGACGTATGTTTGACTTCGGATATTGGCAAATCTTGTATATAATGAAAATCTCAAGTTTGCCGCTCCTGTGATCCAGTATACAATTGGAAAAAGCGTAACATTCTGTACGATATGCGTGAGATCGAAAGCAATCGTATGTGTTAAATTTGCGCACAATTTGAATTAGCAAGCGCGTCTTGAATATTTATGTCAAGGCCATGTAATTTTATAATCTGGCATATGTAAACGCGCGATATTGTTACTTGACTAATCCTTAAAATCATAAGTTTACAAAGTCTGCGCCGCAAATCGCTTGATACCGTTAGAAAGACTGCACTATGTTGTACAATATGCTTGATTTTGAAGATAATCGTATGAGTGCAATTCGTGCAAACGCTCTCTAAACATAGACGCCGTACAATTTAGATATATATTTGAGTTCGCATAATTGCAAATCTTGTATATCATAAAGACTTCAAGTTTGTGACCCTACACCCCATATATCGTTGGAAAGAGCGTAAAAGTTTATACAATATGCTCGAGTTCAGAAGCAAATGCATATGTTGAATATACGCAAGCGTGTCTTGAATATTTATGTTAACGCCATGTAATTCTATAAGCTGCAATATGTAAACGCGCGCTATTGCATCTTGAGTAATCCTTAAAGTGCCTATGCAACGAAAATTTCAAGTTAGAGCAAATAGCACGAAAGGAACAAGTGAACCTATTTCTTTTGATGCTAAAAGTTTCAGGGGTACTGGTTAAAAGGGAGTGTGTTTTTTTTGCTTTTGAAAACAGTAATTTTGCCTGAAATGTTAAGACACTTTCCGCTTCGCCAAATCGAGAAACCTGGGACCATGTGACGTCATTAGTTGTGTAGAAAGCGGTAAACAAAAAACATGGCGACTCATAGTAGCGTTCAAAGAGATCGAAAAAGAAGGGTTAGTGGGAAGTTTTGCGTTGCTGGTGGTCCGGGAAACATAAGTTGTAATAATTCAAGCTTAACCGAATGTATTTCCATGCATAGTTTTCCATCAGATGATGTTTTAAAACGAAAATGGACTCAATTTGTTCGGAAGCATAGGCATAATTTTAAGCCATCTGAAACGTCTGTGTTGTGTTCGGTTCATTTCAACAAAGATTGTTTCTCTCGTCGCTTGGATCTTCTTGAACCAGAAAAAGTTTCTGTTGAAATATCAAAGAGTAGAAGGCTGATCAAAGGCTCTGTTCCTACAATTGACACGGCTCGGCAGATGCAAAAGCAGGATACACAAGATTTTACGTCTCGCGATAGGAGAATGATTAAGAGAAAGGTATGACGATTTTTCCTCTGTATTTTTAAATTTATTATTGCACAGTCGTTGTCTGCCCTCAGGTAGCGGCTTCATAATGGATTTATGTCAAGACTTTAAGTGCTTGCATGAAATTAAAGCCGTCCTATATTACGTTTTAGATACTCGAAGACGAAGTGCAACAAACGTTTATGCCATCTTTTGATCACACGAACATCAGTACATGCA
This sequence comes from Trachythela sp. YZ-2020, assembly GCA_016169945.1. NCBI lineage: Eukaryota > Metazoa > Cnidaria > Anthozoa > Malacalcyonacea > Clavulariidae > Trachythela > Trachythela sp. YZ-2020. Next base: position 1,093,482 of record JADLSH010000373.1, read on the forward strand.
AATCTCCAGATGCTGATAGAACTCCTACAGCGAACTCTCTAAGCACGAATCCTCCAACTAGCTTGCCATGTATGGATGCAGCCACCACTAGCTTGATAAATATGGATGCCACAACCGGCTTTCTAGATACAAATACTGCAACAGACAACGTAGTGGAAGAGACCATTTCAAATCAATCTAGCACAGGAAAGTATCAGAAAGACTGTGTACCCACACACATTTCGTGCAAGAAGTGCCCCAAGAAACGTCTGACTATACGTCGCCTTCAAAAAAACAATAGCTATCTGAGAAGAACAGCACAAGAACTAAGAGATCGTTTGAATAGGGTAAGAATAAACAAGTGTCATGTCAAAATGACCACTGCACTGTTGAGGGAAAAGTATTTATATTAATTGGTTAACGAGACTATCTTATCATGCCATGTGTCTGATTAACCCATTGAGCTGCAATGCACTACACCTTGTTATTTTACTCTGTTAATGTCAGATGATTTTACTCTGCTATTGCCAGAAACTTTTTATTGACAAGGGGAGCTATTAGGCGTTAATGATTTAATATAACTATTTGAATGAGCTTACACCCAAAATGTTTGCAATACCATTGCACTTATACTGTAGGTCTGTAATGGTGATACTACTGAAACTTCAGCTGATGAATTTGAAGATGAGAAAAGTTGTGAACCATCAGATGCCAACTATTTTCCAAGCCAAGAGGAAAATACTGCAAGTGAGCCAGACACCTGTACAGAAGAGGGGGGTTGCACTGATGATGAAGATCCAAACTGGAATTTTGAAGAGGCGTTTATAGAGGAACCTGATGATGATGATGAAGATAATGAAGATCCAGTTATAGAAAGTAAAAATACAGTAAGGTATGTATGCTGTAATGTTGTCAGCATTGTGTAATGACATTGGTCAGCTCTTAATGGGGTTTGTTCTAAACTGCTTAGGATAAACAATTTTTCCTTTCCCCTCTTGTTCATGTTTGTACTTCCCCCTCTGATACTGTAGTTCCCTTTCACCAAGGTTATTTAAATATATTTTCCTCCTTACAGTAATGGAGGAACCCTTCTTCCCTTACAATATGTCAATCTCCTTAGTTTTATCCCAGATGAATATTGTGTAAATACAGCAGTAGCACATGCATAATCATAGGCGTATGGGCACAACTTTATGTGGGGGGGCAGCCAAAAATTTGCCCGAATTTTAAAACTTGCCCGAATTCGATAACGACATCTTCATAACAATAATAACCACTATTTTGTTGTCGACGGGGGGGGGGAACGCAAGGGTAAAAAATTTTCTGGGACTTATTAAGTCCAAAACCCGGATTTTAATCTTAAAAACCATAATTTTTTAAACAATACGCAAACCAGATATATAAACAGTTGTGTAAATTATAAAGTTCAGACAAAATAAATCTATTTTGCCCGAATATTCGTTAACCATTTGCCCGAATTACTTGAATCTCCAAATTTTTGGGGGGGCAGGTGTCCCCCCTGCCCCCACGTCCCGTACGCCTATGTGCATAATTATTTATAAAATGATTATTATTAGTAAAATATACATAAATTGTATTCTAAATTATCACTGCATTTTTACATTTCAGGGTAGAACCTGGCACACCAGCTCATCAAGAACCAAAATTCTTGGTTTTCTACACTATGCTTTTAAATCTGTTCACAATGTTTTGCTTTCAATGCAAAACTAACAATCCAAAAGTTAGTATGAAGAGAAATGGAACAATGGTGACAGTTGTTCAAACATGCAGTCAATGCAAGAATAAACCATTTATCTGGCGAAGTCAGCCGTATGTACTGGGACGATATCCAGCTGGGAACATTCTATTCAGTTTCGCTTTGTTAATGGCTGGGGCCTCGATAAGCAAGATTCTTCTGTTATGCAGACACATGAAGCTATCCATCATCTCAATTCGTACATTCTTTCTCCATCAAAAAAAGTTTGTCTTTCCTGCAATATTACATCACTGGGAAACATGCAGGGCCAACCTGATTGAACAGTTACAAAAATCAAAAGATGTTGTATGGAGTGGTGATGGAAGGTTCGATTCGATGGGCCATAGTGCCAAATATGGACTCTACACAATGTTTTGTTGTACTACTTTGAAAATTGTGCACTTTGAGCTTCTCCAAGTAAGTATTTATTACACAAAAATCACTGTCTAGTATTGTATTCAAGTTGCTAATATATATAATATACCATACAGATGCATGACTGACAGTACTCGGTAAATTGAATACAATACCAGATGATTGAACTTCAACTGAAGAAGAGGAAATATTTACTTCTATAGATGTTTGCTATATAGTGAAAAAATGATAGAAGTACAAATTTCCTAACAATATGGTTGCAGTCTACTGTACTATGTTCCATTATGTTCTGAAAAGGCATGTTTTGGGTTGCATTAGCTTGTTGCGTTCAAACTATTTGCACAAATGTATATCCCAATGCCACTAAGCAGCAGTGATTACCTACTGTAGATGTATAATATATTATATATTTGCACACATCAAATATTGTTTTTTTAGGCCAATGAAGCAGGAAGTAGTCAAGCAATGGAGTTACAGGGAGCGAAACAGTGCTTTGACTTCTTGTTATTGGCAGGACTTGCAATTTCCGTATTTATTTCGGACAGGCACCTTGGCATCGCTAAATGGATCAGAGAACACCAGCCAAAAACCAGTCATTTCTATGATATCTGGCATGTTGCCAGATCGATCACTAAAAAGATGGTGAAGGCTGGCAAAAAGAAGGGTTATGAAAAAATAACCTACTGGGTGAAAGGAGTCCGAAGACATTTATATTGGTGTGCCACAAGTACAAAACAGGGCTTCCAGCAACTGATATTGGCAAAGTGGAAGTCCTTTATGATGCATGTTGCCAATAAACATACAGAACATACAGATAGTTTGTATACAAAATGTGCTCATGATGAAATTAAGCGCAGAAAATGGATAAAGATAGGTACTAACCTACAGTGAAAAAAAACCCGGCCTCATTTAACCCCCCCCCCCCACACACACACACACATTCATGTTCATGGCAACCAGGTTTTAACCTCATTTATATTATATACAGGAACAACAAGTCATGAAAAATTGAAGTCAATTCTAATGAACACCAGAATTCTTAATGATGTTAAAAAATTATCTTCTGAAGCCCAGACCAGCTGTCTTGAGGGATACCATGCCACTTTAAACTACTGGCATCCTAAAATGCTGTGCTTCTCCTGGCTTGGGACATATTGCAGGTATACTTTCAAGATAGTCTGATCAATTCAATTAAGATCATCTAGCATTAGAATAACATCACAAAGTATTATGCATGCTCCTCCCATTAGCTGGCAATGCACACTACTTTAGTATTTTATTCTGTCTAATGCCAGATGATTTTACTGGAAGAGTACTTGCATGGGTTAATGAGTAAATTTATTTATGCTGGAAGGGTGCAGAAGCAGATAAATAATACTGAGCTGCATTCGATCAGTAGTATCTAAAACATCTCATTTTTTCTTTGGGTTATCCTTGTAATAGAAATATTTTGGCCAGCCTCCACTTCAATGAAAACGTCAAAAGAGAAGCTCGCAAAAGAAAAGATGGGAAAATATATTATAAAGTTACTTGGCCAAAATTCAAACAAGGAGAGGAAGTTGTGAGGGAAGTTGCAGTTCCCCAAACTTATGGTATGTATATCAATATAAAAATTGTATAATTATGTGATACAGGTGACACTTGAGAATTGCACCTGCCAATTAAGCAAGTTTAATTTGGCAGAGTTTTCAAATATCATAACCATTTGTAATTGTTTAACCATTCCAGGCTATGTGTGTAATATTAGAGAAGTTTTGTTCAGTCAATCAGCCAAAGACCGTTTGAAAATACTAGAGAAATATGAGGCAAAGATACCAGATCCCCTCAACAGACAATTTGATGATAGGGTGTCGAAAGCAGAGGCTGTACAGCGCAAAGATGAAAGAAATAAACTCAGGACAGAGCTATTTCCAGCAGGTAAATGTGTGCATAATATTTTAATTAAAATATCAATGACAAACAATATTTACACGGATCATTATTTTTTTGTATTATCCAGCCAACAAGCAAGGAGAGCTCCAGTCACAGTTCAACAGTGAACAAATCAATACGCAAGGTCCACCTGCAAAGAAGAAGGCCCCGTGTTGTAGGAAATGCCACCAGCCCATGAAGGGTCATCCCCGTACCCGGTGCCCTTAGTGATGCTAGTACTGTATGACATTAATTAGATGTTAGACACTTTTGTTTTGCATGGCTCAATTCTGCCTGAGACCCCCCCCCCCTCCCTCCCCTCCCCTATGTACTGCCTGATGGTTGCACCATGAAGATCAACATTTCAAATATATTAAGCTTCAAAATCAGATGCCATCTTGATCAGACTGCTCACAAAAGACAGCTAGCCCATCGATCAAGCCCCCATGGTGGCCATGCATTCTCAGGACTAAACGATCAACACAATTCCATACACCTCGGCAATTCTGGGTTCTGTTGCACTGGGCAGATGGCCACAGACAGAATTGAACCATGCATTACATTCTATTTTGTTTTCATATGTACAGTACTTGAAAAATATATAGCATACAATATCACTCGTCGCCCTCTCTTGTGCTGTTGCATATCCTGTTCTGTTCTCTGTATAAATCCTTGTCCTTATGCTGTGGTAGATACATGCTGGTAATGGTCGAGTGTTATCCCACCCTAAAGAGCCGCACAGCCACCTTATCAGCCATCTGTATGCTGTGGCTCTCAGGAGTCTGCAATTTAATATGAAATATATATAATAATGTATATGCAGTTTATTGTCTAAAAATTGAGGGTAGTGTACATGGAGTTGTGGCTGCAAAAGAAAATTGTTACTTACTCATTTTCAGATTTACCAGGCTGACGGTGATAACCTCTCCCTTGCTTATCTTTGAGCAATGGCGCAACAGTTGTGAGCACTGCTCTATTGGTCATAGGCCCAAAATCAGGATGTTCAGTAATGCATTTTATATTTTCACAACTGCCATCAAATCCTAGCAAATGGACAACTGGATTCACCTCTTGGCAGCATCTGTACTCAAGGGCACAATCCAAATGTTGGTCATTGCAATGACTGCACAAACACCTAAATGAAATTAAAAGCCAAGGCTGTCTTGTTGATGAAACATTTGTAGACATACAGTACACATACAGTAAATCTTAGTACAATCCCTCACGATACTCCAGGAAATTTTTGCCATTATTTAAAAAATACACTGCATGAAGAATTCTCTACATATTATAAAAATCATATTCAACAAAATAAAGAAAATTAAGAGTATTTAACAAAATCAAAGTGAACTTCTATATCTTATCATATTACATTTTAATACAGGAAAGTTTTGTCATTGGATATAAACAAAAATTCATCAAACACATGTAAGGTTTTATAAGGTTATATAAAAAGTACGTTTTAAGACTCTGTACTTTCAAGTGTATTATAAATCAATCTTCAACCAGTTTACAACAAGACAAAGCCTTGTCAGACAATGTCAGTAGACAAAACCCATTTGTAGTTTATTTACTGTACTTTTTATAGTCCTCTGACATATTCATGTAGAGTATTTAAGTGTATTTTCACTCTTCTTGACGACCTCACATAGGCTGAATAATATAAAATTATTAATCAAATAATACTTTTACATACCAAGATTCAACAGGGTCAGTTTTATCGTATCTTCTCTCCAGTGTTGAAGGAGATAATCCATCTTCGTCGCGCTCGTCGGATTCATCGCTAGAGGCATCACTGTCTGCCAAAGGTTCATCTTGATACGGAAGACAGATGCTTTCTACTTCGCCCTCCTGTGAAATATTCAAATCCAGCTCTTCTTCAGATGATGACCAGGGAGATTCCGATTCGCTTTCAGTCATTTCGTTTATAAATTATTAAAATATGCAGATCGATTTCACAAGTGATACAGTATATATAAAAACTTGCAACCAAAAATAAACAAGGCATCGATCATGATTCATGCATACACAACCAATGACGTCACTCGCCCCAGGTTTCTGATATTTTTATGTCTAGTGTTTTTCACGAGAATTGTCGCATTTCAAACGGAAAAAAACTCACAATTCATGGACTTTTTAGAAATATTTTTTTGATCAAAATAATAGCTGCATAGTAAACTTTCTAATTCAAACGGAAAAATTGAACGGATTTTTTCGTTGCATAGGCACTTTAAAATCTTGAGTTTGCAACGTCTGCGCCGCAAATCGCTTTATATCGTTAGAAAGAATGCACAATTTTGTACAATATGGTTGATTTTGAAGACAATCGCATGAGCGGAATTCGTGCAAAGTCTATCTAAACATAGATGTATTATAGTTGTGACGTATGTTTGACTTCGGATATTGGCAAATCTTGTATATCATGAAAATCTCAAGTTTACCGCTCCTGTGAGCCAGTATACCATTGGAAAGAGCGTAACATTCTGTACGATATGCGTGAGATCGAAAGCAATCGTATGTGTTAAATTTGCGCACAATTAGCAAGCGCGTCTTGAATATTTATGTCAAGGCCATGTAATTCTATAATTTGGAATATGTAAACGAGCGCTATTGCCTCTTAAGTAATCCTTAAAATCTTGAGTTTACAAAGTCCGCGCCGCAAATACCTGTACACCATTAGAAATATTGCACAATTTTGTACAATATGCTTGATTTTGAAGGTAATCGCATGAGTGGAATTCGTGCAAACTCTATCTAAACATGGATGTGTTATAGTTGTGATATATATTTGACTTCGCATAGTGGCAAATATTGTATATAATGAAAATCTCAAGTTTAAAACGCCTGTACCCTTACATGCAGTATAGTGTGACGCCTCCTCATGTTTGTGCATGCGGAACTTATTTGAATTGTAAATATGCGATATAAAAGTGTGTGTGTGCGTAAATAAAGGGTGATTATTGATAAGTACGTTTGACCTGTTGGTTTCTTAAGTTGGCTTGCTCGCAACATTTGGTAGCAGGAAATGGTTTGTTAAGTTTTCGTTAGATAACGATGTCGAAGGAAAGGCGAGGCCAACTAAGAGAAGAAATTGAAGCTTCTTTGGGCATTGAAAACCCAGGAGAACGCTTGACTGACCACGAAGCAAGTCCACGGTTTTCCGAATATATTGGCGATGAAATACATGTCGTAGAGAAGCTACAAACCGTAAAAGACGGCCTCAACGATATAAAGCAAAGTCAGGCGGAGTTAAAAGAAATGAACGAGCGAATCTGTCGCGATAATCGACGGTTAGTCGAACGAGTAGAACTATTAGAAGCCCGCGAGACAGAAAGCCGTCGAAGTCAAATAGACCTTGAAACCCGCTGCGATGTTCTCGAAGGTAACATTGAAAAGCTAAAGGTGGACTCTAGCCGAATCCCGGCGTTGTCTTATAAAGAAATAGAGCGTCGTGTTGAGAAGTCGAATGAGGAAATTCAAGATGTTCGTGCTAGCTTTGCCGAAAGTTTCGAACAGTTGCTTTCCGTGGTCGAGAAGCTTGATACGCAAGTGCGCTCAACTGAAACCAATTTACAATGCAAAATTGACGAAATAACTCAAGTTGGTTTATCCGAAAGCCCGATCTACGGAGAGGAAATCTACAAGACAAGACATGTTGCCTAAACAAACGAGTTCTAGTCCTGTTATCGATCTTCGCACAGATCCACGTAACATCACGCAGAGAAAACATAAGTATTCCAAGCGCAGTGGGAAGTATTCCAAGCGCAGTTCGAAATAGCAGCTGAAATAAACGGGTGGGAAGAAGATGACAAAGCTGTTTTCTTAGCTACGGCTCTAGTTGGAAGGGCTGCACTGGTGCTGAGTAACTTGTCTAATCGTGAACGGCGGGATTATAAAACGTTGGTAACCGTTTTGACTACACGCTTTGGAATGGCCCACCAGTCGGAGTTAGCAAGAGCTAAATTGAAATGCAGGGGAAAGAACAAAGAAGAATCTATGGCAGAGTTGGCGGAAAGTGTGGAGACTTTAACTCGAACTGCATATCCCGACGCTTCTACAGACCTGCAAGATGTTATTGCTAGAGATAATTTCATTGATGCTTTGCCTGACGACGATACGCGGTTAAGAATTCGCCAGTTAAGACCGCCATCTTTGCAAGTAGCTCTCGAAAATGCCATGGAGTTAGAGTCTTTCCAACTGGCTTCGCGACACCGACAAAGATGGCAGCGTGGCTCATCGTGGAGCGTGCGCAAAGTAGAAGATACTACGCCTCCAGCTACTGCGACGAACGAAGAAAAATCAAGCATTGAGCGTCTTGAGAAAATGGTGGATCAACTGCTGAATGAGTTAAAAGACGACCTCGGCGTTCACCGCCTCGACTTCCTTCGGTGGGTCACTGAGATGTTGGAACTGTGGTCAGTGGGGTCATTTGCAACGAGATTGTATGCACGACGATAAAGATGGGACGAAAGAGTCGTGGGAAGGAAGAGAAGACACAGGACCACGTCAACAACTCCAGGAGAAGCAGGAAACGACGAACGGTCGACTCAGAGGGGCATGGGTTGGCCGAACAAAATTTAAAGCATACCCTAACAGAGATGTTGAAGTGAAAGCATGTGGTGGTTCACTAACTGTAGATGGTCTTATTGAAAATATCCCATGCCAATTTACGATTGATACCGGAGCTGACGTAACTATACTCAGTTCTCGTTTGTATGGCATGATAAACTGTGTTGATGAGTTAGAGACAATGGCAGATGGTGAAGTGCTCAGAGGTTTAGATGGGAAAAAGAATACCAGTGGCCGGTAAAGCAATTTTACGGATAGGATTGGGTGAAAACATATCAATACAAAATGTTTGGATTGCACATATACAGGAGGACTGTATATTGGGTTCTGACTTCCTGAAGAAAGAAGGTTGTATGATTGATTATCCACGCCAAGTCCTGCGAATGGGGAATACGGAAATTCCTATGCGTTCAGGTGACAAGCAAGTGAAATGCCTGCGTTTGGTTCTGGACCGGTCCGTCAAAGTGCCAGGATATACGGAGATGATTATCCCGGTCAAAGTCGAAGGACCCAGGGGGGGTTGCTTTTGGGGAACCGTGGGACCATCAAGCTGCTGTAAGAAAAACAATAAGATTATGGTCGGAAGAACATTGGTTGACTTGGAAAAAGAGTACATTCCTGTTCGTGTGGCCAACCTCACCGCCGGTAGGCAAAAGTTAAGAAAAGGATTCGAACTTGCAGTATGTGAACCTGTCGCCAGTATAACTTCCAGAGTAGCTGACCGTGGAGAGCCGCAAGAATCATTTGACACATCGTCATTACCTGCTCACTTGAAACCTCTTCTAGAAAGAACTGAGGAAGGTCTAGACGAAGAACAAACCAGGAAAATAGCCGAAATTCTTACGAACTACCAAGATGTGTTTTCGAAAGGGACAGGGGGACATTGGTCGTGCGACAGGCGCCTACCATAAGATCGATACCGGAAACGCATTGCCCTTGAAACAAGCACCTAGACGACTTCCAATTGCAAAGAGACAAGAAGCCGAGAAGGCAATTGACGAGATGGAGAAACAAGGTATCATCGAACCATCGACCAGTCCATGGAGTTCGCCAGTGGTTCTTGTGAGGAAGAAAGATGGAACAACACGGTTCTGCGTCGACTATCGACGACTGAATGACGTCACGCGAAAGGACTTATTTCCGTTGCCTCGTATCGACACCACTTTAGATGCCTTGAACGGCTCTCGTTGGTTTACCACTTTAGATCTAAAGAGTGGATATTGGCAAGTGGAACTGGATGCCGAGGCCAAGGAGAAGACCGCGTTTTCCTTTGGAAAGGGACTTTGGCAGTTTACTGTTATGCCATTCGGCTTGTGTAATGCCCCGGCGACATTCGAACGGCTTATGGAGACGGTGCTTGCGAAACTCCCGTGGGAAACCTGTCTGGTGTATCTCGACGACATTATTGTCCTTGGGAAAGATTTTGATGAACAGCAAGAAAATCTTCGACAGGTGTTCGACAGGCTGCGATGCGCTGGTCTTAAGCTGAACCCGAAGAAGTGTAGTTTATTCAAAACCCAGGTGGTCTATCTGGGGTATGTGGTTACTAGAAATGGGATTAAAGCTGATCCAGAGAAGGTTGAAGCGATAAGATCCTGGCCAGCACCATTAAACGTTCACGAACTCCGTAGTTTCCTGGGACTATGTTCCTATTATAGGCGATTTGTTTTAAATTTCGCGAAGATTGCTCAACCCTTACACGTCTTGACATAGAAGAATGTACCGTTTCACTGGGACGAGGATTGTGCGCAAGCGTTTGAATCTTTGAAGCAACACTTGACCAACACTCCAACACTGGCATACCCTGATGTAAATCAACCTTTTGTTTTGGACACGGATGCGAGCAACATTTCCATTGGTGCAGTACTCTCGCAAGTTGTAAATGGAGACGAACATCCGATTGCTTATTTTAGCAGAACACTTAGCCGACCAGAAAAACAGTATTGTGTAACAAGAAAAGAACTGCTAGCAGTTGTAAAAGGTGTTGAACACTTTCACGCTTATCTGTATGGAACCCATTTTCTTGTGCGTACCGACCACTCATCCCTGCAATGGCTTCTTAGTTTCAAGAATCCTGAAGGACAAATGGCGCGATGGATTCAAAAACTGGGACAATATGACTTTGAAATCAAGCATCGAAAAGGGAAACTGCACGGAAATGCAGACTCGCTCTCAAGAAGACCCTGTGACGAAAATGGATGCGGATACTGCGAAAAACGGGAGATAAACGAATTGCAGGGTAGAGAAGAAGAATCTGCACATGACTTTCCTGGCCCGATGGCTAAAATGGCGAGAACGACTGTTTCCGAAGCGGCAAGCGAAGAGCTTGGACCACAATTTTCCAGAGAAACTCAACTAAAAGATCCCGATATTCGGATAATCGTGCAATTGATGGAAGAGTCCGACGTAAAGCCAGCATGGCAGGAGATTTCGTCATATAACCTTGCAGTAAAGGTGTATTGGGGACAGTGGAGCTCTTTACAAATAATCGAAGGGAAGCTGTACCGATGCCTCGATACTGTGCCCCCCGAGATACCACGGAAACAGTTAGTTGTTCCTAAGGAAAGTCGAGTGACTGTATTACAGAAATTGCACAATAGCAGGACTGGAGGGCACTTTGGAGTGGCGAAAACACTCGGGAAAGTGAAAGAACGATTTTTCTGGCCGCACTGCAGACGTGATATAGAAGAATGGTGTAAGAGCTGCGAAAAATGCGCTTCGCGGAAAGGACCCAGAAGAAGACCGAAAGGACCTATGAAACAGTTTAATGTGGGAGCTCCGCTAGAAAGGATAGCGATTGATGTTCTTGGTCCTCTACCCACTTCGGAAAAAGGGAACAAATATATCCTGATTGTCGGTGATTACTTCACTAAATGGGTCGAAGCGTACCCTTTAGAAAACCAGCGGGCGGAAGTTGTAGCAGAGGTACTTGTGAAGGAATTCATTTCAAGGTTTGGTGTTCCACTTCAGCTGCACTCCGACCAAGGGAGAAATTTTGAGTCTTCTCTATTTTCAGAAGTTTGTAACCTGTTGGGGATAGAAAAGACGAGAACAACTGCCCTACATCCCGAATCCGACGGTATGGTCGAAAGATTCAACAGGACACTAGAAAACCAATTGGCTATATTTAGCGAGCAGCACCAAAAAGACTGGGACGAGCATATTCCATTATTATTGATGTCATATCGCTCCGCAGTTCATGAAAGCACAAGACAAACGCCTGCAAACCTAATGTTCGGACGAGAATTAAATTTGCCAATTGATCTTTTGTATGGAAGACCACTGGAGGAGAGATCCGTTGATATTGATGATTATGTCACAAAACTGCAAAGAAGAATGGAGAATACGCACGAATTTGCGCGTATAAGAATTCGGGTTGCGAGCGATAGAATGAAGAAAAGGTACGACGTGGGAGTATCTCATGACATTTTTCAGCCTGGTGATTTAGTTTGGCTCTTCAATCCAAAACGCAAGAAAGGACTGTCCCCGAAACTTACGTGCGACTGGGAAGGACCATACCTTGTCATGAAGAGGATCAATGAATTACTATATAGAGTGAGAAATCAACACGCGAGAAACCACGCGTAGTCCACCGGAATAGACTTTGGCGATATTTTGGGAAAACGGACTAAATTGTTATATATTATTCGGGACGAACAGCTTCATAAGGAGGGGGCAGTGTGACGCCTCCTCATGTTTGTGCATGCGGAACTTATTTGAATTGTAAATATGCGATATAAAAGTGTGTGTGTGCGTAAATAAAGGGTGATTATTGATAAGTACGTTTGACCTGTTGGTTTCTTAAGTTGGCTTGCTCGCAACAATAGTATGCAGTATACCACTGGAAAGAGCGTAAAATTATGTACAATATGCGCGAGGTCGAAAGTAATCGTATGTGTTGAATTTGCGCAAGCGCGTATTGAATATTTATATTAACGCAATATAAGTATATAATCTGGCATATGTAAACGAGCGTTATTGTCTCTTGAGTAATCTTTGAAATCTTGTGTTTACGAAGCTTGCGCCACAAATCGCTGTAGACCACGAGGAAGACTAGGACATTCTGTACAACATACTTGAATATGAAAGCAATCGCATGAGTGGAATTCGTGCAAAGTCTATCTAAACATAGATGTGTTCTAGTTGTGACATATATTCGCATTCGCATCGTGGCAAATCTTGTATATCATGAAAATATCATGTTTACCGCGCCTGTGACCTTACATGCCGTATACCATTGGAAAGAGCGTAACATTCTGTACAAACACATAGACCTCTTATAGTTACATATATTTGAGTTGGCATACTGGCGAGTTTCCCATATCATGAACGTCTCAAGTTTACCGCGCCTGTGACCTTAAATGCTCTTTACCTTTGGATTATGTGACACCCGGTTGAGTAAGACGTGCATATTCGAGCTCCTGATTTTTATTCATTGATCAAGTATATATTTATTTATAAACGACTGATATCATTTTAAAGCTTACTTTATTACTAGATGTTAATAATCAAATGGGCTGTAGGTGTTCTGATGCTGCTTTCATTGCAGAGATAGAGGGAATCAAATTAGATATAGCAATTTTACAATCGCAATCGGACCCTGCTTCTCATCGAAAACTGATCGCCCTTGAGTCTACTATTAATTTAATACAACTAAATCAAACAGACCTAGAGGCTAAAGTTAAAAGTCAAGAAGAGGAGATTATTAATTTAAGACAAATTAATCCCCCAATTGGGAACCCCCAATTGCAATTGCAAGCTTCATTAACTCCTGACGAAAGCATTAATTCCTCACCTGTAGTTAACGATTCAATTATATTATCCCACACACATTCTCAAGACTTAAGTAGCGGAGCTTCATCGAACATGAATATAAATGATGAAATGCCCAGTCGTACCGTAATTGATTCTACCTTAATTAGCGTAGATCCAATTCCCCAATCGCAACTGCAAACTTCATTAACTCCGGATGAAAGCATCAATTCCTTATTTGTAGTTAACGATTCAACTATTCTATCCCACGTACACAATCAATCTGTGAATATATTAAACAGCAAATCTGGTGCTGGTCTCCGTGAAGATAATTATTTGACCACTTCTCATGGCTTAAATAGTGGAACTTCATCGAATCTGAATATAATTGATGAAATGCCCAATCGTACCGAAATTGATTCTATCTCAATCACCGCAGATCTACAATCCTGGACACAACTTGTTAATAAAATTCCAAGGTACGTCTGTCGAAGTATAAATTGTACTATAATTTCTGTATTTGACCTTGGATATCCCCCCTTCCCCCTAGACAATGTTGTTATGTTGCGTTTTAAGTCTGGGGATAATAATAGCAACATTGGTTGGGGGAAAGGGGGGGCGAAAGCCTAATGAAATTAGTCGAATGTGTGTTCCGGAAAATTTAAGCAATTTTATCAACTGTTATGTCCACGATTGTCTGTGATACATTGCAGTTTTCGAAGTGACACGCAATCAGTTACCGATAATCGTAAGGTCCATTTTAGACATTTGTTTAAGGACAGACCACTAAGCTTTCAAATGATGCTAACCTTTCAGTTTTTGAACCATTTTTAATGGTTAAGCAAAGGCAATGCTGATAAAGACTATATATGTGAATTTGACAAAATATTGCTCGAGAGCGTCTTAGTGCAAGTACATGCATATGCAGTACGTAAACCTAAAGGTTAAAAATACTTTGTAAGAAATGTATCAGGAGAATTTAATATCTGTGTTTTGCCGTTAATTGGGATGCTTTGTAAATATAAAGTGGACATAAATCGCATTTTGGGGCGAATAAGACCTACTGGTATCCAGTGGCGCCGAACGGTTAACCACAGTTAACTCACGGTTAACCATGAACAATAATGAGAAATTGTGACTTTATGGCGATAAATGTGCCTGCATTTTAGCATATTGTGCTGTTTCTAAACATAGTGTTAGCCATCGAAAAGAATCAAGTGTTCACAACTATGAATTGTTCAAAACGACGACGGTTAACCACGGTTAACCACTGTAATTTAGATATACTAAAGACTCAATTATATATACAAAATAGTGGTTAACCGTGGTTAACCGTTGGAATACGCCAATGGTAACAGTAATTGCTCCTAAAACGTTTCTTAAGGGTTCCTTTATATCTAATAAAAGAATCAAGTCCCAAAAGGGATAAATTTATAACATTGCTTTGAATATAATTAAGATTTAGCTATGGTTAACCGTGCGGTTAACCGTCGAGTTATTATCCATTGAGTCTCAATCAAGTGCGCATCATATTACATTCGACTTTTGCTACGGATATATGTTCGCACACACTCATATATCCTAAGTTATTCGAATTGATAATGCACTAGTACATAGCAAGTTCTGTTTTATATCCTATAAATGCTTTTAAACTCTAGTTATATGCTTATTATAAACGCTGTATATAAAGGTGTAAACTAAGACATGGTGATTTCGACCAAGATTTAACAGGCCTGTAATGCAAATTACTTCAGTTTCCCGTCAGTAATGTCGGTAAAAATGCTTAAAATTGACTTTAAATTAGAGTGGCTTACACTGCAAGATGATAATTGTCAAATAAGGACAGATCATACATTCTATGTACGATATTGGCAATAGTTATCCTGCACGCTCATTACCTTGACAGTAGAATTGTTACGCGCGCTATTAATTGCAACAGTCAATTTCGCGTATTATATGTTTATGCAACACTTAAGAGATAAATAATCGCACAATTCCTTTTAAATCTTTAAAACACGGTCTGTTTTATAACAATCTAATGCTTAGCAGAGTAATTCAGACGTTAAATCGTCAATATAACCCAACATATTCTCGCTATTTCAAGGTCCGTTCTCAGACAATCCTGGACACAACTTGTTAATAAAATTCCAAGGTACGTCTGTCGAAGTATAAATTGTACTATAATTTCTGTATTTGACCTTGGATATCCCCCCTTCCCCCTAGACAATGTTGTTATGTTGCGTTTTAAGTCTGGGGATAATAATAGCAACATTGGTTGGGGGAAAGGGGGGCGAAAGCCTAATGAAATTAGTCGAATGTGTGTTCCGGAAAATTTAAGCAATTTTATCAACTGTTATGTCCACGATTGTCTGTGATACATTGCAGTTTTCGAAGTGACACGCAATCAGTTACCGATAATCGTAAGGTCCATTTTAGACATTTGTTTAAGGACAGACCACTAAGCTTTCAAATGATGCTAACCTTTCAGTTTTTGAACCATTTTTAATGGTTAAGCAAAGGCAATGCTGATAAAGACTATATATGTGAATTTGACAAAATATTGCTCGAGAGCGTCTTAGTGCAAGTACATGCATATGCAGTACGTAAACCTAAAGGTTAAAAATACTTTGTAAGAAATGCATCAGGAGAATTTAATATCTGTGTTTTGCCGTTAATTGGGATGCTTTGTAAATATAAAGTGGACATAAATCGCATTTTGGGGCGAATAAGACCTACTGGTATCCAGTGGCGCCGAACGGTTAACCACAGTTAACTCACGGTTAACCATGAACAATAATGAGAAATTGTGACTTTGTGGCGATAAATGTGCCTGCATTTTAGCATATTGTGCTGTTTCTAAACATAGTCTTAGCCATCGAAAAGAATCAAGCGTTCACAACTATGAATTGTTCAAAACGACGACGGTTAACCACGGTTAACCACTGTAATTTAGATATACTAAAGACTCAATTATATATACAAAATAGTGGTTAACCGTGGTTAACCGTTGGAATACGCCAATGGTAACAGTAATTGCTCCTAAAACGTTTCTTAAGGGTTCCTTTATATCTAATAAAATAATCAAGTCCCAAAGGGATAAATTTATAACATTGCTTTAAATATAATTAAGATTTAGCTATGGTTAACCGTGCGGTTAACCGTCGAGTTATTATCCATTGAGTCTCAATCAAGTCAAGCGCATCATATTACATTCGACTTTTGCTACGGATATATGTTCGCACACACTCATATATCCTAAGTTATTCGAATTGATAATGCACTAGTACATAGCAAGTTCTGTTTTATATCCTATAAATGCTTTTAAACTCTAGTTATATGCTTATTATAAACGCTGTATATAACGGTGTAAACTAAGACATGGTGATTTCGACCAAGATTTAACAGGCCTGTAATGCAAATTACTTCAGTTTCCCGTCAGTAATGTCGGTAAAAATGCTTAAAATTGACTTTAAATTAGAGTGGCTTACACTGCAAGATGATAATTGTCAAATAAGGACAGATCATACATTCTATGTACGATATTGGCAATAGTTATCCTGCACGCTCATTACCTTGACAGTAGAATTGTTACGCGCTATTAATTGCAACAGTCAATTTCGCGTATTATATGTTTATGCAACACTTAAGAGATAAATAATCGCACAATTCCTTTTAAATCTTTAAAACACGGTCTGTTTTATAACAATCTAATGCTTAGCAGAGTAATTCAGACGTTAAATCGTCAATATAACCCAACATATTCTCGCTATTTCAAGGTCCGTTCTCAGACAATCCTGGACACAACTTGTTAATAAAATTCCAAGGTACGTCTGTCGAAGTATAAATTGTACTATAATTTCTGTATTTGACCTTGGATATCCCCCCTTCCCCCTAGACAATGTTGTTATGTTGCGTTTTAAGTCTGGGGATAATAATAGCAACATTGGTTGGGGGAAAGGGGGGCGAAAGCCTAATGAAATTAGTCGAATGTGTGTTCCGGAAAATTTAAGCAATTTTATCAACTGTTATGTCCACGATTGTCTGTGATACATTGCAGTTTTCGAAGTGACACGCAATCAGTTACCGATAATCGTAAGGTCCATTTTAGACATTTGTTTAAGGACATACCACTAAGCTTTCAAATGATGCTAACCTTTCAGTTTTTGAACCATTTTTAATGGTTAAGCAAAGGCAATGCTGATAAAGACTATATATGTGAATTTGACAAAATATTGCTCGAGAGCGTCTTAGTGCAAGTACATGCATATGCATGCAGTACGTAAACCTAAAGGTTAAAAATACTTTGTAAGAAATGTATCAGGAGAATTTAATATCTGTGTTTTGCCGTTAATTGGGATGCTTTGTAAATATAAAGTGGACATAAATCGCATTTTGGGGCGAATAAGACCTACTGGTATCCAGTGGCGCCGAACGGTTAACCACAGTTAACTCACGGTTAACCATGAACAATAATGAGAAATTGTGACTTTGTGGCGATAAATGTGCCTGCATTTTAGCATATTGTGCTGTTTCTAAACATAGTCTTAGCCATCGAAAAGAATCAAGCGTTCACAACTATGAATTGTTCAAAACGACGACGGTTAACCACGGTTAACCACTGTAATTAGATATACTAAAGACTCAATTATATATACAAAATAGTGGTTAACCGTGGTTAACCGTTGGAATACGCCAATGGTAACAGTAATTGCTCCTAAAACGTTTCTTAAGGGTTCCTTTATATCTAATAAAATAATCAAGTCCCAAAGGGATAAATTTATAACATTGCTTTAAATATAATTAAGATTTAGCTATGGTTAACCGTGCGGTTAACCGTCGAGTTATTATCCATTGAGTCTCAATCAAGTGCGCATCATATTACATTCGACTTTTGCTACGGATATATGTTCGCACACACTCATATATCCTAAGTTATTCGAATTGATAATGCACTAGTACATAGCAAGTTCTGTTTTATATCCTATAAATGCTTTTAAACTCTAGTTATATGCTTATTATAAACGCTGTATATAACGGTGTAAACTAAGACATGGTGATTTCGACCAAGATTTAGCAGGCCTGTAATGCAAATTACTTCAGTTTCCCGTCAGTAATGTCGGTAAAAATGCTTAAAATTGACTTTAAATTAGAGTGGCTTACACTGCAAGATGATAATTGTCAAATAAGGACAGATCATACATTCTATGTACGATATTGGCAATAGTTATCCTGCACGCTCATTACCTTGACAGTAGAATTGTTACGCGCGCTATTAATTGCAACAGTCAATTTCGCGTATTATATGTTTATGCAACACTTAAGAGATAAATAATCGCACAATTCCTTTTAAATCTTTAAAACACGGTCTGTTTTATAACAATCTAATGCTTAGCAGAGTAATTCAGACGTTAAATCGTCAATATAACCCAACATATTCTCGCTATTTCAAGGTCCGTTCTCAGACAATCCTGGACACAACTTGTTAATAAAATTCCAAGGTACGTCTGTCGAAGTATAAATTGTACTATAATTTCTGTATTTGACCTTGGATATCCCCCCTTCCCCCTAGACAATGTTGTTATGTTGCGTTTTAAGTCTGGGGATAATAATAGCAACATTGGTTGGGGAAGAGGGGGGCGAAAGCCTTATGAAGTTAGTCGAATGTGTGTTCCGGAAAATTTAAGCAATTTTATCAACTGTTATGTCCACGATTGTCTGTGATACATTGCAGTTTTCAGTGACACGCAATCAGTTACCGATAATCGTAAGGTCCATTTTAGACATTTGTTTAAGGACATACCACTAAGCTTTCAAATGATGCTAACCTTTCAGTTTTTGAACCATTTTTAATGGTTAAGCAAAACAATGCTGATAAAGACTATATATGTGAATTTGACAAAATATTGCTCGAGAGCGTCTTAGTGCAAGTACATGCATATGCATGCAGTACGTAAACCTAAAGGTTAAAAATACTTTGTAAGAAATGTATCAGGAGAATTTAATATCTGTGTTTTGCCGTTAATTGGGATGCTTTGTAAATATAAAGTGGACATAAATCGCATTTTGGGGCGAATAAGACCTACTGGTATCCAGTGGCGCCGAACGGTTAACCACAGTTAACTCACGGTTAACCATGAACAATAATGAGAAATTGTGACTTTGTGGCGATAAATGTGCCTGCATTTTAGCATATTGTGCTGTTTCTAAACATAGTCTTAGCCATCGAAAAGAATCAAGCGTTCACAACTATGAATTGTTCAAAACGACGACGGTTAACCACGGTTAACCACTGTAATTTAGATATACTAAAGACTCAATTATATATACAAAATAGTGGTTAACCGTTGGAATACGCCAATGGTAACAGTAATTGCTCCTAAAACGTTTCTTAAGGGTTCCTTTATATCTAATAAAAGAATCAAGTCCCAAAAGGGATAAATTTATAACATTGCTTTAAATATAATTAAGATTTAGCTATGGTTAACCGTGCGGTTAACCGTCGAGTTATTATCCATTGAGTCTCAATCAAGTGCGCATCATATTACATTCGACTTTTGCTACGGATATATGTTCGCACACACTCATATATCCTAAGTTATTCGAATTGATAATGCACTAGTACATAGCAAGTTCTGTTTTATATCCTATAAATGCTTTTAAACTCTAGTTATATGCTTATTATAAACGCTGTATATAACGGTGTAAACTAAGACATGGTGATTTCGACCAAGATTTAGCAGGCCTGTAATGCAAATTACTTCAGTTTCCCGTCAGTAATGTCGGTAAAAATGCTTAAAATTGACTTTAAATTAGAGTGGCTTACACTGCAAGATGATAATTGTCAAATAAGGACAGATCATATATTCTATGTACGATATTGGCAATAGTTATCCTGCACGCTCATTTCCTTGACAGTAGAATTGTTACGCGCGCTATTAATTGCAACAGTCAATTTCGCGTATTATATGTTTATGCAACACTTAAGAGATAAATAATCGCACAATTCCTTTTAAATCTTTACAACACGGTCTGTTTTATAACAATCTAATGCTTAGCAGAGTAATTCAGACGTTAAATCGTCAATATAACCCAACATATTCTCGCTATTTCAAGGTCCGTTCTCAGACAATCCTGGACACAACTTGTTAATAAAATTCCAAGGTACGTCTGTCGAAGTATAAATTGTACTATAATTTCTGTATTTGACCTTGGATATCCCCCCTTCCCCCTAGACAATGTTGTTATGTTGCGTTTTAAGTCTGGGGATAATAATAGCAACATTGGTTGGGGGAAAGGGAGCGAAAGCCTAATGAAATTAGTCGAATGTGTGTTCCGGAAAATTTAAGCAATTTTATCAACTGTTATGTCCACGATTGTCTGTGATACATTGCAGTTTTCAGTGACACGCAATCAGTTACCGATAATCGTAAGGTCCATTTTAGACATTTGTTTAAGGACATACCACTAAGCTTTCAAATGATGCTAACCTTTCAGTTTTGAACCATTTTTAATGGTTAAGCAAAACAATGCTGATAAAGACTATATATGTGAATTTGACAAAATATTGCTCGAGAGCGTCTTAGTGCAAGTACATGCATATGCATGCAGTACGTAAACCTAAAGGTTAAAAATACTTTGTAAGAAATGTATCAGGAGAATTTAATATCTGTGTTTTGCCGTTAATTGGGATGCTTTGTAAATATAAAGTGGACATAAATCGCATTTTGGGGCGAATAAGACCTACTGGTATCCAGTGGCGCCGAACGGTTAACCACAGTTAACTCACGGTTAACCATGAAC
This sequence comes from Trachythela sp. YZ-2020, assembly GCA_016169945.1. Lineage (NCBI taxonomy): Eukaryota > Metazoa > Cnidaria > Anthozoa > Malacalcyonacea > Clavulariidae > Trachythela > Trachythela sp. YZ-2020. Next base: position 1,114,624 of record JADLSH010000373.1, read on the forward strand.
AATAATGAGAAATTGTGACTTTGTGGCGATAAATGTGCCTGCATTTTAGCATATTGTGCTGTTTCTAAACATAGTCTTAGCCATCGAAAAGAATCAAGCGTTCACAACTATGAATTGTTCAAAACGACGACGGTTAACCACGGTTAACCACTGTAATTTAGATATACTAAAGACTCAATTATATATACAAAATAGTGGTTAACCGTTGGAATACGCCAATGGTAACAGTAATTGCTCTAAAACGTTTCTTAAGGGTTCCTTGATATCTAATAAAATAATCAAGTCCCAACAGGGATAAATTTATAACATTGCTTTAAATATAATTAAGATTTAGCTATGGTTAACCGTGCGGTTAACCGTCGAGTTATTATCCATTGAGTCTCAATCAAGTGCGCATCATATTACATTCGACTTTTGCTACGGATATATGTTCGCACACACTCATATATCTAAGTTATTCGAATTGATAATGCACTAGTACATAGCAAGTTCTGTTTTATATCCTATAAATGCTTTTAAACTCTAGTTATATGCTTATTATAAACGCTGTATATAACGGTGTAAACTAAGACATGGTGATTTCGACCAAGATTTAGCAGGCCTGTAATGCAAATTACTTCAGTTTCCCGTCAGTAATGTCGGTAAAAATGCTTAAAATTGACTTTAAATTAGAGTGGCTTACACTGCAAGATGATAATTGTCAAATAAGGACAGATCATACATTCTATGTACGATATTGGCAATAGTTATCCTGCACGCTCATTACCTTGACAGTAGAATTGTTACGCGCGCTATTAATTGCAACAGTCAATTTCGCGTATTATATGTTTATGCAACACTTAAGAGATAAATAATCGCACAATTCCTTTTAAATCTTTAAAACACGGTCTGTTTTATAACAATCTAATGCTTAGCAGAGTAATTCAGACGTTAAATCGTCAATATAACCCAACATATTCTCGCTATTTCAAGGTCCGTTCTCAGACAATCCTGGACACAACTTGTTAATAAAATTCCAAGGTACGTCTGTCGAAGTATAAATTGTACTATAATTTCTGTATTTGACCTTGGATATCCCCCCTTCCCCCTAGACAATGTTGTTATGTTGCGTTTTAAGTCTGGGGATAATAATAGCAACATTGGTTGGGGGAAAGGGGGGCGAAAGCCTAATGAAATTAGTCGAATGTGTGTTCCGGAAAATTTAAGCAATTTTATCAACTGTTATGTCCACGATTGTCTGTGATACATTGCAGTTTTCGAAGTGACACGCAATCAGTTACCGATAATCGTAAGGTCCATTTTAGACATTTGTTTAAGGACATACCACTAAGCTTTCAAATGATGCTAACCTTTCAGTTTTTGAACCATTTTTAATGGTTAAGCAAAGGCAATGCTGATAAAGACTATATATGTGAATTTGACAAAATATTGCTCGAGAGCGTCTTAGTGCAAGTACATGCATATGCATGCAGTACGTAAACCTAAAGGTTAAAAATACTTTGTAAGAAATGTATCAGGAGAATTTAATATCTGTGTTTTGCCGTTAATTGGGATGCTTTGTAAATATAAAGTGGACATAAATCGCATTTTGGGGCGAATAAGACCTACTGGTATCCAGTGGCGCCGAACGGTTAACCACAGTTAACTCACGGTTAACCATGAACAATAATGAGAAATTGTGACTTTGTGGCGATAAATGTGCCTGCATTTTAGCATATTGTGCTGTTTCTAAACATAGTCTTAGCCATCGAAAAGAATCAAGCGTTCACAACTATGAATTGTTCAAAACGACGACGGTTAACCACGGTTAACCACTGTAATTTAGATATACTAAAGACTCAATTATATATACAAAATAGTGGTTAACCGTTGGAATACGCCAATGGTAACAGTAATTGCTCCTAAAACGTTTCTTAAGGGTTCCTTTATATCTAATAAAATAATCAAGTCCCAAAGGGATAAATTTATAACATTGCTTTAAATATAATTAAGATTTAGCTATGATTAACCGTGCGGTTAACCGTCGAGTTATTATCCATTGAGTCTCAATCAAGTGCGCATCATATTACATTCGACTTTTGCTACGGATATATGTTCGCACACACTCATATATCCTAAGTTATTCGAATTGATAATGCACTAGTACATAGCAAGTTCTGTTTTATATCCTATAAATGCTTTTAAACTCTAGTTATATGCTTATTATAAACGCTGTATATAACGGTGTAAACTAAGACATGGTGATTTCGACCAAGATTTAACAGGCCTGTAATGCAAATTACTTCAGTTTCCCGTCAGTAATGTCGGTAAAAATGCTTAAAATTGACTTTAAATTAGAGTGGCTTACACTGCAAGATGATAATTGTCAAATAAGGACAGATCATACATTCTATGTACGATATTGGCAATAGTTATCCTGCACGCTCATTACCTTGACAGTAGAATTGTTACGCGCGCTATTAATTGCAACAGTCAATTTCGCGTATTATATGTTTATGCAACACTTAAGAGATAAATAATCGCACAATTCCTTTTAAATCTTTAAAACACGGTCTGTTTTATAACAATCTAATGCTTAGCAGAGTAATTCAGACGTTAAATCGTCAATATAACCCAACATATTCTCGCTATTTCAAGGTCCGTTCTCAGACAATCCTGGACACAACTTGTTAATAAAATTCCAAGTACGTCTGTCGAAGTATAAATTGTACTATAATTTCTGTATTTGACCTTGGATATCCCCTAGACAATGTTGTTATGTTGCGTTTTAAGTCTGGGGATAATAATAGCAACATTGGTTGGGGAAAGGGGCGAAAGCCTAATGAAATTAGTCGAATGTGTGTTCCGGAAAATTTAAGCAATTTTATCAACTGTTATGTCCACGATTGTCTGTGATACATTGCAGTTTTCGAAGTGACACGCAATCAGTTACCGATAATCGTAAGGTCCATTTTAGACATTTGTTTAAGGACAGACCACTAAGCTTTCAAATGATGCTAACCTTTCAGTTTTTGAACCATTTTTAATGGTTAAGCAAAGGCAATGCTGATAAAGACTATATATGTGAATTTGACAAAATATTGCTCAAGAGCGTCTTAGTGCAAGTACATGCATATGCAGTACGTAAACCTAAAGGTTAAAAATACTTTGTAAGAAATGTATCAGGAGAATTTAATATCTGTGTTTTGCCGTTAATTGGGATGCTTTGTAAATATAAAGTGGACATAAATCGCATTTTGGGGCGAATAAGACCTACTGGTATCCAGTGGCGCCGAACGGTTAACCACAGTTAACTCACGGTTAACCATGAACAATAATGAGAAATTGTGACTTTGTGGCGATAAATGTGCCTGCATTTTAGCATATTGTGCTGTTTCTAAACATAGTCTTAGCCATCGAAAAGAATCAAGCGTTCACAACTATGAATTGTTCAAAACGACGACGGTTAACCACGGTTAACCACTGTAATTTAGATATACTAAAGACTCAATTATATATACAAAATAGTGGTTAACCGTGGTTAACCGTTGGAATACGCCAATGGTAACAGTAATTGCTCCTAAAACGTTTCTTAAGGGTTCCTTTATATCTAATAAAATAATCAAGTCCCAAAGGGATAAATTTATAACATTGCTTTAAATATAATTAAGATTTAGCTATTGGTTAACCGTGCGGTTAACCGTCGAGTTATTATCCATTGAGTCTCAATCAAGTGCGCATCATATTACATTCGACTTTTGCTACGGATATATGTTCGCACACACTCATATATCCTAAGTTATTCGAATTGATAATGCACTAGTACATAGCAAGTTCTGTTTTATATCCTATAAATGCTTTTAAACTCTAGTTATATGCTTATTATAAACGCTGTATATAACGGTGTAAACTAAGACATGGTGATTTCGACCAAGATTTAACAGGCCTGTAATGCAAATTACTTCAGTTTCCCGTCAGTAATGTCGGTAAAAATGCTTAAAATTGACTTTAAATTAGAGTGGCTTACACTGCAAGATGATAATTGTCAAATAAGGACAGATCATACATTCTATGTACGATATTGGCAATAGTTATCCTGCACGCTCATTACCTTGACAGTAGACGTGTTACGCGCTATTAATTGCAACAGTCAATTTCGCGTATTATATGTTTATGCAACACTTAAGAGATAAATAATCGTACAATTCCTTTTAAATCTTTACAACACGGTCTGTTTTATAACAATCTAATGCTTAGCAGAGTAATTCAGACGTTAAATCGTCAATATAACCCAACATATTCTCGCTATTTCAAGGTCCGTTCTCAGACAATCCTGGACACAACTTGTTAATAAAATTCCAAGGTACGTCTGTCGAAGTATAAATTGTACTATAATTTCTGTATTTGACCTTGGATATCCCCCCTTCCCCCTAGACAATGTTGTTATGTTGCGTTTTAAGTCTGGGGATAATAATAGCAACATTGGTTGGGGGAAAGGGAGCGAAAGCCTAATGAAATTAGTCGAATGTGTGTTCCGGAAAATTTAAGCAATTTTATCAACTGTTATGTCCACGATTGTCTGTGATACATTGCAGTTTTCGAAGTGACACGCAATCAGTTACCGATAATCGTAAGGTCCATTTTAGACATTTGTTTAAGGACATACCACTAAGCTTTCAAATGATGCTAACCTTTCAGTTTTTGAACCATTTTTAATGGTTAAGCAAAACAATGCTGATAAAGACTATATATGAATTTGACAAAATATTGCTCGAGCGTCTTAGTGCAAGTACATGCATATGCAGTACGTAAACCTAAAGGTTAAAAATACTTTGTAAGAAATGTATCAGGAGAATTTAATATCTGTGTTTTGCCGTTAATTGGGATGCTTTGTAAATATAAAGTGGACATAAATCGCATTTTGGGGCGAATAAGACCTACTGGTATCCAGTGGCGCCGAACGGTTAACCACAGTTAACTCACGGTTAACCATGAACAATAATGAGAAATTGTGACTTTGTGGCGATAAATGTGCCTGCATTTTAGCATATTGTGCTGTTTCTAAACATAGTCTTAGCCATCGAAAAGAATCAAGCGTTCACAACTATGAATTGTTCAAAACGACGACGGTTAACCACGGTTAACCACTGTAATTTAGATATACTAAAGACTCAATTATATATACAAAATAGTGGTTAACCGTGGTTAACCGTTGGAATACGCCAATGGTAACAGTAATTGCTCCTAAAACGTTTCTTAAGGGTTCCTTTATATCTAATAAAATAATCAAGTCCCAAAAGGGATAAATTTATAACATTGCTTTAAATATAATTAAGATTTAGCTATGGTTAACCGTGCGGTTAACCGTCGAGTTATTATCCATTGAGTCTCAATCAAGTGCGCATCATATTACATTCGACTTTTGCTACGGATATATGTTCGCACACACTCATATATGCTAAGTTATTCGAATTGATAATGCACTAGTACATAGCAAGTTCTGTTTTATATCCTATAAATGCTTTTAAACTCTAGTTATATGCTTATTATAAACGCTGTATATAACGGTGTAAACTAAGACATGGTGATTTCGACCAAGATTTAGCAGGCCTGTAATGCAAATTACTTCAGTTTCCCGTCAGTAATGTCGGTAAAAATGCTTAAAATTGACTTTAAATTAGAGTGGCTTACACTGCAAGATGATAATTGTCAAATAAGGACAGATCATACATTCTATGTACGATATTGGCAATAGTTATCCTGCACGCTCATTACCTTGACAGTAGAATTGTTACGCGCGCTATTAATTGCAACAGTCAATTTCGCGTATTATATGTTTATGCAACACTTAAGAGATAAATAATCGCACAATTCCTTTTAAATCTTTAAAACACGGTCTGTTTTATAACAATCTAATGCTTAGCAGAGTAATTCAGACGTTAAATCGTCAATATAACCCAACATATTCTCGCTATTTCAAGGTCCGTTCTCAGACAATCCTGGACACAACTTGTTAATAAAATTCCAAGGTACGTCTGTCGAAGTATAAATTGTACTATAATTTCTGTATTTGACCTTGGATATCCCCCCTTCCCCCTAGACAATGTTGTTATGTTGCGTTTTAAGTCTGGGGATAATAATAGCAACATTGGTTGGGAAAGGGGGAAAGCCTAATGAAATTAGTCGAATGTGTGTTCCGGAAAATTTAAGCAATTTTATCAACTGTTATGTCCACGATTGTCTGTGATACATTGCAGTTTTCGAAGTGACACGCAATCAGTTACCGATAATCGTAAGGTCCATTTTAGACATTTGTTTAAGGACATACCACTAAGCTTTCAAATGATGCTAACCTTTCAGTTTTTGAACCATTTTTAATGGTTAAGCAAAGGCAATGCTGATAAAGACTATATATGTGAATTTGACAAAATATTGCTCGAGAGCGTCTTAGTGCAAGTACATGCATATGCATGCAGTACGTAAACCTAAAGGTTAAAAATACTTTGTAAGAAATGTATCAGGAGAATTTAATATCTGTGTTTTGCCGTTAATTGGGATGCTTTGTAAATATAAAGTGGACATAAATCGCATTTTGGGGCGAATAAGACCTACTGGTATCCAGTGGCGCCGAACGGTTAACCACAGTTAACTCACGGTTAACCATGAACAATAATGAGAAATTGTGACTTTGTGGCGATAAATGTGCCTGCATTTTAGCATATTGTGCTGTTTCTAAACATAGTCTTAGCCATCGAAAAGAATCAAGCGTTCACAACTATGAATTGTTCAAAACGACGACGGTTAACCACGGTTAACCACTGTAATTTAGATATACTAAAGACTCAATTATATATACAAAATAGTGGTTAACCGTGGTTAACCGTTGGAATACGCCAATGGTAACAGTAATTGCTCCTAAAACGTTTCTTAAGGGTTCCTTTATATCTAATAAAATAATCAAGTCCCAAAAGGGATAAATTTATAACATTGCTTTAAATATAATTAAGATTTAGCTATGGTTAACCGTGCGGTTAACCGTCGAGTTATTATCCATTGAGTCTCAATCAAGTGCGCATCATATTACATTCGACTTTTGCTACGGATATATGTTCACACACTCATATATCCTAAGTTATTCGAATTGATAATGCACTAGTACATAGCAAGTTCTGTTTTATATCCTATAAATGCTTTTAAACTCTAGTTATATGCTTATTATAAACGCTGTATATAACGGTGTAAACTAAGACATGGTGATTTCGACCAAGATTTAGCAGGCCTGTAATGCAAATTACTTCAGTTTCCCGTCAGTAATGTCGGTAAAAATGCTTAAAATTGACTTTAAATTAGAGTGGCTTACACTGCAAGATGATAATTGTCAAATAAGGACAGATCATACATTCTATGTACGATATTGGCAATAGTTATCCTGCACGCTCATTACCTTGACAGTAGAATTGTTACGCGCGCTATTAATTGCAACAGTCAATTTCGCGTATTATATGTTTATGCAACACTTAAGAGATAAATAATCGCACAATTCCTTTTAAATCTTTACAACACGGTCTGTTTTATAACAATCTAATGCTTAGCAGAGTAATTCAGACGTTAAATCGTCAATATAACCCAACATATTCTCGCTATTTCAAGGTCCGTTCTCAGACAATCCTGGACACAACTTGTTAATAAAATTCCAAGGTACGTCTGTCGAAGTATAAATTGTACTATAATTTCTGTATTTGACCTTGGATATCCCCCCTTCCCCCTAGACAATGTTGTTATGTTGCGTTTTAAGTCTGGGGATAATAATAGCAACATTGGTTGGGGGAAAGGGGGGCGAAAGCCTAATGAAATTAGTCGAATGTGTGTTCCGGAAAATTTAAGCAATTTTATCAACTGTTATGTCCACGATTGTCTGTGATACATTGCAGTTTTCGAAGTGACACGCAATCAGTTACCGATAATCGTAAGGTCCATTTTAGACATTTGTTTAAGGACATACCACTAAGCTTTCAAATGATGCTAACCTTTCAGTTTTTGAACCATTTTTAATGGTTAAGCAAAGGCAATGCTGATAAAGACTATATATGTGAATTTGACAAAATATTGCTCGAGAGCGTCTTAGTGCAAGTACATGCATATGCAGTACGTAAACCTAAAGGTTAAAAATACTTTGTAAGAAATGTATCAGGAGAATTTAATATCTGTGTTTTGCCGTTAATTGGGATGCTTTGTAAATATAAAGTGGACATAAATCGCATTTTGGGGCGAATAAGACCTACTGGTATCCAGTGGCGCCGAACGGTTAACCACAGTTAACTCACGGTTAACCATGAACAATAATGAGAAATTGTGACTTTGTGGCGATAAATGTGCCTGCATTTTAGCATATTGTGCTGTTTCTAAACATAGTCTTAGCCATCGAAAAGAATCAAGCGTTCACAACTATGAATTGTTCAAAACGACGACGGTTAACCACGGTTAACCACTGTAATTTAGATATACTAAAGACTCAATTATATATACAAAATAGTGGTTAACCGTGGTTAACCGTTGGAATACGCCAATGGTAACAGTAATTGCTCCTAAAACGTTTCTTAAGGGTTCCTTTATATCTAATAAAATAATCAAGTCCCAAAAGGGATAAATTTATAACATTGCTTTAAATATAATTAAGATTTAGCTATGGTTAACCGTGCGGTTAACCGTCGAGTTATTATCCATTGAGTCTCAATCAAGTGCGCATCATATTACATTCGACTTTTGCTACGGATATATGTTCGCACACACTCATATATCCTAAGTTATTCGAATTGATAATGCACTAGTACATAGCAAGTTCTGTTTTATATCCTATAAATGCTTTTAAACTCTAGTTATATGCTTATTATAAACGCTGTATATAACGGTGTAAACTAAGACATGGTGATTTCGACCAAGATTTAACAGGCCTGTAATGCAATTACTTCAGTTTCCCGTCAGTAATGTCGGTAAAAATGCTTAAAATTGACTTTAAATTAGAGTGGCTTACACTGCAAGATGATAATTGTCAAATAAGGACAGATCATACATTCTATGTACGATATTGGCAATAGTTATCCTGCACGCTCATTACCTTGACAGTAGAATTGTTACGCGCGCTATTAATTGCAACAGTCAATTTCGCGTATTATATGTTTATGCAACACTTAAGAGATAAATAATCGCACAATTCCTTTTAAATCTTTAAAACACGGTCTGTTTTATAACAATCTAATGCTTAGCAGAGTAATTCAGACGTTAAATCGTCAATATAACCCAACATATTCTCGCTATTTCAAGTTCCGTTCTCAGACAATCCTGGACACAACTTGTTAATAAAATTCCAAGGTACGTCTGTCGAAGTATTAATTGTACTATAATTTCTGTATTTGACCTTGGATATCCCCCCTTCCCCCTAGACAATGTTGTTATGTTGCGTTTTAAGTCTGGGGATAATAATAGCAACATTGGTTTGGGGAAAGGGGCGAAAGCCTAATGAAATTAGTCGAATGTGTGTTCCGGAAAATTTAAGCAATTTTATCAACTGTTATGTCCACGATTGTCTGTGATACATTGCAGTTTTCGAAGTGACACGCAATCAGTTACCGATAATCGTAAGGTCCATTTTAGACATTTGTTTAAGGACAGACCACTAAGCTTTCAAATGATGCTAACCTTTCAGTTTTGAACCATTTTTAATGGTTAAGCAAAAGGCAATGCTGATAAAGACTATATATGTGAATTTGACAAAATATTGCTCAAGAGCGTCTTAGTGCAAGTACATGCATGCATGCAGTACGTAAACCTAAAGGTTAAAAATACTTTGTAAGAAATGTATCAGGAGAATTTAATATCTGTGTTTTGCCGTTAATTGGGATGCTTTGTAAATATAAAGTGGACATAAATCGCATTTTGGGGCGAATAAGACCTACTGGTATCCAGTGGCGCCGAACGGTTAACCACAGTTAACTCACGGTTAACCATGAACAATAATGAGAAATTGTGACTTTGTGGCGATAAATGTGCCTGCATTTTAGCATATTGTGCTGTTTCTAAACATAGTCTTAGCCATCGAAAAGAATCAAGCGTTCACAACTATGAATTGTTCAAACGACGACGGTTAACCACGGTTAACCACTGTAATTTAGATATACTAAAGACTCAATTATATATACAAAATAGTGGTTAACCGTGGTTAACCGTTGGAATACGCCAATGGTAACAGTAATTGCTCCTAAAACGTTTCTTAAGGGTTCCTTTATATCTAATAAAATAATCAAGTCCCAAAAGGGATAAATTTATAACATTGCTTTAAATATAATTAAGATTTAGCTATGGTTAACCGTGCGGTTAACCGTCGAGTTATTATCCATTGAGTCTCAATCAAGTGCGCATCATATTACATTCGACTTTTGCTACGGATATATGTTCGCACACACTCATATATCCTAAGTTATTCGAATTGATAATGCACTAGTACATAGCAAGTTCTGTTTTATATCCTATAAATGCTTTTAAACTCTAGTTATATGCTTATTATAAACGCTGTATATAACGGTGTAAACTAAGACATGGTGATTTCGACCAAGATTTAACAGGCCTGTAATGCAAATTACTTCAGTTTCCGTCAGTAATGTCGGTAAAAATGCTTAAAATTGACTTTAAATTAGAGTGGCTTACACTGCAAGATGATAATTGTCAAATAAGGACAGATCATACATTCTATGTACGATATTGGCAATAGTTATCCTGCACGCTCATTACCTTGACAGTAGAATTGTTACGCGCGCTATTAATTGCAACAGTCAATTTCGCGTATTATATGTTTATGCAACACTTAAGAGATAAATAATCGCACAATTCCTTTTAAATCTTTAAAACACGGTCTGTTTTATAACAATCTAATGCTTAGCAGAGTAATTCAGACGTTAAATCGTCAATATAACCCAACATATTCTCGCTATTTCAAGGTCCGTTCTCAGACAATCCTGGACACAACTTGTTAATAAAATTCCAAGGTACGTCTGTCGAAGTATAAATTGTACTATAATTTCTGTATTTGACCTTGGATATCCCCCCTTCCCCCTAGACAATGTTGTTATGTTGCGTTTTAAGTCTGGGGATAATAATAGCAACATTGGTTGGGGGAAAGGGGGGCGAAAGCCTAATGAAATTAGTCGAATGTGTGTTCCGGAAAATTTAAGCAATTTTATCAACTGTTATGTCCACGATTGTCTGTGATACATTGCAGTTTTCGAAGTGACACGCAATCAGTTACCGATAATCGTAAGGTCCATTTTAGACATTTGTTTAAGGACAGACCACTAAGCTTTCAAATGATGCTAACCTTTCAGTTTTTGAACCATTTTTAATGGTTAAGCAAAGGCAATGCTGATAAAGACTATATATGTGAATTTGACAAAATATTGCTCGAGAGCGTCTTAGTGCAAGTACATGCATATGCAGTACGTAAACCTAAAGGTTAAAAATACTTTGTAAGAAATGTATCAGGAGAATTTAATATCTGTGTTTTGCCGTTAATTGGGATGCTTTGTAAATATAAAGTGGACATAAATCGCATTTTGGGGCGAATAAGACCTACTGGTATCCAGTGGCGCCGAACGGTTAACCACAGTTAACTCACGGTTAACCATGAACAATAATGAGAAATTGTGACTTTGTGGCGATAAATGTGCCTGCATTTTAGCATATTGTGCTGTTTCTAAACATAGTCTTAGCCATCGAAAAGAATCAAGCGTTCACAACTATGAATTGTTCAAAACGACGACGGTTAACCACGGTTAACCACTGTAATTTAGATATACTAAAGACTCAATTATATATACAAAATAGTGGTTAACCGTTGGAATACGCCAATGGTAACAGTAATTGCTCCTAAAACGTTTCTTAAGGGTTCCTTTATATCTAATAAAAGAATCAAGTCCCAAAAGGGATAAATTTATAACATTGCTTTAAATATAATTAAGATTTAGCTATGATTAACCGTGCGGTTAACCGTCGAGTTATTATCCATTGAGTCTCAATCAAGCGCATCATATTACATTCGACTTTGCTACGGATATATGTTCGCACACACTCATATATCCTAAGTTATTCGAATTGATAATGCACTAGTACATAGCAAGTTCTGTTTTATATCCTATAAATGCTTTTAAACTCTAGTTATATGCTTATTATAAACGCTGTATATAACGGTGTAAACTAAGACATGGTGATTTCGACCAAGATTTAACAGGCCTGTAATGCAAATTACTTCAGTTTCCCGTCAGTAATGTCGGTAAAAATGCTTAAAATTGACTTTAAATTAGAGTGGCTTACACTGCAAGATGATAATTGTCAAATAAGGACAGATCATACATTCTATGTACGATATTGGCAATAGTTATCCTGCACGCTCATTACCTTGACAGTAGAATTGTTACGCGCGCTATTAATTGCAACAGTCAATTTCGCGTATTATATGTTTATGCAACACTTAAGAGATAAATAATCGCACAATTCCTTTTAAATCTTTAAAACACGGTCTGTTTTATAACAATCTAATGCTTAGCAGAGTAATTCAGACGTTAAATCGTCAATATAACCCAACATATTCTCGCTATTTCAAGGTCCGTTCTCAGACAATCCTGGACACAACTTGTTAATAAAATTCCAAGGTACGTCTGTCGAAGTATAAATTGTACTATAATTTCTGTATTTGACTTGATATCCCCTTCCCCCTAGACAATGTTGTTATGTTGCGTTTTAAGTCTGGGGATAATAATAGCAACATTGGTTGGGGGAAAGGGGGGGCGAAAGCCTAATGAAATTAGTCGAATGTGTGTTCCGGAAAATTTAAGCAATTTTATCAACTGTTATGTCCACGATTGTCTGTGATACATTGCAGTTTTCGAAGTGACACGCAATCAGTTACCGATAATCGTAAGGTCCATTTTAGACATTTGTTTAAGGACAGACCACTAAGCTTTCAAATGATGCTAACCTTTCAGTTTTTGAACCATTTTTAATGGTTAAGCAAAGGCAATGCTGATAAAGACTATATATGTGAATTTGACAAAATATTGCTCAAGAGCGTCTTAGTGCAAGTACATGCATATGCAGTACGTAAACCTAAAGGTTAAAAATACTTTGTAAGAAATGTATCAGGAGAATTTAATATCTGTGTTTTGCCGTTAATTGGGATGCTTTGTAAATATAAAGTGGACATAAATCGCATTTTGGGGCGAATAAGACCTACTGGTATCCAGTGGCGCCGAACGGTTAACCACAGTTAACTCACGGTTAACCATGAACAATAATGAGAAATTGTGACTTTGTGGCGATAAATGTGCCTGCATTTTAGCATATTGTGCTGTTTCTAAACATAGTGTTAGCCATCGAAAAGAATCAAGTGTTCACAACTATGAATTGTTCAAAACGACGACGGTTAACCACGGTTAACCACTGTAATTTAGATATACTAAAGACTCAATTATATATACAAAATAGTGGTTAACCGTGGTTAACCGTTGGAATACGCCAATGGTAACAGTAATTGCTCCTAAAACGTTTCTTAAGGGTTCCTTTATATCTAATAAAAGAATCAAGTCCCAAAAGGGATAAATTTATAACATTGCTTTAAATATAATTAAGATTTAGCTATGGTTAACCGTGCGGTTAACCGTCGAGTTATTATCCATTGAGTCTCAATCAAGTGCGCATCATATTACATTCGACTTTGCTACGGATATATGTTCGCACACACTCATATATCCTAAGTTATTCGAATTGATAATGCACTAGTACATAGCAAGTTCTGTTTTATATCCTATAAATGCTTTTAAACTCTAGTTATATGCTTATTATAAACGCTGTATATAACGGTGTAAACTAAGACATGGTGATTTCGACCAAGATTTAACAGGCCTGTAATGCAATTACTTCAGTTTCCGTCAGTAATGTCGGTAAAAATGCTTAAAATTGACTTTAAATTAGAGTGGCTTACACTGCAAGATGATAATTGTCAAATAAGGACAGATCATACATTCTATGTACGATATTGGCAATAGTTATCCTGCACGCTCATTACCTTGACAGTAGAATTGTTACGCGCGCTATTAATTGCAACAGTCAATTTCGCGTATTATATGTTTATGCAACACTTAAGAGATAAATAATCGCACAATTCCTTTTAAATCTTTAAAACACGGTCTGTTTTATAACAATCTAATGCTTAGCAGAGTAATTCAGACGTTAAATCGTCAATATAACCCAACATATTCTCGCTATTTCAAGGTCCGTTCTCAGACAATCCTGGACACAACTTGTTAATAAAATTCCAAGGTACGTCTGTCGAAGTATAAATTGTACTATAATTTCTGTATTTGACCTTGATATCCCCTTCCCCTAGACAATGTTGTTATGTTGCGTTTTAAGTCTGGGGATAATAGCAACATTGGTTGGGGAAAGGGGGGGCGAAAGCCTAATGAAATTAGTCGAATGTGTGTTCCGGAAAATTTAAGCAATTTTATCAACTGTTATGTCCACGATTGTCTGTGATACATTGCAGTTTTCGAAGTGACACGCAATCAGTTACCGATAATCGTAAGGTCCATTTTAGACATTTGTTTAAGGACAGACCACTAAGCTTTCAAATGATGCTAACCTTTCAGTTTTTGAACCATTTTTAATGGTTAAGCAAAGGCAATGCTGATAAAGACTATATATGTGAATTTGACAAAATATTGCTCGAGAGCGTCTTAGTGCAAGTACATGCATATGCAGTACGTAAACCTAAAGGTTAAAAATACTTTGTAAGAAATGTATCAGGAGAATTTAATATCTGTGTTTTGCCGTTAATTGGGATGCTTTGTAAATATAAAGTGGACATAAATCGCATTTTGGGGCGAATAAGACCTACTGGTATCCAGTGGCGCCGAACGGTTAACCACAGTTAACTCACGGTTAACCATGAACAATAATGAGAAATTGTGACTTTGTGGCGATAAATGTGCCTGCATTTTAGCATATTGTGCTGTTTCTAAACATAGTGTTAGCCATCGAAAAGAATCAAGTGTTCACAACTATGAATTGTTCAACGACGACGGTTAACCACGGTTAACCACTGTAATTTAGATATACTAAAGACTCAATTATATATACAAAATAGTGGTTAACCGTGGTTAACCGTTGGAATACGCCAATGGTAACAGTAATTGCTCCTAAAACGTTTCTTAAGGGTTCCTTTATATCTAATAAAAGAATCAAGTCCCAAAAGGGATAAATTTATAACATTGCTTTAAATATAATTAAGATTTAGCTATGGTTAACCGTGCGGTTAACCGTCGAGTTATTATCCATTGAGTCTCAATCAAGTGCGCATCATATTACATTCGACTTTTGCTACGGATATATGTTCGCACACACTCATATATCCTAAGTTATTCGAATTGATAATGCACTAGTACATAGCAAGTTCTGTTTTATATCCTATAAATGCTTTTAAACTCTAGTTATATGCTTATTATAAACGCTGTATATAACGGTGTAAACTAAGACATGGTGATTTCGACCAAGATTTAACAGGCCTGTAATGCAAATTACTTCAGTTTCCCGTCAGTAATGTCGGTAAAAATGCTTAAAATTGACTTTAAATTAGAGTGGCTTACACTACAAGATGATAATTGTCAAATAAGGACAGATCATACATTCTATGTACGATATTGGCAATAGTTATCCTGCACGCTCATTACCTTGACAGTAGAATTGTTACGCGCGCTATTAATTGCAACAGTCAATTTCGCGTATTATATGTTTATGCAACACTTAAGAGATAAATAATCGTACAATTCCTTTTAAATCTTTAAAACACGGTCTGTTTTATAACAATCTAATGCTTAGCAGAGTAATTCAGACATTAAATCGTCAATATAACCCAACATATTCTCGCTATTTCAAGTTCCGTTCTCAGACAATCCTGGACACAACTTGTTAATAAAATTCCAAGGTACGTCTGTCGAAGTATTAATTGTACTATAATTTCTGTATTTGACCTTGGATATCCCCCCTTCCCCCTAGACAATGTTGTTATGTTGCGTTTTAAGTCTGGGGATAATAATAGCAACATTGGTTGGGGGAAAGGGGGGGCGAAAGCCTAATGAAATTAGTCGAATGTGTTCCGGAAAATTTAAGCAATTTTATCAACTGTTATGTCCACGATTGTCTGTGATACATTGCAGTTTTCGAAGTGACACGCAATCAGTTACCGATAATCGTAAGGTCCATTTTAGACATTTGTTTAAGGACAGACCACTAAGCTTTCAAATGATGCTAACCTTTCAGTTTTTGAACCATTTTTAATGGTTAAGCAAAGGCAATGCTGATAAAGACTATATATGTGAATTTGACAAAATATTGCTCGAGAGCGTCTTAGTGCAAGTACATGCATATGCAGTACGTAAACCTAAAGGTTAAAAATACTTTGTAAGAAATGTATCAGGAGAATTTAATATCTGTGTTTTGCCGTTAATTGGGATGCTTTGTAAATATAAAGTGGACATAAATCGCATTTTGGGGCGAATAAGACCTACTGGTATCCAGTGGCGCCGAACGGTTAACCACAGTTAACTCACGGTTAACCATGAACAATAATGAGAAATTGTGACTTTGTGGCGATAAATGTGCCTGCATTTTAGCATATTGTGCTGTTTCTAAACATAGTGTTAGCCATCGAAAAGAATCAAGTGTTCACAACTATGAATTGTTCAAAACGACGACGGTTAACCACGGTTAACCACTGTAATTTAGATATACTAAAGACTCAATTATATATACAAAATAGTGGTTAACCGTGGTTAACCGTTGGAATACGCCAATGGTAACAGTAATTGCTCCTAAAACGTTTCTTAAGGGTTCCTTTATATCTAATAAAAGAATCAAGTCCCAAAAGGGATAAATTTATAACATTGCTTTAAATATAATTAAGATTTAGCTATGGTTAACCGTGCGGTTAACCGTCGAGTTATTATCCATTGAGTCTCAATCAAGTGCGCATCATATTACATTCGACTTTTGCTACGGATATATGTTCGCACACACTCATATATCCTAAGTTATTCGAATTGATAATGCACTAGTACATAGCAAGTTCTGTTTTATATCCTATAAATGCTTTTAAACTCTAGTTATATGCTTATTATAAACGCTGTATATAACGGTGTAAACTAAGACATGGTGATTTCGACCAAGATTTAACAGGCCTGTAATGCAAATTACTTCAGTTTCCCGTCAGTAATGTCGGTAAAAATGCTTAAAATTGACTTTAAATTAGAGTGGCTTACACTACAAGATGATAATTGTCAAATAAGGACAGATCATACATTCTATGTACGATATTGGCAATAGTTATCCTGCACGCTCATTACCTTGACAGTAGAATTGTTACGCGCTATTAATTGCAACAGTCAATTTCGCGTATTATATGTTTATGCAACACTTAAGAGATAAATAATCGTACAATTCCTTTTAAATCTTTAAAACACGGTCTGTTTTATAACAATCTAATGCTTAGCAGAGTAATTCAGACATTAAATCGTCAATATAACCCAACATATTCTCGCTATTTCAAGTTCCGTTCTCAGACAATCCTGGACACAACTTGTTAATAAAATTCCAAGGTACGTCTGTCGAAGTATTAATTGTACTATAATTTCTGTATTTGACCTTGGATATCCCCCCTAGACAATGTTGTTATGTTGCGTTTTAAGTCTGGGGATAATAATAGCAACATTGGTTGGGGGAAAGGGGGGGCGAAAGCCTAATGAAATTAGTCGAATGTGTGTTCCGGAAAATTTAAGCAATTTTATCAACTGTTATGTCCACGATTGTCTGTGATACATTGCAGTTTTCGAAGTGACACGCAATCAGTTACCGATAATCGTAAGGTCCATTTTAGACATTTGTTTAAGGACAGACCACTAAGCTTTCAAATGATGCTAACCTTTCAGTTTTTGAACCATTTTTAATGGTTAAGCAAAGGCAATGCTGATAAAGACTATATATGTGAATTTGACAAAATATTGCTCGAGAGCGTCTTAGTGCAAGTACATGCATATGCAGTACGTAAACCTAAAGGTTAAAAATACTTTGTAAGAAATGTATCAGGAGAATTTAATATCTGTGTTTTGCCGTTAATTGGGATGCTTTGTAAATATAAAGTGGACATAAATCGCATTTTGGGGCGAATAAGACCGGTTAACCACAGTTAACTCGCGGTTAACCATGAGCAATAATGAGAAATTGTGACTTTGTGGCGATAAATGTGCCTGCATATTAGCATATTGTGCTGTTTCTAAACATAGTGTTAGCCATCGAAAAGAATCAAGTGTTCACAACTATGAATTGTTCAAATGACGACGGTTAACCACGGTTAACCACTGTAATTTAGATATACTAAAGACTCAATTATATATACAAAATAGTGGTTAACCGTGGTTAACCGTTGGAATACGCCAATGGTAACAGTAATTGCTCCTAAAACGTTTCTTAAGGGTTCCTTTATATCTAATAAAAGAATCAAGTCCCAAAAGGGATAAATTTATAACATTGCTTTAAATATAATTAAGATTTAGCTATGGTTAACCGTGCGTTAACCGTCGAGTTATTATCCATTGAGTCTCAATCAAGTGCGCATCATATTACATTCGACTTTTGCTACGGATATATGTTCGCACACACTCATATATCCTAAGTTATTCGAATTGATAATGCACTAGTACATAGCAAGTTCTGTTTTATATCCTATAAATGCTTTTAAACTCTAGTTATATGCTTATTATAAACGCTGTATATAACGGTGTAAACTAAGACATGGTGATTTCGACCAAGATTTAACAGGCCTGTAATGCAAATTACTTCAGTTTCCCGTCAGTAATGTCGGTAAAAATGCTTAAAATTGACTTTAAATTAGAGTGGCTTACACTACAAGATGATAATTGTCAAATAAGGACAGATCATACATTCTATGTACGATATTGGCAATAGTTATCCTGCACGCTCATTACCTTGACAGTAGAATTGTTACGCGCGCTATTAATTGCAACAGTCAATTTCGCGTATTATATGTTTATGCAACACTTAAGAGATAAATAATCGCACAATTCCTTTTAAATCTTTAAAACACGGTCTGTTTTATAACAATCTAATGCTTAGCAGAGTAATTCAGACATTAAATCGTCAATATAACCCAACATATTCTCGCTATTTCAAGGTCCGTTCTCAGACAATCCTGGACACAACTTGTTAATAAAATTCCAAGGTACGTCTGTCGAAGTATAAATTGTACTATAATTTCTGTATTTGACCTTGGATATCCCCCCTTCCCCCTAGACAATGTTGTTATGTTGCGTTTTAAGTCTGGGGATAATAATAGCAACATTGGTTGGGGGAAAGGGGGGGCGAAAGCCTAATGAAATTAGTCGAATGTGTGTTCCGGAAAATTTAAGCAATTTTATCAACTGTTATGTCCACGATTGTCTGTGATACATTGCAGTTTTCGAAGTGACACGCAATCAGTTACCGATAATCGTAAGGTCCATTTTAGACATTTGTTTAAGGACAGACCACTAAGCTTTCAAATGATGCTAACCTTTCAGTTTTTGAACCATTTTTAATGGTTAAGCAAAGGCAATGCTGATAAAGACTATATATGTGAATTTGACAAAATATTGCTCAAGAGCGTCTTAGTGCAAGTACATGCATATGCAGTACGTAAACCTAAAGGTTAAAAATACTTTGTAAGAAATGTATCAGGAGAATTTAATATCTGTGTTTTGCCGTTAATTGGGATGCTTTGTAAATATAAAGTGGACATAAATCGCATTTTGGGGCGAATAAGACCTACTGGTATCCAGTGGCGCCGAACGGTTAACCACAGTTAACTCACGGTTAACCATGAACAATAATGAGAAATTGTGACTTTGTGGCGATAAATGTGCCTGCATTTTAGCATATTGTGCTGTTTCTAAACATAGTGTTAGCCATCGAAAAGAATCAAGTGTTCACAACTATGAATTGTTCAAACGACGGTTAACCACGGTTAACCAATGTAATTTATATATAATAAATAATCAATTATATATACAAAATAGTGGTTAACCGTGGTTAACCGTTGAATACGCCAATGGTAACAGTAATTGCTCCTAAAACGTTTCTTAAGGGTTCCTTTATATCTAATAAAAGAATCAAGTCCCAAAAGGGATAAATTTATAACATTGCTTTAAATATAATTAAGATTTAGCTATGGTTAACCGTGCGGTTAACCGTCGAGTTATTATCCATTGAGTCTCAATCAAGTGCGCATCATATTACATTCGACTTTTGCTACGGATATATGTTCGCACACACTCATATATCCTAAGTTATTCGAATTGATAATGCACTAGTACATAGCAAGTTCTGTTTTATATCCTATAAATGCTTTTAAACTCTAGTTATATGCTTATTATAAACGCTGTATATAACGGTGTAAACTAAGACATGGTGATTTCGACCAAGATTTAACAGGCCTGTAATGCAAATTACTTCAGTTTCCCGTCAGTAATGTCGGTAAAAATGCTTAAAATTGACTTTAAATTAGAGTGGCTTACACTACAAGATGATAATTGTCAAATAAGGACAGATCATACATTCTATGTACGATATTGGCAATAGTTATCCTGCACGCTCATTACCTTGACAGTAGAATTGTTACGCGCGCTATTAATTGCAACAGTCAATTTCGCGTATTATATGTTTATGCAACAC
Organism: Trachythela sp. YZ-2020; assembly: GCA_016169945.1. Taxonomy (NCBI): domain Eukaryota; kingdom Metazoa; phylum Cnidaria; class Anthozoa; order Malacalcyonacea; family Clavulariidae; genus Trachythela; species Trachythela sp. YZ-2020. Next base: position 1,135,426 of record JADLSH010000373.1, read on the forward strand.
TTAAGAGATAAATAATCGCACAATTCCTTTTAAATCTTTAAAACAAGGTCTGTTTTATAACAATCTAATGCTTAGCAGAGTAATTCAGACGTTAAATCGTCAATATAACCCAACATATTCTCGCTATTTCAAGGTCCGTTCTCAGACAATCCTGGACACAACTTGTTAATAAAATTCCAAGGTACGTCTGTCGAAGTATAAATTGTACTATAATTTCTGTATTTGACCTTGGATATCCCCCCTAGACAATGTTGTTATGTTGCGTTTTAAGTCTGGGGATAATAATAGCAACATTGGTTGGGAAAGGGGCGAAAGCCCTAATGAAATTAGTCGAATGTGTGTTCCGGAAAATTTAAGCAATTTTATCAACTGTTATGTCCACGATTGTCTGTGATACATTGCAGTTTTCAGTGACACGCAATCAGTTACCGATAATCGTAAGGTCCATTTTAGACATTTGTTTAAGGACAGACCACTAAGCTTTCAAATGATGCTAACCTTTCAGTTTTTGAACCATTTTTAATGGTTAAGCAAAGGCAATGCTGATAAAGACTATATATGTGAATTTGACAAAATATTGCTCGAGAGCGTCTTAGTGCAAGTACATGCATATGCATGCAGTACGTAAACCTAAAGGTTAAAAATACTTTGTAAGAAATGCATCAGGAGAATTTAATATCTGTGTTTTGCCGTTAATTGGGATGCTTTGTAAATATAAAGTGGACATAAATCGCATTTTGGGGCGAATAAGACCTACTGGTATCCAGTGGCGCCGAACGGTTAACCACAGTTAACTCACGGTTAACCATGAACAATAATGAGAAATTGTGACTTTGTGGCGATAAATGTGCCTGCATTTTAGCATATTGTGCTGTTTCTAAACATAGTGTTAGCCATCGAAAAGAATCAAGTGTTCACAACTATGAATTGTTCAAAACGACGACGGTTAACCACGGTTAACCACTGTAATTTAGATATACTAAAGACTCAATTATATATACAAAATAGTGGTTAACCGTTGGAATACGCCAATGGTAACAGTAATTGCTCCTAAAACGTTTCTTAAGGGTTCCTTTATATCTAATAAAAGAATCAAGTCCCAAAAGGGATAAATTTATAACATTGCTTTAAATATAATTAAGATTTAGCTATGGTTAACCGTGCGGTTAACCGTCGAGTTATTATCCATTGAGTCTCAATCAAGTGCGCATCATATTACATTCGACTTTTGCTACGGATATATGTTCGCACACACTCATATATCCTAAGTTATTCGAATTGATAATGCACTAGTACATAGCAAGTTCTGTTTTATATCCTATAAATGCTTTTAAACTCTAGTTATATGCTTATTATAAACGCTGTATATAACGGTGTAAACTAAGACATGGTGATTTCGACCAAGATTTAACAGGCCTGTAATGCAAATTACTTCAGTTTCCCGTCAGTAATGTCGGTAAAAATGCTTAAAATTGACTTTAAATTAGAGTGGCTTACACTACAAGATGATAATTGTCAAATAAGGACAGATCATACATTCTATGTACGATATTGGCAATAGTTATCCTGCACGCTCATTACCTTGACAGTAGAATTGTTACGTGCGCTATTAATTGCAACAGTCAATTTCGCGTATTATATGTTTATGCAACACTTAAGAGATAAATAATCGCACAATTCCTTTTAAATCTTTAAAACACGGTCTGTTTTATAACAATCTAATGCTTAGCAGAGTAATTCAGACGTTAAATCGTCAATATAACCCAACATATTCTCGCTATTTCAAGGTCCGTTCTCAGACAATCCTGGACACAACTTGTTAATAAAATTCCAAGGTACGTCTGTCGAAGTATAAATTGTACTATAATTTCTGTATTTGACCTTGGATATCCCCCCTTCCCCCTAGACAATGTTGTTATGTTGCGTTTTAAGTCTGGGGATAATAATAGCAACATTGGTTGGGGGAAAGGGGGGCGAAAGCCTAATGAAATTAGTCGAATGTGTGTTCCGGAAAATTTAAGCAATTTTATCAACTGTTATGTCCACGATTGTCTGTGATACATTGCAGTTTTCGAAGTGACACGCAATCAGTTACCGATAATCGTAAGGTCCATTTTAGACATTTGTTTAAGGACAGACCACTAAGCTTTCAAATGATGCTAACCTTTCAGTTTTTGAACCATTTTTAATGGTTAAGCAAAGGCAATGCTGATAAAGACTATATATGTGAATTTGACAAAATATTGCTCGAGAGCGTCTTAGTGCAAGTACATGCATATGCATGCAGTACGTAAACCTAAAGGTTAAAAATACTTTGTAAGAAATGTATCAGGAGAATTTAATATCTGTGTTTTGCCGTTAATTGGGATGCTTTGTAAATATAAAGTGGACATAAATCGCATTTTGGGGCGAATAAGACCTACTGGTATCCAGTGGCGCCGAACGGTTAACCACAGTTAACTCACGGTTAACCATGAACAATAATGAGAAATTGTGACTTTGTGGCGATAAATGTGCCTGCATTTTAGCATATTGTGCTGTTTCTAAACATAGTGTTAGCCATCGAAAAGAATCAAGTGTTCACAGCTATGAATTGTTCAAAACGACGACGGTTAACCACGGTTAACCACTGTAATTTAGATATACTAAAGACTCAATTATATATACAAAATAGTGGTTAACCATGGTTAACCGTTGGAATACGCCAATGGTAACAGTAATTGCTCCTAAAACGTTTCTTAAGGGTTCCTTTATATCTAATAAAAGAATCAAGTCCCAAAAGGGATAAATTTATAACATTGCTTTAAATATAATTAAGATTTAGCTATGGTTAACCGTGCGGTTAACCGTCGAGTTATTATCCATTGAGTCTCAATCAAGTGCGCATCATATTACATTCGACTTTTGCTACGGATATATGTTCGCACACACTCATATATCCTAAGTTATTCGAATTGATAATGCACTAGTACATAGCAAGTTCTGTTTTATATCCTATAAATGCTTTTAAACTCTAGTTATATGCTTATTATAAACGCTGTATATAACGGTGTAAACTAAGACATGGTGATTTCGACCAAGATTTAACAGGCCTGTAATGCAAATTACTTCAGTTTCCCGTCAGTAATGTCGGTAAAAATGCTTAAAATTGACTTTAAATTAGAGTGGCTTACACTACAAGATGATAATTGTCAAATAAGGACAGATCATACATTCTATGTACGATATTGGCAATAGTTATCCTGCACGCTCATTACCTTGACAGTAGAATTGTTACGCGCGCTATTAATTGCAACAGTCAATTTCGCGTATTATATGTTTATGCAACACTTAAGAGATAAATAATCGCACAATTCCTTTTAAATCTTTAAAACACGGTCTGTTTTATAACAATCTAATGCTTACCAGAGTAATTCAGACGTTAAATCGTCAATATAACCCAACATATTCTCGCTATTTCAAGGTCCGTTCTCAGACAATCCTGGACACAACTTGTTAATAAAATCCCAAGGTACGTCTGTCGAAGTATAAATTGTACTATAATTTCTGTATTTGACCTTGGATATCCCCCCTTCCCCCTAGACAATGTTATTAGTCGAATGTGTGTTCCGGAAAATTTAAGCAATTTTATCAACTGTTATGTCCACGATTGTCTGTGATACATTGCAGTTTTCGAAGTGACACGCAATCAGTTACCGATAATCGTAAGGTCCATTTTAGACATTTGTTTAAGGACAGACCACTAAGCTTTCAAATGATGCTAACCTTTCAGTTTTTGAACCATTTTTAATGGTTAAGCAAAGGCAATGCTGATAAAGACTATATATGTGAATTTGACAAAATATTGCTCGAGAGCGTCTTAGTGCAAGTACATGCATATGCAGTACGTAAACCTAAAGGTTAAAAATACTTTGTAAGAAATGTATCAGGAGAATTTAATATCTGTGTTTTGCCGTTAATTGGGATGCTTTGTAAATATAAAGTGGACATAAATCGCATTTTGGGGCGAATAAGACCTACTGGTATCCAGTGGCACCGAACGGTTAACCACAGTTAACTCACGGTTAACCATGAACAATAATGAGAAATTGTGACTTTGTGGCGATAAATGTGCCTGCATTTTAGCATATTGTGCTGTTTCTAAACATAGTGTTAGCCATCGAAAAGAATCAAGTGTTCACAACTATGAATTGTTCAAAACGACGACGGTTAACCACTGTAATTTAGATATACTAAAGACTCAATTATATATACAAAATAGTGGTTAACCGTGGTTAACCGTTGGAATACGCCAATGGTAACAGTAATTGCTCCTAAAACGTTTCTTAAGGGTTCCTTTATATCTAATAAAAGAATCAAGTCCCAAAAGGGATAAATTTATAACATTGCTTTAAATATAATTAAGATTGAGCTATGGTTAACCGTGCGGTTAACCGTCGAGTTATTATCCATTGAGTCTCAATCAAGTGCGCATCATATTACATTCGACTTTTGCTACGGATATATGTTCGCACACACTCATATATCCTAAGTTATTCGAATTGATAATGCACTAGTACATAGCAAGTTCTGTTTTATATCCTATAAATGCTTTTAAACTCTAGTTATATGCTTATTATAAACGCTGTATATAACGGTGTAAACTAAGACATGGTGATTTCGACCAAGATTTAACAGGCCTGTAATGCAAATTACTTCAGTTTCCCGTCAGTAATGTCGGTAAAAATGCTTAAAATTGACTTTAAATTAGAGTGGCTTACACTACAAGATGATAATTGTCAAATAAGGACAGATCATACATTCTATGTACGATATTGGCAATAGTTATCCTGCACGCTCATTACCTTGACAGTAGAATTGTTACGCGCTATTAATTGCAACAGTCAATTTCGCGTATTATATGTTTATGCAACACTTAAGAGATAAATAATCGCACAATTCCTTTTAAATCTTTAAAACACGGTCTGTTTTATAACAATCTAATGCTTAGCAGAGTAATTCAGACGTTAAATCGTCAATATAACCCAACATATTCTCGCTATTTCAAGGTCCGTTCTCAGACAATCCTGGACACAACTTGTTAATAAAATTCCAAGGTACGTCTGTCGAAGTATAAATTGTACTATAATTTCTGTATTTGACCTTGGATATCCCCCCTTCCCCCTAGACAATGTTGTTATGTTGCGTTTTAAGTCTGGGGATAATAATAGCAACATTGGTTGGGGGAAAGGGGGGGCGAAAGCCTAATGAAATTAGTCGAATGTGTGTTCCGGAAAATTTAAGCAATTTTATCAACTGTTATGTCCACGATTGTAGACCCTCCACGTAATTCTCCGGTTCGAACGGGAAACTGGCCTAATAATAATAACATTCCTCAACTACCAACACGAAAAAGTAATATTCCGTGCCCTTTTATTTCGCGACGCGGTTGGTGTTTAAAAGGTGATACGTGTGACTTTTCCCATTCAAATAAAATTAATAACTATGAAGATTGTCAACTCCCCAATATACCAAAAGATGCGGTGTTTTGCCCGTTCTTGCGTAAAAAGGGGTTTTGCAATAAAGGAACTTCATGCGATTTTTCCCATAACCGTCAATTTCCCTCCATGTCTGGTGATCAACCCTCAGCCAACACCCAATACAATGATAGGCACCCTTTTTTAGAAAGCACGCAGCCTTTTTTATTTCGAGAGAATGCGTTAATGCCACCAAGTACTTATATGAATCTACCACCGAGATGTCTGGGCAACCATCCGTACCCATGGGGACCTATGTTCTTTCCAAGACCACTAATGGGTATATCAGTTCCTCCCCTCCGATCATACTCCGCGATAGGAATTCCAGCTCAGCCACCACCTCAACTTCGCTAAACATGGTCTCCCTACAACAGATAGATTCACATGAAATAAGACTTCCTCTCCATGGTAATAGATTTCCTATCTCTGATTATTGCACAATAAATACACTTGAAGTCTCTGACACAACTAAGGATACCCCAAAGGAAATCCCAGTTAGAATTACAAGCCGCCCAACAACTCTGAGAGGTAATGCTCTGAAATACCGCTGCAACCTAATACCAATTTCCGTAAAGGAAAGTAATATAACTATGCCACCTAGCGGCTACTCAGTTCCATCTGTACTCTTAACCAATGCATGTCATGTGACAAATAAAATTACAGAACTTTCTGGAATCGTTGCTGTTAATAACCCGACACTAGTCATAATTACAGAATCTTGGCTGAACTCAAACTTCCCGGATGCTGCTATAGAAATTAGTAAGAAATTTAATGCATTCCGTCGAGACCGCCTTACCCCTGGTGGCGGTGTCTTAGCCTATGTGCACCACCAAATACCTACTACCCGTTTGACAAATCTTGAAGTGGACGATAAAGCCCTCAGCAGGTATAATAATTGCCGGAGATTTCAATAAAATGAAACTGAATTTACTGTGCAGACGCTTCAACCTTTGCAAAGTTGTACGGGCTCCCACTAGAGGTAGAAACGTTTTAGACCAAATCCTTACTAACATGTCAGAGCTATACAATGACATTAAACATCTCCCGCCGATTGGCCATTCTGACCATCAGTGTCTGTTACTCACTCCAAAGCTGAAAGAAAAGGTGAAGGCGATTTCTCGAAAAGTGCGCCTGACGAAATGTAGTAACTTAGTTGAACTGAGTATCCATCTGAATAGGCAGAACTGGGAATTGGTTTATGCTACTAATGAGATTGACGATAAAGTTAGTGCTTTCACAAGTACTATCATGTGCATTCTCAATAAAACGGTGCCCAAACGTATTATACGTTTCCACCCCTCAGATAAACCCTGGATCACCCCGCGTATTAAGCATGAAATAAAAGCCAGACAAAAAGCCTTTACATCAGGAAACAAATCAAGGTATAAAGTATTATGCGACAAAGTTTCTTCACCAGTGCAAAGAAAACGTACTACCAATCGAAAGCGGAAAATACACGTGAAATGAACCCGGCAAAGTGGCATAAAACTATATACGAACTTGCTGCCGTTAACGAATGTAATCGTCAATTCTCAGCTGCCTCCACAGATGACCTAGTTGAACGCTTACAACAAAGTTTCACTAAGCCTTGGCAGACTACCATACCAAATGAAATTCCGAAACTAGGGGAAGTCGAACACCTACTCAAGAACATCGCGCCCGCACTACCTTCGATCGGTCAAATGAAGGCAATTCTTAAGCACCTAAACCCTAGGAAAGCTAGTGGTTCGGACGATATTCCTGCATGGTTACTGAGTCGTTATAGCGAAGAGCTTGCTCCTGTTATCCATAACATCATCTGCTGTAGCATCTCCCAGTCTAAATACCCGACCTTATATAAACATGCTTTAGTCACCCCTGTGCCCAAAGTGAACCCCCCGAATGATATAGATAATGACTTCCGGCAGATTTCTGTGCTATCGCAAATGGCAAAAATCCTAGAAACCATACAACTCAAATTGAATAAAAGCGACCTTAAGATCAAAGATAATCAACATGCATTTACACATGGTAGATCAACAGTATCTGCATTAGCGAGTATTACCCAAAATTGGTACAATAAGACTGAAAATTCACGTGATGGAAGAATGGGGATCCACGCTTTATTTATCGATTTTCGTAAAGCGTTCGATTTGGTCGACCATGGTCTGCTTCTAAGAAAACTCGCGGAATTGAATGTATCAAAGTCTTTTTGGTTATGGACGCGGAGTTTTTAAAAGGAAGGAGCCAGCAAGTAAAACTTGGTGAGAGCTTATCATCTTCTAGGCCTTGTCCTCCGGAGTCCCCAGGGTTCTGTTATCTCACCAACACTGTTTAATGTTCATGTTAACGACCTTGAAGACTGTATTCCTAACTATTTTCAGATTAATACGCATAAATACGCTGATGATTGCACTCAGGATGAGGCAATCTCATATTGCTCTACTAGTAACATGCAAATGGTGCTTGATTTAATGAATGACTGGGCCTTCAGAAATAAGATGGAACTTAACGCAAAAAAGACTAAAGATATGTGGATCTGTTTTAAAGAAGGTATTCCCGAACCACCTTTACTTACGATTGGTAATGATGTGATTGAAAGAGTTAAATCGTTTAAGCTGCTGGGCCTTTGGTGTAATAATACCCTTAAATGGAACACACATGTCGAAGAAATTACAAGAAAGGCAAGCAAACGTTTATTCCACCTTCGGGAATGTCGTCGAGCTAATCTACCGACAGAAGTAGGTCTAACCTGTTACCTCTCCAAAATCAGACCGGTATTGGAATACGCGTCCCCAATATGGAGTGGATTACCACAATACTTAATAGATGAGGTGGAGAATATCCAAACTACAAGTCAAAAATACTTGCCCTGCCGTCCGACCTACTTCAGTCTCTTGAAGAACGTCGTAATATGCTCGCCATTCGTGAATATAAGAAAATTATTGATGATGAAACGCATCCATGCAGAAAATATATACCAGATATCGTGACGAAAAAATATGATCTAAGAACAGTAAATACTCTCCCACAATTTTTCTCACATACTAAAAGGCACAAACTCTCGTTTATCCCAAGAACAAATGCGTTATTATAATCTAAATTTTATACTCTTTTTGCTCTTAACATTTTTACTATATTTGTCATAATAAATTTTACTCAACTGCCAAATTTAACTTGTGGCAATTTTGGCAGTATATATATACACTGTATATAACATATACTATACTTAACACAATGTACATATACTCGTATTAACTTTATAAACTGTAAATCCATTGTAATTTTATACTAAAGATGGATATCAATAAATTATTATTATTATTATTATTATTATTATTTACCATTGGAAAGATTCTGCACAACTGTATCTGTGTAATCGTAGCAATCGATTTCGCGAAGATGCTGTCTTAATGCTGTATGTGGGAAGGCGCATATTCGGTAAGTCTCCTATATTATGATAATTTCGTTTTTATAGTGGGTGCAATTATATTGTTACAAATTATTGAATATGACATTAAATATCTACAATATATTGGAATTTCAAAACAATACTATGTGCTTGTTTCTTGGAGGTGCAAATGCTTTTCTAAGTATAAAAGTTCAATATTCTGTGGCATATGGAATCGCACACTATGCACAGCGTCTTAAACTTTAAATTTCTCCTACAAAAAGGATGGTTTTCATCGTTTACTCCAAGCAATGGATAGATACGTTATACTGCTCAAGTTACTGCTTGGTTTTAACAAGAAGTACCGTAAAATTAGCTAGAAATTAAGTTTCGTAAAATCTACTTTTCAGTGATTGAATGCAGTTGAATGTGCGGCCCAATATGAGGCTCAATCCGAGGCCGAATCTGAGGCTCAATCCGAGGCCGAATCTGAGGCCCAATCCGAGGCCGAATCTGAGGCCCAATCCGAGGCTACCTTCACAGTGGTGGTTAAATCTCGTTCAAGATTGTAAAATATCCCGCCTTGGCATCGCTAAACGCGACGATCAAGAAGTATGTCGAAGTATAACTTTATGTTACCAAACTTACGGTAAAATTATCCGATAAAGGCAAATTCAACGACTCTTCCGTGCGTGCGGTACAACTTGAATATTTACGATAAAACATATGTAATTATACTTCATATGTGTTAGTATACACGTCCACACTTTAAATCCTAAATAGTTTTCTTCGTCTTTCTAGCTTGATCTAATATAATATACAAAAGGGATTTAGAATACAGTTATTTAGTATCTGCTGGAAGTATCCATATCACTATGCTATTGTGTCTGTTCATATGGTCTGTGACTGTGAGACATCAGTGTCCAATAAGCCGACTTATTTTAAAGTCTTTGTCCTATAGTATAGACAAAATTTAGTGTACAACTATGTTTTTATTTTGCTGTACTATACACTCTACAGCTGATTCAATGGGACTAAATTAACTCTGAAGGACTAAATTTTACATATATATATATATTATATATCTGTGGAAAGGGTACGCATCAGTTTTTATGAATTATGTCTCGAATTATGTATGAAAAATATTTTGTAAACCTGATGCGCTATCATTTCTTTGCATATAGCCTATATTTACAATACAATACTATATCGTAATTTGTATTTTCCCCCAGCTGCGGACGAGGCTTTTGCCTTCACTCAGGCTTCAGACTTGAACATGTTTTATGTTTATAGAATCGGCAACAAGAAGGAAGTTCTCGAATAACACAAATCATAATTTACCACATTTCCCTGAGAAGTTTTGTATCTTACTACCTTCTAAACTGTAAAATGCTTCAACAGATTTTAGAGTGGACATCAATCTCCGGCTCTCCGCATGTTTATAGCTTGGCATATTACAAAAATATTATAAATATAGGTTTCTATATTTGTAGTGACGATTGATTTAATAATATAGACTAGATCCAGAGGCGTCTGATATGAAACCGTGCTCGAGAGAACATTGAACAACACCTCAAAAGCATACAATTTTGGTTGGTTACTTGACTTGTCTGTTGATAAAACTGTTTACTACGTTTTTAAAACTTAAAAGCAAACAAAAAACAAATTTTGCAAGTGTTTTGAACTATATATGATTCTCGAGATATATTATACATAATAATATCCCACTCCTTGCAATTAAAGTGTATAATTTTCAAGTGGAAGCATGTAATATGATACTCCTCACCCCCTTAGGCAATAAAAATTTAAAGAGACACGTGACCAGCTCCATCCAGGGTTTTACAGTGAGCTCCATATATATATCTGGAGTAAGAACTTCTAATGTTCGGCCAATAGGCCAAGTGAAGCCAAAGATGGCGGCAATTGACGTCCAAACTCATGAAGGTCATAAACAGTTTTCATACCATTTTTCTAGCTAATTCCAGTTTATACTAACAGATCGCATCGCTAATCAAGTTATTAGTTCATAAAATCATGATGTTATTGTTTACATCGGAGTAAAAACACGAAATTTCGGCACACTCCTTGCCGGCTTGTGTAAACCGCGCGGTCGAAAACAATAGAAAGGGATTGGCACTGGACGTCAATTTCCGCCATCTTTGGCTTCACTTTTTGGACATAAGTTATCACTCCAGATATATATATATAGAGCTCACTGGGGTTTTATCTCCACAGAGGGAAAAGTCTGGGTACGAGGATGTTTTGCAGTGAGTTCGTTGTGTTGTGCCGTGAGTTCGTTGAGTTTTGCCGTGAGTTCGTTGAGTTTTGCCGTGAGTTCGTTGTGTTTTGCCGTGAGTTCGTTGTGTTGTGCCGTGAGTTCGTTGTGTTTTGCCGTGAGTTTGTTGAGTTTTGCCCTGAGTTCGTTGTGTTTTGCAGTGAGTTCGTTGAGTTGTGCCGTGAGTTCGTTGTGTTTTGCCGTGAGTTCGTTGAGTTTTGCCGTGAGTTCGTTGTGTTTTGCCCTGAGTCTTTATTTTGCGGTGACCCTTGTGGGCCACCGTAGTTCGTGCCGTAAAATAGCATAGTTGTGCCGTTAATTTAGTAAATTTGCCGTGACCCTTGTGGGCCACCGTATGATTCTGTATCAGATATACAAACTCCTTCACGCTAATGATTTCTTTTGTGTTTTCTTCATGAATTATTAATGAGTTTTACAATTCGAATTACACGCTGCATTGTCATTTTGGTCGGCTTTCAAAACAACAACAGGCCATTTCCGGGTAAGAGAGAGAACGTTTGAGGAGTCAATCGCGAGGTGACCGGAGGGGTATTCGCCATACACGAAATATTTGCTCCAGACTCCATTGTATCGACTGTCGTTTTGTTTTCATAATTATCATGAATTCCAAGTTGTCCGATTACACAGTAAACTTCATACAATGGAAAATGAGTATTTTAATAAAATACACAAGAACAGCAACTCCAGCACTCTTAATATTTACAGTTATTAAATGGAAATAAGTATTATGGTATACATGCAGACCGAACAGTATATTTACAATTTTGAAGTAAGAAGGCTAAATACTGTAGTGTTTATTATAAGTAAACGCACGCTTTGAGGGAAATTAGTGATTAAATGACCCGCAAACCGAGGGAGGTTTGCAGGGAAATTTAGTTGACACGAGAGTTCGAGACTAAATATTCTCAGTTTTTGAATGGCACAATTTCCCCTAGAGCAGTGCATACTTCATTTAAAAGTACATTTGTTAAAGATGTCCAATTAATTTTGTTGTGGTCCACTGATGGCATTACTCTCCTCCCTGGCTTGGATACTTCCTTTCAGCCAAATCATTTTGTTCCACTGGTTCAATTTCAAATGAATGAAGGAAATGGGAAATCGGGGGTTTCAAAACGGAAAAAGGTTGCCAAAGGGCAGCCTAAAATAACTGATGTGTTAAAGAGCACAAGGAGAGAGAATACAGTTTCTAAAGGTATGCCTTTCGAAATTCGCTTTACTTTGTGTTTGATATCAAGATATTGAAATTTGTAAACCTGCTATTTTGACATATTTAACACCATATAATAAACATTCCCACTAATCATGCCATCATGGCTGCAAAAGGTAGGGAGCCATGGAGCAACTGCAGCGACGCTACCTCCATAGTCTAAGAGGCTAACTCCAAATCTCCAAATTCAAAATGTCAGGCCAGCTACAGTAGCTATTCAGTTTTGTCATTCTTTAATGTCAGTGATGAAATTCAACAGAATGAATAGTTTGTTAATAATTTATACTGAATTATATTAAACTGCAACCACAATTTTAAAATGTTTGCTGGCATTACTTTACAGAGACTGTTAAGGTGCTGGTTGAAGTGGAAGATGATTCAATGGATAAAAAGGAAGATGGATTGATAAATACAAGTAAGGAGTATTCCACATTCTATACAGTGCTTCTTAGAGAAACATACTGGTAACTGCAGTATATTTCAAAGATATAGCGAACTAGAGAATTGTGGGGGGAATTAAATTATTAAAGGTGTTTTATTTTATTTTTAGACATTCCAAAGAATCAATACGAGGGAAACCCCCCTGAGAATCTTCCAACAGCAGCAGGGAAATTAGATTCGAATCCTCCAACAACAGCAGGAAAATAAAATAATGGTATGTATCTGAAATGCAGATACTGTAGTATAGCTTCTATTTTTTACAGGGAAATGTAGATGATACAGTAGATTCGAATTGATAGTGTGATTGCCTTTTCAAAAGACAACAATACGGTCATAACGCCATTTTTGCATTACATATACAGAATTAAATAATGTAGGAAAATTTTTCATCTTTCTATTTTCCCTAATAAATTCATTTCTTGGAGGTTTGTTACAGTAGATTAGAAGTGAAATCTTTGCCATAATTAACGTTCATTATTCCGGAACTTGCGACCGCTTCTATGCCGTCTGAAACCGGTCCTGTCTTCGTCATTTTAGGGCAATTAAAACGCGTGCGTGACCATGCCAATGAAGGAATTCTGAAGAAAGTAAAGGTGGAAGTTTCTGATGTTGACCCGTTAGACATTGGTAACTTTGCTGGGGCTACACATGAGATTGATGATGATACTAAATTTAATATAATAAAGAATCATTGGCGTCCACCTCCTACATATAATTTTCCTTTCCGTGAGTTTGGTTCTAACACTAAGAAGCCAAATCGTCGCAAGTTTTCCATCCAGTGGTTCAATCGGTGGTCCTGGTTATGCTACTCTAAGCTCTATGATGGAGCATTTTGTTTATGCTGTGTGTTATTTGGTAAAGAAACAGGACATAATGGCACAAAACTAACCAATCTCTTTAAAGAGCCATTAACAAACTGGCAAAGTGCTGCAAAAAGGCTAGACGACCACGAAAAAAATTCCTTGGTTCATCGTGATTCCATGCTACGGTTATCACACTTTGAGAGCGTAATGTCGGGGGCAACAAAAGGTATAGATGAGCAGGCTGATCATTTGAGAAGTGAGCGAATCAGTTACAATAGGAGCATCCTAGGCGCAATGGCCGGCAAACATTGCATTAAGAGGGCATCGTGATGATTCGCAGCATTACTCTTCAACCAATCCAGGTAACTTTCAAGCGTTTTTGAATTACAGAATAAGTGGTGGTGACAAAAACCTTGCCGATCATTTTCAGAAAGCGAAGAAGAATGCTACCTACCGTTCCAAGACGATTCAAAATAAACTTGTCAAACAAATCAACTGTGGTAAACAAATCGAAGGGAAAATTATTTCTGAGATTAACGACAGCAATTGTCCAGTCTATTCTGTCTTTGCAGATGAGGCGGCTGACTGCGGAAATAAGGAGCAAATGCCAATTGTTCTGCGCTATGTTGATTCCAATAAAGAAATCAACGAAAGATTTATTAAGTATGTTGACTGCAAAGAAGGTATGACGGTCTCGCATTGGCAAAGAATATCGAAGACACACTGGAGGAAGTTGGGCTTCCGCTTCAAAATTGTCGAGGACAAGGATACGATGGGGCCAGTGCGATGTCCAGCCAAAGGAAAGGTGTTTCTGGGCGTATATTAGAGAAAAACCCTAAAGCGTTGTATGTTCATTGCTCCAGTCATCGTTTAAATCTTGTTGTTGCCAAAGCGTGTTCAATTCTTCCAATCAAAAATATGCTGAGTCAGGCACAAAAGATCGCCAGTTTTTTCAGCAGTTCTCCTATTCGCTCGCAGTATTTGAGTACAAAAATTAAAGAGTATGGTTTAACCTGCCAGAAGCTAGCAAAACCATCTACGACACGTTGGGTAGAACGAATAACTTCACTTGACGGTTTCTTAGAGGCATTTGTAGTTATCTACGAAACACTTGATTACATGCAAGTTGGAGGATCCGAGAACGAGTTTGCCAGATCAACTAGTGATGCGCAGTCACATTTCCGCAACGTCGAAAAGTTTGAATTCGTTGCCGCTCTCGTTATCACCCAGAATGTTTTAGATCATACCCTGTCATTGACTGTCCAATTGCAGCAAAAAAGAATCGATATCGCTGAGTCGATCAAGCTGATTAATCTTTTGAGGGATGAAATGGTAAAGCTACGTGCTTCTGTGGAAGTGTATCACAACGAGTACTACGACGAAGCATTGGAATTGGCTAAGAAGTTGAAATTACGCGTGTACATTCCCCGAGTATGCGAAGTTCAAAGAAACCGTGATAATTATCCTGCTACTACAGCACGTGATTACTACAGATTAAAACTAACCATTCCACTTATTGACCATGTCATCGCGGAGATCGAATATCGTTTTCCCTCTGAAATGTGCAACCTTTACAATGGTTTTTATGTTATTCCTCACAATTTTCTTCATTGTGAGGGTGTGAATTGGAAGACAGAGTTCATGAAATTCATGTTCGCTTACCAAGATGATATGCCCAACTTCCGAACAATTCATGCAGAGTTAGAGTTATGGGAAACCAGTTGGAAGAAAGGTTATGAGAAAGTTGAATTTGATAATATCGCTGATACTCTCAGAAACTGCAACGAACTTGCATATCCAAACATTTTTGTGGCACTTAAAATTCTAGCAGTCGTACCTGTCACCACCTGTGAATGTGAACGTTCCGTCTCAACTTTGTGTCGCATGAAGACTTGGCTAAGGAGCACAATGACGAATGAGAGATTAAACGGGCTAGCTATGATGCACATAAATGATGATCTTACTGTTAACGTTGAGGAAGTGATCAATACCTTTGCAAGACAACATCCGACTCGAATGCATTTCTAGATATATTTGATGACAAGGAAGAAAAACGTGATTAAGGAACTCGTTTTTGTTTTGGAACACGACTTACTATGAACTTGTCAACCAAATCATGTCATTGCGTTGCCTTAATAAATACATAAATTGGAACATTTTCCGTTGATCCGGAGGTTGACTGTCGTGTAAAACTACCTGAAAATACAATAAGAACTTCGACGTTTCGAGCAAAGACCCTTCGTCTGGAAGTTAGTAGAAGCAAGTTATCCTGCTGCTGTTGGAGAATACTTCATCGCCTTGCCTTAATAAATACATAAATTGGAACATTTTCCGTTGAATACTTAGTTTATCCTGCTGCTGTTGGAGAATACTTCATCGCCTTGCCTTAATAAATACATAAATTGGAACATTTTCCGTTGAATACTTAGTTTATCCTGCTGCTGTTGGAGAATACTTCATCGCCTTGCCTTAATAAATACATAAATTGGAACATTTTCCGTTGAATACTTAGTTTATCCTGCTGCTGTTGGAGAATACTTCATCGCCTTGCCTTAATAAATACATAAATTGGAACATTTTCCGTTGAATACTTAGTTTATCCTGCTGCTGTTGGAGAATACTTCATCGCCTTGCCTTAATAAATACATAAATTGGAACATTTTCCGTTGAATACTTAGTTTATCCTGCTGCTGTTGGAGAATACTTCATCGCCTTGCCTTAATAAATACATAAATTGGAACATTTTCCGTTGAATACTTAGTTTATCCTGCTGCTGTTGGAGAATACTTCATCGCCTTGCCTTAATAAATACATAAATTGGAACATTTTCCGTTGAATACTTAGTTTATCCTGCGTATTTTGGAGAATACTTCATCGCCTTGCCTTAATAAATACATAAATTGGAACATTTTCCGTTGAATACTTAGTTTATCCTGCCGCTGTTGGAGAATACTTCATCGCCTTGCCTTAATAAATACATAAATTGGAACATTTTCCGTTGAATACTTAGTTTATCCTGCTGCTGTTGGAGAATACTTCATCGCCTTGCCTTAATAAATACATAAATTGGAACATTTTCCGTTGAATACTTAGTTTATCCTGCCGCTGTTGGAGAATACTTCATCGCCTTGCCTTAATAAATACATAAATTGGAACATTTTCCGTTGAATACTTAGTTTATCCTGCCGCTGTTGGAGAATACTTCATCGCCTTGCCTTAATAAATACATAAATTGGAACATTTTCCGTTGAATACTTAGTTTATCCTGCCGCTGTTGGAGAATACTTCATCGCCTTGCCTTAATAAATACATAAATTGGAACATTTTCCGTTGAATACTTAGTTTATCCTGCTGCTGTTGGAGAATACTTCATCGCCTTGCCTTAATAAATACATAAATTGGAACATTTTCCGTTGAATACTTAGTTTATCCTGCTGCCGCTGTTGGAGAATACTTCATCGCCTTGCCTTAATAAATACATAAATTGGAACATTTTCCGTTGAATACTTAGTTTATCCTGCCGCTGTTGGAGAATACTTCATCGCCTTGCCTTAATAAATACATAAATTGGAACATTTTCCGTTGAATACTTAGTTTATCCTGCTGCTGTTGGAGAATACTTCATCGCCTTGCCTTAATAAATACATAAATTGGAACATTTTCCGTTGAATACTTAGTTTATCCTGCCGCTGTTGGAGAATACTACCGTGGCTCTGAGGGGCCATGCATGATCTTTTTTATTTTTAACAATTTAAAGAAAATCAAAAGTTTATTTATTGTGTGGAAATATTTTCCCACTTGATTGCGTTCTAAAAATTCAATTGTAATTTTTAATACTTAAACATATAACTCGAAATTTGGACGAATAACACGAAATTTCGTTTTGTAACACGCAATTTTGAATTATAGCGCGAAAATCCCACTTGTAAGCGAAACTTCGACTTATAATATGAAATTTCGACGTATAACTTGGAACTAACGGTTTATAACACGCAATTCCGACTTATAACACGAAACTTCGAATTATAACACGAAGTTTCGACTTATAACACGAAATTTCGACTTATAACTTGAACTTACGGTTTATAACACGCAATTCCGACTTATAGCACGAAACTTCGAATTATAAAACGAGATTTCGATTTCTAACACGAAATTTCGACTTATAACTTGAACTAACGGTTTATAACACGCAATTCCGACTTATAACACGAAACTTCGAATTATAACACGAAATTTCGACTTATAACACGAAATTTCGACTTATAACTTGAACTTTTATGGTTTATAACACGCAATTCCGACTTATAGCACGAAATTTCCACTTGTAAACGAAACTTCGACTTATAACACGAAATTTCGACTAAATCACGATACTAATTTCTTAATTGATTATCAAGTATTATTATCATTTTGATTTGGGAGCAACTGGTACTGGATGCTGTTTATCTGTCTGGTCAAGCTGTTAACAGTGGAGCTATTCGACCCATATATTATGTTGCTTTTCCTTGCTATTTGTATGGTATCATTCTATCTACCAATTTTGTCGTCAACCTACCAAGATCGTAACAGTTTGATTGTGAGATACTTTGAACTTGGATTCTCTCATAAAGAAATTTTAGCGTTTTTGTCAGTATATCATGACATACAAATCTCGTTAAGACAACTCAAGCGCATCTTATCTTCCAATCGATGTTACAGAAGAAAGAATCATTCCGAAATAGCCGATGTTGTTGGTACAATAGAACAGGAACTGAAAGGAAGTGCAAGTGATGTTGGATACAGACAGATGCACCAAAGGTTGAGAAGTCAGCACAACCTTGTGATTTCCAGAGAAGTAGTTCGTAAAACGATTTGTGCTTTAGATCCAGAAGGAGTTCGACAGCGATCACTAAAAAGGTTCCAACGTCGAGCGTACGCAGCCCGTGGTCCAAACGATACATGGCACATCGATGGTTACGATAAACTGAAGCCTTTCGGTTTTGCGATACATGGAGCGATTGACGGGTATAGTAGGCGTATCCTGTGGTTGGAAGTTGGTCAATCGAACAACGATCCTAAGATAGTTGCACAATACTTCCTGGATTACTTAAAAAAGATTGGTGGCACCGCCTGTAGAATTCGTGGAGATTGCGGGACTGAAAATTGCATGGTAGCGAGAATTCAACGTTTTCTGCGACGAAATGATCCCGACTGCTTTGCAAATGAAAAAAGTTTTATGTATGGTAGATCAGTGGCTAATCAAAGAATTGAAGCTTGGTGGTCGTTTCAACGGCGATGGGGGATCAATTGGTGGATAAATTATTTCAAGGACTTGCGTGATAGAGGTAATTATGCGTGATTATGAATGATAATTAATGATTACAATACTTTATTGTAAATGACGGTTCATGTTCATATAAATGATATGTTAATAATAAAATGCTAACAACGTTTATTTTGTTGCCAAATAATTGCACGGATTTGCTTGTAGGTATTTTTCGCGATGATGATAATATACACAAAGAGTGCCTGCGTTTTTGTTTCATGCCAGTTTTACGGGATGAATTATATTCGATTGCATTCCATTGGAATACACATAGCATACGTCCCGTGCACAATTCCGAAACTCCACATGGTAAACCTGATGTTTTATACTTTACACCGGAAACACAAGGACACGGGGACTTTAAATTTACACCAGATAACTTCATGTTAACCCTTGAAGCAGCAGAAGAAACATATTGCACTCGCGAATCTGTGTGGAGTTGCTCTCCCGAGTTCAAAGAACTGGCAAGCATGATAATGGAGGAAGACGAACTGGAGATTCCTAGAAACGCAGCAGACGCAGAAGATTTGTATATTCGTATTGTATCCTCTATTGAATCAACTCGCACTGCTTGAAAGAAAAACTGTCAATACAGTTTGGTACACAAGACAGCTTTACTGCGCTGCTTGTAGAAACGGCCTTTTTAACAAACCAACTATACGCCATCTAGCCAGATACTCCTTAAAAAGTACATAACTAAAAGAACATATCTAAACGATATGTTCTTTTAAGCAACGCCGCGGACAAACGTCTGCGCAGGCGCCAAATTGTGAAATTATGGCGGTATCAATTTTAAAACAAAACATGCTTATTAATTGATAAAAAATTGGTAATACAAAGGAAAACTATAGAGTAAATAAAATATACTGTAAAGTATAAGAAAATATAGAAAACGGGTAAGCGTCCTAGCACTTAGAGTATGGAATGAATTTGAATTTGTACAAAAAGTTATTATTTTAACCGGAATATTTGGTCTAATATTATACAAAACAAAGTTCAAACCAAAAATTTAAGGAGATAAGCTTCTTAACCCGCTCAACTTGTAAATTAAATCCTAAAGTTTAATTATTGTGAACGCGAAATAAAACTTCGGAAAGTATCGCTGCACAATAGTTTTAGGTCATGTCCTGTACTTCCTGGCGCATTTTTCGCTGACCTAGTTTTTAGAATATAATAATAGCCTGTTAATATATTTAAAGGCAAGGACAAACGAGTGTATGCAACCATGCTCAGACGTTTTCCGCGATGTTCTATGATATTAATAGGCACTTAAATGAAAAAGAACCTTAAAGGTGATGTAAAGTCCGTTCTGTATATAATATTCTTACTGTTCACGTTCTATTTTGTAACACGATATAGTGAAATAATTAAATCAAAATTCCAACGGTCGAGTCCCGATGTTTGGAATCTCGAATGGACATGACATTACCTTTAACAATCAGTGTTTGAAAGAATATTAATTTTCTTGTCAGTCAGAAAAAAGAAGTACACTATACTATATTTTGTGTACAAAGAAATTGCGCAATACACTATTGACACGTATATAGTAAAAGTAACTCAACAAAACTAGAATGTTTCTTTTTTCTGTTCGTTTATCCTTTAGTGTTTTTAATATTATAAACGTAAACATTTAATGTCAATTGTATATAGTTTATATCATGACCAAATAAAACTCAAATGTTTCTTTCCTGTTGTTACTCGGACAATTTCCAAAGATGGATGTTTGTTAAATAGAATTCTAAATTTTCCTTTAGTTGCGAAAAGGACCCATACTGTCTGGGCAGTTTTAGAACCTTGAAACAGGTCGCTCCAATTGGTCGAAGATGATTCGGAGGTTGATCTATGAAGCTAACACTGATCATTCTCTGCGGCAAAAGCATTGGTAGAGACGTACAAAACTGAACTAGCCGCCTCAACAACATTTCGTTTGCATCACGAATGAACCTGGTTAACCATCTTCCGACTTTGTTATCGGTCTCGCACGACTCCTGGAAGGCAAGAGCGTCAATCAGTTTATCTGCAGTGGGGACACACGACCTGTAAAGACTTCGGATTTCGTTAGCGGTGACCGTATCCCAGAAGCGTCCCATTCCCTTCCTGAGATTGGTGATGAAAAAGAGGTTTGCTGACAAGAGACAACCGAGCAGCATTCAGAAGTATCGATGAAAGGTTTTCTTTCGTTGGCAACGTGGTAATGTTATAATCAGCTAATACATCAATGATTTCTTCGCGATTGAACTGTGTAGACTCGTTATCCAAACTGATACGAAAAACATTGCGGTCGTTGGGAGAAAACGTGTTTAGAAACGATGATAGCAGGCATTCATTCGACACGCGTTAAATAAACAATAGTGCAACAGAGCTTCACTTGCGAACTGGAAACATTTGACAGCTTATAAACATATGGGTAATAATCTTTCCAATTGCTTCATAATCTAGCTCGTTAAGTTGAACCGTGAAGATAGGAACACACTCACCACATCCTTCACAGTACTTCAAGAAGAATTCGTCCCAAAACGACGAGAACACATCAAAGGTAACGCCATCACCGTTCCCATTCTCATCGCAAAATCTGAAACAGGCTTTCTGCGTGAGATCAACTATCCCATCTCTATAATATCGCAAGAGTTCGGTAAAAACGTTGTCTCGCTGAACTTTGTAATCGTGATCCACGTAACTATACGGTTGCAAAGATTTTTGCTAGGTTTTGCTTCAGGAAAAGTGTTTCGTACGATGTTGAAAATTCTTCATCGTAGCTGTTTTCATCTGGTACTTTATGCGATGTCACTGGCTCACAAATACTCTCACGTAACGGTTGGTCTGTCACGCCACCAAAACCCTGAAAGAAAACCTCGCCACTTGGCGAGAGAGGTATAGGTCCCTCCGCTACCTCCATGAACAAGGTGCACTTGTGAACTGAGCTAATTGGTTCACTTGGGGAAATTTCTTCTCCTGGAACTTTGCATAAACGAAAGTGCTCTGGCAAGTCATTCAAAGAACCTATCCAGTCGTAAACAAAACTTACAGTTCCGGTTGGAGGAAAACATCTTGATTGCAGTCCCATGTCAACATGTCTTACATTGACTGTAACTGCGTCTTCCAATATGCTTAGTTGTCTTGGCACTCGACTGGTGCGTTCAATTCTGAGATGGTGAATGCGCTGCATTTCCATGGATCTTCTATCTGCGTCTTCGTTGGCTTCTTGAATTTTGATAAGGTCAGCAGCTTGGGACAACTGGAAGGCGTTGTCTTGTTCAGCAACGAGGTCTGCTCTTTCACTCGAAGATCCAATCAAGCTAGTGATTGACGGTTCAATGTCTGTAAACCAGTCATTCTCATAGTTAAACAGTGCTGGAGGAAGAGATTCAGTCTCACTTGATTCATCATCTTGGATAATAATTTGATAATTATCTGGTAATTCCTTTTTCTCTTCTGGCATTTTACTAACGGAAGTGGAAGATGCTGAACTACATGTAGGCACCGGTTTTGGCAGTTGCTTTAGACGACTCATAAGATATAGGCGAGCTCTGTTTGTTTTGCTTATTTCATAATATTTCTTTACTGAGAAATCATGAACTTTTCCATTTTCATCTGATAACGTTGATATGAGGTCTCCTTTATAGTTTCCAACATTACAATCCATGTCATCCAAGTTACCAAAAGAACTTTTTCCACCAGGAAAAAAAATTGATGACGCTGTTTTCTCAACCATTTTGCTATTAGCTTCTACATGCAAGTCAATATCTCTTGTACCTCCACCTTTCGACATCCTAACAGATACATATCTTTGCTGCTGCTCATTGTAGTGCATCCATCCAATTTGAACTTTCTTTGAAAATTTCGACCTTTTAACACTTCTTGCCTCAGATGATTCCCCTTTTCGTTTTGTACCAGATGCTTTACTAGCTTTGTCAGACTGCAATTGTTCTATCAGTTTCAGTTTCCTCTTCTCCCTTTCTTCATGTTCCACTGAATCATTTTCTCGAGAGTCAGTGACAAATACTTTCAGACTAAGGATATCACCTGTTTTAAGACCAAGACTTCGCAGTGTATAATCGGACGCATGACTAATCGCCACTGGATCCATCTAAAAATGTAAAATCGTAAATCTAAGTTAATCAAGACAACAGTCATCCACAAATGCAACAATCCAAACAGATGCTTTATTGTTTATAAATTAATCCAATATCTTTGCAAACTGTGCGTAATATTTGTAATTAAAAATATGAAGATAATAGCCTCCCATGTGCAGTATAAAGCGATTCTATATTTAGAAGATTAAATATATGATATCTTGTTGTTCAATTTTTCCCTCTTATATATTTGATGCCAATTTTAATAAGGGACTGGTCATATTTATTGATTTAACCAAAATGCTTAACCTGCCTTTAGAATCTACAAACTTCTGGTAACTCACCAATTTAACCACTATTAGACTGTACAGAGGAGAAGTAGTCAATGAAAACCATATATCATATCAGTATAAGCAGAGGCATTCATCCCCCCTGGAAATATTAAAGCTTATAGCTAGCAGGAACATGATGGCGGCTATGCAGGGTATAATCAAGTGTGTTACTGCGGAGAATAAACTACTAATTATGTCGTGAATTAGGAACGTTGTTACATTGTTTATTACACTAAGTACATAGTTTTAGGGTCAGCGGTCAAACAGTGGACTCGTATGAACGTTTAGACCACGTTTTAAGTTTATGTTTTGTATATAGTTAAAGATCGAGTGGTCAATAAAGATTAATACATAAAGGTTGTCTTTCTCGACAAATTAGTAGGACTTACGCTTTTTCTACTCTAGTGATACCTCTTGATGATACCTCTACTTAATGGGTTAAACAGTGTGGTGTAGGTGTATGGCCTATATGCACTAGTTTACAAACGCAAACAAGTTTACAGTATAAGATAACATAACACTCACATTCTCTAACACGAATCTCTCCACAACCTCTTCTTTAACACCACGACCTCGTAAAAATGACCCAACCTGCACATGAATAATGTAAAGCATACAAAATATTAATATATTTACATAATCGCAAAATAGATATTGCAAGTTTCATCGGATGAACCGAAGCCAATACACAATATTAAGTCAGTATAAACCGACTGAACTGGGTGTAAAGAACGACAGAAAGAAGCAAACCTACCTCAAACAACGACAAACACTTCTTCCCAGACGCCATCTTTGAAAATGCAATAAACTTGCAAATTTGCAATGGTTTGACTTATTGACTCAGTAAAATGTCCAGATTTCGTGTTATAAGTGGAAATTTCGTGCTATAAGTCGGAATTGCGTGTTATAAACCGTAAGTTCAAGTTATAAGTCGAAATTTCGTGTTATAAGTCGAAATTTCGTGTTATAATTCGAAGTTTCGTGTTATAAGTCGGAATTGCGTGTTATAAACCGTTAGTTCAAGTTATAAGTCGAAATTTCGTGTTAGAAATCGAAATTTCGTGTTATAATTCGAAGTTTCGTGTTATAAGTCGGAATTGCGTGTTATAAACCGTTAGTTCCAAGTTATACGTCGAAATTTCATATTATAAGTCGAAGTTTCGCTTACAAGTGGGATTTTCGCGCTATAATTCAAAATTGCGTGTTACAAAACGAAATTTCGTGTTATTCGTCCAAATTTCGAGTTATATGTTTAAGTATTAAAAATTACAATTGAATTTTTAGAACGCAATCAAGTGGGAAAATATTTCCACACAATAAATAAACTTTTGATTTTCTTTAAATTGTTAAAAATAAAAAAGATCATGCATGGCCCCTCAGAGCCACGGTAGAATACTTCATCGCCTTGCCTTAATAAATACATAAATTGGAACATTTTCCGTTGAATACTTAGTTTATCCTGCTGCTGTTGGAGAATACTTCATCGCCTTGCCTTAATAAATACATAAATTGGAACATTTTCCGTTGAATACTTAGTTTATCCTGCCGCTGTTGGAGAATACTTCATCGCCTTGCCTTAATAAATACATAAATTGGAACATTTTCCGTTGAATACTTAGTTTATCCTGCCGCTGTTGGAGAATACTTCATCGCCTTGCCTTAATAAATACATAAATTGGAACATTTTCCGTTGAATACTTAGTTTATCCTGCCGCTGTTGGAGAATACTTCATCGCCTTGCCTTAATAAATACATAAATTGGAACATTTTCCGTTGAATACTTAGTTTATCCTGCTGCTGTTGGAGAATACTTCATCGCCTTGCCTTAATAAATACATAAATTGGAACATTTTCCGTTGAATACTTAGTTTATCCTGCCGCTGTTGGAGAATACTTCATCGCCTTGCCTTAATAAATACATAAATTGGAACATTTTCCGTTGAATACTTAGTTTATCCTGCTGCTGTTGGAGAATACTTCATCGCCTTGCCTTAATAAATACATAAATTGGAACATTTTCCGTTGAATACTTAGTTTATCCTGCCGCTGTTGGAGAATACTTCATCGCCTTGCCTTAATAAATACATAAATTGGAACATTTTCCGTTGAATACTTAGTTTATCCTGCTGCTGTTGGAGAATACTTCATCGCCTTGCCTTAATAAATACATAAATTGGAACATTTTCCGTTGAATACTTAGTTTATCCTGCTGCTGTTGGAGAATACTTCATCGCCTTGCCTTAATAAATACATAAATTGGAACATTTTCCGTTGAATACTTAGTTTATCCTGCCGCTGTTGGAGAATACTTCATCGCCTTGCCTTAATAAATACATAAATTGGAACATTTTCCGTTGAATACTTAGTTTATCCTGCTGCTGTTGGAGAATACTTCATCGCCTTGCCTTAATAAATACATAAATTGGAACATTTTCCGTTGAATACTTAGTTTATCCTGCCGCTGTTGGAGAATACTTCATCGCCTTGCCTTAATAAATACATAAATTGGAACATTTTCCGTTGAATACTTAGTTTATCCTGCCGCTGTTGGAGAATACTTCATCGCCTTGCCTTAATAAATACATAAATTGGAACATTTTCCGTTGAATACTTAGTTTATCCTGCCGCTGTTGGAGAATACTTCATCGCCTTGCCTTAATACATTAATTGGAACATTTTCCGTTGAATACTTAGTTTATCCTGCTGTTGTTGGAGAATACTTACCATTGAAAATTTAACTTGATGATCCGCGTGGTCGTGTATTGCTTTTGGAGGATGCTTTACTGAAAATATTCTTATACTGGTTGGTTAATGGTTATACAATAACTGGACTGGTCGTGTTATTTGTGCCCAGCAGGTGTCAAGATTCCTATTTGTTTTACGTTGGAAAGGCGGCGTATGATCAGCTTTTTACCGTCTTTGCACAGTAAAAATTTGGTTATGCCTCTACTTTCCATTATTCTTTATTGCTTTGAGAGTACTGAAGAAAACCGGTGTGTAAGTATGTACTGTGAAAGGTGAATCTATATATAAACTAGCTGCGGTATGGTCGTCGCTGAAATGAGGTAAGCTTATCAAGTTTTGTTCAGATATTGTAGATCGTGAATAGAAATTCAATATGCAAAACGTAACAAAAATGTAAAGTTTTGCTGTAGAAATGAATATTTCGCTTGTAATGTGTGCATAAATTTTAATGAAAAAGTTCGCTCAGAACGCAGGAAATTGCATTTCCGAGGTCCTAGATTTCAAGTCCCCCCGGACCCCCCTACAGTTACGAGTGCATGTTCAGTATAGTGCATCAGTCAGTATAACTCCCTGGATCCGCCCCTGTCTGCGCGTGCGTATATATGAAAAGTGTTCATCCCACAATCAAACGACAATCAAACAGCATTCAAAACAGACCAACACACCACGCGCGATACCCTCAGCTACCATGTAATTACAATATTAAGATAAAGAGATATATTAACTAGATTTTTATATGGTATTACTTTCTATAAAATGACAATGTATGGACATTTCCTGCATTCCCTACCGATAAGACCCCCACCACTTATGTCTATACTGACAAGACCTCCGCCCGTCCATTGAATGGTGAAACCTTTTCTCCATATACCCCTGTTAGATCAAGTTCCCCCGTATGTAACGCCCAAACCATTCTACCTTTTGAACTGTGTCAGCAGATTAACCCAACAAATGTTTTTCATATAGAGCCTCTTTTATCTAGACGAAAGAGGGTAATTGCGCCTACGATTAGAGGTCATGAACGGTCTAACTGTATCTATCCTCCCACAAGTACTAAGATATTACCCCAATTACCTATGTTCCTGGTCTCAAATGTATTTATAAAATAACTGAAGTAAATAGAGCGCGCTGATTGGTCAATACCCATGCAGGATGAGAGAATCATGCATGGGAAATTTTCCCGCGCCTGAAATTTTAAAAATGTCGGGCGATAATTTTTTTTTACGCTTTTCGAAAGTCTCGCTACAACCCGCGTGTAAGAAACAGAGAATCATGCACGGAAATCAATGCGGTATTCCTTTAGTCATGTTACTAACAAAATACACGTAGTTATGGAGATGAATAACATTGATGTCGCTATTATCACTGAATCATGACTAAATGACACTATTCCGTCATCCGCTGTCAGTATTGGGCAATGTTTCAACATCTATCGAAATGACAGATCCACGATGGGCGGTGGAGTTCTGGCTTACGTGCGTGATACTATTCCAACAAAAAGGCTGCAACACCTTGAGGATTCTGATAAAGAGGTATTGTGGTTACTGTATACTCCAGCTAGAACTCCAAGACCGTTTAGCTGCATAATTACTGCAGGATTATATTTCCCTCCTGGTAAATCTGTGGATGAAGTAGAAAGTATGAAAAATTATATTACAGCTTGTCTTGATAACTTGCTTAAGGAGAGACCTTCAGCAGGTATTATTATAACTGGGGATTTCAATCATCTTAACGCTCATGAAATTTGTCAAAGATTCAATCTTCGTAAGATGGTTAGGGCTCCTACTCGTGGTAGTAACATACTAGATCAAATCCTTACTAATTTGTCTCAAAATTATGACAAAGTACAACATCTTCCCCCATTGGGACGTTCTGACCACCAGTGCTTATTACTAACACCACCGAAGGCAAAAAAACATACCAAAGCGTTTACAAGACAAGTTAGAGATTTCAACCCAGAAAATTTGAGAACTCGTGGACTAAAATTAAACTTGGTAAATTGGGACTTGGTTTTTAATCTGCATGATGTTGACGCAAAAGTGTTGGGTTTTAACAATATAATTACGAATCTACTTGATACTTACACTCCGTTGAGATCAGTGCGCATGCACCCGAATGATAAAGAATGGATGACTCCATATATCAAAAAGCAAATACGAGTACCAAAAGCTACACACCAAAGTAGTTGATTTGATTGCTAAAGCCAAACATAAATTTTATAAAGATAAAGCACAGAAACTACACAAATTCGAGTAAATGGTATAAGCAACTCCCACGGCGCCAAATAAAACTGAATTAATAAGAGTGGCCAACGAGCTTCTTGAGGCTTTTACTGCCCCTTGGGAGAATCGTGAGTCAAATTCATTGTTAGTAAGTGATTTAGCAGATGATCTGGAGGATCACCCACCACCTACTCCGAAAATTGGACAGGTAAAAGCTGCGTTAAAACACCTTAATACAAAAAAAGCTACTGGGTCAGATGGTGTGCCGGCGTGGCTCTTACATCGTTTCTGTGAAGAACTGGCACCTGTAATCCATGATATTATCTGTGCCAGTATTCTACAATGCAAGTATCCGACAGAATACAAACACGCCTTAAGTCCAGTCCCGAAAGTGAAAAACCCCGAAGATGTGAAGAATGATTTTAGACAAATGTCTGTGTTACCACAAATCGCGAAAGTGCTAGAGAAAATTCAACTCGGTCTTAACAAGGTAGATTTAAAGATAAATAATACGCAATATGCCTTTACCCAAGGTAAATCAACGGTCACAGCACTTGCCAATTTCACCCAATATCTTTACGACGCCACCGATTCTAATACATTAAATGACGGAGTTCACGTTGTTTTTGTGGATTTACGCAAAGCATTCGATCTCGTTGACCATGCTATATTACTGGCTAAACTTGCTGCTATGGGGGTTCGTAAAAATTTTTTTGGTTGTGGATACAAAGTTACCTTACAAATAGACCTCTGCAAGTGAAGCTTCCTGGAGTACTATCTACAATAAGCCATATTCCTGCTGGGGTGCCCCAAGGCGGCATAGTTTCTCCAACATTGTTTAACGTGTATGTAAATGACATAGAAGACTATGCTGATCAGAATGTAATTCCTGAAACGTGTAAGTACGCTGATGATTGTACATGTTATCAGTCGGTTCCTACAGGGTCTAGTAGCTCTATCCAGAGTGCTATAAATGCAATGGAAATCTGGGCACAGAGGAATAAAATGGAAATTAATGGGAAAAAAACTAAGGATATGTGGATAACTTTTAAGAAATCGGGTCCAATTCCACCCCCGCTGTGTGTGGGTGATACTGAAATAGAAAGGGTAAAAACTCCTGGGTACCTATTTGCAGAACGATCTAAAATGGAATACCCATGTATCAAGTATTATTGGCAAGGCAACCAAGAGGATTTACCAATTAAGAACGTGTAGAAAGGCTAACCTGCCGTCCGAGATTGGTCTCTGCATCTATACAACAAATATCCGACCTTTGCTTGAATATGCAAGTCCAATTTGGGGTGGATTACCTCGGTATCTTGAAGATGAACTCCAACGAGTACAGGATCGTTGTATGAGCGTAATTGGTCTTCCTAAACACACCTTGGAATCACTTGCACAGAGACGTGATAAGCAAACTCAGAAAGAATTTATGAGAATTCAGGATAATGGTGACCTCAACCAACTTATTACTGATAATATACTGGTTCATAATCATAATCTTAGATCGAAAATAAATTGCAGGAATTTTAGAATTCCTCTGTCACAAACTGAGAGGCACAAACAGTCTTTTATACCGAGAGCCATTCGACTTTTGCATAAGAAATAGGCGATGTTAATCTTACATATTTAATATTTATATATGGAAACGATTGTAATTCTTATTGTACATAAGCTTAATTCATATATTGTAATACCATGTAATATTGTAATATTGTTTCACCAAGGATGGTAAATAAAGACTATTACTATAAAGACAGTGTGTTTTCTGTATCTACGTATTCGTAACTGGAATTAGTATAAGAAACTTATGTCTTTCAGATTTGTTTCTAATTCATTCCACACATCAACTCCTTTGTTTAAAAGATGCAATTCTTTGAATATAGCCTCAGTATGTTCCAAATACCACTTAAAAGTCATTAGACGTACAATTTTTTCTGGATATTCATTATTTTATTAATACGGGTTTTGTATGTGCTACCCCAAATTAAATTGCCATAAATCAGATATGGATAGACTAATGCATAATAAATTAGTTTGATAGCATTTCGATTTAAGAAATGTCTAATATTAGCTATTATTCCGGACTTGTTCTATATTTACATCGTTCATAATAATTTTAATTTCATGCTTTGGTCTTTTGTTAGAGGATCCGAATAAAACGAATTTTGTCTTTTGGATATTTAGAGATAATTTATTGACATTTAACCATTGGGTAACTTTGTTAATTTCTGTTTGTAAAATTACATTAATCGATTTAAGACAGCTGTTGCTATAAAATATATTAGTGTCATCAGCAAATAATATGAATGAAAGTAATTTTCTGCATTGTTCAATATCATTTATGTAAAGTAAAAATATAATTGGTCCAAGAATTGATCCCTGAGGGACACCACTTCCAATCACCATTTCACTTGACCTAACTTGTTCGTATTTCACAATTTTGTTTTCTATTTTTTAAATAATCTTTAAACCATTGTTGTGTTATTCCCCGTATACCATAGTGTTCCAGTTTTTGAATCAGAATCTTGTGATTAATAGTGTCAAAGGCTTTTGACAAGTCAAGAAAGATCCCTATAGTGTATTCGTCTTTATCGATTGCTTTACTAACTCTGTCAACAAGTTCAATGACTGCATGCTCAGTGGATCTATTTTCTCTAAAACCATACTGACTATGTGTTAACAATTTATTTTTTTCAATGAACTTAATTAATCTCTTATACATTAGCCTTTCTAGTAATTTAGAAAAACAAGTGAGAACAGAAATTGGTCGATAATTCTTAAACTCATTTTTTTTATTTGTTTTGTAAATTGGGGTTACTAGGGCTATTTTTAGGCCATCAGGAATAGTTCCACTGTGGAAAGTCAAGTTGAATATATGTGACAGGGGTTCAGAAATGTCCTTAGCAATTGCCTTAATAACTTTTGAACTTATACCATCACCACGTTTTGGTTATGTAATGAATTTAATAAGTGTTTAAATGAGTCGAATTTATTACGTATACTTCTAGTATTTAGGTGTATCATCGAAAAACTATTCGTATTATCTAAATTTTCTGTATTTGTTTGTCTATTCAAGTCACTAGGAAAATAATATTCACAGTTTATTCACATATAATATTCACATATTACAGGATCGAATTTTAAATATCTTAGTCTATCCATATCGTCTTCACTGATATTACTTCCGTTCATAGTAAATTCATATTCTAATTCATCAAGTGTTTGAAATGGTAAAGTCGGTCATCTAAAATGACATTCAGACGTCATTCAGCGACATTCTATCTTAAAAATAATACAAATACTTGTCTGTCGGTTGAATATACATGTCCACCTTAACCTTAGTAATCTGGTATATTTTTTATATCGGTAAACTAATTATATATTAGCGTGCGGCTAAACTGGACTTTCGGACAAAAACAACGGGAAGAGGCCCAAAGACCATGTTGCTATGGTTTTGTAAGTGGCTGGGATGAATTCCCCAGGGTAAAATACCCTATATAAGATAATTTATATAGTAACGTAACTGTGTAGCAAGCCAAAGCGCCTGGGTACGAGGCTGGGCAAACCATATATAGTCAAACTACGGCAAGCACATGCGTGCTGGAAAATACCCGATAAATAAAAAAATATTCAAAATAAATACGTCTACTCGTCGTATCGAAGCAAAACTTTCTACAAGAAATAAACACATAAAAAGCTAAATTTTCGAATGGAGAAGTTTATTGTCAAATCCAAGAAATAAAGAAGATATTAAAGATTGTTTGAGTTGAACTGGAGGTATGTTTGGGATTAAAGTTTTAGTATTTTTTATTCTGTAATGTTTAGTCGGCAACATAACCCACTGTTAAAAAGCTTATTATTCGCTGGGGCACCACAGCGACAGCCAATTGTTACCCGAATTATCTAAAATTATCTATAAATTACCACACGAACTTTACAGAATCTACATGGACTCTCGCCAACGTACTCAGGTTTGCTCAGGTCGTAATTCTAAATTATCTTTACGTGAAAGAAAAAGTATACTTCAGCGCGAAGATGTCTACGGTAAGTACAAAATGTGTTTCATTTGAAAATACGCTCACCTCGCATGAACCTATGCATATTCGTGGCGAGGCCTACACTAAAGATGCTGAGCGATTTCGAACGGAGTCAATGATCCACGATTCGAAAAGTATCTAGCCAAAAATGTTGCACAAAACGTTATCAGGAATTTGATACAAGTATCACTGAAATGACAACTGATACACAGACAAACTTAATACAAAAAACAAACTGTACTGAGCACAAGGCCAGCAGAAATGATGTGGTCTGTGTTGTGATATTTTCTGAAGAAGTGCCACTGAATAAGATCTCGATATTTGTGAAGAAGAACGACGTGCAAAGTAATGTGCCAAATGATGAACATACTGCAGGTAACATTTTTTACAACAATATTTCTAAATGTAATATGAATAAAGTCTGTAAAGAAACACCTCAGTCAAAGATCAAGGCAATGTCTGTAAAGAAGCTCTCTGTGCGATCACAACATGTATTGTTTAATATAGCCTGCTCTCAAAAACATGTAAATGACACAACAGAACTCAACACTGGTTGTCGATTGCATCAACAGGCATACAAAAATGTCAACCATATGAAGAATGTGTGTCAGTCAGCATTATGTACTGATATTGAGACAAATCCAGGACTTGTGTTCTATATTGATCATAACAAGACAATCAGTGCACCATATAGTCAAGGGAATCAGATTATACTTGGAGAAACAGCGGGACAGCAGTGTTTAGCAATATGCTTATGTGCTCTTATATACAACAAAAGACACAACATTGCCTCACATTCGAAGGATATCTATGGCTGAAGTCATCCACAAGGTACTTGTGTGTTGTTAGAAGCAACAACTACATTGTATGATAATACTGGTATAAATACTTGGTCTTCAAGTGATCTACCACAAAAAGTTAAAATTTGTGGAACTGACGTTCACATACAATTGCAAGCTAATTACCAAGGAGTAGTTAATGACAATGCAGAAAGCAAATTGAACATTGCAAGTGTTATATGTCATTGTGATGAAAACACGGGTTTTTTAATTCGGCTTGGAGGTTATTGTATTTCTTGTATCTTCCATCGAACATTGAAGAAAAAGTCATACTCAATATTAGCACATGATGAAGATCATAGCCCACCTAGTCGAGGCTATCTTTAACTTAGCAAACACCAAACTGAAGGAGGAAATTATAAATTATGAAATTCAATTTCTGTCTTGTTCTTCTGAATCGAGTAACTGTGAAAGAAAAAGGATTATGAGAAAACGCAGACACCATTGAATCAGCTTTGAATAAACAAAAGCTAGAAAAAAGACAAATGAAATACAAAGCTTCAGATCAGGCAAAGAAAGGGTAAGTGCTAAATAAAAACTTGAATTATAAAAGGACAATGGGAGAAGAACTAAAACAGAAACTATTAGAGAATAAGAGAGAAAAATACAAAGCTTTAGATCAGAGAAAGAAAGAGGAAGTGCTTAATAATCATTTGAATTATAGAAAGACCATGGGAGAAGAACAAAAAAAGAACTTTTAGAGAATAAGAAAATGAGATATCAAGCAATGGATATATCAAAGAAGAGGGAGTTGATTGCTACAAGTTCTAGTAAAATCATGGAAAATCGCATTTCGTTGGAACCAAAACAAAAGAAATACTTGCTGAATATAGAGAAGGAAAAACGAGTGGAAAAGAAATCCAAATTTAACAACATTTAACGTCCTTGATAATATGGACAATGGCTATTTCACCGGGGCTCTGTTTTTAGACCTGTCAAAAGCTTTTGACACCATCGACCACTCACTCTTATTAAAGAAATTGGACGCTATTGGTCTAAAAGGTAATACTGCAGATTGGTTTCGATCCTATTTGGGCAGTAGAACCCAAGTTACTAGTATCAATTCAGAAATTTCTCAAGTTGCTTCTATTGAAGTCGGGGTGCCGCAGGGAAGTATATTAGGACCATTACTTTTTTTTATTTATGTGAATGATCTTTCATTATGTCAACTTTCAAGCAAGATTATTTTCTATGCGAACGATACTGTGATCTACCATTCGGCTAGAACGCTAGACGATATTAGCGACATCTTAAATTCAGACCTGGATATTGTAACCAATTGGTTTAATCAACATTTATTATCTTTGAACACCTCTAAGAGAAAATTTTTACTATTTGGGAGTCCGCAAAAATTGAAAAAGATTGATGTTTCCAGTTTCAAAATTAGGACAGGAAATGATGAAATTGAAAAAGTGGGATCTGTCAAATACCTTGGTTTAACCCTACATCAGTATATGACGTGGGATGAGCATATTGACAATGTTATTAAGAAGATAATCCAAAGACTTGGTGTTGTCTATAGGATCAAACATTTAATACCTCTCACTACAAGACTAGTCCTATATAACTCCTTGGTCTTACCTCTGTTTGAATATGGAGATACTATATGGGGTGACAAGAACAATTCTACCTTGATGGAACGTTTGCAAATTTTACAAAATAAATCGGCCAGAATTATTCTGGATTTACCCCCCGGGAGTTCAGCTACTGAAGCACTCAAATGTCTAAACCTGAAACCATTAAGTGAAAGACGTTTTTTTCACCGCTGCTGCTTGGCGTATAGGGGAATAAATCAAGTAATTGATTACGATTTCAATTTTACGTCCAATGTTATGTTTCACTCCTATGATACCCGGACAAAAAACAATCTTCATCTGCTTCGTGTTCGGACTAATTGGGGGAAACAGAGGCTTGCTTACCATGCTGCTAGTGATTGGAACTCATTGAACACAGATATAAGAAATAGTAACTCCTTTTCTGTATTTAAATCACATTTTAGTGTTTCTAGTTACTATTGACATAGTTTTGAACTTTCGTATGTAGTTCAGGTTTTTGAAGTTTTAATCAATTTGTAATATACTTACCATATTTTGTGTGCTAACTCTTAACTTATAATCTTAATTTAGACATTTTATATATTTTATTGTATAATATTGTATGATATTGTGCAGGTCCCTACTGAAAATCGCGTTTCGCGAGTAGGTTACCTGTTGAAATATTTATTAAACAAACAAAACAAACAAGTCAATTTTGCCAAATTATCCTGTTAATATGGAGAATACGGACTGTAATAATTTAACTGGAAGAGAAGTTTTCAACATTGCACCTGGTGAAGGTAAACACCCTGTATCATTAATGACTGATAAACTTTATGAGGAACTTTCATTTCCAGTTCTCTTTCCCAAGGGGAGATTTGGATACACTGCTGAACGAGACATAAAATTATCTCCAATAAAATATTTCAATGCTAGGCTATTGCATCATAGTGGAAAATTTGCAACCAATCCAGAGTATCTCTTTTTTGCACAATTTATCATGGAGCAGAAAAAGATCTCTAATAGTATTAATATAGCTCTGAAAAAAGTACATGGTCAGTCAGTCACAGCATCACAAGTAAAATCAAATACACTATCAAATTCAAAATCTTCTTTTGCAAGATCAAGCAAATTCCTGGCTCACCTCCTTATTGGCAAAAATTCATGTATGAAGTGGTAGCAATGGTTAAACAGCTGGGAATACCAACATGGTTTATGACATTATCGTGTGCTGATTTAAGACGGCCTGAGCTTTTTCAAATTATTGGTAAAACAAAAGGCAACAACATGACAGATGAAGAAGTAGAAGCTCTGTCCTATCATGAGCGATGCTCAATGTTAAATTTAAATCCTGTTATTGTAGCTAAACATTTTCAATACCGAGTTGAAAGTAACTGTAGATTTAACTTCGGACAGTTTTTTGCAGACAGAACAATTATTGCTGAACCTTTAGCTGAAGACATGGATGATGATATTAAGTCTGATGTTCTGACCAGAAGAAAGGAAATTTTGTCTAAAGTTAAACAGAAAATTGATGATGTGCTAAACCCAAGAAAATCTACTTATGAACCAGATGCTACTCCAAATAGCATTTTAAACGATATAGGCATTACAGAACAAGACTACAAATGGGCTATATCAATATCTCCAGAGCTGTTATTCGATATCACACTCCAAACAAAAGAAAATAACCTGGAATATATTTTCACCACCTTCTTATGTTGTATTTTCCATGGCGTAATGAAGAGGAACTCCTGGGTCAAGACCAGACATATATTTCTACGTTTTACGAACCAAGTGTTCAAACAATAATACAACGCAACAAAGAAATATTTGAGCCAGATGGCAATGCTATTAATGAAGCGCTAGAAAGTTTATGAAACTTTGATGGTGTACCAACTAACTCCTATGATACAATGAATGACCAGGAAAATGAAGATTTGCGACAAAGATTACCTGACGATTCTGATGAAACAGAGTCTTTTAATGAATCGTTGCCACAACATCTTGCACCAAATCCTGAATCAGTTCCACCATCCTCAGGAATATGGTCTTACAATCAACCTTCAGACATAAGTGATGATGATTTACGAAAAACTGTAAGATCATTGAACAACGAACAACGATATGCATATGATTTGGTTCTTTCCTGGTGTAGAAATAAAATGGCAAACCTAAACACTCTTAAACCTTCTCAAGTAGATCCGATACAAGTGTTTGTTACAGGAGGTGGAGGTGCAGGTAAATCACACTTAATTCGAGCTATATATCATACAGTTACAAAAACATTTAGACATGCTCCTATGAATCCTGAGTTACCTTCTGTGTTGTTAATGGCTCCAACTGGTGTAGCTACCATAAATATTAGTGGAACAACCATACATACTGCCCTAGAAATTCCAAGGGAATGCAATGTACCTGCAGGGTACCTGCAATGTCTGATCAGAGAAAAACACAAATGAGACTATCCTTGGCTGAATTGAGAGTAATCATAATTGATGAAATATCAATGGTCTCAAACATAGGTCTGCTGCATATTCACCAGAGATTGAAAGAGATATTTGTTACACCTAATAACTAACTTTTTGCAGGAATCAGCATACTTGCTGTGGGTGACTTTCTTTCAGCTACCATCAATTCGAAGCGAAATTGTATTTTCGAATTATAAGAATGATGCATTAAATCTGTACCATCCATGGCATGTCTTCAGAATGACAGAATTAACACAGATCATGAGACAAAAAGATGACCTCACCTTCACTCAACTATTAAGTAGAGTGCGCACTGCTTCACATACAGATGATGATATCAGGTGTATTCAAGCTAGAGTAATAACTGCAGATGATAAAAATTATCCATTAGATGCATTACACGTCTTTGCAGAAAACGCACCCGTGGATGAGTACAATATTGATCGCCTAGAACAAATTCCATCACTACAATACGTATTAAAAGCTTCAGATCAATTTCCACCCCATGTTACAAAACAGGATATCGAAAGAGTGTTGTCTAAAGGACGATACGAAACTGGAGGACTTGACACTAAAATCGTGATCAAAGAAAATGCAAGAGTTATGCTCACAACCAATGTGGATATCAGTGATCGATTAATTAATGGCCAGTTAGGTACAGTAATAAAAGTTTCCATTGACAGTGTTAGTAATAAACCCTCCACAATTTTTGTTAAATTTGATAACAGTAATGCTGGATCATCTGCTATACGAAATTCATCCAGCAGTTTTGCGAGAGAAAACAACCTTGTTCCTATTCAACCTATACTAGCGATTACAATTTCCATTAACTCTAGCATGGGCTTGTACTATACATAAAGTACAATGATTAACTCTAGATAACATTGTCGTCAGTTTTGATTTAAAAAAGCAAAGGTATTTTAATTATGGTCAGGTATATGTTGTCCCGTCCGGACGCGTATATATTCATATTATATTTATGTTAATTTATGACATCGACATTGATGACGTAGACGGCATGGTTGAGCTAATTTATGCAGATCGAAAAGCGCTTAGCTTGTATGTTTTCATAAGTGTTCGTGTATGGCAGAAATATCGCAATAAAATATTAAAAACTTCGACGATTTATACGTGTTCGCTCGGAATATTTCGTAGTAATATTCGCCCGTAAACATTGGTCCTTCGAGAGCCGAATATGAATCCGTGAAGAAATCTAACAGCCCCAAAAGAAGTGAAAAAGTATGTCGAACGAGCAAGATAAACTCGACCAAGTAGAATTAAATACTGTTAATAGCGTTAATGAAGCACGTTTTAGTGAAAATAAGACCGTGGACGAAGAGAAGGAACACGCTGCTAAGGTACGTTCACAAATTCAAAGTATAAAAGCCGAAAGATCTCAAGAAAAGTCTAGTGTAACTCGATTAATAACAAGACTGACAAAGCTTATTCATGACCAGGGGGGACGAACCCAAATTCGTGACATCGTTCGAAGAATCGAAAGCCAAGTCAGAAGCGCGGACATTTGTAATCGAAAACTTTACAAACTGGTTTCTAGTACTGAATTTGATGGCGTTGAAAGGTGGTTTATTGAAGTTGCTGAAAGGGCTGATGATGCAATCGCAAAGGCATTGGGACATTTGGAGGAGCGTGAGGACGAACCCCCTAGGATCCATGCCCCCAAGAACTCGGTCAGTGCTGTCGTCAGTTTCGGGTAAATCAGCGCAAACTTCAGAAGCACGTAGAAAAGCAAATGTTGCAAAATTAAAGGCAAAACAAATCGAAGACAAAGCACATAGACGTAAGCAGCTTGAACTTATGGAGGACGAGCTTAGAAAGGAAATTGACAAAATCACGAATTAACAAAGACGGGTGTTAAAGGATGAAGTGGAGAGGCGCCGAATACAGGAAGCAAAGGATTCAGCTGCGCAAGCTGAATTGGAAGCCCACTTGATCGAAGCTGAATCTAATTTGGTAAACCCTGAAGACTTAAGCCAACGCCTCCGAGACTTTGTCGAAGAACCCCGACAAACTGCAAATGTCGCTGACGAAACTTTGCAAGGTAAGACTACAAATTTCCTTAGTGAAACCCGTAATGAAAACATTCCACCAAAAACTAATGAAAACATTGATAAAGCTAGACAACGCACCACCTCTTGGATCGCAGACCTCCCTTCTCTTCCTGAACCCCCTGGCCTCACAAGCCCACCATACTCGCCCCAGTCCCCTTTCCACCGTTCATCAGTCCCTAAGTTAACACTCACGAAGTTTGATGGTGACCCCTTAAAGTGGACAGATTGGGTCGGGATGTTTTATGCCATTATTCATCATTCACAAATGACGTCATTCGAGAAAATGACACACCTCCAACGCTATCGCTGGATTTCGCTATAATGGCAACCACTACAATAAGGCATTGCAGTGTCTTGAAAATCGATTTGGCAAGCCCCATGTAGTCGTTCAAGCTCATTTGAACAACTTGAATAAAATGTACCCAGTTTCAGAGGATGATACAAACGCTATTGTGAACTATTCTCGAGTGATTAACACTATGGTTTGGACATTCCAAGATCTTGTCTATGAGGATGACCTAAGAGCGGCAAGTAATGTCAATA
This sequence comes from Trachythela sp. YZ-2020, assembly GCA_016169945.1. Taxonomy (NCBI): domain Eukaryota; kingdom Metazoa; phylum Cnidaria; class Anthozoa; order Malacalcyonacea; family Clavulariidae; genus Trachythela; species Trachythela sp. YZ-2020. The sequence goes on from JADLSH010000373.1 coordinate 1,175,236, forward strand.
CGGCAGTCGAGAAATTGCCCACATCAATGATACTGAAGTGGAACGAATATTTACTTCGCAACAAAGTCTCTCGCCCAACACTTACCATTCTTGCTGAATGGTTGCAAGAACAAGCAGAAGCTCATGAGCTCTTGCCGATAAGAGCTAAACATAAACACAAGCCCTCCGGGAAAGAGGGTAGCATGCGACATGTTGGGTCTGGTCAGAGGTATGATAGGAATCAACAGATGAACACGTTCTCTATGCATCCGGATGCAAGCACGCCCTCAGCCTGCTCTTTGGGAGACGGAAACCACCGTACATCTGAATGTCCAACGTTTATTGCCTTAAATCCTGATGATCGGGCTGAGAAGGTAAAGGAGTCGAGACTCTGTTTTTGTTGCCTCAATCCTGGGCACTGCTCTCGAGACTGCCCCACCCCAAAGGAATGTGGTGTTGGTGACTGCAAGAAAAAACATCATCGCTTGATGCACCAGGCAAAACGTGTTTATGCCAGACGTGGTATCGAACAACATTCCGCAAGTACGTCACAGCAATCGTCTCAAGTCCTGCTGCAAGTTCTCCCTGTTACTATCCATGGGCCGGCGAGCTCTTTCGAAACTTATGCTATGCTGGACATGGGGAGTACATGTACGCTTATCCAAAGCAATGTTGCCGACAAAGTCAGACTGACTGGCCCTACTGAACAAATGATTTTGAACGGAGTCCAACAGCGTAGTTGCATTACGTCGAAGATTGTTAACTTTGATATTAGTGCCAATCACAACCCGCCGAACGTTTCGCGGTTGAGCAAGCTAGGACCGTAGATAAACTAAATCTTCCGATGACGAGCGTTGATATGTCGAAAGAAAAGGGTCGTTGGCCCCATTTAGAAGATCTTCCATTGCCATCGGTAAATGGCAGTCAAGTTGAGGTCTTACTGGGGGCTGATGCCTTCGACTTGATCGTGCCCCTAGAGACAAGGATCGGCCCGAAAGGCACCCCTCGAGCAGTCCGGACCGCTCTTGGTTGGACTGCCACCTCTCGCTTTCCCCGACGTGGCCACCTGGACACAACGTACGCAATGAAAGTCCATGTCACAACTCCTGAAGAAGATCTTTCTCAACAGGTCCAGCAGTGGTGGAAGACAGAAACATTCGGATGTAAATACGCAGGAGAAACATCTCGATCTATCGAAGATAAGAAAGCCCTTGAAATCCGAAACTGGCCTATTATGGAAAGAGGGAAACGTTAGATTGCCCAACAATCGTGTTGTGGCCGAGAAACAGCTTTTCTCTTTAGAACGGACACTGGATCGAAACGAACAGTTAGCAAATGCTTATAAGGACACTATAGAAAGTGATTTAAGAAATGGTTATGCAAGAAAGCTTACGCCGAAGAAGCTTCTGCTCCTGTGAAACATCAATGGTTTCTCCCTCACCACCCAGTGACCAATCCGAACAAACCTGGAAAGGTACGAAGGGTCTTTAATGCTGCATCCACCTATCGATGCGTGTCCTTGAATGATTACCTAATGACTGGTCCTGGCCTTCTCAACTCGCTGACAGGAATTTTGATGCGCTTTCGCGAAGAAAGAGTGGCTATATCTGCCGACATCGAATCTATGTTCTCGCAAGTCCTCGTTCCTGAGGAGGATCGAACAGTCTTACGTTTTCTCTGGAGAGAAGATCGCACTTCACCCCCGGAAGTGTATCAGTATTGTCGACACATTTTCGGAGCCAAATCGTCACCTACCTCGGTCAATTATGCCCTTCATCAAACGGCAAAGGACAATGCCAGTGAATCCCCTTTGGCCGCCGAAGCTATCCTAAAAAACTTTTACATGGACGATCTATTTAAGTCTGAGAAGGCCGAGGAAACTGCGGTTGTCATGTGCCAAGCACTTACTAACTTGTTGTCAAGAGGTGGATTCCGATTGACCAAGTGGTGCAGCAACTCTCGAGAAGTTCTCGCGAATATAGAGTTGCAAGCATCGGTCTTGTGCGTACGATAAAGACAGAACATACTTACGATGTCAATTCTCGATGTCACTGTCCTACAGTGGATCCGCAGTTACAGTCGCCGACATCCTACGTTTATCGCAAATCGTATCGCGGAAATCCAAGATAGCAGCAATCCTTCCGAATGGCGACACGTCCCGGGGCGTCTGAACGTGGCGGACGACGGCAGTCGAGGTCTCCACGTCGCAGATCTTGGCCCAGAATGTCGTTGGCTAAACGGACCGGCCTTTCTGAGTCAACCGAAAGAATTCTGGCCTCAAGAGTCTGACGTACCTGAAGAAGTCTCCTTGCCGATAAAGGTGACCGATTGTCCCAGCCAAGGTGACGAGTCAACAAGTGGCCCCTTGGATCCGGCGCACTTCTCTTCTTGGCATAAGCTTTTACGTAGGACTTGTTGGATCTTAAGATTCGTTGGCAACTGTTCCAAAAGTTCTCAAGAACGGCAATTGGGTCCTCTCACTGTGGACGAATATGAGAAAGCTAAGGAACTTTGGATAAAGCGAGCCCAAATGGATAGTTTTCCACTCGAAGTGCACGGTCTCAAATCCAAAGTATCAATCTCTAGTACGAGTTGTATCCTTACGTTGTCCCCATTCATGGATCCGAATGGTTTAATTCGTGCTAGTGGTCGCCTTTCGAAAGCGCCCGTTCCTTATTCTACACGACACCCTATCATACTCCCACATGAGCGTCTGCAACACGAAGGCAACAAGCATGTTCGTAACGACATCCGGCAGAAATACTGGATTTTAAACTGTCGTTCAGCCATCCGAAAGGTATCGCACGATTGCTCTTATTGTACGAAAAGACACGCTCGACCCCATATCCCGTTTATGGATAACCTGCCAAAGGACAGGCTACAAGCTCATGCCCCTCCATTCTCGTATGTGGGAGTCGATTACTTTGGGCCGATGACAGTCAAGCGTTTCCGAAAGGCAGAAACCAGATATGGCTGCTTATTTACTTGCATGGTCACTCGTGCTGTGCATATAGAAGTGGCACATAGTTTGGAGGCCGACTCTTACATTATGGCTTTGAGACGAATGATCGCTAGAAGAGGGAAACCCGTACGCATTAACTCCGATAACGGCACCAACTTTGTCGGCGCAGAACGAGAACTTCACGATTGTTTGGAGAATTGGAACAAATCCAAGATTAGCGACGAAATGATGCAACAAGGTATCAAATGGCATTTTAATCTGCCTGCTGCACCCCATTTCGGCGGAGTTTGGGAACGTTTGGTCCAGTCGTGCAAGAGAGCGATCAAGGCCGTCGTAGGAAATCAAACCTTAACTGATGAAGTCTTGCTAACGGTAATGGCTGAGGTAGAGAGCTTGTTAAACGGTCGCCCACTCACTCACGTCAGCACGCACCTTTCGGATCACGAGGCGTTGACACAGAATCACTTCCTCCTGGGCAGATCAAACCCAAACCTACCGCCAGACGTGTTTGTAGACAAGGAAATCTCCAGTCGGAAACGGTGGCGTCAAGCGCAAGTTATCGCAGACCAAGTATGGAAACGTTGGCTAAAAGAGTATATCCCTAACCTTCTAGAATGCCGGAAGTGGAATACGAACGCTCAGAACTTGAAGATAGGAGATTTGGTCCTCGTAGTCGATCAGAATGCTGCGCGTGGAACGTGGTTATTGGGTCGTGTTACAAAGCCTATTATTGGAGAGCAGCCGAAATCAAAACAAAGAATGGATCGCTTGTCCGGCCGGTTGCAAAGCTTGCATTTCTCGAAGAAGCGGCCAACCTTTGAAGTGATATACGTCCTGGAAACCGAGGACGAATACGGGGCCGGCTATGTCCCGTCCGGATGCGTATATATTCATATTATATTTATGTTAATTTATGACATCGACATTGATGACGATGAAATTTCGAGTCTCGACCAGCAAATCACAACAGATTTGTGTAACAAGGAAACTGTCTCAATTTGTGTTTTAAATATTAGATCATTTAAGAAGCACAGTCTTGACCTTAGTAATGACCAAACCTTGTCAAAATGCGATGTACTCGCCCTCACAGAAACTCAACTTTTAACTAGTGTACCAAATGATAACATCAGCTCAATCCTTAATGATTTTTCTGTACACAGACAAGATCATAATTTTGACTAATTCTTAAGTTTAGCTGTTTGCTACAAAGACACTATTACACTATGTGATACAAAATATTTCAGTTCAATAAATGGCTTAAGATTTTTACTGAACTCCAGTGGGAATACTTTATCCTGTCTATTATATACTTCATCTAGCCTCGTACCCAGGCGCTTTAACGTGCTATGCGGTTGCGTGACGCGCGCGTGGAAACTGTGGTGCGCAGCGACGACGGACGGGTTTAGCGCCTGGCAGAAAACGTGTCGAAAAGTGAGATTTTGGTCGAAAAGTGAGATTTGTAACCTTTTGTTGAACTTTGGGGATTTTTAGCGGTTTTAGCTTGCTTTTGTCGACGAACTGATGGATGAGATCGATGAATCTTTTCAAAATATTACTTTTGAAGGTAAATTAGTATGAATTTTTCTCATTATATATTTATATATTCCAATATGATTACGTATAGGAAACTTAAAAGGCCTTCGCTACAGACTACAACTCATTAAAGGGTAAGATATTTTTCTTTTCACAGATTCACACGTGGAGGTCGATCTTGATAACGATACGCCACCAGAGGAAGAGACTCGAGGTAAATAAATATAAAGTTCCTACTGTATCATGTCTTGATGACCAGTATAATTCAATATTTATAAATGAACAATGTTGCTTTATTAAATGTGCACTTTAGGGGCAACTGACTTCAGTTGCAAGGGTACCATACTCATTAGCTCATGTGCTGTAGCTCTGTTAATACACCCTTTTGATAAATACATCACAGATCTCTCCTTGGCCTGGGAGCCTCATTCTCATGAATCGTGAGCGATTGTATTTTTTCTTGATTCATGAAAGCGAGACTCCCAGGCCAAGGAAGTGTTTGTGTTGTAATTATCGAAAGGGTGTATTCTAGTTTTGTATGAACCAATTTGTATAATACTCAGTCTGATCAAAGTCTATTCTGCCTTGTCATTGGTCAAGAGCAATGGTCTATTAGCAGACAGATGTAGGGTCACCATTAATTGATACCATTTCAGTCAGATAATATCAGTGTGCTTGTTTTGTATTTGATAACACTAACATTGTGAAATCATGCAAGACTAATGAAACCACAATATTATTCACCATGCTAAAATTGCCTGCTATCACCAGTGGGGATGAAATCAGCAGCTGTTGTGGTTGATCAGCATGACTAATCAAGCACCATCACCAGTATAGGGATTACTGTAATCCTTACACCATCCCCAATAGCAACTAGTCATCCTTCAGAGATGGAGAATTATGCTATAAAATACTAACCTAATTACCAAACCAATTATCACGGTAATATTGAAAATCTGCAACTTGGTTATTGAGGCCATCACCACTGAGTAATATTGAGGCAAGCTAAGCTAAGCAAGCCAAGCTTCTGCCTTTAGACAGTACTGGGCACATTGCCAACTAATCGGTTAATTTAAAAATGAGTATAATGCTATTTATTAGTAATAATTGCAGTCATAAAACAATATTGCAATTTTCATTTCTTGAATCAATCTAAATGCATTCATTCTATATCAGCAGTCAGTATAAAGTGTATTCTTAATTTATTAAAGATACTGAGGCATTCTTGGCAACACCTGGCACACCAAGTAAAAAGCAAGATCTAACCTACCAGCCAGGAAAGCATGCACTGACACCTGAGTCAAAATTGGCAGCTGAGACAAACCCAAAACGATTGGCTAAACATGTTCAGCCAGGTAGGTATTAATATAATAGTTTCAGTAGTAGGGCCATTTATATGGGCAAAAACATGTTGTGGCAAAAACAATGTACAGACAGAAGACTGAAATTATCAGAAGAAATTGAAAGTGTTGTGGTTGTGTCAAATGATGTGAATGTATTTGTCACACAGTGTGATTTAATAAAATTGTTAGATCTAATTGATGCAGACAAAAATTTGCTAACACGATGTGTGGCAGCTAGTTTTCCAGAATCTATGAAGAAAACAATAACCACAAATAACAAAAAACAGTAAGTATAATATGCAACATTATAATAGTACAGCATTTGTCCAGACAATTGACTAATTAACTAAAGGGAGAAATGAATTCTATTTCTAATTTTCTATTTGGCCAATACCAATGGTTTTATTCAGCTCAGTGGATATGGCCTTGCCTCTTAATGGGTTTAATAGGTACACACAAGAGCTGCTGGAATTTGATCTAGCTTGTTGGCTCAAAATTGTCCTGTCCTGCTTGAACAATTGGGAATGAATGTTCTAAATATTTGTTTAGGGTTGTATACACCAACATTTCATTGAAGTCCAAGACGTTGCCAACTTCGAACATTGTTAAAGAACTGTTTAGCGGGGCTAGCAATGAAATATCTGAACTACAGAAACAAGTAACTCAACTAGAACAAATTATGATACAGGAATGGGAAGTTCTTTCTGGAGAACTGGATGCCAACAATATTCCTGAAGCAAACATAGCCGCTTCAAAATACAAGAGCAAATTCGAACAGTATACTAATTTAAATACTGTGCTGGTTAAACTATATGAAAAGGAACTTGATAAGCTTCAGAAAATGCATGTAGAAGATCAGATTAGCACAGTGCAGAAGAAACAAATCGTATTGGAAGTAAAATGATGCACGAAGAAGAATTCACAAAACTCCTGAATACAAACTGAAATGTGGAGTTAATGCATTGGCATTACTTCTTAGTGTTCGAAACCAGAAATTTAACAATGATGTTCGGTTGCTATTTGGTTTGTTGTGCATTTCATATGGAGCAGGGAAACAGTTTATTAACATGTTGAATGCAATTGGATTGAGTTCACATTGGGATACCATGTATGTGAAGAATTTTTGCTTTTGTATACTCATTTTATTGTCAAATGTGTTAGGGACGTACACCTTAACTATGACATAGTTCAGTTGAGTTTGTTTAACAAGATCTTCAACAGTACCCTACCACTGACGAGTAAAATCATCTGGCGTTAGACAGTAAAATACTAATGAAAGTAGGGCGCATCTGGACGCATTGCCAGCTAATGGGTTAACAAGAGACACTGACATATAGGTTTGTTAACCCATTAACTGGCAGTACCGTACCACTGATGAGCAAAATCGTGGAGTGGTAGACAGAGTAAAATACTACCATAGGGTGCATCTGGGCTCATTTCGAGCTAATGGATTAAAGTAACAATTCAGTATGCTAACTCATTGAAATATTAAACAAATTATCGTCTTTTTTATTTAGTAAGTTTATACATTATTAGAAAATTTCATATTTACTCCACATGTGGCTTTCATAACCTTTTCAAATACAGTTGATTAGTCGAACCCCTATTCAAGAATACCTCTCTTAAACAGAAGACACCCCTTTTGAGTGGACACATATTTCAGGTCCCAATCATTTCTTTAAAAGCATACTATTATCCAAACCCCTATTAAGTGTACACCTCTCTTGAGCAGAAGCAGACACCTTTCTTGAGGTCCCAATGAGCAAGTCAACCTCTCTTAAATGTGGACAGACAACAGCAGGTCTAAAACAATTTTCATAACAATCAATCAACAGTATTAAAATATCAGAAAATAACAGGTTTTCTAGATCAAACTTTTTTTCTTTAACTTGTCTAGAGTGAAACTTAAACTTGCAGGAAAGTTCCATGCCATAAACTGACCCTCTGTAATTAACAAGTTGCACACAAAAATTTGTTGCCTGCAGTGTTTGTTACCTGAGCTACATGTATGCCTTTAAATTGTTAACTGTTTTGATACTCAAATTACAAACAAAATTTGCCTCCTGCTTTGTTTTCTGTAGACCCCATATTTTTAAGTGGTCACCTCAGCAAGGTCCTGGGGACGGTTGTTCAAAAGCCGGTTAACTTAACCCAGGATAGTCTAGTGGACAGGATAGTCTAGTGGACAGGATAGTCTAGTGGACTAGACTTAAAGATTTTTAACCTAGGGTTAGTACTAATCCTGGGTTAAGTTAAACGGCTTTTGAACAACCGGCTTCTGAAGGTTTCTGCTCAAAAGGGATTCGACTGTAGATCAAAAGTTAACATAGTGTCCCAAAGTATACATCTGTAGGGGTGGCTCTTTTTAATAGTACTTTGTTATTAAAATTGAAGAATGTGCATTAACCACAGGGCATTCCCTATTTAGTTGCTGACCTGTCAACTCATTAAGTCAGCAAATTTCAGAGCACAATCAATGTCAATATGGGATCTAAAAGTGCCACTGGTGCTAGAAGGAGTCATATTTATGTTGACATTTTTTCACAAACTAATTTTGAAAATATTACTTGTACTAGAAATTTATGCATAAGTCATTATGCATAATGTACTGTCGTGTTATTGCTGTACTTATCTAGCATATAAGTTTAATTATTTTCTTTTTTAATTTAGAACAAATTTTCTTGATAACCGTCTGGACCAATTAAAGGCCTCAGTGTCTGAGAAATGTGTAGATTCTACTCCAGTAATGCTTTTGATGGACAACATAAATATGTACAGGGGTAGAAAACGTCATGATCGCTTGTTTAAGGAAGTGGGTCCAAAGATGTGGAATTTTACTGGATGTGCTGCAGTTATACCAGATTTATCAGGCATCGCTGATTTGCTATCCTGCAAAGAAACTACATGTGAACCACAAATCGACATTGCCAATTTGCAACCAGAAGATATCTTGTTAGGTAAGGATGATTTGGTTTCTTATAAAATTAGACGAAATTAATGCGATGCAATATTGTAAAAATTGTTAGCATAAAAACATCACCCACATCAAGCAACACCACTTTCTGCAATTTAGGTTCAGCAGTGGTTTTGTATATCTTCCGGGATTTAAATAAAAATTGAAACATGTACAGAAAAGTAAATTGTTATGTTAACTAGGTCATAGAAATGTCCCACGAGCCTTTTTATGTAATTGGTAATTAATGAGTTGATGGATGTGGAATTTGTAAGAATAATGGCTAAAAAATTATTTTGATGCTGGACTGATTGCATAAAACAGGCATGTGGGACACTGTAGACTAGAGATAAGCCGATAACGGAAAACTCAATTTACAGACACGATAAATTCCTATACAATATGTGGGCTTATCGGTTGTTACCGATATTGGTCAAGAATTTAGGGCAAAACATATTAAGCTTCCTACAGATAAGCAGGTTTTCCTTGGCTACTAATTTCTCCTGACGAAGGGCTTTAGCTCGAAAGGTCGAGATTTTGTTTATATCTCAATAGGCACACGCGAAACAACCCTCATTTGTTCTTATATGTCCGTGGCCGACGCTGAATTAATGCCTACGATTTTCCTTGACAAGTTTACTTCCGTACATGTATGCTAGACAATTTTGTTCTTGACAAGTTTTTCATTTCAAGTTTTCTTTGCTTATCTGCATAGAATGTTTGAACACATCTAATCGGGAAGAATCTCCAAAATAGGACGAATAATATAGATTTGATATTTCTATTGTTGGAGCCAAATGTGACATGTTTATATATTTTATCGGCCAATATCCGATAAGCCTAAAAGTTACCGATTATCGGCTCCTACCAATAAGAAACCGATTATCGGCTCCTATCAATAATAAACTGATTATCGGCTCCTACCAATAATAAACCGATTATCTGCACATCTCTTAACATGTTTACTTTATAGAAATGTCCTTAACAGTTGATTTTCCGGAGATATTGCACAAAACTTCCTTGTATCCACTGGGTCCACTAGACTACAGTCATGAATAACTAAAATTATATTTAGTATTACAATAGATTGCAACTAAAATGACTGGCCAAGTTTGCATCGTACCCTGTAATAATATTTTAAACCAATTGGCTGGAATCTTAGTGATGACTGTAAAACATGTCATTCAGCATATAGATACAGTAGTTGAATGTCTACGTAACATCGCTATATTTTAATGCAAACCTTTGGCATTGTCTTTTAATAGATTCAATGCCTGAACACAAGATGCTATGGGAGAGCTGGTGTGACCATTACTACCTTGAATTATTGGAGAAGAGCCTTAATTGTTTGCCTACACCACCAAAACCTCTGATTGAAATGGGTGAAGCAGAAATTCATGCTTGGTTGCAACACGCCAACCTTAACGAAAGAAACGAGAAGTATAAGATAAAGATACCTCCAGTGGAAGAATTTTGCAAAAACATGCAATCTACAGAGAAGACGGATGTTATCAACCTGCCACTCTCTCTGGAAGATAACTCCACCTTGACTGGAACTGCTTCGATACTTGATGATTTTGCCAAAGAATTTGGTATCCCTCATGGTAAAGCGAATGACTACATCGAGTTTGATAAGACGAAGAAAGAGTTTGATCTCAAATCAGCCCGTGAGCGTTACTATTTCATCAAATCTCTTCAGTTGCATCATGTTCAAATGACTGAGCTGGAAAAGCAGCTGGGATCAAGCGAAAAAGAGATTGATCAGAGTGATCTTCGAACTGAAGATGTGGACAGTGACCCAGATGAGGATGAAAGTGAAGGTGACAGCCAAGACAGCAGTGTCAGTGAGGGTTCTTTGGTCCAGAAAGACGCCGATGAAAGATTTAACATGTTGTATAAGAAGCTAGTTAATCTAGCTCAACAGACTGTAGACTCCGGTGATGACAGTGCCTTGGATAAAATTGTGCAGGACTTGTCAAAGAAACATAAAGAACTAAATAACACTAGGGATAGATTTGAAAGAACTGTCTTTCATGCAGCAATAGAAGAAAAACGTTATACATTGGCAAACATCTTGTTGGCCAGTGGTATTAATCCCAATGCAAAGGAGGGCTGTGGCGCAACTCCATTATCAATAGCTGTATGGAATTCTGACATCAACCTGTGTAAACTTCTTGTAGCAAATTTTGCTGAATATCAGGCAGCTTCCCTTGTCCACTTGACATGGCAATAGCAATGGAGGCGAATGAGATTATCGGGGTTTTTTAAGACATCTTCCCAAATTTTGGAATGTCCTGTTGTCTCGTTAATCCAGAATGATAGTTGTGGATTATCCACAGAAGCTCAACCATCCTTAGATGAGAAAATGAGTGACAGTGACAGCAGCAGCATTTCCTCTGACTTCACGTACAAAAGATCGGAATGCGAAAAATTTCCAACAGCAGTCGTCGGAGATGTGGGTACATGTAAGAACAATCGCAGTGTTAGGAATAGAGATACTGCTGCATATGGTTGGTCTACTGAGATTCCTGGTGACATGCATGCCAAAGGATACCTTTGTGAGGCTGCTTTTAAAGCACATGGTAATGGCGGTCTCCACAAAGTGTTAAATGTAGTTATGAAGAGACCGAAATTGACAGTAGAAGCATTTAAAAAGAGAAAATTCCAAGATCAAAATCTCAATAGGATCAAAGAAGGTATCCGAGATGCAAGTGAGTCATATGGAATGGCTGCAGTGGCGGCATTCCAGTGTTCAGCATCGTTCCCTTCAAGTGATGAGCTGAAGAGAACATTACAAAAATTTGGAAGTCACAACAAGATTCTACTGGAAAGATTCAAAGAATGGTTGAAAGAGAGCGCGGAAAAGGATGAAAGCCACGCCTATCACCAGCAGCTGTTCACCTTGTTTGGACCACTTTTGGCTCTATTCATTGCAGCAGGGAAGTACGGTGACGGAAATCTGAGGGAAGTTGTGTGGATAATTATGCTGCCTATATTTGCCCAACTTGGCTTTAGGAATTATTGGACAGAAGCGTTCGTGCATTTGGTGAATTTTACTGCCCTTTGGCCTCTTGCATTTAGAAAATTGATCAAGGACAACTCAACTGTTAACCTCAGTGGTAAAGTTGGTCACAACTTGGATCTCGACGAATATGTAGAAACCTATATCGTTCGACCTTTGAAAACCTATGTGACTGGTGTGTATTAGCTTATTATTTATATATGAGACTTCTGGTAAAAAATCCATGCCATGCAATAGAGAAAACTTACAATAACTAAGTCTCAATCATTGGCAAGATGGATGATATAGCGTATGTAATGGCAAAGTGGACTAGTAAACTGTATATCGTGGTAAAATTGAAAGCATGCTTCTTGTCAATAACATACGGATTGCCACACAGAATAGAGCATAGAGCATATGCATAGCATAAGTTAATATTAAATAATTGATATGTTATTTTTGACATTTATTTTTATTTATGGATCAAGTAGTGCTTTCTGACCAGAAGTTCTATTTTTTTGGTGACCTGTTTCTATTTATTCAGGGTTCTCCATATCAGGTGATAACGAGTAACATTTACCATTTCCACGACTACTGATTACCGCCTGGAGAATCCTAGAGTTTGTGTAAAGGTATTTTGTTGTAAACACAGTTTGTGTAAAACAGTGTTTTATAATTGATATGACGTTTTATTGTTATAATGTTTAGAATTCTATAAAAGCCCTCAAAATGCAGGAAATGGCATTTCAGAGACTTCAGCTTTTGTCGCGCCTCCGGCGCTACGGGACGCTTACCTGTCCAGACACCTCTTTTACCTGCCCCGCTCGCAACTGTTGAGAACGCTGATATTGTGGTTTATTTTGTACTTTTCTTTACAGGGCATACATCAGTTCAAATGTGCAGACGACTAATGGGCAATTTGAACTTATTTGGTTCTACTCGTACTGTGTATTCAAATAAAGAAGCCTTTGATTACCACCCAACAACGAAACACAAGGAACAAAGTTCTTTCCCGGACCAAATAAAGGGAATGTGGTTTTGTGTCCAAAACAAGTTTTTTGAAGTATCGTGTGGAAAGGTCCCTTGCCAGTATCCTCTCCAACGTGGTTCCACTAGCACAAAGCCAGTACCGAATATTTCAATGAATGTTCAAGAAAAAGGAGAAAAGAAGGTGAAAGAGAAATTTCAAACAAAACTCCATGACTGCTTCCCACTATTTCGAAAGATTTCCTTCGAAAGAGTAGCAGTTACTGTAGATAACACTGCTTAGGTATACCCCCCTAGCTGTACTTCTAAAAATTCCAAAATAAGTTGTACCTATGTTATTTGTAAATATCTTCCTTAAGAAGTTTCAATTTTAGTAGCCCAAAATGGCCATTTCGAACGACATTCTTGCAAACAGAACAACAAAACATTGTATCGTTTTTGCCTCCCGCTCCCTTTGGTCAATATTTTTGGGTGGACAACCCTTTTAAGGCCATCTTTTGGATGGCCCACCCCCAAATTCAACCAGCCCCCCATCCGATAAAAAATTAATGGTCCCTTATGTTCAATTTATTAACTTTGCCAGTATATATATAAAAATAACCTATTTACAAAATTTGGGTTGGTTCTTTATGTAGCCCTACACGAGTTTATATGTCTGTGATTATATATAGGGTTGGGGTTAAATTATACATTTCGTGTAGGGCTACATAAAGAGCCTACGAAAATTTGGCAGGGACACCGCAACAACATATTTCCAATTACTGTGGGCCCAATAATTAGTTTAAATATATAAGAACTGAAACAATAGCAAACAGTTAGACAAACTATTGTACATTTTTTCAGATGTGGTTTTCAAAGACGTTAGTTCTTGCAGATTCACTATTAAGTTATTGTTAAATACCATAATGGGTAAAACGTTTTTAAAGGATTTTGAAGACATGTTCACTGACCAATGGCAATGTGACTTGAATTGTTAATACGTACGGGTTTTTCACATGATCTCGCGTCCTTGACTAAAATATACCTACTGTAAAGGCTCTTTTCCACTCATTGCAAAACAAACTCGCTGCGAGTTCTTGCATGTAATTAAAATAAACTGTTGAGCATTGTGATTGGATAAAAGTACTCGAGTGGAAAAGAGCCTTTTTGCGACGAGTGGAAAAGAGCCTTAAGTCCATGGCTTTTTAGTAGACATTGTTCTACTCCATCGTTGTATCAAATTTCACAAATTTAGCAAGATCTGTGTCTGGCCATTTGATAAATCACCCGCTTTACTGCCCAATGTTATAAATGGTGTTGATCGACCACCAACAAGGTGGACTTTCTCAGCCAAGACATCATTAATGATTAAATGATGTACAAATGTAATGGCATCTGCATCATTCCTAAATTATTGTTGTCCTGCTCCATAATGTGCAACATGTTGGAAACCTTTGTTCTCCACCTCACGCTTAGCCTTCGATCCTCTTAATGTCAGTGCTAACTGTTGAATGGTTATTGTAGGGCATATAACCTGCATTTCTTTGACACACTGACACAATATATCCGCATCCTTGGTGTAATTTTTAAGTGGTACATCAGGCTTTGTGCAGTTGTCACACCCTCTTTCACAATGCACATCTGATTTGTCATCAAAGTGTTCCATGATAACCTTTCTTCTGCATGCTGAAGACATGCAATAGGATACAACTAAATCAACAGAGCTCTTCATATGCTCTTCAGTTTGGGATTCATTTGATGACACAGTACAGATAAGCTGGTTTCTATCAGCAAATCTAAACATTATTATGCATGCTGATGGATTTCCGTCTCTCCCTGCCCTTCCGGCTTCCTGGTAGTAATCCTCAAGAGACCTGGGTAAAGAGTTATGGATGACAAACCGTACATCTGGTTTGTCAATACCCATGCCAAATGCACTGGTTGCACACATTATCTTTGCTTTCCCTTCAAGCCAAGATTTTGCATTATTAGCTTTCTCAAAGAAATCAAGCTTACCATGATAATAGACTGCTGGTAAACCTTTGGCCTTAAAAATGTATGCTAGTTCAACAGTATCCTTTGTCGACAGACAGTATACAATGCCACATTCGTTTGGATGGTGCTCATTCACATACTGCACCACATCTTCTTTTGCATGCTTGTCATTCTTCTTTAATACAGAAAATGACAGGTTGCTTTGATTACATGATGCTTGGAAAACGTGTGGTTGATTTAAACCCAATCCTTCTACAATTTCTTTTTGAGTCTGATGTGTTGCAGTACCAGTAAATGCAGCAATAGGTTTATTGAATTTCTTCAGTTCAATAAGTTTGCCATATGCTGGCCTAAAACTGTTCCCCCATGTGTCAACACAATGAGCCTCGTCAATGATAAACCTATTTAGTGACTGGTTTTCAACCATGGACTGAAAACAAGAAGATGCTTGTGCAGACAAAGCAAACTCTGGTGTCACATATAAAAACTTGTATTTTGGACTGATTCTAGTTAGTTCATGGAAAACAGAGTCTCTTTCCTCAGGAAGAATTGTAGAAGTAACATAGCAGACAGGAATGCCATGGCTTTTTAACTTTCTAACTTGGTCATTCAACAATGCAATTAAGGGGGTTACAACCACTGTAACACCAGTACTTACGATTCCAGGAATCCAGTAGCAAATAGACTTCCCACCACCTGTTGGTATAACTGCAAGAGTATCTTGATTGAGCAGCAGGCATTCAGCAATTTCTCTTTGGTTACTCTTGAAGTTATCATGGTGGAATACCTTTTGAAGGACATTTAGGAGAGGGTCTTCGCAAGTTGAAGCCATCCCACTACTTGTTGTTGAGTTGGATGTTGAAACTTGATCATCAGCTAATATTGTTGAATTTGATCTATGAGCCTATCAAAACATAGGATATATGAAAGCTTATATGTTTCCTTTTGTATCCTATTGATATTACATTATTATTTACATTATCATTTTATCATATCCCTGAGATGCTTACTTATAACAATGGGGCCACAGTAATTGGCTGACGCTGTTGTGGACTCCCTGCCATTGAGGCGAAGTTGAATAAAAAAAAATACAGCCATTTTGCTTTCCGGGTTTTAACACTAATTAAAATAATGGCTGGGGTAAAATGGCAGGGATTTATTAACTCACATAGATGCTTCAGGGGAAATAATTAACTCCATATTGATAATGGCTGATATTATAATATTTGGAAAGCTAGATGTTGGGCATGGCCAGCTGGGTAATTTAACAGACTGACAGCATTTTTAGGCAGGGATTTTAACACTCAAGATGTCAAAATCCACCATACTCCTGGGGGTCAGGGGGTTTCAATTTACTAGTGCATAAATGTTAACAGATTATTGTAAAAGAGTCACTCTTATCAATAAATAACAATCATACTAGATGGCCATAACAATGTTTGCTTGAAGAAATGGGCAGAAGACCATCTATTATTATTGGCCGACTGGTACATATTGCACACTCATGTCCTGTACTGTGGCAGGATTCTTTATTGATTCCTTGGCAACAGCCTGACCCCCGCTAGGTGTGTATAGGGCTTTACATTGACTGAGGCATTAGAAAAACAACTATACATACTCGTTTGATGTAGGAAGCTTCCAGTTTGAATGACACACAATTCGGATCATCTTTTCTTTTGGTATACCAGCAGTTAAACCTGGCATCCAAACCTTCGCATTTGAGATCGACATCACAAGGCTTATTCCCCTTGGTATGAGGCTGCAATACTCCACCATAGTAGAGCAATAAACACATAAACTGCACAGCTTCCCGTTCATGTATTGCAATACAAGACAAGTTTCTGCAAAATGATCTTACGTTGACAGCTTGATACCGTCGTTCCTGAAAAGTAATAGAAAGGAATGTATACTGAGACATTAAATTGCATATATGTAACTGGCAAATTTCTAGGTGACTTGAAAATGAGGTACTATTTTATTAAGTATTTTTAAGTATAAAAACAGACAAACAGTCAATTGCGGCATAAAACTATAGGAATTACACACCTTTAATTGGCGATATTTGAATATTTGTTCAAGACATGCCTTTGTTTCTTCTTCGTGCAATATTCTGCGCGTTCGTATATCGAGCTCTGGTAGTCATTTTCAGTAAAATCGGAGTTGTGTTTAACACGAAAATGATGATAAATTCCACTCTCTTCAAAGAATTCCTTCTTTTTTAAACATACTTGCTTTGGACACAACACCTTTCCAGATCTGAACGCATTGTGCATTGGTCGTTCCATTCCAGAGAGCATAGAGCGCACATCTTCAGCATCATTGTCCAAACAAAACTGCAAATCACCGATTTGTTCCGCCATCTTGAAAGCATTTTCTCCCAGAAGCTTCCCGCCGAATTTTCCGTTTTCCCCCACATGTGTTGTCCTGCGCGCTCTCACGTAACCGTGTAGCAAGCAAAGCGCCTGGGTACGAGGCAGTACTTCATCGTAAACACGGAGGTAACATTCAGCAGTTCATAGCTTGCTTAAGTTACATAATAACTAGCTTGGATATCGACGTCATATTTGGAGACTTTAATATTGATTACTTTAATGAAAATAATATTTCTCCTTTGAAAGTACTTGCTGAATCTTTAAATTACGTACAACCAGGGACGTAGCCAGGGGGGGAGCCTTGGGAGCCGCGGCTCCCCCCCTTTGGTTATATCTAGTGCAAATACTTACTGCAAAACCAGGAATTATGCCCAACATGTAGGCACGACTACCTTAAATCCAAAGAATTTACGTTTTGGTGTGGACTAGGTTTCAGGTTTTGGACGTTAAAACATACTTAATAGTGAACACTGTCCGGAAAAATTTTTTAAACCCCCCCCCCGTCGACAAGAAAAATGGAAGAAAACTTAGTGAAATCGAAAAGTGCCCGCTTAAGTATGGAGGGCCAGCTACGGGCTTGCTTTAATCCCCCCCAGGGCTCCCCCCCTTTCCAAGTTCTGGCTACGTCCCTGCGTACAACTTGTAAGTAAACCAACATTTGTTTCATCCGGAAGTCTTCTCGATCATGTTTACATAAAACAGTCAATAAGCAATAAAATGGAAGCGAGCGTGGTAAGTGTATATTATTCTGATAATGAGGCTGTTAAGGTAACTGCAAGATTTTGACATGTAGTTTTAGTATTATGCAAGTTTTAATAAAGTTTCAGTATAGAACCAACTAAACTTATGGTATTAAATTGCAGAAAGAGGAAGAAAACATTGAATATTAAGAAATAACTCAAAGGAAAAGCCAGTCATCCTGGAAACTGGCATTGGGGTTCTGGTAGATCCCCAAAGTGACAATGCAACATGTACATTTATTACTATATAATAACTTAGTTCACCATGTAACCTAAAATTTATTTTTAGAATGGAAAGTTTGAGAATGAGACAGTTCGGAAAATTATCACCAATTATGCTAAGGTATGTCCAAAAATAGTTGCGATTTATAGTTAGTCTTTAAAGCCGAAAAGGATTTATCATTAACATTGAATTGTCATCTGGACTTACTCCATGCAAGTTCACATAGTAAGGCTCATGCGTGGATACAAGACGCGAACAGACCGCCTTATCTATACAGTGTTTTATATTGGTACAAACTCTCAGTTGAGCATTTTTAGATTTTTAGGTTTAGTTTAATTGGTCCTCAGATTATTAGGTTTTTAATTTACCATTTTGTAGAAAGATGGTCAACCAAATTATTTTATGCAACGAAATATGTTCCATGATTAATTCCAATGATCTCTACAATGGAACGCTGTTGTCAATGTTTCAAATTTGATTACAAACTTCATCGTGTTAATATGTACATTTTTCATACCCAAAATAAGTATTGCTATTGGAGTGGATTTTATGGATATTTCACAAGTTCCTTGCAATACGACTGTTAAATCTTCGAGCACATTAGCTAACATATATATATATATATATATATATAGAATGTCCCTCAGTACCTTTACTTTAATTTTATACAACGAAGATCGCGATATCTAGTATGTCAATGAAATTGAACTATCGACGCTTGATTGAAACGAAAGATTTTGGATATATGTATATTCCTTACTAGCACAATATCCAAATGCAGATATTCTCCGTGATTGTTTCAGAATTTTGGTTCAATACAATATGTGCTATCGAATATTTTGTAATACTTTTAATGGTTCTTCGATGTGTCTTTCTCTGCAATAAAGTCTTATTCTAAATTGTATTCGAGTTGATTATCACTTTGGATAACAACATAAAATTTTCGAATGACATAATTTAATTTATTGTAGGTCGCGGCAGCAAAACGTGATATTATTGCATGATACTAACTCATAACTAGTATTACTATCGGCTATCGCAAGGTAGGTGCTACCTTGACAGTGGCGCCTCCAGGAATTTTTTGAAGGGCAAAATAGGACATGTCATTTAGCATTTGTTAATAGCAACGTCAGAGGAGGTTGGACAGCAGGCCGCAAAGCATCATGGGTAATGGGCGTATGTTTCACGTGCGTTGTGCGGCCTCATTTATGCGTCGACTGCCGTGAAGTCAACATCTCTGGCCATGGCAAATTCTGCGAAAATTGCGCTATTGATACAGAGACTCAGCACCATCATTATCGATGTGTTTAGTGTTTGTGTATCGATGTATAACAATTAAAGTGCTTATGAACCCAAAATGGGTTCTTACTGATTCGGATAGAACATAAAAAGTTAGTTAATAAGTTCTAGATTAGTTCTTGGCTTAGACTTTCAGTTTCGGAGATATAAAGGCTCAAAATCGCTAAAGTAGCGTCTTCCGGGAGACTGGGTCCCAGGAACGTGTGTATTTAATTTTACTGTAAAAACAATTACATTTGGAATAAATCTTCTTGAAAAGTCGGCTATTTCTTGAGGAAAAAACACATTTTTGAGTGTGTAAAGTAACCCTTCTAGTAGTTTGCATCGTGGAATATAGACGAAGGAATGCCCTTAAATGCGATTTCAAAGTCGATCGTGGAGACGACCATGACAGTAACTTATGTCTATAAATTCTGGGACATAGGTGCCTCTTCTGGCGAACCAATTGCTTTATATATAAAATTCTTTCGTATAGAATCAAATAAAGAAAGAAGAAATAAATGAACGAATGCAAGGATTAAAAGTTAGTTGGAATGGAACTTAAACCTTTTACTGCATTTTATAGTCTTCATGCCTTCATGGACGTACCCTGGTTCCAGAGGCTTTTAAAGAACGGCGAGGCAAAATAACAGCGAGGCGAAATAAATACGAGGCAAAAGAGCTTCTGGTCAAATCGATTGCGAATCTCACTTCCATACTTGATTAGGTTCAGAATCTGAACCTAGCATGTGATTGGCTGTTTGTAAAAACATGTCAAACCGGAGTATTCATGCCTAATTGATTTTATATACAGTATTAAAATCATTGCTACATTTACTGTCTGTCGTTCCAATTGAAGTGTTCCTAAAATATTGCGTCAATTCATTACCTAGAGTTTATCAATTCATTCGTTGAAAAATTGATCAACTTCATGTGTGTGTGTGAATCGACCAATGGCGTCTCATTTCAGTGACTGAGTGACCAATTGGGAACAAGTATGCTAGTAAACAGGAAGTTGAGCAATTTTTTAGCAAATGTATTGATCAACTTATGTAATGAATTGATGTAATATTTTAGGAACACTTCAATTGGAACGACAGTAGGCCACGCTTGCTTTTTTATAGAATTTTAAAAATATTAGTATGTGTTTCTGCGCCCCATGCAAATAAGGCAGCCTAAAATCTTCACAAACACGATGGAAAAAGAGGGCGATTTCATTGGTCTCGAAACACGTCACAGCTGTCCAACTTCCATGAGCAACGTGTTAGTTTATTTTAGCTCAAAAACAATCACCGGAAACGGAAGCCTGAAAAGGTAATTCGAAATCCACAGACATACTGATATATTGAATCTTCTTCAAGTTCCGTTCAAATTATATTATTGCCTACGTCCATCAGCTTTCGCCAACGAAGAGGAATAAGCGAAACACGATGGACTATTCGACGATGATCCTACAAACATCCACATCGACCATGGAGAGCTTGCTGTACTCGAGTGCCAAGCGGCCATTGTTGGCGGAAAGTGAAAGATCCCGCACACAAATCAGAATTCAAAAGTGTACACACACAAGTGATGGCTGCAAGGTAATTGTGAAAGATATGACGAAACTATCGAAGCCCGTGCAAACAGAATACTCCTTCCAATTCACAGAAGTCCCAACTGTGCCAGTTGTGTCCAACTGTGCCAGTTGTGCCAGTCCCAACTGTGCCACTTCAGCAGAGATGGTCTCAGTGAAAGACCTATTGGAGGCGCCGAGCAACGAAGGTGAACTCGTGTAGATAGATAGATAGAAAATTTTATTTTGACACGCTAACTACGTCAATTAAAAATATTGATTTCCACGAAGGGCGTGTGTTCTAAAGTTCTTATAGAAATAATGTAACTGGCTTGCCTTGGCTTTAGTTCTCTGTACTTTTAGTGTCTCAAAACCTAACGAATTTAATGCAATTTGAGCATTAACTTCATTTCCCATGTCCATAATAATTCGAGCGCATCTATTTTGGAGCTTTTGTAATCATTGTGATTGAGTTTCACCAAAAATGTCCCACACTTCACAACAATAAATAAAGTATGGTTGTACAATTGCATTAAATATAGAAACAAGTGTATCACAAATTATTTTAGTTTTCTAATAACAGAAATGCCTAATGTGATTTTCTTATAGATACTCTCAGTGTTACTTTTCCAAGATAGATGCTGGTCAACTATTACTCCTAATGTCTTATATTCCTGCACTTGTTTAATTGGTTTGTTTTCAATCATTATGTTTAAATGTGAATCTGAAACAGTATGCACTAGATATCTTGTTCCAATAAGCATAAATTCACTTTCAGCAATGTTTAGGCTCAGTTTGTTTGCGTTTAGCCACATTCTGAGGTTTTCCAAATCAGAGTTCATTGCATTTTCAACATCATGTATTGATCCACCAGAAGCAGTTAGGTTTGTGTCATCTGCAAAAAGTCTTGGCTTTGTCCTATTTAGGCATTCAGATAAATCATTTATGTATATTAGGAAAAATAAAGGACTAAAATGGAGCCTTGAGGAACACCACATTTAACTTTGTGTTCAGACGAGACGACACCATTTACTTGGCATTTTTGGGTGCGATCAGTAAGATAAAAACAATTCGCCCACTCTTGTCGCCGCAAATCAGTTGCAAATCGCCACTGCTGTTTTAGCTGATGCCACTGGAACAATAACATTAGATTTGTGGCAACAACATATATCCGCTGTGCAAGTTGGTCATGTCTACAACATATCACCCGTTCACATTCGTCGATGGCAAGACAAAAAAAAGATATCAACAGTCACCCGCACTGTCATAAGTGTAAACGACCAAGACGATGCTGTCGCGCGAATCGCAATCGACGCAAATATCGGCGAACAGCAGAACCAAGCATCAGCTCGCACACTTCAAGTTGAAAATATTCATGCCATTGAGACCGTGGAGACACATTTGCAATGCGTAAAATGCCCCAGGAAAATATTACAAGCAGCAGGGCTGGCCGTTCACTGTGATAGATGTGGATACACCATGAGAACAAGTAACTGCTCCAAACGCCGCTTCGCCGCGATTGTTGTAAAAGCAGAAGGAGAGCTGCTCTATTTAAAGGTTCTCGATTCCATTTTACAAGCTTTCCTCGCCAATTACGACAACATGACAGATGCACAAGTTGCTGAAGAACTTTTATTAGCAGACAATATCAGCCTAACATACGATGTTAAAAATGGCTGTTCAAGTTAATACCAATGAAGCCTAACATGAGCCTAACAGAACATATTGGTATTTTTAATAGATATTACCATTTGCATTCAAGCGTGAAGCGTTACCCCAAGCCGCGATAAAAAGTTGTTTCCGACTTTTGTAACCAACAACTTTACGTTTCGCATGTCAAAATAGTTATGCCATGGGGCGTAATTTGCGTTTTGCAACGGTCATTTTCTCTTCCCTGTCAGTCAACAAAATAACAAACCGAAAATAAAGTTACAAGGACTAATATTTTGCCTATCGTTTGACAAATTAAAGCTAATTTAATCATAAAATGAAACAAAAATACTAACTAAAACAGCAAAACTGCGTAAGAGGAATTTATCATTTCGGTTTGTTATTGTCTTGACTCGACACGGAAGAGAAAATGACTGTTGAAAAACTCAAAGTTACCCCCCATGTCATCACTATTTTGACATTTGAAACATATAGTTGTCCAATCACAATTTAATGCAAATGGTAATACAGTAGCGAACATATTCAGTCAAACTGGATGTTCTCTTGCAAGCAACTTGGCAATATACTGTGAGTCCGTGACAACAGTACAATGTTGACTAGCACAATTTGCATATTGTAGCAATTTGCATATTGTAGCAATTTGCATATTGTAGCAATTTGCATATTGTAGCAATTTGCATATTGTAGCAATTTGTTAGTCAACGTTGCAATGTTGTCACGCAATATTGGAAATTTGCGCTCGCAAGAGAACATCCAGTTTGACTGGGAACTCTCAGAAAAAATTGGTTTTTGTTCACTTTTTGTTCTGTTTTGTTTACTATGAACAACTTTATTTTAGGTTGTCATAATGTATAATATGAACAATACATAAGTAGTTGTTTACCAAGATAAACCTATCAGATATTTTGTCCAACAGACATTACACTACTCAATATATTACTTTCATTGATTGTTGTTTTTTATTCTGTTTTGTTTACTGTGAACAACTATATTTTGGGTTTTCTTCGTGTATATAATTAGAGACAATAGTACATAAAACCTGTTTTTCATATATAATTAATCGACGATAATCGCAAATGCATGCACGCAAATTGTGACTTCTGTCGAGCTCGTGAAGAATGCATGCCAAGTATGTTACAATCACACTCAGAAAAGTATTTGCCGAATGACATATAGCTGTAGCACTGTCAAAATGTGTTAATTACGAAAAACCTATATCATTACCCCAGCGACTAAGCGCTCAATAGAGCATCTTGTTATGAAAACAAAACGACAATCGACACACTGGAGTCTGTGTGGATATTTTGTAAATGCGCCTATTGTCGGCTGCAATTTTAGTTGCTCTATATTTTCTATATTTTATCTTTAAATTTTTGCATATATGGCTCATATTCGCTTCTATAATGTTTATAATGGTCTTCTACGGAAAGTATGGCCATGTTATCATGGAAAGAGGGCAGGAAAACTCGTGAAATTAAGAGAAACAACTCGCCGCCAAAGAATCGGCATTTTACAGCCGAGAGAAGTCAACCGTGTTAAAGTAATTTCAACCGGCTTAAGATCTCACAACTCAACGAATTGTATATATATATTAACTCTTCACCAATATCAGAAACGCTCGGAAATAGAAAAGAAACATCTGGGGAAACATTTGTACCAAACGTTTTGTTTTCTAACGTTATGTCATTAGCAGTTCAAGGCAAAAAATCCCTGAACAACGTGGTGAGGTAACGCTTGGCTGATGTGTAAAAGGTGGTGTAAAAGGTCCAGCCATGACAAGTTGATTCAAATGAATCTCTGGAGCCATTACACAGGCGTACCACAACTGATCGACGTTGTCTTCGATGTTAGAACTGACTTGGTTTGTACGTCGACACTCCGACTAAGACCAAAGTCACTTAAACGGCAGACAATCGGACAAGCTTGATAAGCTTTACCAAGAACAGTACCATCACTGCTATTGCACAAATGTTGATTACAGACCAAAATGTTCCCAGGTTTTAAATTGCGATGCGCTACATTATGGCTGTGAAGATAGTCCAGGCCAGTAACGATATCATTCACGCATACAGGCAAAACTTCAGAAAATGATGAAAAATTATATTCAGTGTCCACAAACTGAAGAAAATCTGCAAGGGAACTGACGCTACTATCAACTCCAAATACGGCAAAGTTGAAACACGAATACTGCATCATCATTGCGTATGGTTCGGTACACAGTCCCAAAAATTGTGTTATGTTTCTGTGCCCTTTAACATCATTCAAAATCGTTGCTTCTTTCACAAATCGAGTCTCGGAATCAAGAGATACATTCTTCAATTTTTTGACAACGACATCCCGTTCACTGGTAGCGCTGTGAACATATTTCGCCAGGTGAAATGATTATTGATTAATAAACGAATTTGTCTCATTCATATTCAATTCAAATACTTTTTACATATTTTATAGTTATAAACTAAAAACATTACCTTGCGTCTAGCCTCCTCCGCAGGCAACTCTTGTTTCCCACTCCCAAATCCCAAATATATACCGACCTTTCAACCAGAAGAGACAATATTTTTGTCGAATTTGTATGACTACATTAGGAAACATAAGGGGACATTGCGATACAAATGTTGTTTTATGGGGTGGTTAATGCGTGTTTCTGAACGTTTCCGATTGAATGCCCCCCGGAAAATGTGACGTCAATCGGAACTTGGCCGAGCAAAAAGACTGGATCAAAAAATGTGACAGTGTGTTTTTTTGTAATATATTTTTTATACTTTTTCGGGAATAAATGTGAAATTACCTTGTTTTTCAATTCTTTTGTTCGGTGTTTTGGCTTGTTCTGTTTGAGAACAATGCGGGCGGGCGTGCCCCTCCCCGCCCACAAATTCACTACTTACCAAGCCCTTATTGTTTCTTTCTGCTTGGCCAAACTTTCGATATGGATTAATTGATAGCTAGCGTGAATAAATTCAATTCTCTTCTGGTTGAAAGGTCGGTATATATTTGGGATTTGGGATTGGGAAACAAGAGTTGCCTGCGGAGGAGGCTACCTTGCGTCAAAATCTCGAAATATTAGAAAATAACCACAAAATAGCTGCTTGTTTTTTTATGAAAGCGGGGAAAACCCCGCGAAGATTGAATTTTTTTCCGCGGTTCTACTGTTACTAAATATAGTAACTTAGCATGTGACTGTACATTGCCCTTTAGAATATATTTTGGAGAATTGTTTATCAGTATTTCCACAATTCATCAGGATAGTGCATACTGTATAACTTAGCTGATGTGCTATATGGTCTACAAATATATCAATTATAAAATGCCAGATGAAGATAATTTTCTCATCCTTTTGCCATATATCCTTCCTGGTCTGTTTCTCCCTATCTGTTCATTCAGTACTTAGTCAGCCCAGTTTTGTTTTGTACCCTGTCACTATTGTGCATGCTGAAGGTAAAGCAACTTACTACTGTAGGATTATAGATTTTCAGAACAAAATCCTAGCAATGCTTGACATGTGTTTGTTTATAAATCTTCTGTTGTAGAATATTTTAACACTATATATATGGACGACACTAAAATCTCCTTGCAACTCAAAGGATATACCTTATCCTGAAGAATATCCTTCCTATGAAACTGCCTTCCCCCAGAAGCCATGCAGCTGTTAGACAATGATAAGTCATTTATAAATAAGAATTGGTCCTACCAAGGTAGGTTGACATTTTCTGTGGCCTAGAAAAAATGTCATATGTGGACAGTAGTATGTTTCAATGTATTCGTGTTATTGCTAGATAAATCATGCATTTAATTGGCACTTTGACAAACATAACACAATATCAATTTATGTTAACAAGCGATCTTTCTTGGTGGAGACTGGTCTAAATTCCTATTATTCCGGTTTGACTTCAAAGTTCTGAACACCTAACTACTCAACGGTCTCGTTAAAGCCACCATGTTCTTTTTTGTCTAAAATACGCATGTTTAGAGGACAATTTTGGAGTAAATGCCGAGCTCAGAATGCAGGAAATGGCATTTCCGGGCATGAAATTCCAAATATTTCCGTTTTTTTGTTTCCATTTCGTTAATTTTTGTCTGAAATTCGGGTTCGTTGAGAACTAATTTTAGAAATAAATCCAACGCTCAGAATGCAGGAAATGCCATTTGCTGGATCCTCCCCTGGGTGCACCGAACTAAATCTACCAGATCGAAGCTTTTTCTGTTTTATTACCTTCGCCCCCTTCAAATTTTGGTAATAATTTAATAATTAATATTTAATAATTTTATTAATTATCCATCTTTGGCATATAGAAATACAATGGATTTACAAGTTAAAATTATTATACTAAAATACATGTATAAGCTATAAAAATGTAAAAATTTGAATTTTTTATATACATATATACAATGATCTAATTTCATGAGTTGGTTAATCTACACGCCCTTGGGATAAAAGACGTACTATGCCTGTGTGTTTTTGAGAGCTGTCTTGGAGTGCTGTCTCTGGTCCTTCTCAGTTCGTAAGTGTGATTCTTATTACCAGATAGGAAACGATTACATGGGTTGTTTGGGACTTCCACGATCCTTTTCAGCTCGTTGCATGTTGCCTTGTCCCTTCTTTCTTTTAGTGTAGGGAGGGTATCTTTCTCCAATCCTAGGATTCTCAAGCTTCTTTGTTGAACACGTTCAATTTCTGCTTCAAGATATTTAGGGATTCCACCCCAAACTGGAGAGGCGTATTCAAGTATTGGCCGGATCTTCGACGTATATGTTAATAAACCAATCTCGGGTGGTAGGAAGGATTTCCTGCACTCTCTAAGAAGGAATAATAGCTTATTTGCTCTTTTTGTTATTTTACAAACATGGGTATTCCACTTTAAATAATGTTGCACCCATACACCGAGAAGTTTGAAGGAGTTTACTCTTTCTATTTCAATTCCATCCGTTTGTATGGGTGGGGGTTCAGGAGAGGATTGGGAAAAACTGATCCACATGTCCTTAGTTTTTTGGGGATTCACGATCATTTTATTATCATTGGCCCAATTCATCACTTGATTAGTCGATTCCTGCATGTTTGAAAGGGCTCCGTTTGCAACGACCTCATCAAGAGTGCAGTCATCTGCATACTTGTGCGTGTTTGTAAGGTTGTTTGTTAACATGTTTTCCAAATCGTTAATATGAATATTGAACAGTGTTGGAGAAATAACGGAGCCTTGCGGGACACCAGCTGGACAGGGGGCGCTTGAAGATATAACACCATGTAAATTCACATGTTGAGTCCGCTCTGTAAGGAAGCACTTCACCCATGACCAGAAGGCCTTCGATACGTTCATTTCCGCAAATTTTGTTAATAGAATTCTATGGTCGACAAGGTCGAATGCTTTTTTGAAGTCCAAGAACGTAGTATGGACCCCTTTTCTTCCGATATTGGAGTTATCTGTTACGTCAAACCACCTCTGGGTCGTCGAGATCAGAGCTGAAACAGTAGATCGATTTTTAGTGAAAGCATGTTGGTTGTCCTTTATTGCCAAATCATGAGAGTTGAGTTCCAACTGGATTTTCTCTATCATTTTAGCTAGTGCTTTAAAAACCAGGCAGGGATTTTATCTATCCCTGTTGCTTTCTTTGGATTAAGGTGCTTTAGGCAGGACCGTACTTGCCCTAAGGAAGGTAGCGGTGGTGACGTATCCTTAAGTAAGTGGTTAACTTCAACATGGATATCTTTCCATGGGTTTGTAAAAGCAATTTGTAGGTTTTCAGCAACCTTAGACAGATCTTCATTAGATGGAGTTTGTAAAGAGTTATGATTCGTTTCAGCACCCAACAGAGTATAGACAGTTTTATACCATTTTGCAGGATCTTTTTGGCGAAAATCTCTCCCTTCGGTATGATAAAACGATTGTTTTGCATTCCGAATTAACTTTGAGACATTTTTACATAATTGGTCGTACTTGGATTTATCACCGCGGCAGTAAGCCTTTTGCCTAGCTTTAATCTGTGCCTTTATTTTTGGGGTAATCCAGGGTTTATCTGATGTATGCATTCGGATTGTCACTTCTGGCATAGCCTTATCCAGCAAAGAGAGTATCGTTCTATTAAATGCTTTGACTTTATCATCCACATCTGTTGCCATTAAAACATTGTCCCAGTTTTGGAGGGCAACAGTTCTACTCAATGTTTGTTTGTTTTCGGGTTATGTAAGTCTACTTTTTTTGGAAGGGGTTTTTTGTTGTTTTTTTTTGGGGAATAACAGCAACATTGGTGTCTCAAGAAGACAGGAGGGAGGTGGCAGTTTGAAAAAAAAAATAGCCATGTTGTTTAAAAAAAATCTAAGATCTTGTATTACCTATTATTGGTCGAAAACCATTTTTTTTTTTTAAAATTTTTTACATACGCAGGCGTCTTAAATTCAGTTAAAATCCCCAGCGATAAATTATTCCTTCGAGGGGCGAGAATGAGGAGGACCTTGTCCAGACCATCTGTGTAGGTTATCATTTTTCATGCTTCTTTCTCAACAGACTGCCGTGGTGGATAATAAATGGGACCACAATGATAGCACTAAGGGCCTCGGTGAATGTGGGGGTAGGGTGGGCAGCCATAGATAGTGCTTTCCAGCTTCTTCAAGATTTGGCAGACGAGATACTGGTACCGATTTATCGATGTACGCTAGTACTCCACCCCCGGGGGTTGGTCGATCAAGACGAAAAATAAGATAGTTGTCGCCAATATTTATAAAGCTATTCGGAACGTCGTCTGTTAACCAAGATTCTACTATCAAATTTATTGTTGATTTGTTATTGGAAATAACAGCGGATAGTTCAGTCACCTTATTTGTGATGTGGCAAACATTTGACACAAGAAAGGAAGGGAGAGGGCATTTCTTTACTTGGTGCGTGTTAATTTCAATACAATTAAACTTTACGCAGGTAAATCAGGCTTATTATTTTGCTTAGCTTATTTTGCTATATTTAGCTTAGGAAGCTTAAAACTACCGAACATTGTGAATACAGCACTGCCGTTACATTAAGAACAGACGCAACAGTATAATTCGACAGTATAATTCGCAACGTGTGGGGTAATCATTTTGCGACAAAAATATCATTTTTCTTAACACCCGCAAAGCACTACGTACGATTGGACAAAATCCTTAACTGAATATCAGTGCATTTATAGGGAAGTTTTCCTTTGCCTTTGACACGGATTCGTATATGAATAATTAAATATTTGTAAGGCACTAAGTCTAAAAACTGCATGACATTTAACTTTAATTCTGTTCTATGCTATTCTAATATTCGTAAGCACTTTACAAATTTTAGCTATTTGGTCTGCATATCTTGTAAAATTTCCTTCCATTGACGGCGCGACGGAGGAAATAAGTCATTTATTACATATTTTCTAATAAGTTATGTTTTGTTTGTGAACTGTAAAGTATACTGATTATATACAATATTGCAATGTGTTGCAAATAGGGAATATTGATTTAAAGACAAGGTTTAAAATAAAAGACTAATAATTACATATCCAGATTTTCTTAGTCTCAGAAAATCTAACAAGAATCTTGTCTACAAGTCCAGTCCAGTCCAGTCCATGTTTTACAAGTCCAGTCCAGTCCATAGTTTACAAGTCCAGTCCAATCCATAGTCCAGTCCATGTTTTACAACATGCCGCCTGCGAGGGCAATCGAAATTTATCACACATTCAAGTGTAAACGAGCTTTGAGGAAGGAACGCTAAAGTGCCTATATTACTTGTGGGATCTTTACGGATTTGAAAAGAGCATAAAAGGTTAGTTATAATAATAAGTTCTTCAACCTTTTTTGATTTAGTTCAATAGTTTCCGAGATATAGACCTCCAAATATGGCAATTTTCAAAAATTGCCGCGTTGCTTGGGGGACTGGGACTCAGGAACGCGACTGTAAACAAACACTATAAATTATATTACGTTTTGCTTCTGTTACTTACTAAATGCGAATATTTGAAAGAGAAGTCTGTTTGTCTAGCTCAAACTCGTTCTCCAGTGCCGAAAAATGTTCCTGTGATTGTGTAGAATACAAAATCAAGGGTGAAACATACAAAACGACCTCAAAATTGAATTTGAAAGTGAGCCTTAGTATGTCGTCGAGCATTGTCGAGCAAGAGAAAGTCGGCATTTATAGCACACACTGACGAAATATGGATTAAAGAATACGTTTAAATGCAAGAAGAATGTATTAAACGGCCAAAATATCATTCTTGGTAAGTGAATATAGTAATTTTCTATCTGTAAATGTCGTGCGAGGCCATATTTGGCAATTATCATATTCTGCGAGTAAACAAACAAAAGTTTAGTAATTGTGGTAAAGAAATTTAGGAAGGGATGTGTTTTCCTGATTGTATTTTATACTGTTGTTTATAGTGGAAATCACTATAGATTTCATGGTTGTATTTAAGCTACAATATTGGGCGTTGCTGTACTTTGTTTTACTAATTTACTATGACCTATTATATATAGAACTTGAAATGGTTTTACTGGTTGGTTAGTTATGGAGATAGTGTTAGGCGCTAATGGTTTAACTTTTGAAATATACACTATCAGGTATTTAGGTTGATTAAGCTCTTCTATTAGGCTACCCAGGGACAGGGAACGACCATTCCAAGCACCTTTGATGGGGATTATTGTATTATTAGACATTAGACATTAATTAGTAGACATTAATTATTAGACAACTGGTAATCAAATAATAACTGGTAATTTGGTAATCCTCGTGCCCACTTTGGAACCTTTCATTAACAATTTAACATTATTATTGGTGGTGAATTTAACTTACTATAAATGGATTACGATGACTCTTCTTTCTCGTTTTGGTCAACTGGTAATCCTCGTGCCCACTTTGGAACCTTTCATTAACAATTTAACATTATCATTGATGGTGAATTTAACTTACTATAAGCGGATTGCGATGACTCTTCTTTCTCGTTTTGGTCAACTGGTAATCCTCGTGCCCACGTTGGAACGTTTCATTAACAATTTAACATTATTGATGCTGAATTTAAATTACTATAAATGGATTGCGATTAATTTTACATATATTCGGCTGTTCTCCTTTACGTTTTCAACTCAAAATCTCTTCCTTAACCACCACCTGGTTGCTGATTATAGACATTTAATAACTGATATACCTTCCTTAACCACCACCTGGTTGCTGATTATATACATTTAATAACTGATATACCTTCCTTAACCACCACCTGGTTGCTGATTATAGACATTTAATAACTGAAATACCTCCTTAACCACCACCTGGTTGCTGATTATAGACATTTAATAACTGATATACCTTCCTTAACCACCACCTGGTTGCTGATTATAGACATTTAATAACTGAAATACCTCCTTAACCACCACCTGGTTGCTGATTATAGACATTTAATACCTTCCTTAACCACCACCTGGTTGCTGATTATATACATTTAATAACTGATATACCTTCCTTAACCACCACCTGGTTGCTGATTATGGACATTTAATAACTGAAATACCTCCTTAACCACCACCTGGTTGCTGATTATAGACATTTAATAACTGAAATACCTTCCTTAACCACCACCTGGTTGCTGATTATAGACATTTAATAACTGAAATACCTCCTTAACCACCACCTGGTTGCTGATTATAGACATTTAATAACTGAAGTACCTTCCTTAACCACCACCTGGTTGCCATCTTGTCGATTATAAACATTTAAACCTGGTTGCTCAATTTGACATAACTGTTGAGGAGAAAGGTACCTGACAAATTAGTTTTGCTGCTGATTTTTATCATCAATGAAGCGAATTTATTCGGTGCCTGCCTTTCATGTATCTTTGGTAAGATGTTATGATTGAATGATTGATGAAAATTTGTTGCGACAGTAACGGTATGTGTAATGTTAATTTGGTAATTGAAGCGCTTGATGCCTTTGATCAGAAGGTGAGTTCAAACTTGAGGTAAGTGGATCATTTTGGAATACAAAATTATACTGTTCGCAAAGTAGCCATGCCCATGGTGTAATGCTGTAAGCTTCTCTGCTTCTTTAAAGGCGTAATGGTGCAGTGCCGCTGTCGCCGCACAAAGGCCATACACGGCCCGCAAGTGCAAGGCAAACAGGACATTTTGCACGCACATACTGAAGGCTATGTCAACGCGTTTGATATGAAGCGCAAAAAAAATATCCGCGCAAATTTTCGTACCGGGCACGCAAACTCGAAAATTGGGCGCACAAAATTTCGGAAAATTCTGATCTCGGTCGCGCAGTTTGCAAACTTTCCAGTATGGGGTAAACCTAATGATGCTGATGATAAATGAAAACAGGTGAAGTCATTAAGATGGTGCTACACTGTGTAAATGTACATGAGATTAGTGTGTTGCAATTTTGGGTCATGAACTGTAACTTCTAGCAAGTTAGTCTGCTCCATCAATTGCTTGATAGATGTGAACAAATATCTTTATACTGTTATCCAACATCAAAGTTAAAAATTATAAGCCAGTTCTGGTGAAAATGGATTCAAATCGTGCAGTTAACTGAGTTTAGTCCAAAAACTTTTTTGTTAAGTAAGAAAAGAAGCCCCTTTCACTGATCAGGTATATGATTATTGTGTTTAAAGTAGTACAACTGGTATAACGCTATGATACAGTATAAATATGCGCCTGAAATTTAAAAAGTTCAACCTACTGCCATCTAAAAAAAAGACATGACGTATTTTTGTTCAAGCTAAGTCGAATAATAGTTGCAATTCAAGCAACACTCAGAAAAATAGCATGTATATCCCATCGGATGACTTTCGGGTCCCAAAACAGCACATAGCAATGCGTTTAAAATGACAATTTTAGCATCATTAAATACGCTTTTAAATAATCTACCTTTCTTTAGTACGTCCTGAAAATTTCACTGACATCCACCATAAAATAACGACGATATACTCATTTAAATTTATGAAATACAAGTTTTGCCATATTAGTTTATAATGTTTTGGACCAGAGTTGGTTGCTTTCAACATGGTGGCCAAGACGCCGGAAGTAACATGTGCTGGCACAAAAACTTCAAAGGTCGGAATGAGAGTGGACTTTCTGCCCATGTCTATTCTGTGGTAAAGGCTCATTACTAGCGGCCCGACCACATCGCCTTCAAAGTCAAATATCTCTACTCAAACTTGTCGTACGCCAAAAAAAATTCGATCAGATCTTTTCACAAAGGTTTCTCTTTCTAACCAATATGGTTTGATGATAACTCTGCAAATTTAGCGACGAACGGAGCCAAAATCTCTCTCAATTTCGGCTATGTTCATAATACTTTGAACTGTTCGGGCATGATTGTGGACGTGAAGTAAACAACTGGTAAACAATACCGCCTTACGCGGGGTGGGACAGCAGTCAAATTCATCGCTACTCGGGACATAAAGTACCCTGCGTAAGGTGGTATCGTTTATGTGACGTCCACGATCATGCCCAAACAGTTCGAAGTATTATGAACATAGCCGAAATTGAGAGAGCTTTTGGCTCCGTTCGTCGCTAAATTTGCCAGAGTATGATCAAACCATATTTGTGAAAAGATCTGATCGAATTTTTTTTGCTGTACGACAAGTTTGAGCGAGATATTTGGGATAAAGACATAGTAGGAATAAAAGTTTTCTGGTAAAGAAGAGTTTTACATTGAACGTTAAATGTTCTTTTATGCCTAAGGTCATAATTTGATTGGTGTTCTGGCGGAAGTAACTTATACAACTTGTGTGACTCATCACATATTATCTTACTAAATAAGTTGTCACACAAGTCTTTTCTTCGACTTTGTAACGTTGGAAGTTGGAATTTTTCCAGATTGTCTTGGTATGAATTCCCAGGAGATAAGATTGAAAGCACACGTTTTTTAATCCTTTCCAAATCATCAGATAAATACTTTGGAAGCGAGTGATGAAAGACCAGAGCACAATACTCAAGAACTGATCTAATACAGGTACAGTAAAACAGTATAATATCTTCATCAGGCACTCGAGCTCGTTTGAGTAGGACAATAAAATATAAGCGTTTATTAGACTTTTTTATAACTTCGTTAATATGTTCGATCCAAAGAAGATTATTGGACACAGTTAATCCTAAAATCTTAGCATGGTTGACAACGTCAAACTCCCTCCCCTCTATGGAAATGGCGTCAAACGAATGTTTTTGTTTCTTAAAATCAATGATCATTTCCTTGCACTTTTCAATATTTAATTGCAGCTTGTTTTCGCATGACCAATTCTGGACAAGTTCGGCATCACTCTGGATCGTAATACAATCCCCTTTATTTACAATTTCTGCAACATTAGTGTCGTCCACATATTTCCATTTATTTGCACTGGGAAACGTGAGATCATTTATCATCAACAGAAAAAGCCACGGTCCAAGTTTAGTACCTTGGGGGACACCTGACAGTATATTACCCCATTCGGAAACACAATCATTGGCCAGTTTAATCCGCTGTTTCCGATCTTTCAGAAAATCAACAACCCAGCGAGCAATTCCTGGGGGGATGGGTAGGTCACAGTTTTTTTTTGCTAAAATGGCATGATCAATAAGGTCAAAGGCCTTCCTATAATCTAGGAGCATGATCCTTACAGCAGCACCAGTGGCATCTGTGGCTTCAGCCCACTTATGTATCATTGAAATTAGAGCATATTGGGTAGAGGACTTTGGGATAGCTCCAAACTGGTCGGGGTCGATAATTGAAAGGATGGCAGGACTGATATATGTAACTACAATAAACTCCTCTGCGACCTTTGAAAGTGCAGGTGTGAGTGATATTGGTCTAAGGTGCTTCCTGACGTTTGTCACAGGTTTTGTTTTAACTAGGGGAGAAATGTTCGCTAATTTCCAAGCTGACGGGAATTTTTGTTCGGCAAAGGTACAGTTCAGTACGGTGCGGACAGGTTGGGCAAGGATTTCTGCAAATTCGTTTAGCAACCAGTTTGGCAAATCATCGGGACCTGACGCTTTACGGGGATTTAGTTTCTTTAACGCACGATAGACATCATGTTCGGACAGCACAGGGGGGTCAAACTCATCGTCGTATGGGGGAATGGATTGTAGAGGTTGATAAGCTTTCATAGGCTCCAGGAAGGCGTCGTTAATAAGATTAGCAATTGCAAGGGAATCAAAGTTCTCAATTTGGTCAAGTTGGAGTTTGGATCGGAAATTCTCAGAACTCTCAGTAGTGGTCATACCTGCAATTTTTTTAACATCACTCCACCGCCGACTTGGTTTGGACTCCTTTAAATGCTGTACTTTAGATGAGTAAAATTTAGCCCGACAAGACTTTCTTTCTCGATTTACATGGTTTCGATATAAACGAAAGAGTTCTATATCCCCTTTTACAAAAGCTCTTTGGCGGGTATCTTTTTGACGTAGTAGGCGAGATGAACTTGGCAGGTATCTTTTTACAATTCGACACGCTACTAACATTTCTGCCTAAGTCATTTTTTGCCATTTTGAGAAAACACAAAAAATAGTTCTAAAATCTTTAAAAACTTGTATTCTGTTAAAAGTTTTTTTACAACTAGAACTAAAACTAAGACAAATAAAACACATAATTTTTACATATGCTACTATTTGTTTAAAATATATTAAAACTGACATAGGCAGATATATTGTTCTCCAAACATGAGATAGGCAGTTTTATGTATCTTTGGGTTTCACATTATAGAAGCCTTAATTTTTAAAAGAAAGGTCCCTACTCTCCATCATGTGGAAGGGTGTCATAAAACCTGTGTACACATTCTGGTAACACATGTTTCATCGACTGAAGATCATTGAATTTCCTTAATTTGATTGGCAGTCGGGATTGGAAAAGGTGCAACCATTTTAGTGCTATCTTCGGGATGTGGATTCTTTGAGGCAAAATCACCCAACTTGACCCCTCTGTAAAGGTTAACTTATAGTTCACCGTTCCATTTGGTTTGTACTGGATGGCTCTCAGGCTGTACACTGTCGGATCACCAGTTACTTTTCCTGGTCGGATACTTTTCACATAGGCACCATTTAGCTTTAGCACTTCATTATGGTGAACTGGTTTCACAACATAAGGCGTTGGTCTCACGCGTGCACTTTCCATGATCACAGTGTAATCTCGTGGGGTGTAAACATCGCCAACAGTCCGCTTTTCAATTGTGGCATGCATGCTGTCGACTTCCATCTGGGTGTGGCCAACAACCAGATATTTCTGGGTAATTTGAACCCCCCGATTCTTGGCTAAATCAATGTACGCATTTGCTAGATTTACATTCCGATTCTGGTAGGTGCACCCATCGCTCCAAACAATGATCTCTTCAATCTCAGGATGTGCATCAAGCAGTTGACTGAAGTGCTTGTACTGTAAATGTGCAAAGATTTCGCTGTTCACATCGCCTTCGGTCTCGTCCCACACATAGCAATAACCTTCATGGGTTTTAAGATTATAGAAACTGAGGTTATGGACCTGTAGTTTTGTTTTATAATATAAGGCACTAGCCTTTGTTTTTGGACATAATAGGACTGCTTGTACATCGAGTGTTCACACCGATACTTTTGAGCTGGCGTTGGCTTTGTCCTTACTTTTTTCTGCCCTAGCTTCATCTTTTGCCTTAATGTGTGCCAAATAGGTTTCATTGTCAATGTTACCATGCTTCGCACTTATACATGTGTCACATTGATCTTTACGTGGTATAAATACAGAGTAATTTAGTCGGTGGAAAGCTTCAGAAAATATTTTTGAACAAACTGCTCTATGTCCAGAGTCTTCTGCCGCTTTCTTGTACTCCCTCTGAAGGTTGGCTAGCGTTGTACCTGGCTCGAGAATTTTTTTCTTTTGATAGGCTGGGGTGTTTCTACAATAGTGGGAGGGTACTGTTGGCAGACCTGCAAGCCATTGGTCCAAGAAGCCTTGATCTGCTGCTGCAATCGGGGCAGTTTTACCTAAAAATAAAATAATATTGTAATTTAGATACTTTGCTTTGTTATGTATTTTGAGTCAACCCTAGACAATACATCTATGTAACACTTCCACTATCTGATCTATTCAGTGCTGTAACACTTTCACTATCTAATCTATTCATTACTACCACTTAAAGGACTCTTCAGATTTGGCGGTTTACTATTGGTAGGGTCCTCCAACCACAAGGCTATGGTCCGTTCTGGAACACCAAATGTGGAAGCAAAAAACTTTTTGCAAACTGGCACAGCAGACCCATCTGTTAGTTTCAGCCTGTATTGCAATGAGCAATTCCTTCGAGATTGGCCATGCTCGACTTTCTTTTGTTTGATGTCATGCTATAGAACAAAATATATATTTCTAGTATTCTAAGTTGGCATTGTTTTCATTAGCAATGGATACCTATTTTAACCCTATAACGCCTGTGGTATCACTTTAGTGCATTCACTCTTACGAACGCCAGACAATATTACTCGTCAAAGAGAAACATTCAGGCGTTATAGGGTTAAGGTACTGGTTGAGTCAAACCACGAATAATGTTAATTAATATATTAATATTGAATTGACTGGAAATATTTTACACTTGAGAAAATCACCTTTTCAACCAGTGTTTGAATATACAAATGTCGCTCTGTCCAAGATGGCATGGACCAGAATTTATTGAAAATCCACTCTCTTTGTTCTTCATTCACTGACTGACAGCTACGAAGAGAAGATTTTTGACAATACTCTGATGTGCAAGGAGGTCCAAGTTTCCTTGCATCTTTTTCCTGACCATTCTTCTTTGTGTATGCATCTCCTTTACGCCGCTTATTTTTCATTACATTCTGTTTCCATGTTTGAACATCCGCACATTTGACGCTTAACAGGAGGCGTAATATCATTGGTAGGCTAGAAAAAACAAAGTAACTTTTATTCCCATATATTTTTCAGTTCGTGCGGTTTTGTAATAAGGCAGAATTTAATCGAACAATTATAAATCAGATGTTTCAAGATAATTTGGCAATACTTACAGCTGGAGGTTGCTGTATATCATTGCTTATCTCAGCTTCTAAATCATTGGGATTGAATTCATCTAAATGGTCAAGTGTAGGAATATTTTCATCCTCATCTGCAACGTTAACGGCAAGTATTTCATCTGGATCAGCAGTAAAATCTGGATCATTGACTTGGTCGTCATTGCCACTGCTCTGAGTACTCTCATTGTCTATAAGATAATTAAACATAAACAATTTTTATTCATTTAACTAATATAAATATTTATTATACACGTTTGTGGCCAGACCAAGGCCAGGGTTTTGACCTTTGACCAATGGGGTTGTATATTAAAATGTAACAATGTCAATCTTATTCAATCTGCCACCTAATCTTTACTATTTATACCTTCTTGGGGGTATATTATAAAGTGTAGAATACTTCCTGTGCTTTTTATAAACCATTTTTGCTAGTTTATTATTCAATATTGAAAAAATGCATGTTAGAATCACATGCATGTCAACACAATCAAGCAATAGTTGTGACATACTGTCTCTTTAATCGAAAATAATACATTTATTGCTTCTAGAATAACGATAAATAAAAGTGTATTACATTTATTTATTAACTTACCACTATTATCTGTATTTATCGTCGCTAAAACATCCGAAAATGAGAGAAGAGAATCTCTTTTCCTGTGTCTGTTGACATCCGCCATCTTGGATAATACTGCCTATGTCACATGGCTGAGTTAGGCAAAAAGCTTGCAGGCCAGGCAACTGGACTTTGATTGGCTAGTTGACTTAGGCAATGATACTGATATATGCGCCTCCCATAGAGGGTATGACTTAGGCAAAAATCTCAAATTTGAAAAATTTTGACTTAGGCAGAAATGTTAGTAGCGTGTCGACATATGGTTCGACGACTGGAGGTTTGGGGTAATCTATTTTTTGGATGGAGAATAATCACGTTGTGGTCAGATAGTCCAAAGGGCGGACAGTTTTCACCCCATATAGGTGAGGTAAGTTAGTTAGGATCAAATCTAAAATTTGGTCACCTCTTGTTGGTACACGGACTAGTTGCTTCATCCTAAACTGTGTTAACAATCGGTTGATGTTTAGTCGATTAAAATCACCAGTCAGGATTATTCCGCAACCAGGATAATAGCCTTCAATGGACGTAAGTGTAAGGAACAAGTAATCAATCATAGAATTGTCGTCGGCGTTAGGAGGGTGGTAAACTGTACCAATCACAATACAAGGAACTCCTCGAGGGAGTCTATTTGGTCTAATTTGGACCCAAAGTACTTCAAAATTTGGATTGTCAAGATGATCAAGTGTTTTAAATTTTATTGAATTTCGAATGTATGTACACACACCACCATGAGCACCATAAGTTCGATTTTTGTAAATGAGATTATAACCAGGAATGTTGATACAATCTTCACTGATACCGTCATGAAGCCAAGTTTCTGTAAAGCAGGCTAAATCAGGTTTTAGCTGAGTGATGCAGAGGGTTATTTCATCAATTTTGGGTGCTAGGGACATAGTGTTGGATAGTAGCAAACTAGGACCAAAAACAGACTTGTCAGGTTGGTTTATGGAATCTGGAGTGGTAGCTGAATTAGCGGGAGTAGCATAGATTAAGTTGTTTGTATTTGAAGTTGGTAGGTCAGCATAAGAGTTTAGCTTAAATGGCCGTCGCGAAGTAATCACCGGAATTGGGTTACATTCGTTAGATCGTTTATCCAGGGCTTGGGAGGGTTCACTGGTATTGACATCAGTGGTGATATTTGTGGGTACTGAAAAGTCTGGAACAGGGAGGGGGGGAAAAATGAAAATTTTTCAACTTGAAGGGAAACGGAATTTGATTGATGTGTGATTGTGATAAGTTGGGGGGGACCATTTAGGTAAATTTCGTTGAGGGTTCGGTTTATATATTGTACTTTGAACATTCTCGTGTAGGAAATCACACCTGTTGCCCTTCAGGCAGTAGCCTCGTCTTTTTAAGAACAGGCAAGGTACCATAGCTTTACTATTTTTTCTTGAAAGATGTAATTTTTCGGGTATCTTACTATTAATAGGAGAGCAAGTAGGGACATTTATCGGTGTTGCTACTTTGGACCCTGAGGGGTGATTATAGGAAATCTTTGGCGTTGTAACTTTGGACTCTGTAGGGTGATCAAAGGAACTTTTTGGCAAGGTGATTTTAGGCTTAGAATTTACTAGAATTCGCTGAACCAAGTGGCTGGTGGTTGTTTTCAGAAGGGTTGAAATTAGTGTCAATGCTTTTATTTGAATTTATTAAAGTAATAAGTTCATCCTTAGGGAAAACTTTCTTCTCGTTCGTTATAGCGAGTTATTTCAGTCATGTCCCATTCAGGAGGACTATTTAAAGGACTAATAGCGGGGAGCTATTCGAAACCTGACCATCCGCCATGCTTATAAGGAAGTCAAAAAAGACTATCATGTCAACTATATTTTATTGTTAAAGTGTAGTTATTTGATTAATTTAAGAATGTTTTTAGAATAGTTTTGGTTGAGTATAAAATTTGTTTATAAAAGCCGTTAAAAACCCGCAACTCCTGATCATTCACCCTGAAATTGGGCCGCCTGTGCGTGAGCGTATTTTCATCAAACTACAGCATCAATATTAATTGCTGCAATTGTATAGCGCTTTCTGGAAATTTCTGAAAATGTATGTTCATATCATATAAAGCTGTTAAAACAGATCTTATACACAAACTGTGCGAAAACGAGCACTGAATCATAGTAAAGTGAATGAATGAATGACTTTATTAAAGAGTGAAAAATCCACAAAGTGGTTTTTCATTTAACACTCTGTTTACAGATTAAAGTTATTACAAAATTATTATCTATCTAAAGTTACTATCATATTAGTTAAGTTACCATATAACGATATCATACATTCACTTTTTGAATCGGATTATTTTTTTGTAGTAATAAAAATATCTTCGCCAGGAAGATGTAAAGGTGTTAAGATCAGCTGAAAACAATTCACCTTCTATGGAATTGTCATTGAAAACATTCACAACTTGGAAATTTTAGGAAAATCGAAAAGTTAGAGTGGAAGCACTGTTTCAAAACAAAGAATATAGATGTTAAACGATAGAGATCTTGTCTTGTTTATAAAAACGATTTTGGAGGAATTAACATTATGAATTATACATGAGAGGTGTAATACGTAAGTGAAATAAATGTATTATCATATAATCAAGTCTACTGCTATTGTAATAATACAAAACGATAACAATTAAAAACAATTGTTTAATATTCGTTCATCTTGTTAGCACGGGATAAAATTGTGGTCATTGACTCATTGTGCTCAGCTACATCAACTCCACACTTCAGTACTAAAAAATATAAAACAGTTTTTAGTAATTTAAATATTTAGAGATGGAATACACAAGAAAGTATAGAGTATATTTATCATTTATCATGAGATGCCAAAAGCGAGTCGCCTTCAAAGTCTTGCTAAAAAGCAGCTTTTGGAAGCTTCAAAAGCATGTGGTCAAACCAAATTTTCTTTCATTACGCAATCTGAGACATCTGCTGTTGTCGATGATAATCCTGACTGTATCACAAGCACAACCGATGACACAAGTACTGATGCCGGAGAAAAGGAAGCCTCTCCCTTGAATCAACAGTCAAGTGAAGAAGAAGTCGACCCGTGGATTAAAGCGACGAATTCTGACCTGTATTTTACACCAAACGTGAAGCGTGAGCGAAAATAAAGGAGTGGTTTGATGATCATAAGTGGTTATGGTATCACCAAGGAAAAAGGGCAGCATTTTGTGAAGTATGTACTTTGTTCAAACAACCTCACGATTCCTCGCCATTCATTTACTATGATAGAGCAGCTGGTTTTCAAAACTGGAAAAAGGGAAACGAAAGACTAGAAGACCACGAACGTAGCGAGAATTATCGACATGCTTCAAAAGAATCGACAAAGGAGCGACCTGATGTAGCATGCCAGCTAGATACTGCACGTCAAAAGCAGCAATACCTTAGACGGACTGGTTTGATAGCTCATTTGAATACTATGAAAACCCTTTTGAGGCAAGGACTTCCAATTCGGGGTCATAAAGATGAAGAATCGAACATTTTCAGTTCAACAAGGATAAAGCTTGCAATGATAGTGGTTTGCATCTGCTAATGAGTGAAAATCAATATTTTTCGCATGAGATTCTCAACAAGCAAGAAAGTCTAATCATATTAGAAGCCAGACGAAGATTGGTTAAAGAAATTAATTCGAACAATTTCTATTCCATTATAAGTGACGAAGCAAGCGATATTTCAAAAGTGGAACAGTTGTCATTTTCCATCCGTCATTGTAATGATAGTTACGAGACTTTCGAAGACTTCAACGGTATATTTTCATGTGACGAAGGCCTAACATCAGATGCTTTGCTAAAGTATATAGAAGACATACTGCTACGATGCAGTATGGATACAGATAAGCTTGTTGCCACGTTGTGGTCAGATAGTCCAAAGGGCGGACAGTTTTCACCCCATATAGGTGAGGTAAGTTAGTTAGGATCAAATCTAAAATTTGGTCACCTCTTGTTGGTACACGGACTAGTTGCTTCATCCTAAACTGTGTTAACAATCGGTTGATGTTTAGTCGATTAAAATCACCAGTCAGGATTATTCCGCAACCAGGATAATAGCCTTCAATGGACGTAAGTGTAAGGAACAAGTAATCAATCATAGAATTGTCGTCGGCGTTAGGAGGGTGGTAAACTGTACCAATCACAATACAAGGAACTCCTCGAGGGAGTCTATTTGGTCTAATTTGGACCCAAAGTACTTCAAAATTTGGATTGTCAAGA
Organism: Trachythela sp. YZ-2020; assembly: GCA_016169945.1. Classification (NCBI taxonomy): domain Eukaryota; kingdom Metazoa; phylum Cnidaria; class Anthozoa; order Malacalcyonacea; family Clavulariidae; genus Trachythela; species Trachythela sp. YZ-2020. Next base: position 1,218,570 of record JADLSH010000373.1, read on the forward strand.
TGATCAAGTGTTTTAAATTTTATTGAATTTCGAATGTATGTACACACACCACCATGAGCACCATAAGTTCGATTTTTGTAAATGAGATTATAACCAGGAATGTTGATACAATCTTCACTGATACCGTCATGAAGCCAAGTTTCTGTAAAGCAGGCTAAATCAGGTTTTAGCTGAGTGATGCAGAGGGTTATTTCATCAATTTTGGGTGCTAGGGACATAGTGTTGGATAGTAGCAAACTAGGACCAAAAACAGACTTGTCAGGTTGGTTTATGGAATCTGGAGTGGTAGCTGAATTAGCGGGAGTAGCATAGATTAAGTTGTTTGTATTTGAAGTTGGTAGGTCAGCATAAGAGTTTAGCTTAAATGGCCGTCGCGAAGTAATCACCGGAATTGGGTTACATTCGTTAGATCGTTTATCCAGGGCTTGGGAGGGTTCACTGGTATTGACATCAGTGGTGATATTTGTGGGTACTGAAAAGTCTGGAACAGGGAGGGGGGGGGAAATGAAAATTTTTCAACTTGAAGGGAAACGGAATTTGATTGATGTGTGATTGTGATAAGTTAGGGGGGGGACCATTTAGGTAAATTTCGTTGAGGGTTCGGTTTATATATTGTACTTTGAACATTCTCGTGTAGGAAATCACACATGTTGCCCTTCAGGCAGTAGCCTCGTCTTTTTAAGAACGGGCAAGGTACCATAGCTTTACTATTTTTTCTTGAAAGATGTAATTTTTCGGGTATCTTACTATTAATAGGAGAGCAAGTAGGGACATTTATCGGTGTTGCTACTTTGGACCCTGAGGGGTGATTATAGGAAATCTTTGGCGTTGTAACTTTGGACTCTGTAGGGTGATCAAAGGAATTTTTTGGCACGGTGATTTTAGGCTTAGAATTTACTAGAATTCGCTGAACCAAGTGGCTGGTGGTTGTTTTCAGAAGGGTTGAAATTAGTGTCAATGCTTTTATTTGAATTTATTAAAGTAATAAGTTCATCCTTAGGGAAAACTTTCTTCTCGTTCGTTATAGCGAGTTATTTCAGTCATGTCCCATTCAGGAGGACTATTTAAAGGACTAATAGCGGGGAGCTATTCGAAACCTGACCATCCGCCATGCTTATAAGGAAGTCAAAAAAGACTATCATTTTAGGAAAATCGAAAAGTTAGAGTGGAAGCACTGTTTCAAAACAAAGAATATAGATGTTAAACGATAGAGATCTTGTCTTGTTTATAAAAACGATTTTGGAGGAATTAACATTATGAATTATACATGAGAGGTGTAATACATAAGTGAAATAAATGTATTATCATATAATCAAGTCTACTGCTATTGTAATAATACAAAACGATAACAATTAAAAACAATTGTTTAATATTCGTTCATCTTGTTAGCACGGGATAAAATTGTGGTCATTGACTCATTGTGCTCAGCTACATCAACTCCACACTTCAGTACTAAAAAATATAAAACAGTTTTTAGTAATTTAAATATTTAGAGATGGAATACACAAGAAAGTATAGAGTATATTTATCATTTATCATGAGATGCCAAAAGCGAGTCGCCTTCAAAGTCTTGCTAAAAAGCAGCTTTTGGAAGCTTCAAAAGCATGTGGTCAAACCAAATTTTCTTTCATTACGCAATCTGAGACATCTGCTGTTGTCGATGATAATCCTGACTGTATCACAAGCACAACCGATGACACAAGTACTGATGCCGGAGAAAAGGAAGCCTCTCCCTTGAATCAACAGTCAAGTGAAGAAGAAGTCGACCCGTGGATTAAAGCGACGAATTCTGACCTGTATTTTACACCAAACGTGAAGCGTGAGAGCGAAAATAAAGGAGTGGTTTGATGATCATAAGTGGTTATGGTATCACCAAGGAAAAAGGGCAGCATTTTGTGAAGTATGTACTTTGTTCAAACAACCTCACGATTCCTCGCCATTCATTTACTATGATAGAGCAGCTGGTTTTCAAAACTGGAAAAAGGGAAACGAAAGACTAGAAGACCACGAACGTAGCGAGAATCATCGACATGCTTCAAAAGAATCGACAAAGGAGCGACCTGATGTAGCATGCCAGCTAGATACTGCACGTCAAAAGCAGCAATACCTTAGACGGACTGGTTTGATAGCTCATTTGAATACTATGAAAACCCTTTTGAGGCAAGGACTTCCAATTCGGGGTCATAAAGATGAAGAATCGAACATTTTTCAGTTCAACAAGGATAAAGCTTGCAATGATAGTGGTTTGCATCTGCTAATGAGTGAAAATCAATATTTTTCGCATGAGATTCTCAACAAGCAAGAAAGTCTAATCATATTAGAAGCCAGACGAAGATTGGTTAAAGAAATTAATTCGAACAATTTCTATTCCATTATAAGTGACGAAGCAAGCGATATTTCAAAAGTGGAACAGTTGTCATTTTCCATCCGTCATTGTAATGATAGTTACGAGACTTTCGAAGACTTCAACGGTATATTTTCATGTGACGAAGGCCTAACATCAGATGCTTTGCTAAAGTATATAGAAGACATACTGCTACGATGCAGTATGGATACAGATAAGCTTGTTGCCACGTTGTGGTCAGATAGTCCAAAGGGCGGACAGTTTTCACCCCATATAGGTGAGGTAAGTTAGTTAGGATCAAATCTAAAATTTGGTCACCTCTTGTTGGTACACGGACTAGTTGCTTCATCCTAAACTGTGTTAACAATCGGTTGATGTTTAGTCGATTAAAATCACCAGTCAGGATTATTCCGCAACCAGGATAATAGCCTTCAATGGACGTAAGTGTAAGGAACAAGTAATCAATCATAGAATTGTCGTCGGCGTTAGGAGGGTGGTAAACTGTACCAATCACAATACAAGGAACTCCTCGAGGGAGTCTATTTGGTCTAATTTGGACCCAAAGTACTTCAAAATTTGGATTGTCAAGATGATCAAGTGTTTTAAATTTTATTGAATTTCGAATGTATGTACACACACCACCATGAGCACCATAAGTTCGATTTTTGTAAATGAGATTATAACCAGGAATGTTGATACAATCTTCACTGATACCGTCATGAAGCCAAGTTTCTGTAAAGCAGGCTAAATCAGGTTTTAGCTGAGTGATGCAGAGGTTATTTCATCAATTTTGGGTGCTAGGGACATAGTGTTGGATAGTAGCAAACTAGGACCAAAAACAGACTTGTCAGGTTGGTTTATGGAATCTGGAGTGGTAGCTGAATTAGCGGGAGTAGCATAGATTAAGTTGTTTGTATTTGAAGTTGGTAGGTCAGCATAAGAGTTTAGCTTAAATGGCCGTCGCGAAGTAATCACCGGAATTGGGTTACATTCGTTAGATCGTTTATCCAGGGCTTGGGAGGGTTCACTGGTATTGACATCAGTGGTGATATTTGTGGGTACTGAAAAGTCTGGAACAGGGAGGGGGGGGGAAATGAAAATTTTTCAACTTGAAGGGAAACGGAATTTGATTGATGTGTGATTGTGATAAGTTAGGGGGGGGACCATTTAGGTAAATTTCGTTGAGGGTTCGGTTTATATATTGTACTTTGAACATTCTCGTGTAGGAAATCACACATGTTGCCCTTCAGGCAGTAGCCTCGTCTTTTTAAGAACGGGCAAGGTACCATAGCTTTACTATTTTTTCTTGAAAGATGTAATTTTTCGGGTATCTTACTATTAATAGGAGAGCAAGTAGGGACATTTATCGGTGTTGCTACTTTGGACCCTGAGGGGTGATTATAGGAAATCTTTGGCGTTGTAACTTTGGACTCTGTAGGGTGATCAAAGGAATTTTTTGGCACGGTGATTTTAGGCTTAGAATTTACTAGAATTCGCTGAACCAAGTGGCTGGTGGTTGTTTTCAGAAGGGTTGAAATTAGTGTCAATGCTTTTATTTGAATTTATTAAAGTAATAAGTTCATCCTTAGGGAAAACTTTCTTCTCGTTCGTTATAGCGAGTTATTTCAGTCATGTCCCATTCAGGAGGACTATTTAAAGGACTAATAGCGGGGAGCTATTCGAAACCTGACCATCCGCCATGCTTATAAGGAAGTCAAAAAAGACTATCATTTTAGGAAAATCGAAAAGTTAGAGTGGAAGCACTGTTTCAAAACAAAGAATATAGATGTTAAACGATAGAGATCTTGTCTTGTTTATAAAAACGATTTTGGAGGAATTAACATTATGAATTATACATGAGAGGTGTAATACATAAGTGAAATAAATGTATTATCATATAATCAAGTCTACTGCTATTGTAATAATACAAAACGATAACAATTAAAAACAATTGTTTAATATTCGTTCATCTTGTTAGCACGGATAAAATTGTGGTCATTGACTCATTGTGCTCAGCTACATCAACTCCACACTTCAGTACTAAAAAATATAAAACAGTTTTTAGTAATTTAAATATTTAGAGATGGAATACACAAGAAAGTATAGAGTATATTTATCATTTATCATGAGATGCCAAAAGCGAGTCGCCTTCAAAGTCTTGCTAAAAAGCAGCTTTTGGAAGCTTCAAAAGCATGTGGTCAAACCAAATTTTCTTTCATTACGCAATCTGAGACATCTGCTGTTGTCGATGATAATCCTGACTGTATCACAAGCACAACCGATGACACAAGTACTGATGCCGGAGAAAAGGAAGCCTCTCCCTTGAATCAACAGTCAAGTGAAGAAGAAGTCGACCCGTGGATTAAAGCGACGAATTCTGACCTGTATTTTACACCAAACGTGAAGCGTGAGAGCGAAAATAAAGGAGTGGTTTGATGATCATAAGTGGTTATGGTATCACCAAGGAAAAAGGGCAGCATTTTGTGAAGTATGTACTTTGTTCAAACAACCTCACGATTCCTCGCCATTCATTTACTATGATAGAGCAGCTGGTTTTCAAAACTGGAAAAAGGGAAACAAAAGACTAGAAGACCACGAACGTAGCGAGAATCATCGACATGCTTCAAAAGAATCGACAAAGGAGCGACCTGATGTAGCATGCCAGCTAGATACTGCACGTCAAAAGCAGCAATACCTTAGACGGACTGGTTTGATAGCTCATTTGAATACTATGAAAACCCTTTTGAGGCAAGGACTTCCAATTCGGGGTCATAAAGATGAAGAATCGAACATTTTTCAGTTCAACAAGGATAAAGCTTGCAATGATAGTGGTTTGCATCTGCTAATGAGTGAAAATCAATATTTTTCGCATGAGATTCTCAACAAGCAAGAAAGTCTAATCATATTAGAAGCCAGACGAAGATTGGTTAAAGAAATTAATTCGAACAATTTCTATTCCATTATAAGTGACGAAGCAAGCGATATTTCAAAAGTGGAACAGTTGTCATTTTCCATCCGTCATTGTAATGATAGTTACGAGACTTTCGAAGACTTCAACGGTATATTTTCATGTGACGAAGGCCTAACATCAGATGCTTTGCTAAAGTATATAGAAGACATACTGCTACGATGCAGTATGGATACAGATAAGCTTGTTGCCACGGCTTTTGATGGTGCATCATCCATGGTACGACTTGCTCAACTCCTGAAAGAACATTTTGGAGAAAATGTCATTCATATCCATTGTTTGGCACACTGCAACGAGCTTGTATTCAAAGATGCCACAGCTTTGTCTTGGTTAGTTGCTGATGCACAAGATCTTTGTGAAGATTTGTATGTTCTAGTTGGCGTGAGTCCTAAACGTGTCCTCCTTCTTGAGAACATACAGAAAGAAATGGCGGAATACTCGGAAATGTCTCCTATTATTCTGAGCTTAAAAAATCTGTCTCGAACAAGATGGACAACAAAGAGCATCCGCAGCTGCAGTGCTGTTAAAAAAAAACCCGGAGCTACAGGCAACTTTGAAACATCTTTCAAAAGATCCAAGCGTAAAGCCAGAGTGTCGTTCAAAATCAAATGGATTGCTTGAGAAAACCAAATCAATTCGACAGATTTTTCAACTGGTAGCTATGCATGAACTTGCAAATTTACTGGAAAAGAATTCCAAGCAATTACAATCTGCATCACTCACCGCGGAACATGCAGTTTACAGCATTGAGAAGCTTGAAGTGCGTCTAAAAGAACTGCGGTCAGAAGAAGAGTTTCAACGTCTGTACGATCATGCAAAAAAGATTGTCGGCTTACAAGATGAAGATGAAACGCCAGTTACGCAACAATCGAAGAGAAGAAGGTCGGCTCCTCGCCACCTGTCTGATTATGTCGCTCATTCCAATGAGCCTTCATCAGCAAGAGCAATGGACACTAGAACAGAACTTTTGCGTCTTTATTATGAAGCTGTTGATTCTGTCGTAGAGGCAGGGCAGAGACGTTTTCACCAAGAGGATTTGAAAATTCTTGAAGCGATAGAGTCATGTCTTCTTGCTGCAGTGAATAAAACAATTCCCCTCTAAGAAATTCGCACAAAATTAGGACATCTACCTTCAGTTATCGACAAGGACTCATTGGTGTTGGAGCTAGGTGAACTACCTGTTGTGCTAAAGCTTTACAATGCTGAACAGTCTTTACCCATTAAGGAAGTCACAAGCCTCTCTACACTTTGCGAAATATTCAACGAAAGAAAAAGCACCAAGAAATGTCTTTCTGAAGTGCATAAACTATTGAAATATTATATGTCCGTTCCAATTAGTTCAGCTGCAGCAGAGAGAAGTTTTAGCGTGATGCGTCGCATCAAGTCATGGTTAAGATCCACTATGTCAGAGAACAGCCTGAACAACAGAATGTTTGCTGCTATCCACAAGAAGCGCATTAACGAGGTTTCCACCGAGGGTATAGCAAAGGCGTTTGTAACAGCAAATGAGCATCGCTGTAATTACTTTGGAAGATATTAATATAGTTCAGTAAGCGAGTATACGCAACAGACGTATTTTTTATATTTTTTTAGCTAACGTAATATGTAATACATATTATGCATGATGCATGCTCTTCGCATTAAAACTTACTGACTTTGCCATTGAAAATACGTTATACTGTGGACCTGAAAGTCTTTGTGTATTCATATGTTTAGTTAAGCATCTTAAAATGAAGTGCCCTTTTGTAAAATTCTGCCCCCGTAGCCCTAAATTGCTTCCGGCGCCTCTGGATTCAATGACCCGTTCAACTCTGAGACCCAACAGCTTTTATACAATTGCTGGTCATCTGCATAGATGTAAATTTGACGGTTTCCATCCGCTATTAATAGAGTGTTGAGCAAGAATTTCCGGCAATTCATTGATGTAGAGTATGAATAGAATAGGACCTAAAACAGATCCTTGAGGGACACCACAGGTTACTTTCAAAGGATCTGACCTTGTGCAACCAATCTTTACGCATTGTGTTCTGTCAGCCAAGTAGTTTGTAAACCACTTTAGAGATGTGCCGGTAATACCATATTTATGGAGCTTGTCCACAAGCATTCTGTGATCGAGACTGTCAAAGGCTTTACTGAGGTCCAATAGAGTAAGTAATGTGATTTCTGTATTTTCCATTGAATTAAACATATCATTCGTTATACAGGTCAATGCCGTGATCGTAGAAAAACCCTTGAGATAACTTGATTGAAATTTATATAGCAAGGAGTTTTCATTTAGATAAGTTATCAACTGTTTGCATACCAATTTCTCCAACACCTTCGACAGAATAGGAAGTACCGAAATGGGTCGAAAATTCGATTTAACATTTTTATCACCACTTTTAAAAATTGGAGTTACCATAGCTGATTTCCATTGCAGGTATGACAGACTGTTCTATCGAGAGGTTAGTTAAATAAATGATGGATTCCAGTACAGAATGAACACCTACTGCTATCTTCAACGTCCTGATGTCAATAGTATCGATACCAGAGCTTTATCACTGGATAAACTTGAGATAATCTGCACTACAGTAAAGTAACAAACTGACACTCGCATCTTATTATTGCTCTTGCTCAGGCTCGCCCCATGATGCTTGGCATCTCCCTAGTATGATAAGATGATGCGAAAAGCTGGTGGGGTTTAATCACTGCAGTGAAAGTTCCTTGTACGTACGGACAACGTATGCACACGTATGTATACTATACGCACCATAATGCATTGCGCTTGAACTCAATTAGCCACCAAACTGGGGCTCGCTCAGGCTCGCCCCAATTATATTTCTCTTGCTATTGTCACCTTTATTTCATTTACAGTTCTGACTTCTGACACTTTGAGCCAAACGACCCCTCCCACTTAAAGTACATTGACATTGTTGCCATAGTGACGGCGAGGAATTGTTTTAAAAAAGAGATTTTGTAAATTTTGAGAGAGCCGTTTGAACCCGGGATATTTTAGTAAATAAAACTTTTTTATTGTTATATTATGAGACGTGAGTTTGTATTGACACAAGTTCAGTACAAAGTGGTGCCGTGAAATTTGTAACGCATTTAACAAAAGTAAACGCTTTAAACGAGGATATAAACAATGAGCAACGAGGACGAACAACCAGCCATTACGCTGGAAGAACAACAGTTTGAGAAGGAAATCTCAATAGAAATCAACAAGCTTGAGTACTACCTTGAAGATATTACTGAATTAATCGATAGCCAAGACACACGAGAGATAAAGGTAACGTCTAAACGTACACTTATGTAAACAATTTGATGAAGAGTGGTAACAACTTGGAGGAATTACAACAGTTTAAGCGAGAAGCCAGTGACATACTAGAAAATGCAAAATTCCCCATCCACAAATCGGCATCCAACCTGCCCGGGTTAGAAAGTGAAGACGTGGCAGACCCAAGCAAGATACTTGGTCACATTTGGCAAAAGGCACAAGATACCCTGAAAGTTAATGTCCAAGCTCTTGCGGATGACCAACAAGTCACAAAGCTACTTGGCCGACTTGGAGGTATTTATGACCCACTCGGTCTGATATCACCTACTGTTGTCGAAGGGAAACGGTTGTACAGAGAAGCGTGCCAGTCGACCAAGGAGTGGAACACTGTAGTGCCAAAACAGCTTACGAAGGAATGGCTGAAATGGAACAGACAACTTCGAACTGTCCGAGTACCAAGAAGTATTTCAAAGGGCGTGAGAAAGATAAAAGTGGTACATCTTCATGTAGTTGCAGATGCTGGGCAAACAAATCTTGCGTTCGAACAACTCGAAGCAGTGATCGTAGACATTGAGAGGCACCTGAATAACCGTCCTTTGACTTACGTTGGAAGTGGCGAAAGGTGAAGAGCAAGTGTTAACACCAAATACCATAATATGGGGACAGAATTGCTATATTCTAGAGAACGATGCGTCATACATAGCTACTTCTATGCGTATGGTGTTTGTCGCGCTATCTAAAAATACCACATGTAAACAAAATAATTTTAAATTCAATGCTTAATTGGCCCGGTGGGGCAACATTAGTTCAACATGGATCAACATCAGAAGGCGAAAAAAGCAGCGCGTAGTCGGAAAAGTTGGTCATAATCATATTTATTTATTTATTTAACTTTGCCAGGTGACACATTTACATCAGAAAATAACAAATAGAGTTACAAACACACAAAAAACAACCAAAAAAACACTATACAACACACTAAAATTAAACACTAATAACAAATGGCGGGGACGCCACAACAGTTAAAACCAATTACTGTGGCCCCTTAAATATGTGTCGTCGCCCATGTTTTGAGACACTCACAATGAACGAAGTGATCACAGCATGGTGTCTTTGTGCTAAGAGGCTCGTTATCCTTCACAGCCGCTAAACAAAAGTGACAATCTTCTTCCTCGACGGTACGTTCTTCCTTGTCCCACTCTCGAATTGTAGAGAGTATTCCGAACAGAGATATTTTTTCGTTGAAAGTGAACAGCTCGGTTCCGGTAGAACTCCGATAGATTCCATAGTGTATTTAGTATTCAGACGAGTGAATGTTGTATATTTATAAGGTTAGGGTTACGCACCCTTTGAGTAATAAGGGGGTTATGTACCCTTTGAATAATAATGAGGTTACGTACCCTTTGAATAATTAAAACTCGTTGTAGATATTTTGTATTCTTTCAATGAAGACAAAATAAAAACAATCTTCCAGACCGGTGACCTAAGAATATCAAGCGCAACATTCCCCTAAATGATAGTCATTCATCATGGATAAGAGACAGCATGCAGCGAAAAAGTCAAGGAAATTTTAGAAGAAAGAGGAAAGGTGAATTTGACTAATACAAAGCACTCTACGAATACGTATCTGAAGAACACCTTGAAGTAATGAAAAAGTTTAAAGAAAAACATCAAAAAAGTTCACTTCAAGTCATACCAACACTGCAAGACAATCGTTCTCCTCTTCAGTCAACGTTCCCAGACAACATTTCTCCCCCAAATTAGCCAACGTTCCAAGACAACCGTTCACCTTCTGCTCAAGTCATGCCTATGCTTGATTTTTCCTACAACATTTTTCATCCTCTCCTCCAAGACAGCTTTTCCCCTCCACAGTTTCAAGACATTTCCAATCTGTTCTGGATGGATGAGCCTCCAAACCTGGATCTGTCTCTACTCATGTAAAGAATTCAAAACAAACCACAGGAGCCACCACATAATAAAAATAATCTGAGCGAAATATTCGATCCAGATTTTATTTCTACGCATACACATGCAAAGATAAATATGAGTGTTCGTGCAGAAAAAGTTTATAGGCAAACAAACCAGTTTCAATGAATGCAAATTTAGGGTTTTGCAGAAGAAATCTTTCAGCTTATATCCGTAAGTCCGTGAACTTAAAACCATCCTTCGTTTATGTCCACATTTATATTTTACTAAAAAAATTATGACCATATAAAACTTTGAAAAATAAGCAAAAACGTACCGATTTTTTAGAGCGATATATCGTTGCTAGAATACCGCATTGCACACGTCCGCAGTATGACCAGATTTTTCAGCGGTCATTACCAAAGATGGAGCCTAAATTTTGCCAAAATACATTTATATTTTAAATAAACACGTTATGACTTTTGTATTCAGTTTGTCTATGCTTGTGTGCAGAATGGAAGTGATTCTTGTTTGATGAGCTTCAGAAGAATAACGTAGACATTGATATGAAGACCTTATCACATCACATAAACCAGTGTCTTAACCATTACAACTCTACATTTCAAGAGTTCCTTGCAAAATCTCTCGATCTGACAATTATATTTTATAAGATCGATGTTAACAATTTTGGTCGTGCTGTATCTTACTTAACCTTGGTCTACTTGTCCAAAGACTCCAAGGAAGTTACGCGTAGAGCTGTACAATTAGTTGCTACACCTCTTAAAAGCTTGGATTTCACAGAGTTTAAGATTGAGGAAAGTTTTTTCCGTAAAATGATTTCTCTTGCCAAGCGTATTTTTTCGCTATAAAGTACACAAGCATGTGAAATAAAACTCATTGTGTGTTTTGCCTGTGAACACTATGGATGTGAGATTTAAAGCACCTGCAAATTTTTATATTTGTGGACAGACTCATAGTGGAAAATCACATTTAGTACGTTCTATGCTACGTAATTTAGAAGAACTGTTTAACCCCTGTTCCAACCAAAATAATATACTGTTATGGAGAGTATCAAAAATAATTTGATGAGTTATCAAGAACGCTACCTAGCGTTGAATTGATGGAAGGTTTTCCAAACAACTTATATATGACATGACAGACACGCATGACAACTCCCTGGTGATTTTAGATGATTTAATGTCGCAATGCTCTAATGATCAACGCATGGTGAACCTTTTTACTTGCGGAAGTCATCATAGAGGGATGACAATCCTATTTCTCACGCAAAATCTATTTCCACCTGGTAAACTTTCGCGAACTATCAGCTTGAATTCTCACTACATGCTGATATTCCTAAATCTGTGCGATTCTCTTGGGATTTCAACATTGGCCAAGCATCATTTGCAAGATGTCCAAGCGCATGAGAGGAAGTCTTCCTTATCTTCAGGTGATAGTGAAATCTAAACCTAAATTGCGAAAGTTGTTGATTGACAACGTTCCTGCGAGTGTCATCACAGCCATTTGCGAGTGCTCGCCGAATTTGCTTAAAGGCGTCATTCCAGTATCACCGCGTCAAAAGCAACGTTTTGGACAGAAGCAAAAGTTATACTATGCGAACATGGAACGTTATCTAGACTTAAGATGTCAAAAGGACAATCAAATTCCTATGGTAAAGCTAGCCCAGAACAAAGACGAAGTTATGCAAGAATTGCCCGACTCAGTCATTGTGGATACTGTCCCTACGAGAATGAAAAAAAGGGTGACGGCTATCTTGAACCGTTTGAAAGCAAGACCGGACGTCATCACATGGGACAAAACAGGACAAGTCAAGCTCGAAGGCGAAAGCATTCCACAATCAAACATATCAGACCTGATCTCGGACGCTGTGAGAAGCCGTAAGAATTTTATTCCCGCTGGTTCAAAAGATTTTTCCGTGCTTTATCAAAGATAAATGTTCCTAAAGATCTTGTACGGAACGATGAAAGATGGAGACAAGCTGATGAAGAAGATTACATTGTTTATACACCGGGTCCCAGTAGACTAACGCATCAAATGAAAAAAGGAAAAACTAAAAAACTATTATCGCCTAAATGGCAAAACCTTTGACACCGTGATATGTAACTATTTTAAGTGTTATTCAATAAAATTGTTTTAAAGTTTTTTTAGATATCATTTTTCTGTTGTGCGCTAATCAAAACAAACACGTATGGTTTTTACAACATTTATTAAAACATTTTTTTACAAAACTGATTAAGGCCAACATTTGACTGCATTAACATAACTTTATAATGAGTTTTAACAAACTGAGACACTTTTGCGTCATTTAACATAGTATCGTGAGTAAATAACTGTACGATCTTACTCATACTTTGTCCACGTGCTCTATGGCTAAGGTAAAATATGCAATATTAGCCGCACACGTCTGACCAGGCACTTTGCAGTTTACAAGTGTTAAATTCATAAGACTCTAAAAAGTCTCCAAACGAGGTCTTGTAGAAATCTGGTGGTTGTCCATAACTGTCGAAAAATTATCCTTTCTCTTCTGATGGAAAGTAAAAGGCCACCCAATGCGTTCCTGGTTCTGTGCTCGGATCAGTGTTGGCGACAAAACCGCACGGATATTTCTCGATCGTTTGAGGTAACTTATCACTTGGAAATACATCGCAAAACTTCCTGCTTGTCACAGGATCTTGTTTTAGTGCAAGAGTTATCTGTAATGTATTCATCTATCCAGAGTAGTTGTAAATGACGTTTCTCTCAGCATCAATTTGAATCAGGTTTTCGAATTCCCCGTAACAGACGAGACTCACAGCTGTTGCGGGTGCCACAGAGAACTTGATGTCAACTACCAGATTTCCTCTTTGAACGGCATTAAAATGAGGCGACGCTCCACACATGTCAGCGGTCAGATCAAAAGCGTAGATCGCATAGCCTTTAGGAAACTCTTCTCGTGATATATCGTTGCCTGTATTGTAATACATCTTTCCCATACCAGAGAACAGTGTACTGAATGCTTCAATATATCTGGGGCTGGCACCAAAGGAAAGCTGCATCGGTTTAAACAGCACATCTTCCCCATTCACGGATATTCCAATAGATGACATGTTAAAATGCTGAAAGTTGTATGGATTCTCCTTGTATGCACCGTTGAACGCTGCGCTTTCGACCAATCCAAAGACAAACGATTTCGACACAAGTCCGTTAAAAACGTTATCTTTATTCAGGGAGGGATTTCCAGCTGAGATGATGAAACTTTTTTATTTATTTATTTAAAAACTTCGCCTTTTACATTACATTTACAAATACTGAACAAAAAGAAACTCCAAAGACACAAGGATAACAGGCAGGGTATCCGCAACAGCAAAAGCCAATTACAGCGGGCCCGAATATAAATTCTACATTATTTACAACAAAAAACAGAGTATTTACTCAGATTCGTAAGTTCTAAAAACAGCAAGTTATTCTGTCATTAAGCCTGCGAGCAGTATTACACTTACTGCAGATAGTTTTAAAAGTTCTCGGATCCTCTATATTAAAACTTGTATTCAGGGCGTTAAAGTAATATTTCAAAAGAAAAGATTTAAAAACCGCTAAGCTGTCCATATAAGGATTCAGTTCATCTGCTAGGGCATTCCAAGTCCGAGCAACTCTTATAATATAAGAGCGTTGATATGTCGTTGTTTTGCATCTTGGTATATCATACTTTATGGACTTAACATCCGCAGATGAACGAGTGCATCTGGTACTGCGCACACGAGGAATAATTAATGAGTTTAAGTCAATCAGACCATGAGTTGATTTGAAGAAGAATACCAGATCTAAATATTCATGCCAGTAGCATATCGGTAGGAGGATCATTAAGTGCATCAACAAAAGCGACTTCATTAGCACCTCCTGCACTGGATGATGAGTCCCACAGGATATTTGGAAAATTCATGTCACCAGTGATTAGCATGTTGTCGTATAAATCACTAGCAAGGTCTAAAAATGTATTAAATTTTTTAACCCAGCTTATATCAGCATTTGGTGGTCGATAACAGGAACCTAAAAGTACTTTTTGCTTACAGCCGGTGGTGACCTCGGCACAAACAATTTCTAAATCTAATAACTCATCCGAGTCAGCTATGTACTCTCTCACTGATGTAAAGGAATCGGTTTTAATTGCGATAAGCACCCCGCCGCCATTTCGATTTAGTCTGTCATTCCTATAGAGGGTGTACCCAGTGTGTAACAATTCTTGGTTGTCAAAGTCGCTGTTTAGCCAGGTTTCGTTTATACACACAACATCGCAGTTGTCAGCATATACAAGGTCTTGTACACGGGACAGGTTACTAACGGCATGTAGCTGTGTCACTCTATGCATGCTTTTAAGGCTTCTGGCATTGATAGTAAGGCATTTGACATAGTGTTGGCTAGAACTAGTAGGTGATGAAAGGACAGTAGGTCCAGGCTGGCTGATTATGTCCCCACAGAGAAGTAGAAAGCCGGTGATATAGCCACCAGGGCCGTAAATGTTCGATATGTTCGTCGCTTGAATTCCGTACCAGTCGTCTTTGCAGACAGAGATGGCTTAAAATATTTCCATGTCGAACTCCAACAGCCTTCTCTGTACCGAGGTACATGCATGCGATCTTTAAAGCACTGATTGTCATCAAAACGAGTATATATAAGTAAAAACCAAAGAAGTATCACGAAGAAAGTACAACCAGCATTAATACGTGTGGCCGCCATTGCCAAA
The DNA here is from genome assembly GCA_016169945.1 of Trachythela sp. YZ-2020. Taxonomy (NCBI): domain Eukaryota; kingdom Metazoa; phylum Cnidaria; class Anthozoa; order Malacalcyonacea; family Clavulariidae; genus Trachythela; species Trachythela sp. YZ-2020. Next base: position 1,233,781 of record JADLSH010000373.1, read on the forward strand.
GTAATGATCAATTTATTGCACTCCACGCGACGAATAGGATAGATAGCCGGTCCTTTTTTCAATGCAATTTCATGAGTCACGGAAAAGCTTGGACTAACTTTCACCTTGCGTATCTTGAGATAGGCATCGGTCAGTTTTACTCTGTAATCAGCATCATCCTCAGAAGCCATCAAACAAAACTCGTTTCCATTTCGGTCTAGAATAACTTTCAGGTCGTCAAAACTCAACAGGAGACGTTCGGTCATAAATACGTCGCAGAATATGGGTCCAGCCATCTCCTACTATACCACTTTCTTTGCTGAATTCATATCTTGTTTCAAGACCAAGGTTTTCGTTAGCAGCTGCTAGAGTCGGATCTGCCGCATCCATTTTCCCAGCAGTGTCTTTATATTGGAGTGCCATTGTGAGTTGAGATTCCTTTGCTGATGGACCATAGTTCAGGAGGGTTTCCAGATATGCTCGGTAACTGTAGGTGCCCATAGCTTGTGTCACTTGCTTTTCTTTCAGATAGACGTCCACTTGTTTGAACAGACTGTGTAGGAAATTGTTCACCACTCCAACCTTTTTGTCTGCATCACGATCTGTGCCATTGGCCTTTGTCACTTTCGCTCTCACCACTAGAATCGTTTTAGATAAATCGACATAATCTTCAGTACCCGGACACAGGAACGTGATTGGACCACCGTCTGATACAGGAATGTACGAAATTCATGTTTATCCGAATATGTCAAGAGCTGTTCTCTGCTTCTTGGTCAGACTGCTTCTGGTGCTAGATGTAGACGCCTTTCTCTTTTTACCTGTTCGCTTTGTTGATCGTCCAGTGCGTCGTCTTGGGCGTCGTGTTCCACTTCCTGTTTGAGCATAGGTCTGCACTCCCTGCACAGCTTTCCCTTTGGCAACATGGGCGGCCTCCATAGCTCGTGCTTTCGCTGCTTCTTTCACATTTTTACCAGCTAAAACATCACCCAGGAAGTTCGCGCCGCTATTCAGTGCAATTTTTCCAAGAGCTTTCGCTCCAGTTTTAACCAATGGCATTGGCTGTTTTTGCAAGACTGCAAAAGAGTCTGCCGAGTCCATAGCCCATTTGTCCATGACCCACTTGCCACGGACTGCCTCTGAAAACAGGCTTCCCAAGACCATGTTGTTGATCAATGTAGTAATTTACGTATGGATTACGTCATCATCAAGAAAAATAACTCTGCTTTCTGAAGTACAGTGTTGCTATCACCTTCCCACGTTCAAATGGCACCGGATCGCCTGTGTCGTTCCTTAAAATAATTTCAACATCTTCGAACGATTTAGTTTGGACTGGTCCATACTGAATGTTTGTGAACGTTTTAGTAACGACATCACCAGATTTACCATTTACTGGAATAGTTCGGAGTAATTTGGCGTTTGTATCCCCGACGATTTGAAGTTGAACAAGATCACAATATACATAGATTGCTGTGATACCAAACAAATCTGCCATGTGAGGACTTTCGGTCGTTTTTCTAATCTTCACGTCTTCCCTTCCAAACCCTAATATAATTGACATTTTTCCAGAAAGAGCCAACATATACTTCTGTTTTATAGTCGCTTTCACTTTGGCAGTTCGAGGATTAAACAATACTATGATATTTCTATTGCCAGTCTCTTTCGTCAAGGCCCTGTACTGTCTCGTAGTAACCGTAATCTACATAAGCAGATGAGAAACTAAAACCGTTCACGCTGAGATAAATATGATTCTTGTGTCTTTCTAGAGTATACCACGTGTTAGGGTAGGAG